>CM062291.1:457045996-458245996 GCA_031216915.1 Pictodentalium vernedei
TATAGTAACATGCAGGTCGACGAGCAAAGGTAAACAAATTTTAACAGACATTTTCTCGCAAATCTACGATAAAAAATAGTAACGTGACAACAGCTACTTATTCTTTATTCAAGGTTCGAAAAAAATGTATGGACCGACTTCGGTGAAATAAACGCCATTAATATTCGACCCATAAGGGGAGAACCTCCTCAATCCCAAACCCTCAAAACAAATGTCATTTATGACTGATTGTGGTCACATAAACCGCATTGTATGGTCGCCGTTGACGATTCATTGAGATTCGACCCATAAGGGTGAGAAGATTGAAATTGAGAGTTCCAGTCAAACAATTCGGCCTAGAAAAGTAGGCAGTTTTCGAGAAAATAAGCTCGACATGGTCGAGAAAGCTATGTTGACCCTCTCAACCTCAGCCCTCGAATTTCTACCCCAAAAAGAATTAGTTGGAAAAAATATCATTTTGGACCGATTTTGGTCACAAAAAGCGAATTCTGGCGTGGCCGTTGACGATTCACCGAGATTCACCCAATAAGGGATGGACACCCTCAGCCATTCAACCCTTGCATTTCGACCCCCCCCCCCCCCCAAAAAAAAAGGATGAGTTGGAAACAATGTCACATAGGGACCGATTTTGCTCAAATAAACGACACTGTATGGTGCTTGTTGACGATTCATTAAGATTAGATTCGAACCGTAATGGGTGGACCCTCTCAACCACATCTCTCGAATTTCGACCCCAAAGGAGGTAAGTTGTAAACAATGTCATTTATCGACCGATTCTGGTCAAATAAATGGCATTGTAGGGTGGCCGTTGACGCTTCATTACCATTCGACCATTAAGTGGTGAAGTCAATGAACAGACAATATCGCATTTGTGTTCAGCCGCCACACCCATCCGTGGCAAAAGTAACAAAGTAAAGTGGCCGAAACGGATAAAATTATAACCACTGTTGTTTGTATGCTCGAAATAAGTCACACAGAATTGGAAAATATCTTACCTCCTACAAGTATCTGGGAATTTCTGTGGTTCAAAAACGCCACACGCAGACTGCATATAAAACCATATACTGCCTGTCAACATCAATATACGCTGACAGCTATGGGTAATCTCCCCTTTGTTCATTGATTATTCAAAATGGCGGCAGGCGATAAACTCTTCAAGTTGAAAGATGGCGTGTTGGAAGCCCATATTTGGACTGAAGTGCAGGTTAGGCAACTTAAACGGCTTCATATTATGTGGATGTGTGTCATGTTACCTTCGAAATGAAACTGTTTGGTATGTATGAATTTGCCTTGTTACAATTTATGGGAGAGTGCATGTAGGCACTCTCCCATAAACTGTATCAAGGCAAAGACACGTGAACACATTGTGAGAATACTCTCATTTAATTTTGGTCGCTGTTGTTATTAGTTCTGTGTATCGATGTAGCAGTCGGTAAGATATATTCGTTACACAGTTTGTTGGTGACCTATATATGGTGTCAGTTAATTCCATATTGGACTCGTGCTTCGTGCTTCGCTCGAGTCTAATATGGAATTAACTGACATCATATATACCATATTAGGCCACCGACAAACTGTGTAACTAATAATTTGCCATTTGTTTCCAGCCGCCAAACCCTTCTGAAAAAGGACTCCTAATGTTTGAAAATGTTTCCATTGCAGGCCCACTATTTCTGCCCCTCCTATCTACCATCAGAACCAGAATACCACACGGTAATCCCCCATACCCGTAATGTATGCAGACATGGTATTTGTCACACAGAAACAGAAACTATCTCATTTGTGTTCAGCCGTCACACCCGTCCGTGACCAAAGTCGCTCAAATTGAACAGTTTTTACCGGAAAGCCTGGTATTTCAGACCCACCAGCCCTCAGCTCTATCTGAAAGAGAGTACCAAAAGAAAACTCTTGCGACCCGATACCTTCACACATATAGATATTGAATTTGCAGCAGAGAATGAAAATAATATCCAATTTGATCTTAACTGCCACACTCTTCGAGGCCTGAAATCACGAAAATTCACATTGTTTTCCATTGCTGGATCTAGGGAATCCAAAGGAATTTACTACACAACAAACCCGTAATGTACGCAGACATGTAATATGTCACACAGAAACGGAAAATATCCCATTTGTGTTCAGCCCCCACACCCTTCCGTCGCGAAAATCCAATTGTTTTCACCGGAAGCCTGCTATTTCAGCCTACCATCAGCGCTATCTGTAAGAGAGTACCTGAAGAAAACTTTTGCGACCCTAAATCTTCATACATATAGGTATGGAATTTGTAGCAGAGAATCAAAAACTGCCCGAATTGATCTTAGCCGCCACACCCTTAGAGTAGAGCTGTAGATTAACCGAAACCGAACCGAAGTTTTTAGTTATTTTTAAAAAACCGAAACCGTCGACATCCCGTAATCTAAGGTTTTTCGTTTTTTATTAAATACTCTCTTGCTGCAGAAATTCACAGAATGTAGCCATCCCAGAGTAGTGAGAGTACCCAGACACTGCCAATGGCAGTGTCTGGGTACTCTCACTACTCTGGGATGGCTACATTCTGTGAATTTCCGACATTTCAGTTTAGTTGTGTTTTCAGCTTTCCTCATGTTGCGTATCGGTGTCAGACCTCGGAAAATGGCCAAGCACAATATAAGTTCTGTATATTTAGGTAATTATTATATTGGCCTTCCTGATTCTTCATGTATTATAGCTTATTTCGGGCATTCATTGAGTTTCACTCAATTTCACTGACATTCAGTTATGACTCCGGACATAAGAATGAGTTTTATCGAATTTTATTTGGCCTCATGAACAAACCGAAAACCGAATCGAACCGAGGTTTTACTCCACCTGAAAAACCAAAACCGAAACCGAACAAGAAATTTAAAAACCTACAGCTCTACCTTCGAAGACCGAAATCACGACAATTCATACATTTTCCAACCTGCACTCTTTTCAACTCTTTTTTTCAAACCTCCGCGTTTTACAACTCCCTCTAGCAGCCACATGAAAGCGAGTACTAAATCGAAATGTGTACAACACTAGCCAGTGATATTTGTTTACACGAAGTAATTCGCATAGAATTGAAAAATATATCATTTGTTCCCAACCGTCACACCCTTCTGAAAAGGAGGAGTCCTAATGTTTGAAAATATTTCCATCGCAGGCCTACTACCTCTGCCTCTTCTACATACCATGGGAACGACAGTACCAAAAGGACATTTCTACATCCCAAACCTGTAATATATGTAGTTATGTGATGTATCACACAGAAACAGAAAATATCCCATTTGTGTTCAGCCGCCTCACCCTTCCGTGGCCAAAGTCTCTCAAATCGAATCGTCTTCACCAAAGCCTGGTATTTCAGCCCTCCCTCCGCGCTACAGCCGCCGCACCCTTCCGTGGCCAAAGTCTCTCAAATCGAATTGTTTTCACCGAAGCCTGGTATTTCAGCCCTCCCTCCGCGCTACAGCCGCCGCACCCTTCCGTGGCCAAAGTCTCTCAAATCGAATTGTTTTCACCGAAGCCTGGTATTTCAGCCCTCCCTCCGCGCTATCTGAAGTAGAGTAACAGAAAAAAACTCCGTGCGACCTTAAACCTTGATACATGTAGATATGGAATTTATAAAACAGTATCAAAAAATAACCCCTTTGCTCTAAGGCGCCCTTCCATTCGAGGACAGAAATCACGGAAATTGACAAGTGTTCCAGTCTCCCACCCCTTACAACTCGTTCGAGCAGCCTAGTGAAAGAGAGTACCTAGCCGAAACGGGTACACCTCTACACTGATGTTTGTATGCATGGAATAAGTCACATATAATCCGAAAATATTCCATTTGTTCACAGCCACCACCCACTTCCGAAGCACTTGTCCTAATGTTTGAAAGTGCTTCCATTGCAGGCATGCTAATTTTGCGCTCCTTGTGTACCATAGGGACGACAGTACCAAAAGGAAATTACCACACCCCAAACCCGTCACGTGTGCAGACATGTAATATGCCAATCAGAAACAGAACATATCCCATTTGTGTGCAACGGCCAAACCCTTCCGTGGCCAAAGTCGCGAAAATCCAATTGTTTTCACCGGATGCCTGCTATTTCAACCCTCCATCAGTGCTATCTGAAAGAGAGTGCCGAAGAAAATTCTTGCGACCCAAAATCTTCATACATATAGATATGGAACTTGTAGTTGAGAATAAAAAAAAAATATCCCATTTGATCTTCACCTCCACACCCTTCGAGGACAGAAATTATCATTTTTTCCAATCCCCACCCTTTACAAACTCCCTTTAGCAGCCGTAAGAAAGAGAGTACCAAACCGAAATGGGTACATCTCTAACCGCTGATGTTTGTATGCCTGAAATAAATCACATAAAATCGGAAAATATTCCATTTGTTCCCAATCACAACATCCTTCAGAAGCAGGAGTACCGTCGTTTGAATATGTTTCCGTTGTAGGCCTGCAATTTCCGCCACTCATATATACAATAGGAGCGACAGTATGCAGCCGACACACCCTTCGTGGCCAAAGTAATGAATAGACCTCCCCTTAGCGTAATAATGAGTTCGAGATGTGCAGGTCACGTGACCGGCCCTTGGTCAACGCTGTATGACGTCATATGATATCCTGATATGATAATGGGGCATTAGACCACACCAAAATATCAACTTCAAAGGAGGACACGTGGCCGGCCACCGAGTAAAGCTGTATGACGTAATGGGCTATCCATATACGGTAATGGACATAGAGTCAGAATAAAAATATCTACAGCGAAGGAGGTCCCGTGTGTTAGTATTAGATAATGGTACGTCTTATTGGACTACCTGGTACTTTTTCTCGACGGCCAATCCAAAAATATCTGTAACATAGGAGGTCACACGTATTAGATAACGATGACACACTTAAAATATATCTCGTGCCACGTGTAATTGTTTTGGGATGCGTCCTATTAGGTCACGAGTCAATGTCCAAGGGAGTGAGTGTACTTGAAAATATACTCAGCTATTCCAGTCAAGAGCAACTATTACATGACTCGTGTCCTAAAAAAGGTTTTAGCCTAATGTCCCGGAGGAGTACATAAAAAAATAAACTCAGCCATACCCTGTTTATCTCCGCCTGTCAAGCCATTATGCTATGCTCAAGGGATATAAATATTGTATATAATCATTGTTGGGTGCGCCCTATTAGGTCACGCGGCAATGCCCGAGGGCCCAAGGGTCAGCTGGCGTGTACTTAACAATATACTCCTCTATGCCAGTCACGCACAACTCGTCCACTGAGTTCCAATGTGCTATATGTGCCAGTAGGCTGCCAGTAGGCACATAAAACACTTTGGAACTCAGGGGACGAACTGTTTGCATTACCTATGTTGAACTTCATAACGTGCAATTTTTGATTACTTTGCGTTTCTGTGGAAATGTAATAAATATCTATCCGCGATTTTGCATAAAATAAATTTTTTGGGACACATATTAAAATCTTGAGAGGGTTAAAATACTTCCTTTAAATACTCTTAATCCATTAAATGGGGGCGCGGTGGCTCAGTTGGTAGAGGTGCAAGCAGTAAATCGAGAGGTCCTCGGTTCGAATCCCTCCTGCGGCAACTGCGCTGTGTCATTGGGCAAGACAATTCACCCCATTGCCTTCGTGGGCGCATGGTGGGTGTGTGCTCTAAGGAGTACTGCATGTCGATGGCGCACCTGTCTTCAACCAATGCTAGCCATGCTTGTGTGGAGTTAATATGTGGGGGAAGGGACAGTTGCTCGCTGGTGGTTCTCTCCGGGTACTCCTACTTTCTAAACCTTAAAACTGTCGTGGTCATGATTATCCATTGTGCAGAAACATGTGAGCTTAAACACCAATAAATAAATACATAATCCTTTAAAAACAAACTCATTCCAATGAGTGGCCATAAGCTATGTTTTTCAAGCAAAAATGAAAACGTCATTAAAACTGAATCGCTACTTATGAGAATAAAGCTGACCGGTTTTGGGGTAAAGGATTAAGAATGCCTAACTCCAGAAAATGTGTCACATTCCACGTAGTATTAAATGTTACAGAAAAGAAAGCGTTCAGCATTCTGCCGCCATGCATTATATTAAAGGTCTTTGTATTCACACTGAAGTATTGAGACAGTTAAAAACAGACCATTCAATTCTTCCATTTCATTACTTTATAATTGTGATAGGTGTTTCGAGAGAGCCACACACCACCCCATTCCAAAACCTGTCGATCCTGAGTTATGATTGAGAATAAATAAATTTTAAAAATGCTTTGAAAAGCGAAGTGTTCTTTGTTCAACATGATTTGAAAACGAAGTTTGTAACATGATACTAAATACATATACGATGTTATTCTATGTAACAGTTACAGCTTTCTCTCCGGCCCTTTGTTTATGAGAGATTCTACTCTGGTTTAGATAATGGCTATTGCTTCAGCAAACTCATTTGTCAGTATATGTTTTAAATATATTTTAGCCTCTAGAGTCCAAAGGCCCACATGCCTCAAAATCATACAATAGCGAGTACTAATGGCGGGCAATCTATCAGTATACCAAACACATTGAGATAGGATTGATTGTATTCAGGTTATCGTGCTGATAAAGAGTGCACATAAGACATAAATATTCCAACTACACTATCAAGGCATGGCTTCTATGAATGTTATTTGTTGGGGTTTAATGATATTTTCGACAGCCAGGGCCACCTCGTGTCGGACAGTTTTACGGATGGAGGAAGCCGGGGTACCTGGAAAGAACCACCGAGAGGTGGCCAGTAACTGTCTGGCTTCCCAACATACTAACTCCACACAAGCAAGGTTAGTGCAAGTGCACCATTGACGTGCAGTACGCCTTAGTACACAACGTCACTATGCCCTCACGCGGGCAATGGAGGTGAAGTGTTTTGCCCAAAGACCCAAGGCGGTTGCCGCAGGTGGGATTCGAACTGATGGCCTCTCATCTTGCAGCCTTCACCTGTGACTATTGAGCCACCACGCCCCTCTATGAATGTAATAGGAATATTTTGGCGGCATATTTTAGGCGATAAAGTAGTTTTTAAACAAATCAGAAATAGGTTTTCGTTAACAGTATTTAAAGACATTTATTCAGGAATTAGACAATTTTTTGCAAAAACAAAAACAGAAAAGGCGTATATGTGTATAGCATTCAAAGGGTTCGATCAAAGAAATGCACTGGGGTTCAAAAATGTGAATGAGCTTCCAGCAATTCTGAAAAATGAACTCAATGATCCTTATGTAACCTCAGTGATCTTGACCCATATTTTGAATCTCCGCCGAGTGTCGATTCAATACGTGTTGGTCTTAGGTCCATAGGTCATACCACGCCCGAGATATGGGCGTGACCCTCTTTCCAAACACACACTCGGGCACCCCTGATGACCCAGGAATTTTAGAAACATCTGTCTACTAGTATGCCAAAAATCAGCGAGATGGTACAATTCGTTTTGGAGTTATCGTGTGGACAAGGAAGTGCATAGAACGACAGAAGACAGAAGAAGAAGAAGAAGAAGAAGAAGAAGAAGAAGAAGAAGAAGAAGAAGAAATCGTTCAAAAACAATATTCTGTGTGTTTCACACAGACTAATTACAATCATTCTTTTTATAAAAATATTTG
This sequence comes from Pictodentalium vernedei, assembly GCA_031216915.1. NCBI lineage: Eukaryota > Metazoa > Mollusca > Scaphopoda > Dentaliida > Dentaliidae > Pictodentalium > Pictodentalium vernedei. The sequence continues at coordinate 457,053,626 of CM062291.1, forward strand.
TAACGCACATCACCTAGTATAGGTCACTAGGTCTACTTGCAAGGCTACTAGAAAATATTTTGGTTCATTCAATTTTACTTCGTGGGATGACATGCGGCACATTTCCAAAATATATCACATTGAGATTTCGGATTTTGATTCTGTTCACATTGATAATGACTGTCGAGCACATATAAATAAATGTCTGTTTGTTCTCGTAATTCTTTATTAACAGTTAGAATAAACTTATTTACGATATCTGAACTGACAATTTGAATTCTACAATTTATAGCTCGTTCGTACGGTGGCTGATTTAGGCCACGCTCAATACTTTTTTATCTCGATATCTTGAGATATTATCTCGAGATCTTGAGATAGTTTCTCGAGATCTTGAGATATTATCTCGAGATCTCGAGATAATATCTCAAGATCTCGAGAAACTATCTCAAGACACGTACGGTGGATGATTTAGGCCACCCTCAATTATTATTATATCTCGAATCTCGAGATAATATCTCAAGATCTCGAGATATAATAATAATTGAGGGTGGCCTAAACCATCCACCGTACGTTCGAATTTTAAAATATCAAAAAGTTACCGGATATATCAGTCGAAACTCAGCCGTGACAATCAGTTCTCCAGTCAGTTTCGTTCTATATCTAGAATCTCAGTTGAGTTACGTTGCACGTTTTAAGAATGAGTGCCGAAACAATAATGAAGGATTTTATGGTACCATTTTTCCAAGTCTGTATCAAGGGTGGGGGGGGGGGGGAAGGGGGGGGGCGGAAAAAAAACTCCAGGAACATAGGCGCATTTTTTAATTTTACCCAAAATGACCCCCCCCCCCCCCCCCCCCCCCACCACCACTGAATACATTTTTTGGGGAATTTGTTTCCGAATAATTTTCAGACTCCCCCAACCCACCCCCCATTTCAAGAAATATTTGAAGTAATCCAGCTGATTATCTAGTCATTTTTTTTTTAAATTTAATTACTTAATAATTTTATTTTCATTTCATGAGTGGGTATTCGTTGGAAACGTGCGTGACAGAAATCAGACAAATCGGAAATCCATCCCTCATAAACTCTACGCTTGTGTACCTTGGACAATATGAGTAGTGCTTCATGTGATGGAGCAGTCCGAAAGCAGTAGAAGAGAATCCCAACCACGTGGTCCAATTGCTACAAGGGAAAAAACACCGGTAATGTGTGTGGCATAAAATGTCATTTTATGTCACACACGTATGTTACTGGTGTTTTTTCCATACATAGTAAATGGGCCACATGGTCTGCACATGGTTGGGATTATCTCTTACTGCCTCACCAAAGCTTACTAACTACTCCATGAAATGACGCACTGCTCATATCGGTGCAAAGGCGCAGAGTTTATGAGGAATATGTCTGGATGTATTTATGTATTTCCGATCTGTCTGATTTCTGTCACACACGTTACCAAAGAATCAACCGAGAGAATTTTTTGCACAAAACCCATAGACAGTCCCCATCAATGGTCCTAGAATAAGTTCACAGGTGCAAATAGTTCTTTTGTGTGCCATCATGAAACAGGGTACTTTTAGTTTTCAGCTTTATAGAAAGCGTTATGTGATGCACATTGGATAGTGCCAAATCAAAGAGTTTATTTAAGTTCAGTTATTTGTTGTATTTTATTTTGATTAAATTCGTTAAAATCATACAATTCTCAATTAATTTGACATTTCATCGTCGCTGTTAATTTGCAAAATAGATGTTTTTCTCATTAAATAACAGTTAGGTCTGCTGAATCGGTAACCGGTTCTCGTCAGATCACCGAAGTTAAGCAACGTCGAGTCCGGTTAATCATTGCATGGGTGTTTGTCTGAGCGATCAATTCGGACTCTCGCGTTGTGTGAAAGGGAAAGGCACTTAACCCCGATTGTCCACATTGGGCACGATGACACCGTGTACTAAGGCGTACTGCACGTCGATGGCACGTATGTCTTGAACCAATCTAACCCTGCCTGTGCTGTAGTACAGAGTTACGATGTTGGGGTGCTCGTCGTTGCTCTGTGGCTCTCTCCGGGTACTCCGGCTCCTCCACCCGTAAAACTGTCACGGTCATGAATGGCCATTGTGCATAAGTATATAACCTAAAACACCAATAAATAAATAATAAATAACCCCATTTGTGTGGAGTTAGCATTTTAAGGAGCTCACAGTTGTTCGCCGTTGCTCGGTGGTTTTCTCCGGGTACTCCGGCTTCCGCAACCCGTAAAACTGTCGGGGTCATGATTAGCCATTTGTGAATATGACCATAATTTATAAACACCAATAAATGGAGTCTCGACTAAGCGAGCTACGTTGAACCGTACTTCTGTTTGTAAAGTTTATTGCTCGCGGTTATGAAATGAGTAATGGTAATTTAGAAACAATAGGCCGCACCTTAATTACAGGCAAAAAATGCTCAAAGCGCAGTTTTTGCTAATTACACAATCAGATGTTAGTGGTTTCGTAATTACTTTTTAAAACAATTTGCTATAATCAAAGTACACGGCCACGCTGCAATCCGAAACAACTAATATTTCAACTAGTATTTCATTGGTGTAATTGAACCGAAAATATGGGTCCCATACTTTCGCGACGAAACCACATGCAAATTAAAACGCAAAACACATTTTGCAGGTAACCGGGTAAGCTGACTTGCCGGCTGTCTTTTATTTTCACCAAAATAAACAAAGCAAACGAAATAAAGATAGCTGTTACGTGGCCGTCCAGTTAAAAACATAGATAACCTTCTGTATTATTGTTATTATTATTATTTTTTGGCAAGGAATAAAAACTATGGAAACCTGTTATCCGAAACAAATGCCAGGCGTAACTTATAGTGTCGGATATACACTCTAAACTCTTCTCGATTACTACAGTCTTGCACATAGTAAAAAAAAAAACAAAAAAACAAAACACATGTGACATAAAAAAAATGTGTTTGTTTTAGAGTGTAACCCTAACCCAGATACCATTGGGTAGGTCTAATGCGTTCGCCGAACACGGCTAGAATGATTACCCCCAATGCGGTGATTGGCTAACAGCCTCGCGTGACAGCAACACCCCCCCCCCCCCCTCCCACCATTATATTTCTAAATAGGAAACGCTTGAGACATCATTTTTCTGACTTTACTTCGAATCGCAGAAACATATATGGAGTAATAATAATAATTCAAGAGAATTCACGAATGCGCATGAGTGTTATACAATATAGTCCCTCGCCTCGAATGAATGGTTTCACGTAACCAGTCCAAGCAAGCGATTACTCTGTTTATTACTTTTCATTATTGACGATAAATATATTATTTAACCCTTTACGTAACGTAACGGTCACAACCGATCAGCGCTATTCTAAAAAACGTCATTTAATTTGCATTATTGTTTTCATTTTCTGTCTCTAAAACATAGGATGTGACCCCTCATTGGAACGAGCTCATCGAGCTCGTTCCAATGAGGGGTCATAACCTATGTTTTTGGAAACAAAAAATGAAAATAATAGTTATTCAAGAATATTTTTTTGCAAGTGTCGTCTGCTTTTCAGGTTAGGCAAAGGGTTAAAAAAACAAAAAAACAAAAAATATTGAAGTCCCATTACACTCACGGCAAATGATCTTCGTGTTCGCGTGTGCGCGGACGGATACATGACAGAATTGTTGATTGCATATTTCACTTGAGACGTTATCGTTTATAATGAAACCCATAAATCCCAGCAAATCGCACTTTGGAAAGTAATAAAACGTTTAATTCGAAAACAAGATGTGGAAAACGAGGTCAGGTTATTTATGATAACAACATCCGTTCTCTCCAGGTAAGAATCCAAGATAAACTAGTTTAAAAGCAACTGTTTATGATAATTACACAAACACAAACGTTGGAGTCTGTTGATAAGTTTACAGACTTTGTTTTGGTCAAGGTACATGTACAGACAGTGGAATACACAACACCTGATCGCTCGTGGGTTTAGTATTGCCGAAAAGTGTTTTATTCAATATAAGCATGTGTAGAAAGGCAGATACATGTAGAGTTATCAATGATAACTTTATCTCATCTCTCCAGGAAAAGAACAACACTGCTATAAACATTATGTAGAACGTATTTAGTAATGCAATTTTGTAAGGGGAAAGTTGAACGATGCGCTATTCGATACATATTTCTACATGCCGAACCGTTCATTCGCTTTTCAGTCATAGTGACATTCAATCGATTTATTGGATTCCAGAAACAGATATAGCCAAAATAAATGCACCCAAAAGGCCATTCGTGATCCTCTAAGCTTATTATAGTGGAATATTTCCCAACAAATGAATGAAACCAAAAGGCCATCCGTGATCCTCTAGAGTTATTATAGTGGAATATTTCCCAACAATTGAATGAAACCAAAAGGCCGTCCGTGATCATCTAGACTTATTATAGAGGAACAGTTCCGAACAAATGAATGAAACCAAGAGGCCATCCGTGATCCTCTAGGCTTATTATAGAGGAACATTTCCCAACAAATGAATGAAACCAAAAGGCCATCCGTGATCCTCTAGGCTTATTATAGAGGAACATTTCCCAACAAATGAATGAAACCAAAAGGCCATCCGTGATCCTCTAGAGTTATTATAGTGGAATATTTCCCAACAATTGAATCAAACCAAAAGGCCATCCGTGATCCTCTAGGCTTATTATAGTGGAATATTTCCCAACAAATGAATGAAACCAAAAGGCCATCCGTGATCCTTTAGGCTTATTATAGTGGAATATTTCCCAACAATTGAATGAAACCAAAAGGCCATCCGTGATCCTCTAGGCTTAATATAGTCGAACATTTCCCAACAATTGAATGAAACCAAAAGGCCAACCGTAATCATCTAGGCTTATTATAGTGGAACATTTCCCAACAATTAAATGAAACCAAATGGCCATCTGTGATCATCTAGGCTTATTAGAGTGAAACGTTTCCCAACAAATGAAGGAAACCAAAAGACCATCCGTGATCCTCTAGGCTTATTATAGTGGACCATTTCCCAACTAATGAGTGAAACCAAATTGACATCCGTGATCCTCTAAGTTTATTTTAGTGGAACATTTCCCAACAAATGAATGAAACCAAAAGGCCATCCGTGATCATCTCGGCTTTTTGTAGTGGAACATTTTCCAACAAATGAATGAAATCAAAAGGCCATCCGTGATCATCCAGGCTTATTATAGTGGAACATTTCCCAACAATTGAAGGAAACCAAAAGGCCATCCATGATCATCTAGGCTTATTATACTGGAACATTTTCCAACAAACGAAGGAAACCAAAAGACCATCCGTAATCCTCTTGGCTTATTAAAGTGGACCATTTCCCAACTAATGAATGAAACCAAATTGCCATCCGTGATCCACTAAGCTTATTATAGTGGAACATTTCCCAACAAATGAATGAAACCAAAAGGCCATCCGTGATCATATCGGCTTATTATAGTGGAACATTTCCCAACAAATCAATGAAACCAAAAGGCTGTCCGTGATCATCTAGGCTTATTATAGAGGAACACTTCTGAACAAATGAATGAAACCAAGAGGCCATCCGTGATCCTCTTGGCTTATTAAAGTGGACCATTTCCCAACTAATGAATGAAACCAAATTGCCATCCGTGATCCACTAAGCTTATTATAGTGGAACATTTCCCAACAAATGAATGAAACCAAAAGGCCATCCGTGATCATATCGGCTTATTATAGTGCAACATTTCCCAACAAATCAATGAAACCAAAAGGCTGTCCGTGATCATCTAGGCTTATTATAGAGGAACACTTCTGAACAATTGAATGAAACCAAAAGGCCATCAGTGATCCTCTAGGCTTATTATAGAGGAACATTTCCCAACAATTGAATGAAACCAAAAGGCCATCCGTGATCATCTAGGCTTATTATAGTGGAACATTTCTCAACAAATGAATGAAACCAAAAGGCCATCCGTGATCATTTAGGCTTATTATAGAGGAACATTTCCCAACAAATGAATGAAACCAAAAGTCCATCCGTGATTCTCTAGGCGTATTATAGAGGAACATTTCCCAACAAATGAATGAAACCAAAAGGCCATACGTGATCATCTAGGCTTATTATAGAGGAACATTTCTCAACAAATGAATGAAACCAAAAGGCCATCCGTGATCATTTAGGCTTATTATAGAGGAACATTTCCCAACAAATGAATGAAACCAAAAGGCCATCCGTGATCCACTAAGCTTATTATAGTGGAACATTTCCCAACAAATGAATGAAACCAAAAGGCCATCCGTGATCATCTAGGCTTATTATAGAGGAACATTTCTCAACAAATGAATGAAACCAAAAGGCCATCCGTGATCCTCTAGGCGTATTATAGAGGAACATTTCCCAACAAATGAATGAAACCAAAAGGCCATCCGTGATCATCTAGGCTTATTATAGAGGAACATTTCTCAACAAATGAATGAAACCAAAAGGCCATCCGTGATCCTCTAGAGTTATTATAGTGGAATATTTCCCAACAATTGAATCAAACCAAAAGGCCATCCGTGATCATTTAGGCTTATTATAGAGGAACATTTCCCAACAAATGAATGAAACCAAAAGGCCATCAGTGATCCTCTAGGCTTATTATAGAGGAACATTTCCCAACAAATGAATGAAACCAAAAGGCCATCCGTGATCATTTAGGCTTATTATAGAGGAATATTTCCCAACAATTGAATCAAACGAAAAGGCCATCAGTGATCCTCTTGGCTTATTATAGAGGAACATTTCCCAACAAATAAATGAAACCAAAAGGCCATCCGCGATCCTCTAGGCTTATTATAGAGGAACATTTCCCAACAAATGAATGAAACCAAAAGGCCATCCGTGATCATCTAGGCTTATTATAGAGGAACATTTCCCAACAAATTAATGAAACCAAAAGGCCATCCGTGATCATCTCGGCTTATTATAGTGGAACATTTCCCAACAAATCAATGAAACCAAAAGGACGTCCGTGATCATCTAGGCTTATTATAGAGGAACAGTTCCGAACAAATGAATGAAACCAAGAGGCCATCCGTGATCATCTAGGCTTATTAGAGTGGAACATTTCCCAACAATTGAATGAAACCAAAAGGCCATCAGTGATGCTCTAGGCTTATTATAGAGGAACATTTCCCAACAAATGAATGAAACCAAAAGGCCATCCATGATCCTCTAGGCTTATTATAGAGGAACATTTCCCAACAAATGAATGAAACCAAAAGGCCATCCGTGATCCTCTAGGCTTATTATAGAGAAACATTTCCCAACAAATGAATGAAACCAAAAGGCCATCCGTGATCATCTCGGCTTATTATAGTGGAACATTTCCCAACAAATCAATGAAACCAAAAGGACGTCCGTGATCATCTAGGCTTATTATAGAGGAACAGTTCCGAACAAATGAATGAAACCAAGAGGCCATCCGTGATCATCTAGGCTTATTATAGTGGAACATTTCCCAACAAATCAATGAAACCAAAAGGACGTCCGTGATCATCTAGGCTTATTATAGAGGAACAGTTCCGAACAAATGAATGAAACCAAGAGGCCATCCGTGATCATCTAGGCTTATTATAGTGGAACATTTCCCAACAATTGAATGAAACCAAAAGGCCATCAGTGATGCTCTAGGCTTATTATAGAGGAACATTTCCCAACAAATGAATGAAACCAAAAGGCCATCCATGATCCTCTAGGCTTATTATAGAGGAACATTTCCCAACAAATGAATGAAACCAAAAGGCCATCCGTGATCCTCTAGGCTTATTATAGAGAAACATTTCCCAACAAATGAATGAAACCAAAAGGCCATCCGTGATCATCTCAGCTTATTATAGTGGAACATTTCCCAACAAATCAATGAAACCAAAAGGCCGTCCGTGATCATCTAGACTTATTATAGAGGAACAGTTCCGAACAAATGAATGAAACCAAGAGGCCATCCGTAATCCTCTAGGCTTATTATAGAGGAACATTTCCCAACAAATGAATGAAACCAAAAGGCCACCCGTGATCCTCTAGGCTTATTATAGAGGAACATTTCCCAACAAATGAATGAAACCAAAAGGCCATCCGTGATCATCTAGGCTTATTATAGAGGAACATTTCCCAACAAATGAATGAAACCAAAAGGCCATCCGTGATCATCTCGGCTTTTTACAGTGGAACATTTCCCAACAAATCAATGAAACCAAAAGGCCATCCGTGATCATCTCGGCTTATTATAGAGGAACACTTCCGAACAAATGAATGAAACCAAGAGGCCATCCGTGATCCTCTAGGCTTATTATAGTGGAACATTTCCCAACAATTGAATGAAACCAAAAGGCCATCAGTGATCCTCTAGGCTTATTATAGAGGAACATTTCCCAACAAATGAATGAAACCAAAAGGCCATCCGTGATCCTCTAGGCTTATTATAGAGGAATATTTCCCAACAAATGAATGAGACCAAAAGGCCATCCGTGATCCTCTAGGCTTATTATAGAGGAACATTTCCCAACAAATGAATGAAACCAAAAGGCCATCCGTGATCATCTCGGCTTATTATAGTGGAACATTTCCCAACAAATAAATGCACCCAAGAGGCCATCCATGTTCCTCTAGGCTTATTATAGAGGAACATTTCCCAACAAATGAATGAAACCAAAAGGCCATCCATGATCATCTAGGCTTATTATAGAGGAACATTTCCCAACAAATCAATGAAACCAAAAGGCCATCCGTGATCATCTCGGCTTATTATAGAGGAACACTTCCGAACAAATGAATGAAACCAAGAGGCCATCCGTGATCCTCTAGGCTTATTATAGTGGAACATTTCCCAACAATTGAATGAAACCAAAAGGCCATCAGTGATCCTCTAGGCTTATTATAGAGGAACATTTCCCAACAAATGAATGAAACCAAAAGGCCATCCGTGATCCTCAAGGCTTATTATAGAGGAATATTTCCCAACAAATGAATGAGACCAAAAGGCCATCCGTGATCATCTAGGCTTATTATAGAGGAACATTTCCCAACAAATGAATGAAACCAAAAGGCCATCAGTGATCCTCTAAGCTTATTATAGAGGAACATTTCCCAACAAATAAATGCACCCAAGAGGCCATCCGTGATCCTCTAGGCTTATTATAGATGAACATTTCCCAACAAATGAATGAAACCAAAAGGCCATCCATGATCATCTAGGCTTATTATAGAGGAACATTTCCCAACAAATGAATGAAACCAAAAGGCCATCCGTGATCATCTCGGCTTATTATAGTGGAACATTTCCCAACAAATCAATGAAATCAAAAGGCCGTCCGTGATCATCTAGGCTTATTATAGAGGAACATTTCCGAACAAATGAATGAAACCAAGAGGCCATCCATGATCCTCTAGGCTTATTATAGTGGAACATTTCCCAACAATTGAATGAAACCAAAAGGCCATCAGTGATCCTCTAGGCTTATTATAGAGGAACATTTCCCAACAAATGAATGAAACCAAAAGGCCATCCGTGATCATCTCGGCTTTTTACAGTGGAACATTTCCCAACAAATGAATGAAACCAAAAGGCCATCCATGATCATCTAGGCTTATTATAGAGGAACATTTCCCAACAAATGAATGAAACCAAAAGGCCATCCGTGATCATCTCGGCTTATTATAGTGGAACATTTCCCAACAAATCAATGAAATCAAAAGGCCGTCCGTGATCATCTAGGCTTATTATAGAGGAACACTTCCGAACAAATGAATGAAACCAAGAGGCCATCCATGATCCTCTAGGCTTATTATAGTGGAACATTTCCCAACAATTGAATGAAACCAAAAGGCCATCAGTGATCCTCTAGGCTTATTATAGAGGAACATTTCCCAACACAAATGAATGAAACCAAAAGGCCATCCGTGATCCTCTAGGCTTATTATAGAGGAACATTTCCCAACAAATGAATGAAACCAAAAGGCCATCCGTGATCCTCTAGGCTTATTATAGAGGAACATTTCCCAACAAATGTATGAAACCAAAAGGTCATCCGTGATCATCTCGGCTTATTATAGTGGAACATTCCCCAACAAATCAATGAAACCAAAAGGCCATCCGTGATCATCTAGGCTTATTATAGAGGAACAGTTCCAAACAAATGAATGAAACCAAGAGGCCATCCGTGATCCTCTAGGCTTATTATAGTGGAACATTTCCCAACAATTGAATGAAACCAAAAGGCCATCAGTGATCCTCTAGGCTTATTATAGAGGAACATTTCCCAACAATTGAATGAAACCAAAAGGCCATCCGAGATCATCTAGGCTTATTATAGAGGAACAGTTCCAAACAAATGAATGAAACCAAGAGGCCATCCGTGATCCTCTAGGCTTATTATAGTGGAACATTTCCCAACAATTGAATGAAACCAAAAGGCCATCATTGATCCTCTAGGCTTATTATAGAGGAACATTTCCCAACAATTGAATGAAACCAAAAGGCCATCCGTGATCCTCTAGGCTTATTATAGTGGAACATTTCCCAACAATTGAATGAAACCAAAAGGCCATCAGTGATCCTCTAGGCTTATTATAGTGGAACATTTCCCAACAATTGAATGAAACCAAAAGGCCATCAGTGATCCTCTAAGCTTATTATAGAGGAACATTTCCCAACAAATAAATGCACCCAAGAGGCCATCCATGATCCTCTAGGTTTATTATAGAGGAACATTTCCAAACAAATAAATGCTCTCAAAAGGCCATCCAAGGTCCTGTGCGCTTATTATTTTGGAACATTTCCCAACAAATGAAGGAAACTAAAAGGCCATCTGTGATCCTCTAGGCTTATTATAGTGAACCATTTCCCAACTAATGAGTGAAACCAAAAGGCCATCCGTGATCCTCTGGGCTTATTATAGTGGAATATTTCCCAACAAATGTATGCACCCAAAAGTCCATCCGTGATCCTCTGGGCTTAATATAGTAGAACATTTCCAAATAAATTACCCAATACTGTGACCATAGCCCTATGTCGAGTTTAGTCAATCGTTAAAACGAGAAGACCTCATCAAGTAGATGTTTACAAAGTGATTTTACCATGGACTGAATGGGAACTAATGTTATATCCATATAGAAATATATAATAAACATTTCTTAAAATTTCAGATATGATATAAATATTGCGATAGAAATGATTATGGAAGTTACAATGAAGAAATAAAAACAGAAATCAAATTTAAACAATATACAACTAGTTGTTTTAATTGGAGCTGTAGGTTTTTAAATTTCTTGTTCGGTTTCGGTTTTGGTTTTTCAGGTGGAGTAAAACCTCAGTTCGGTTCGGTTTTCGGTTTGTTGATGAGGCCAAATAAAATTCAATAAAACTCATTCTTATGTCCGGAGTCATAACTGAATGGCAGTGAAATGAGTGAAACTCAATGAATGCCCAAAATAAGCTATAATACATGAAGAATCAGGAAGGCCAATATAATAATTACCTAAATATACAGAACTTTTATTGTGCTTGGCCATTTTTCGAGGTCTGACACCTGCACGCAACATGAGGAAAACTGAAAACACAACTAAACTGAAATGTCGGAAATTCACAGAATGTAGCCTTCCCAGAGTAGTGAGAGTACCCAGACACTGCCCTTGGCAGTGTCTGGGTACTCTCACTAGTCTGGGATGGCTACATTCTGTGAATTTCTGCAGCAAGAGAGTATTTAATAAAAAACGAAAAACCTTAGATTACGGGATGTCGACGGTTTCGGTTTCGGTTTTTTAAAAAAAAACTAAAAACCGCGGTTCGGTTAATCTACAGCTCTAGTTTTAATAGATAAAGTCATTATTAGGGTGGAATTCTCTACATTGAAGCGCCCCTGGTTGGTTCATTTGATCCGGGGCCGCGTGGCACGGAGCGACTGCATCTAGTTCCGGTAAACACTTTTCGATGGCAGGCATCAATTGACACAAATAATTATATTCAACGCGATTCCTCTCTTAGTTGGTTTGATTTATTCACAGTGTTTCAGTAGGTAGATTTGTCTAAGGTCTGTTATTCTATATTCCGGATTCACAGAAACGTAAACGTTTTGTCCTAGATGTATCTTCAGAATGCTGCGGGCATTCCCGAACAATATTGTGCAGTGGCTCAGTAAGTAGAGGTGCATGCTGCAAGTCGAGAGGTCCTCGGTTCGAATCCCATCTGCGGCAACAGCTTTGTATCCTTGGGCAAATCACTTCACCCCCATTGCCCTTGCTGGGGCACGGTAGTGTTGTGTACAAAGGCATACTGCATGTTGTTGGTGCACCTGTCTTCGAACAAGGCTAACCCTGCTTATGTAGTAGTAGTAGTAGTAGTAGTAGTAGTAGTAGGAATCTTTATTAACGTGGTATGTGCTAATACAATAATAATAGAATCAAATAGAACAATAGCACCCGGCCCGCTAGAGTACTTTAATAGGCAAGCTTGATAAGGGAGATTAATCATCGACCGTTCTTTTTTCAGTATAATCATTGAGGTCCGTTATTCGGATAGAACTGATGCTCCCCCGCCCTCAAATTGGGATGGTGGTATTTATATAGCAAGAAAAACGGGAGAGGATCCTATTTGGTAAGAGATCGTCTGGACACGATCAACGTGTAACACGAGAAGGAGAAAAGAGGAAAGGGGTAGTGGTTGTTACCTTTTTGCACTCTGAACATGGGCCATGTCCCCCAGGTGGGACGAGCACATAGCACTGGTTCCAATGGGCGGTCCTGACCCATGTTCTACGGGCAAAAATATGAAAGGACTGGACAGCGTCATTTCGTGTTTACTTTCTGTCAATTTATATCTGTGCAGAGACTAGCTGTTCAGTTAAACCTAAAATCTTGAAATTTCATATTCCTTACAAAGAGTAATGGAGTTGAATGGGTAGTATAATCTGTAATAGATCGCCGCCTAAATTTGAGCAACAATCATTTAGGTATCTAGGGACTATTCAAGTTTTTACCGTCTAACCCCTAGTTTAGTAGTATGTTGGGGAGCTGACACTTGCTTGCCATTGCTCAGTGGTTCTCCCTGTACTCTGGCTTCCTCCACCCGTAACACTGTCGTGGTCATGATTAGCTGCCGTGCAGAAATATGTGATCTTCAACACCAATAAATAAATAATAAAAAGAACACACCACCCCATACCCCTTTCACCCCTGTTTTCATTTACCTTGGTATCCCTCAGTTTGCCTCGGTGTTCAGTATGCCCGCCAGAAAAGGAGTGATGTCTTTTTCTAAAATAGCAAAACAAGAAACAATAATTGTTAACAGGAAGTAACAAAATAATTTCCATGAAGCGCACAGTTTTATGTTAGCTAACAGCTGAAACAACGCAGGGTGATATTTGCAAATCTTATTTTATTACAAGTACCAGGTATTGGGAATGAAAATTGTCGTTTGTCATCAATACTTGATCAAGTTTGTGATAAAGCACATTATACTATCACAATGTTAGCTACTGGACCTAAGCACACAATTTGGTGTTAGTTTACTGTGGTACAGGTGCTTAGACAGGATATCAAAGTTAGGGGCAAAAGTAATATCTAGTGGCGGTGGGGCTGGGGCATAAAAATATGCATAATAAAAGATATCGCCTGAGCCACACAGCAGTGAGAAGGGGGCGAGGACAGGAGAGACTGTGCCCCTCTCATCAGAAAAGAATTTGAAATTCAAGACAGAAAAACACAATTTCCCTGACACAATGCCCATTGGTGTCCATAATATATAAGTTGTGAACAAGCATAAATATCTATCTATTAAAATGTCTTGTCGGATGTTCGTTATATGGGTTAACAGGGGAGAGGAAGCATGAATGAAATTGGGAAGGGCATGAGCTCCCCTCCCCACCAGCCACCATGCCTACAGTACGGACGCCGTGGACTGGTCACTTTCCACGGGTGGGCAATATTTCTGCGGGCCCAATGATATTAGATTTAAAACCCTGTTTACAGCAATAACCATCAAAAAATAATTAATGAAGCACAGGGTACAATCCGGTGCTTCATTAATTAAAATTTTATTGATTTTCCATTACCTGGTAAAAGTATGCGTGGACATAACTGCCCACGCATGGAGTATGACCAGGCCACGGCAACTGAACTGTATGTCTTCGCCACTGCTACGGGCAGGGACTAATCTAAATGGGTGGGTGTGTTTACAAATATTAATATTTTTTAACACCTGATAACAAAGTAATATAAGTTTATGAACAACCATACAGTTGACTTTCAATTACAATACTCCTAATTCCTATTAAACATACCTGAATGTTTATTCATTTTATGGAATTTTTACATTGTGTATGAAGCTCATTTGGGCCTGTATGTTTGTTAAAATTTTCCTTCCATCAGGGAGGACTTCTTGAAATCAGTCTGCACTGGATTGTGTGGTATTCATATGTGTAAGATAATAAATTCATTGAAATAATCTTCATGCATAAGGACCCACAAAGTAGATCTGTTTCTCTGGCCATTTTTTTTTTTTTTTTTTTTGTAAAATTGCATGCAGGCGGGTGGTTTTTAATTTGATTTTTTTTATTTTTGTAATTAATTCTTTGCCATTAAAAGTTATTGCTCTTGGTTTGTTTTAGGCCCCATAATCTACAGAATAGCATGGGGGTGGTGTATTCCATCCCTTGAATGTAAGAAGGCTTTGCAATGCTATGGCATAAGCATTGTTGCACTCCAGAGACGAATTTATCAACTTTAATAACATGAGTAAAATATCGGACATGAACCACTTAATTTTTATTTTAGCTCACCTCGACAAAGTCAAGCTGGACTTATCTAATCACACTCCGTCTATTGTCCATCCGTCTGTCGTCCATCAACACCATGTTTTGGTCTTCTCGACCAAAACCTCTGGACCAATTCAAGTGAAAGATTGTGTGAGTGATGGTCCCAAAGGGGTATTGCATTTTTGTTCAACTCAACCTGCCCAGCCACTTAGGGTGGGGTGGGGGAAATGCTCCCAAAATATTTTTAAAATTTTCTCATGAATCAGTGGGTACAGTGACTTGATATTTGTTACGGAGCTTCCTTTTGAGGTGTAGAATCAAGTTTGTTCAAACGTAGTTCGTGGATCAATATTTGGATTTGTAATGGGAGGGGTTAGATTTTTGGCATCACCCAAAATTTCTATTTTCTGAACCGATGGTCCGATTTGCTCAAAATTCAGTATGTGGCATTATTGGGTCATAAGTACTTGACTCATGCAAACAAACCTGCACCCACATGGGAACCCCAGGAGCTAAAAATATAACTATTTTCAAACGCCCATGTTTCCCAAACCCCAGGGAACAGAGAACTTTTGTATGACATGAAGACTCCTCAGAACCAGTAGATTTGAATGGTAGAAAACGAATTGCAATCTGTTTTGTTAGGGAGTTCCGCAGAGGGCATCAAAATGATGCTGATTCAGCATATTTGCAAAACTTTTAGAAAATCTTTTCTCCAGAACGAATGGTCAGAATCTGTTGGTATTTGGTAAACAGCATCCATAGAGGGGTCAGATAAAAGATACAAGTTTGTTTAAAAATCCTCTCCAGAACCACCAGTCAGAATCTTTTAATGTTTGATATACAACATCATTATGAGGGTCAGATTCGAGATTGTTCAAACCAAGTCCCTAGGTTAACATTTGGGCTTCCTTTGGTAGCCCGAATTTTAACTTAGGTCAATATGAGGAAGTTTCTTTAAAAAATCTTCTTCTTCAGATCCACCAGTCAGAATGATTTCATATTTGGTATACAACATCTCTAGGGGAGTGAGATTAGAAGTTTGTTCAACTCGGGTCTGTAGGTTAAATCAAATTTGGGCTCGCTATGGTAGCCCAAATTTTAACTTATTGCAATATGAGGAAATTTCTTTAATAATTTTCTTCTTCAAATCCACTAGTCAGAATGCTTTCATATTTGGTATACAACATATTTAGAGGGGTGAGATTCAAGGTTGTTCAAGTCGGGTCCGTAGGTTAAAATTTGGGCTAGCTATGGTAGCCAAATTTTAACTTAGTGCAATGTGAGGAAATTTCTTTAAAAATTTTCTCCTTCAGATCCACCAGTCAGAATGCTTTCATATTTGGTATACAACATCTCTAAGGAGGTCAAATTGGTTCAAATCGAGTGCCTGGGGTTAATATTTGGGCTCCCTATAGAAGCCGGAGTTGGCCATGTAGCTGAAGAAGTAGAAAATTGTTATTCAGTACCATCTAGAGGTGTGTAACTAAGAGTAATTTACATAGGTTTTATCAAGGGGCTTCAGAGGGGAGCTCCACATTTTACATAATGATCAACTGAAAAAGGCATGATGCTTGGACTGTTTTTGTCACTGCTGTGGGGCTCAATGATGGACACTGTATCCTATGGAGATGGATTGCTTAATGTAGATTCTTTCTCGGACTCTGTTTGTATCCTGTTCTGTTCAAGGTGAGCACTTCAGGCCCCGTGAGGCCTCTTATTTATTTATTTATTTATTTATTTATTTATTTATTTATTTATTTATTTATTTATTTATTTATTTATTTATTTATTGGGTTTTAACAACACTTTGGACATCCAACAGCTACACGTTTCTTCTCTCCTTGAACCAAGTCTCTCGCCCAACTGAGCACTCATGGTCCGCTGAGTTTTTAGCTCACCTGACTTTCAGTCAACGTGAGCTATATTGATCACTCGCCGTCCGTTGTTCGTGAACATGGTGTCTGCGTCTTCTTCTCCAAATTGCTGAACGGATTTAAGGGAAATTTGAGAAGATTGTTTGTTATGACATCGTATTTTGATTTTGTTCAAATCAAGTTGCCCTGCCCTTCAGTTGGGCCACGCCCAAAAATTATGCCTAAATCTTAAAAAAATCTTCTCATGAACTGCCATTAGCGGAGACTTCATATTTGGTGTGCAGCTTCCTTTGAGGTGTAGAGAAGTTTGTGGGGACATTTACCTTCGGTATGGGAGGGGCAAGAATTTTCGCCCCGCCCAACATTTCTATTTTCAAAACAATAGGCTGATTTGAACCAAACTTAATATGAGGGCTTATTGGGTCATAAGTACTTAATTTGTGCGCCTAAAAATACTTTCCCGTCGCCCCATGGGAACCGCAGGAGCTGAAAACATAACACAATTTACAACGCCCATATCTCCAAAACTACACGGCACTGAGAATTCTTATTTGGTGTGAAACTTCCTTGGATCAACAAAATGGAATGGTTCCAAAATTTTGCAGTCCGGTTTGTCATGGAATACTTTTTCGGGTCTTTGATAAAAAGCCGAGTCAGCATTTTTTAACATTGTTGTTAATGGGGAAAGCATTCAAGACTCTTCTTCCCCCAATCCACTGCTCCAAAAGCTTTGAAATTTCATATACCATCTTTGGAAGTCTTTTTTCACACCTTTATTGAAATAAAATTCCTGGGTCAATATTTGTGCTCTAAATGGGAGACCAAATGTTGAAACTAGTGCAGTATGGGGAATATTCTTTAACAATCTTCTTATTCAGGCCCACCAATCAGAATCCTTTGATATTTGGTATGCATCATCCTTGGGCGGGTGGAATTTAAGTTTGTTCAAGCCAAGTCCCTGGGTTCATATTTGGGCTCACAAAGGTTTCGCCAATTGCGAGAACGGTCGTTTCGTTCCCGTGACGCTCTCGCAAATGCTTGCTAAGAAGATCCATTTACGTTCCCGCAAAAATATAAGCATTTTATCGGCTTATTCCTGTTTACCCGACAGGGATGTTTTTATTATGGGGTCGGCCAATATTATAGTCTATATCAAATTAATTAGATGTTAGAGTGTTAGAGCGATGTTTGAGTGCGGTGTGTTTGGCGTGTTGATATAAACCAAACATTTTCTGATTAATTATCAGTAGTCCCCACATGAGATATTTTCAGGTGAATAATGGTCAAGTTGTGTAAGTTTTGTAAGTATAATGGTATATACAGTTAAAACTAGAAGTCCTGTCATGAAATGCGCACAAATAGCACGTTGATATGCGCGTTAATGTACGCGTTATGACCCAAGTAAAGCTATCAAATTCTGTACATATGGCCTGTGCACAAGCAATGTTTCAGCCAATGGACCTTCGGGTAACCCGGAGGTCCATTGGCAGAAACATTGCTTGTGTTTGCTATGAGTAACCATGAGAACCTGCCGTGCTGTGGATGCCATTCGATATGGCAATTGCGCGCAATTCCAACGTGCAATTAAGCCTAGATAAGCGCACTATTCGTGACAGGACTTCTAGTTTTAACTGCATAGAGGACACTGCACTAGAAATGGCATATCACGATGGTTAACGTTCAAGTAAATGTCCGGTTCCTTCCAAATGGTAGAAGAGGTAGACATCTTTATTTTAGGAGGCTACAAATACAGCGTAAAGTCCCGCAGGAATGACCGCACCCACTGGCGTTGTTGTGAGAAGAACTGCTGTGCCACAACCAACACCATGAACGACATCATAACCGCTTTGGGAGGCACACACAATCACCCATCTGACATCGCCCAGGTAGCAGCAGATTCGTTCCTAAGCGAACTAAAGGCAATGGTTAAGATTGATTCCAAACCTGTCACATCAATATACCAAGAGGAGCTTGCAAGTAGGTTTTCATTCCGCCTTTTATATATATTTCGACTCAATTTAATTCAAACTTTTTTCTGAAAAAAATATTATTTATGATTTTAAAGCTATTTTAATTTTTTTATTTTTTTTATTTTCAGAACTCCGAGCTGACGAAACTCATTCTGCAGTCCTGGATAACATTCCAACTTTCTACAACATCAAAACAACTCTCTACAGTTCCCGTGCCAAAGCTTTGCCAAAGTTACTGAAACAACGATCCACTCTGAATCTCCCAGAATCGTACACAAAGACATCGACAGGAGAAAACTTCATACCTGCCGATGATGGCGAAACCAATCGCATTATCATCTTCTCAACTGACTCCAATCTTCAGCATCTGGCTTCAGCTAACACCATCTTCTGCGACTGCACGTTTGAAAAAATGTCCTGCCATATTCAACCAACTGTAAACTATTTATGCTTTTGTCGCTGGAGATGTGCACCCACCGATCTACGCATTCTTGCCCAACAAGACACAACACACGTACCAACAATTGTCCAACCTTCTCCAGCAGAAATCAGCAATAACCATCAATCCGCCAACCGTATTCACAGATTACGAAATAGCTGCACAGAATGCAATCGAGGCAACTTTTCCATCTGCCAGACTGAAGGGATGTTTCTTCCATTATGTTCAAGCGGTGTGGAATAGAGCTCAGAGCTGCCATCTCTAAAATGCTGTAAAGGATTATAACACCTTGACCCGAAACAATAGGTGCCGGGTAAACAGGAACAGCCCATTTTTTCATCAGATAAAATTTAATAAAATTAGTTTAATTTAAGAGCTGAAACGATTAAAGGGTTTTCGAGATTGATTAATCGCATGGATTAACCTTGGTTAACTGATTAATCACTTGCCCTAATAGGTTGCTGAATAATTGCCGTACCGTTGATGATTTATATAATTAAAACTTCACTCAACGTAATGGACAAAACCGGCCTGCAATATACAAAAATGTCCATTCAAATTTTATTATATTTTCAATTTTTGTCTCAAAACAGCTCATGGCCCCCATTGGAACGAGCTCTTTGAGCTTGTTCCAATGGGGGTCATAACCTATGTTTTTAATACAAACATTGGAAATCTTTAATAATTCAAGAACTTCTTGTGCAAGAATCGTCTGCTACCCACATTTGCTAAAGGGTTGAGAATGACAATTTCCAGCTACTGATACAGTATAGTGATCACGTAAGTGAAGAGGTATGTCAGCACGTAACTGGCATGCGTTACTCTGTCTCATATAATTGATGTGAGCCAGTGCGACAATGTTTGCCTGTTTTGAAGCAAGTTTGTTCCTTAGTTAACCCATATAATACTGTACTTCAAAAGTAACAGTTAACCGATGATTTACTTTTTTATCGATCAAGACGTTGATCAGTGGTTAGTCGATTAATCGGTTAACTGTATCAGCTCTAATTAATTTCTATAAACATGATTACTGCAATAGCCTTTGATGTGGTGGTTGAACAATCTATCTATTTGAAGACAAATAAGCATAATTCATGTGATTAAGACACATGTTAGAAATAGGTCCCGCAAAAAATAAATGTGTCCCGCAAAAAAACATATTTACGAAACCCTGGCTCACTGTAGGAGCCCGAATTATAACTTAGTTCAAAAGGAAGAATTTTCTTTAAAAATCTTTTTCAGACCCAGCAGTCGGAATGTTTTGATATTTGGTATGCAGCATCCTTAGGGGGTGAGATTCAAGTTTGTTCAAGCCAAGTCCCTGGGTTTATATCTGGGCTCCATGTGGGAGCCATAATTATAGCTTTATCGAAATGTTCTTCTTCACATCCACCAGTCAGAATGTTTTGATATTTGATATACAGTATCCTTAGGGAAGTGAGATTTTAGTTTGTTAAAGCCAAGTTCCTGGGTTCATATTTGGGCTTCCTGTGGGACCCCGACTTGTACCAACATTTCTATTTTCCGAACGGAGAGGCCGATTTGAAGCCAATTTGATATGACGGGCTTATTGGGTCATAAGTACCTAATTCATGCAAAAAAGTAAGTTTTCCGTCGCCCCATGGGAACCGCAGGGGCAAAATATAGAACAAAATTAAAATGCCCATATCGTCAAAACTGCATGCCACTGAGAATTTTTATTTTGTGTGATGGTTCCTTAGGAACAGCAGAAAGGAATGGTTCAAAAACAGTCGCAGTCGGGTTTATCATATCGTAGTTTCCCAGGACTTTGAACAAATGCTGAGTCATCATTTTTCAACACTGTGAGTAATGGGAAAAATATTAAATAATCTTCCCCTCCCATACCACTGCTCCAAAGGCCTTCCTATTTCGCATATAACATCTTTGAAAGATTAATTCACACGTTCGTTGAAATCAAATCCCTGGGTCTAGATTTGGGCTCTCTATGATTAGAGTAGTGCAGTATGCGGGAATATTCTTTTAAAATCTTCTTCTTCCGATCAACCCTTCAGAATATTTTGATATTTGTGATGCAGCATCCTTAGAGGGGTGAGATTCATGTTTGTTCAAGCCAAGTCCCTGGGTTCATATTTGGGCTTCCTGTGGGAGCCTGAACTATAACTTAGTTCAATATGAGGAATATTGTTCAAACATCTTTTTGCAGATCCTCCGGTCAGAATCTTTGGATATTTTGTATAACCTTTTCTTATGAGGGGCAGATGCAACTTGTTCAAATAAATTCCTTGGGTTGATATTTAGGCTACCATGTCAGGCGAACGTCTCAGGACCCCTGGGGCCTCTTGTTTTCTATTTGACGATATTGCCCTGGCTCTTCTTTCTTTATTGTTCATTGTAAGTTAGTCACTACTTTGATGTAGGCTTCCAAAATGCGTTACTGCATGTCTGTCTCTCTGTACTTTAGATGAAATGTTTCATTGCTTTTCATTTGCCTGGCTCTACATTTTAAATAATTTGCAGCTATCTTTCACCCTCCAGCTTTCCCAACACACATACACAAATTTGGGCTGGGGCGAATATTGAGTACTTTGTCAAAAAAGTGGTACTCGAGTACTACGAGTACTGAGTACTTTGGACCCAGCCCATCACAAATATATTAAACATCAAAGAGTGTTATATACTTGAAACAAATACAGTACTGCTTACTTTCCACGGATGTGCAATATTTCCACGGATACAATAATATTTGAAGCCAAACACTAACCATGGGAATAATCGTCAAAACTTTAAATAATGAAGCACCAGGTACAACCCGGTGCTTAATTAATTATAATTTTGCGGATATGATTTTTATTGCATTTTAAATGCATGAGTGGTCATCACTTCCCACGCGTGTATTACAACCCGTCCACGGCGACTGTATTGTAACTGATTTGTCCTCATTGGGAACATATTTTCTACAATTTCACCCCTTTTGACAGAATGTGTGCCTGTGGGGATTAAAAACAAAGCAGTGAAAGTGCGCTTGTGGATACTTGTAGCATAACACAGCACTACACAGCACTACAGATTCAATAATTGATGATTTTAGGAATATTAATAGTGTCATGAGACACCACAGTAGCAGGTACTAGTCATTAAGTTGGAAAAAAATCACTGTTTTATGACTCGAGGTCCCTCAACTGGAAAAATTGAGGTTTTTGCTTACAATGATTGCAAAATACAATGTGAAGTGTCTTCAGAAGCCAGAATATGATAAAATAACAATGAGAAATTCAATATGTGTCAACATCAATTTATTTATAAATAAACATAGTTTTTGATGGAAAAATGCATACTGAGAGGTGTGGGGTGGGGGGGGGGGGGCACATCCATGGCTATATTTTATCCCATCACTAGGTAACAGAATATTTGACATCATTTGTTGAGATAAAATGGCACTTTCTATTGATATTGGTCAATTATATAGGCCCAGCCAGGGCTTCTGTTTCGACGATAATCTGAGAATCGATTCATGTAGAGATCCATTCAACAAAACCAGTGAGAAACCATGTAGATTCTCGTAGCACCAATGCTAGGATTCACGTGGAAAGAACTGAGTCAGTTTAACCCTTTTCCTAACACAAAGGCAGCAAATTAACCAATACAACACTAACATGACCTGAAATATTGTGACACTTGCAATACAATTTGTACAAATATGGCTGTCATTGGAACCGGCTCATCAGCCAGTTCCAGTAACATCCATAATTATTAAGGTTGATGAATATTGTTTATTTTTAGCTCAGCTGTCTGTTAGTCAGGGGCGCAAATGTGATGACTTTCTTTCTGTCGACCACCCGTCCATCTGTCCGGCGTGAACTTTACATTATCAACCCCTCCTCATAAACAACTGCACGTTAAAAACTAAAGTGTTAAAAACTACACTTGAAGTGCTGCATTTAACACTTACTAAGTGCTGAAAAAGCATTTTGTTCAAGTGTAGATATCCCAGAACTTGAAAGGTGTTACAATAATACCACTTGGCAAGTATAATGTCGCGACACTTAAAAGGAAACAACACAGATGACGTGGATCAGGCTTGAACGCTCGAGCCTGATCCGCGTCATCTGCGTTGTGTCCTTTTAATTATGTACCCACCAAGCGCAAATCAAATTATGGACGATTCTGGAAGAACCACCAATGCTAGACACATGGGAAGTGCCATCCATTCAAGTTTCAGATGTCTGACGATTGTAATGTCTAAGTGCTTAAAGCATTGCACTTTGGGTGTTAAAATCAAACCTTAAGAGTTAGAATGGGTTTAACACCTTGAAATTGTCAGTTTTAACACTTTAGTTTTTAGTGTGTGGGCAGAATTGAACCAAATTTGATATTCATGTTCCTTATCATATATGAATTCCAGTTTGTTCAATAAAGTTGCCACACCCACAGGGATCCCGTAAAGTGGTATTTCTCTGATTGCAGCCATAAATTGTTTTCCAAGATTTAAAAAAATCTTTTCCAGGACCGTATATAAGAATATTTTGATTCTTGGTACACAGCATCTCTAGGGGAGAGGAGGGGAGGGGGCAGATTCAAGTTTGTTCAAATCGAGTCCCTGAGTTAATATTTGGGCTCCCTATGGACACCAAATATGAATAGTGCAAAATGAAGAAATTTCTTTGAAAACCTCCTTCAGATCCACCAGTTAGAACGCATTCATATTTGGAATACCACAACTCTAGTGGGAATGGGGGGAGGTTAGATTGAAGTTTGTTTGAATCGATCACTGGGTTAATATTTGGTCTATCTACTGAAGCCCAAAGTTAAACTTAGTACAATATGAGGAAATTTCTTTAAAAATCTATTTCTTCAGATCCACCAGTCAGAATCCTTTCATATTTGACATACATCATCTCTAAGGGGGTAAGATTCAAATTTGTTCAAACCAAGTCTATGGGTTGATATTTGGGCTCGTTGTGGAAAATTTCTTTACAAATCTTTTTCTTCAGGTCCACCAGTTAGAATGCTTTAATATTTGGTGTATAACATCTCTGTAGAAGTCAGATCTAAATTTGTTCCAATTTGGTTCCTGCCAGTCAGAAACCTTTCATATTTGGTATCGCAGGTGTGTGTGTGTGTGTGTGGGGGGGGGGGGGGGGGATCAGATTTGCGTTTGTTCATTTCGAGTCCCTGGCTTAATATTTGGGCAGGGGCGGGTTAGGTTCAAGGTTGTTCATTAATGTTCAAATCCATTTCTTAGAGTTTTTCCCTAAAATTTGCCTTTCAAGCTGCAGTGACACAACAACCCTTGGACGTTTGGCAGTACTTATCTACAGTTGACAGAATTGGAAGCAATCAGGAAGACTTATGCTAATAATCTTCTGACATGGACACTAGAGTTATGAATAATTTCATAACATCATTCATATGTAGTGTTGATGAACCATGACTGACTGAATGTAATCCAAAATACTTCTCTGAACCACTTTGTCAGGTGAGCGATTAAGTCCCCTGGGGGGGGGGGAGGCTTCCCCTGTGTGTGTTTGTTTTTTTAAATTAGTAGCTGATGTTTTAAAAAAGGAAATGTTGTATTGGTTAAAGGGTTAACATGTATTATCAGTATACAACAGTGGTTCAACCATACTGGCCCCATGGGATCCTGGCCCATAGCAGGTCGGAATTATCGCAGCGATTTTCGCAAGAATCCATGTGGATTCTGCTAAATTTAGAGGAATTATAAGCCCTGCACAACCCCAATTTTGAAACAAAATTGACATATTGTTTCATGGGGGTGGGGCATTATTTATCGTCCTGTATGGTTAATTAAAAAAGATTTTGTCAAAAGGTTTTGTGTGCGGATGCAGATTTTTTAGTTTTATTTTGGGATTAGGGTAGTCTTCAAAGAAAGCTGTGAATTCTGATCCCTCCAGGTTCACTCATTACGTAACAGAGCAGGAATTTTGTCGGAGGCAATACGAGTTTTTAAGCCCATTTGGCACAGACTGGACACTTCTCTTCAAAAGGTTAATGAAGTTGTGGAGTTAAAACTAGACGAAAACATATAACAAGTGAATAAATTCAGCTTGTGACAGCTGGTCATTGATTCACAAATAAAATATAATCTCTACATGTATGTCCTTGTGGAAGACTATTTGACAGAGGTGTCTCATATTTCTATAGAGTCCACGGGCATTACTAGTGACACATGTCAGACATTTCGGTGAAAACTAGAAGAGGGGATCGGGATTGAAAAGAAAAAGAAAAAGGGAAAATGAGGTTGAGTGAGTGACTCAAGAAATTATATTCCTGCTACCTGTCGGAAGTGGATACTGTCGAGAGGAGTAGGGTTGCAGAAAGTTGACGAAAGCAGTTCGACAAGTGAGTTCCCTGGGAAGCTATATTATTGTAGGGGGAGGTACTCACGAAGCCGGGAAAAATTAGCATATGGTCCGTTCAGTTCATTTGCATGCATGACTGGCTCTCACTTAGCCACCCGAGTTCGGTATTTCGAAAGGGTACCACCGATGGATATTTGCTGTTGTGTGTATGGCTTGGTCAACTTGGCATTAGCTCCAGGCTGTTAGGGAGTCTGGGTCCACCAATATAACCAGTAAGTGGACCCTACTCTGGAAAAAAATGACATATTTCTCTAGTCGGAGAGGGGAAATGCGAAGCTGCAATGGACCTCAGGGTGGGACTCTGAGGTCCGTTGCCTCAAGTTGTTCAACATCGAAAGACATACTCACATCTAGATGTCACCCAAGTAGCGAGATAAAGTTTGTGATTCAGCAATATATATCAGGTGCTCTCAGCTCAGACTATAAGAAGCAGGCAGGTACATTGATGAGGAGCATTATTCTTTGTATAGTACATGGAGGCAAAAAATAATGTTTCTCATCAATGTACAGTACGTGGAGAGTGTATTATCACTAAATCACCCGCAGAGTGGAGATTCCACCCGATCAATAATTGCAAATATGTTGCAAAGCATAATAATCACAAGCAAAGTTTCAGCCAATGGACCTCCGGGTTAAACCCGGAGGTCCATTGGATGAAACATTGCTTGTGTTTTTTGTGCATATGTCCAGAATTCGAAAGTGATGTTTTGGGTGGTAACTCCACTCCACGGGTGATTTAGTTACAATCCACTCTCCACGTGCTGTACCTGCCTGCCTCTTATAGTCTATTTTAAGCCGGACAGAACGTACGAAAGATAAAACAGGATTAGCCTGTTTCATCTGTTGGACCGTTTTTTTTTAAATTTACAAGTGAGTAAAGAGTTTTGACCCCAATAGACATGTCATCAAGATTTTGACCTTTTTTAAGGGGTCGTCCAACGTAACTTTGGTCACATTTCAGGAAATATTCTCCAAAGTCCACAAATGGTTAGAAAGAAATAACCCCAGTAAATTATGTACCAAAAATGTTTGGAAACAAACATAGAACTTGTGGAAATTGACATTTGCAATTGTCTCTGCTACATGTGACAGCTAACACTGCCTGAAAGTCTGCTATGGCATAAATAAGAGAACAAAATGTTTAAAATAAAATACCTTAAATAAAATAACAGCTGCATTCTAGAAACATTCAAGAACATACTGAAATAATTTGTTCGTGGTTCTAAAAAGAACAAATAATGAGACCAAATATTGCGTGGCGTGCTCACATAATGATGACTGCCATTTTCTTCAGTTTCAGTTTGGATTTGGGGAAGTTAAAAAAAGGTCAACTTGAAGGAGTCCACAATAAGAAGTATGGAAGGATAAAATGCTATCTCCCCATATAAGGATGTACGTGGCAGTGTGGTGGTTTGGGATGAATAGCTGATCTATTCTTTTTGTAGAATGTCCTGCAAAGTCACAGATGAACATAAAATGAAATATCTACACTAACCCCTTGCACCTTAACCCCTGCATTATTGTGAGGATGTTTTAGGTTAGGAAACGCTTTCTGTGTTATTCTCGCATAAACATTCTGAAAAAAAACAGGAATAAAATCAATAACAAACAAGGCTGCAATATCTCTAGACTATTTTCATTGACAAGTCACTGGATATATCCTAGTCTTGTTCTTGTATTAATGTTTAAATAATGTTTTCGTCAATCACGCACATTAATGACATTACATTTTGAGATATTTTCAGCCTGCACAATCTACAGTTAAAACTAGAAGTCCTGTCACGAATAGTGCGCTTATATAGGCTTAATTGCGCGTTGGAATTGCGCGCAATTGCCATATCGAATGGCACCAAAAGCACGGCAGGTTCTCCTGGTTACTCATAGCAAACACATGCAATGTTTCTGCAAATGGACCTCCGGGTTACCCGGAGGTCCATTGGCTGAAACATTGCTTGTGCACAGGCCATATGTACAGAATTTGATAGCTTTACTTGGGCTATAACGCGTACATTAACGCGCATATCAACGTGTTATTTGTGCGCATTTCATGACAGGACTTCTTGTTTTAACTGTACATGAATTGGCTTAGTACATTTATGGTAATCTCTTAAGTCTTTATCCCTGACCTAAGGCTTATTTGCAGACTTGCTACTGTATTATGACCAGTTACACTATTATTAATAATAATCAGGGACCGACCTGGGCATGCGCCAGTGCGTATTTGGTTCTGAAACATCCGGACCTTGCTCTTAAATCTCAGAAAGAGGCTTCTTGGTTGGCGCGTAACTTCTCAGATCATATTTTGATATTCTTTCGATGGATAATCGAGAGAGACACTCTTACGTGTATTATATATATGATTATCATTTATCATTGTTGTAGAGTGCTTGAGTTAATACTTCAAGTCTTAATTACCAAGCATTAATCTTCACTGTGGTTTCTGATCAAGTCTTGGCTGCCTAAATAGGCAGCCAAGACTTGATCAGAAACCACAGTGAAGATTAATGTTTGCTATAGTGTACTAAATGAAAATGATGAGGGCTATTACATACTTGCAGTGTGTGTTACAAACAGCAGTGTGACTCCGTAAATTGAAATCTGGCGCATGAATTGAAAAAATAGGCTCCGGGGCTAGAGCGTATTTTAAATAGTCCTGATCGATCCCTGAATAATAATAATAATAATAATAATAATAATAATAATAATAATAAATAATAATAATAATAAATAATAATAATAATAATAATAATAATATTATTATTTTTAACTCAATATGCTTTTTTATCTTTCTACAGAATAATAATAATATTAATACTGATAACAATAATAATGATATATAATTTCAATGCAAACCCCTATTCTCAGAACAAACAACTTATCAATTCATAATTATATAAGGAAAATAGATGACGTGACTTATGTTGGCCTCTCGTACAGTTACAGCAAAAATCTGCAGACACTGTGGTGCTGACAAATGGGAATGAACGCATGTGGCCTTGTGTATCCGGTATGCAAGCGACTCATAGAGGATACTGATGAAATCAAGTATATTTCGGGTATTGCATTTGTTTAATTTTCAAATACGGGTACGACGTTTGACCATAAATTCTATAATTTGTTAGGGTGTTGACCGCTGTGATGATTATTATGATATTTAATTTTTTTGTAAATTTCCTTTCTTATTATACCTACCACAATTGTTTACAATAGGCTTGCATTACAGTGAAGTCCCTAACTCGGAAATATACTCTCTATTTTGATCTTTCCCAAGCGATTTGGGAAAAAGAAGTGGTGCAAAAGCACCAAGAAATAATAAGCTAAAACTGGGTCGAGTGCTACCGGCACACACCCAGTAGGGGGACTCTATTCTCATTGAACTGGTCATCGGGTTCCGGTACCAGTGCGCAGACGTGTAACCAATGACTCATTTTTTTTTAATCCGCCAAGATTTGAGTTATGTCATCAGCGAGGAGGAAGGATTCTTACCCGAATAAGAAGACGGGATGGCCTCCACGTAAACAATTGTGGTAGGTATAACAAGAAAGGAAATTTACTATAACATTTAAATTTCTTATCAACATACCTAACAATTGTTTACAGGCTGAACAGACAATAGGAGGAGGGACTCGCATAACCACCCCCACATAACCCGACTACGCTGGAACCGTGAACAGAAGAAGAGTTCCCTAAGCCTATAAAACCATAACATCACAAACATTAGTAAAAGACAATGGAAGATGAGGAGTATGGCTCTGCGTGACACATAGACAGTGGGACAGTGACCAAGCACCTGGCTGGAACTGACCTCGTAAGAAGCCTAATGACTAGGGTAGATAACAGCCTGAGCAGACGTAAGAGGGACCAAGGAAAAAAGGTTCCCAGACTGCTCCTGCAACTGACTCAAATTGAAAGTGGAGAAAGTAGAAGTATTTCTCCTGTAGGCTGCCTGCATAACATCCGACAACTTGACGGAGTTAGCATAAGCCCAGGAGGTAGACAAGGCACGTACCTCGTGGCAGAAATACGATTGGTAGTACAATCGTCCGTCGATAGACGAGCGTAAGATGCGCGAATAGCAAGACAAATCTATCGGGAGGTGGATTGAGGCGATATCTTCTGTCGACCAAGAAAAAGAGACAGAAGTAATCGTGTCCTGCCTTTCCTAATGAACTGCGTCCGGTTGAGATAAATGCGAATTGCATGAACCGGACAGAGCAGAGCGCGATTACCTTCAGCAGAGGGACGAGCCCCGATACAGGTAGGAGGTGGAACTGTTTCTGGTATCTGATTCTTGGCCAGAAAAGAGCAATCAGTGGTAAAAGTAACACTGTTGGCGGAGCGCCTGACAAAGGCCAGATCAACCGAGAGGGCGTGAAGCTCACTAATACTTCTGGCTGAGGGAAAAGCCATTTTGTATGCGAGAAAACGCATATCTACCTGGGATAAAGGTTCGCCCCTCGTCCCCCCCCCCCCCCCCCCCCCCCACACACACACCAGCAAAGCAGCACCCAAGAAAGATTCCATCTTGGGTTAAGCTGCTTTTCAAAGAAAAGTGCCGAATAAGCTCGGAGAGGTACGGATTATTGCCGATTCAACGCTTTCCCACATACGAAGAGGTCTCCGAAAGCATGGACCTACACCGTTTGATGGTACTAGGTTGGAGACCCCGAGAATCAAACAGACATCCCAGAAACCCGCGATCTGTGTTATCGATTCATCGGCATAGTCATCAGAGTGATCAGCACACTATCGACAGAAGACCTTCCACTTAGCTGCATAGGCTAAACCAGTGGAGTGCCGTCTTGAAGAAGAAATGCACTCCATTGCTCGTTTCGAAAAAACTCTGCGGGGGAAACAGGGCCTGACAAAAATATATGCGTGAAAGCAAAATGAAGTAGTTCCGCCCCGGTTAGTAATGTTAATGACCACTGTCGAATTGTCAGACAACAGAAGGACATGACGATTCGAAAGGGAGGGGGGGGGGGGGGGGTCCGCTGCCGAAAAGTCAGAAGAACAAGAAGCTCCTTTTGATTGATGTGAAGAGCTGCTTGATCCTTGTCCCATATCCCGTGAAGGAAATGAGGATCCAACGTCCAACCCCATCCGAGATCCCTGGCATCTGCCGTCAGAACACGATCGGACGTGGGCAAGTCCAACGAAACTCCCAGAATAATCCACTGAATTCTCCAGAGGAGAAGGTGACGATGACGAATTGCTGGTAACTGAAGCACCAGAACCAGATGATCGACATTCGGCCGCCAACGACTGAGCAGAAAGTGTTGGAGAGGTCTGACATGCAGCCGACCTAGAGGAATGGGATCCATCACCGAACCATAGAGACCGAGCATCCAGAGAATACTACGAGCTGTTGCAGGCGTGGACTGGGGCGGAGTCAGGACGAAAGCCGAGAGAATCACTGCCCTCGCACTGGGAAGCGCCAACGTATTCAGCTGAGTACGGAAGTCCATCCCCAGAAGACAAAACGACTGAGAATGGGCCAGGTCCGACTTCTCATCGTTGACTCCGAACCCTGGCGACGTGAGCAGGTTCAACAGTGTGTCGACATCTGACTCCCGAAGAGCAGCATTGGAGTGTCTCTGGAGGATATCGTCCAGGCACGCTGAAGTAGTCACCCTGGACTGTGTGCGATGGAAAGCTATCACATGCGACATCATTATACCTACCATCGCCTTGAACTGGTAACCTCGACCCAGAAAAACAAACTTGAGATACTTTCGCGATGTCCGATGAATCGGAACTTGAAAGTATGCGTCTCGCAGGTCGATGCTTGAATCGAAATATCCCTGGTGAATGGGGTGGCGACACGACCTGAAAGTCTCCATGCTGAACTTGGGACCAACGTCTGAAGGAAGTTTGAAGCCGTTCCTACCTCCGGAAACCTTCTCATCATTTCTCTTTATTCGTCAGGCGACAGGGTTGAACTCCCAGCATGTAGAGAAGGCTAAGAAAAACCTTCGTTTGTTCTCTGTTTCCTCGCCTCCAAAAATGTATTAGCCTCATTCTATCTGCATCCTCTTCCGTTAGCTCATTAACTTTGTAAAAATCAATTCTTTCGAAATAACACAACATGAGATGGTAATCTTATACTTTATCCAACGACGTGATAGTAAACGTCGTAAATGATTGATTTTCCCCCGCTTTAGAATCAAATAGAACGTGCCCGTTCTTTGGATAGATTTTGATCCCATGACAGTTTGCTTTGCCTATAAAAGCTAGGGAGCATTTTCAAAAGACATTCCCAAGCACATTACAAGTTGTTTTTTTTTTAAAAAAAAACAAAAGACTCAGAAAGAGAGACGCAGTTCCATCATCCATTCTGTGAGTGATTGTTCGTATTGGTATTGAATGTTTGTTTTATAAATCAGCGATATCCTAAAAATAGGACAACAAAATTTATGAGCGATAAAAAAGTTTTTTACAATACATCAATCTTATTTTCTTCTGAAAAATTATTCGGGCAAGTAAAAATAATGTCATGTTAGAAAAATAAAATTGATGTGCAGCAACAAGAAAACGGATATGCGACACAAAAAAAAAACTTTTTGCAATACATCAAACTTATTTTCTTCTGAAAAAAGATATTCGTACAAGTAAAAAATAATATCATGTTGGAAAATCAATGGTATACATGTACAGCAAAAAACGTATTTGTGTTGCGCATAAATTTTGTTTCCCCCAATTTGCACTCTTCACACACTCTGAAACACCAATACATTTTCTTGCAGTACACCATTTGTAAAATGCGATACTTTGGAGTAAAATGTATGATGTACATTTAGCACTGATTTCACCATAGATGACTCTGGACGCACTCTGGCTAATTCGGTGTTACGGGGAAATCAGTGTTAAGAGGCGAGAACGATTCAGCGAACTACCAGCGAAATTTTCTAACAAGAAAATCCCCTTAGACGACCTGGGATGCACTCTGATGAAATTTTTTAAAACTGAATTTTCCCAAATGAAAAGCAGAGGAGTTGAAAAACAAGATATCCTAAACACAGTATGGCATAAATGCTGCAATTACTTCAGAGTGCATCCAGAGTTGTCTATGCGAAAATCAGTGCAAAGAGGCTATTGCACTCTGGCGAAAAAAAAGACACTGAAATTCCCATAGACGAAAATGGAGGAACTATCTGCCAAGAATTCGTCAGTGTGCCTCCGGGGTCGTCTCCGGGGAAATCAGTATTTAAAGGAGAAGGCATTTTGTTAAATTGTTGTTAACACTGGGATTCATGTAGACCACCCCGGATGCACTCTGGCGAAGTCGCTAGAGTGCCTCTAGGGACGTCTACCGGAATTTCGGTGTTAAAGTACCTTCACATACTACTCATACAGATAAACCAAAATCTAATGTTCTTGACACGGGAGTGAATAGACTTAATACATGCGTAAACGGAGATTTCTATCCACTTTGAACATATCGAGGCTCAACTGTCATTTGAATTCCATGGGTACTCTTTTAAAAAGTGACAATTTGTCACCAGTGTATTCATAGCAGTTATATGACTTGAGCATGTTGGATATGTCAATTTTTAATAAAAAAGTAGAATTTATGATCGACTGTCAAGTCTACTACGTGATATGCATATAAATTGGGAGAAACACATTGTACTGTTTTGGAATCGTACGCGCACCGTTAAATGTTATTGACGTTCCAATCACCAATTGTAAGAAGTATTGTTTGTTATGAATAAGAAAGGGGAGTGATCACTGTATTTATTTATTTATTTATTTATTTATTTATTTATTTATTTATTTATTTATTTATTGGGATCTAACGACACTTTCGACACTCAGGGCAACATCGTATCGGAAAACGATCAAAGGTACGAACCGTAAGAAGTATTGTTTGCTACGCATAAGAAAGTGGAATGATCACTGTATTTATTTATTTATTTATTTATTTATTTATTTATTTATTTATTTATTTATTTATTTATTTATTTATTTATTTATTGGGATCTAACGACACTTTCGACACTCAGGGCCACATCGTGTCGAAAAATGGTCACTGGTACAACGTTCCTGATTTAAATATTTTATTACTTTCCAAAGTGTGATTTACTGAGATTTCCGGGTTTGATTATAAACGATAACTTCACAAGTGAATTATGCAATCAACAATTGTGTCATGTATCCGTGCGCGCAAACGAAGACGCGTTGCCGTGGGTGTAATAAGGACTTCATTGTTTTTAGTTTTTTTGAACCCTTTACCTGACATGAAAAGCAGACGACAATTGCCAAAAGAATTCTTGAATAACTATAATTTCCATGTTTTTTGGTCTCAAAAACATAGCTTATGACCCCTCATTGGAACAAGCTCGACGAGCTCGTTCCAATGAGGGGTCATAAACTATGTTTTAGAGACAAAAAGTGAAAAAAATAATGAAAATTAATTGGCGAGTTTTGAGAATAACGTTGGTTGTTTTTGGCCGTTACGTTAGGTAAAGGGTTAAATAATATAATTAGCCTTAATAATGAAAAGAAATAAACAGGGTAATCGCTTGACTGGACTGGTCACGCGAAATAATTCAGTCGAGGCGAGGGACTATATTGTAAAATACTCGTGTTTGTACAACGTCCCTCGCCTCTCATGAATTATTTCACGTAGCCAGTCCAGTCAAGCGATTACTCTCTATATCAGTGCCCAAAATTCGAATTTGAAAAGTTTCTCAAGGAGGCAGTTTTGAATTTTTAGAACTGCATTATCAGGCCACTACTAATTTATGCTTCGTTGTACATTAATAACTCTCATTTATCGTGCACCCAAATTAATAAATGCATTATTGTTCATCATGGGTCATGATATTCCTTTGATCTCAACAGTATTCATCAAACTTAGACCAACTGCCGGTGGCGTAAATCCACAGTCGTGTTTCGTTTGTAACCGCTCAGAAGAATCGACGATGGTAATCCAAATGCCAGTGAGTAGCAAAAGGCCTTGGAATATTTCGTTTGTGAAGTACGTCCTTCGGCCGTACCACACCAAACAATTAGTTTACGACCTTAGGGTCAAAGTTTGCACTAATATGGTCGAAGAATATTATACTAACTTTGACTTTTGAAAGTATTTTAACTGAGAAAGGTCTTAAATGACGAGACCGATACGTGCCAGCAAATAATTAACAGTTGATAATTAGCGCATTTTAAATTTATCTATCAGAACCAAGGATTGTTGTAAAATAAAGAACTGATTATCAATAAACCCTAGAACGAAACCAGTGGGTATGATTGTCTGTGCATTTACCGGTTTATGTCGAACGGCGTTTTATATTCTATTTATGAGGTGTTTGGCATTTACTGATCGGAAAATAAAAGGTGTGTATGAGTAGATATGTGGGCTGATCCATCGTGCCTGGGGTCCCTTATTCGAATTGACTGACAAATGTCAATGATAGAATGCCGAAGGGCTTGTGGTCGGGGTTTAATATCACCGCTGTGCAACGTTCAATGAACCCTTCATCTCACATGAATAAATATTCCTGTCTTCCATATTAAAAGAAATTCGGCGTTGAAAACTTTTTATATTTTTTTCCAAATTTTGCTCCCATATTACCACACATCGGAACGATCTGCAGTTAAAACTAGAAGACCTGTCCTGAAATGCACACAAATAACACGTTGATATGCGCGTTAATGTGCGCGTTATAGCCCAAGTAAAGCTATCAAATTTTGTACATATGGCCTGTGCACAAGCAATGTTTTAGCCAATGGACCTCCGGGTAACCCAGAGGTCCATTGGCAGAAACATTGCATGTGTTTGCTATGAGTAACCAGGAGAACCTGCCGTGCTTTAGGTGTCATTCGATATGGCAATAATTGCGCGCAATTCCAACGCGCAATTAAGCCTACAAAAGCGCACTATTCGTGACAGGACTTTTAGTTTTAACTGTAATTCCAGTAATGCAATCGCGTGATTTGTATTCGATGCAAAAATGACAAGATATAGTTTTTGAGGGGATTGTTTTGTTTCGAAAGTGACGCCATTCAGTCGTGTTAGGTGCAGTTGAAATTAGAAGTTCTGTCATAATTAGCGCAGAAAATGCTTGTTGGTTAATGCATTCCTCACTGCAGAAGAATGAAGCAGCCTGAAACACACCAAAGCGTTTGTGCTGTGCAATGCAAAATACAATGTGCTATTATCGGCGTCGGTAGTGAAATGATGAACTGAACCGATCAAACAGAAAAAAAAATATTGAGATTACAGGTTGTGGAGGGAGGTTTCTAGTAAATCGCTAAGATATAGTTTTTTCACTGGGCAATTATTTACAATTTCGGAGGACAAAACGCAAGAAACTTGCAAACTTTCATCACATGGACCACATGACCGGGTTGCACCCGCTGGTCCATTTTATGAATGCGTGCTAGTGTTTTTTGTGCCGTTGTGAATAATTATAAATACTTTTCGAGCGGATAATATATGTAATAGTTACAAGGCCTTAACGATGGTCTGGGTTAGGACTCTAATAGCGTCTTATGATGGTGACTCCATTGTTTTACAGCTAGGGTAGAAAGTTTGTGTTTGTGGCAAGTGTTTTCTTTTCTGAAATGGCAGCCACTGCTGAACAATTGGGAAATCAGCAAACATACTGGAACTCGTGGATTCAGTTTCTTCCGTCGTTTATTAAGTAAAGTTCAAGACATCGTTTAATATTACCCACACCAGTCGGATGTCTGCTTCTATACCAGTACACCAGGACTTCTTGGGTTCCAATAGTATCAACACAAAAATCTAACATTGACGCGACTTAACTATTTAACGAAGTTTTATCGGAGCAGCTTAAAGCTTTATCACTCAAAGCCCATGTCAACGCTCTGTTCCTTTCTGCCCACTGGAAAATCAGAATGCGACTGACTTTTACCCGACCGACCAGTGGGTTATATCTTCCACTGGCCAACAAGGCGAAGACTGCGTGACTTCGATAAGAACAGAACAGTGTGGGTGGGTGTACCATCTCAATTCAAAGGGAAATCAATCTCTCCATTGTCTCTAGCAGTTAGCTATTATAAACTATTCAGAAGTCAGGCTATCTCCATTGTTCGGCAGAATACATGGCATTCTGACGAACAGTTTCAAAGACAATCGTATATGAAACTGTCCGATTTTATTAATTCCTTCATTAATTACAATATAAGATTAGATTTTAGCCTCTTAATCGCCAGACGATCGTCTACTACCATGTCCTGTTTCATATATTTCCCATCAATTATAATACTTGTTTAAACTGCAATTAAACTGCAAATTACGATGTTTAATTCTCAAATTAATTCACAAGTTTTGTATATATTCATTCTAGCTAACAATTGTCTTAGAATAGTTTGTTTTCCGGGCTATTAAAACTCTCGTAGTTTGCATTTCGCTACACAATGCGATTAAGTAATAATCCACACTCTTCATTCTGTATATCTCGTCGAATTTTAATATCTGTTTACATCATTACATAAATAGAGGATATGGAATGAGTGTTTTTCTCATATAATATTTATGAAACGAGTCTAAGAATTTTCCGTTTTGGCGAGCCTCTGGCGAGCCGAAACGGAAAATTCGGACGAGTTTCATAAATATTATATGAGGAAAACACTCATTTCATATTCTATTTATCATATGACACACACACGCACAAATTAGCCACTAAGTATGACTTTTTAGCCCAGCACCTAACTTGTGTTCCAGACGGCACTTGGAAAAACATCCTTGTATGACTAAAAAATTTATTTTTTTGCTTCCAAAACATACGTCATGACCCCTCATTGGAACGATCTCGTCGAGCTCGTTCCAATGAGGGGTCATTACCTATGTTTTGGAAGTAAAACGTGAAAATACAAAAAAATGAATGGCGTTTTTCTTGCAGGTAAAAGATAAATACAATATAACCCACCCTAAATAGGCCAGATAACGTAAATTCCCCCTACTGAAATTATGCAAATGTCACCCAGTTGTCTTTGGTTTAGCCAATCAAATTGTCCAGTTTTGAAATTGACCAATGAAAGCTCCCAACTCCAATTATACAAATTATAAAAACGTGGCCCACTTTTATTTTGTTCAGCCAATCAAATTGTCTAGTTTTGAAATTGACCAATGAAATTGACAGAAAGCTTTATTTATCACTGATTAATATGAAAACAAAATATCAAATGTTTTAAAGTGAACAAAACGGACGAGTCATATGATAAAGATCTCTATTTACTATTATAGAATTGTTGGACACACCGTTTTTCGAAAGGAATAGAGTTACGCTAATCGGGCAGTTTGAGCTTGATAGGGACACAACGAGCACTTACTCAACGCGACTTTACTTCCAAATAGTGTACAATACAATGGCAGGATATGTAGTTTCAACTGTAGGGGGTTAATCGCCAGTCTTTACTCTGTTGGACACCACTTTAGCCAATTCCACTAAAGAGTTTGATTTGGCAACAAAACATCTTCGTTGGCTGAACTTACAGCACCAAAAAGGTTCCTTTCACTGGAGAAAGAAAGCAATTAGAACAATGTAGATCGCATTCAACTTCACAAACGACAACATTTAACCCTTTACCCAACGAATCGGCCGCATCTGCCCGCGTAATATGCAAATTCAGCAGTTGAATAAATATTATTTTTCAAAAAAATTCAATAAAACCATATCATGTGACCCCTCGTTGGAACGAGCTCGTCGAGCCCGTTCCAAAGAGGGGTCACATGATATGGTTTTGTTGAAATCTTTTTGAAAAATTTGAAAAAATGATATTTAAAATAATAAATTTTGATACCGTCTGTGTTGCGTGAAGGGTTAATTAGATAAATACTTCATACCGTCGGGAATGACTCGCGGCGGTACGAAGGATATATTTAATTAAATGCCGCCTTTTGTAATGACTTACTGACTGCCAAGCCAAGTGGATTAACAGTAATTATACTATTAATATCTTATTACCCAAGTGCAACAACAGGTGTACGTTCCGATATTATTCAGCCTGATCTTTAATTTAATCAGTGACATAGAAAAAATTTAGGTGACATCCCATTTCGCCTACCGAGAATTTTGTCAGAACTTTCGTGTTTTGTCGCATTTTCCCGTCACTAATTATACGTTCATACTTGAAGTAACTGCCGGTTCATTTTCACGACTCGATCAATGTATTTAGATTAGACAGCCAAAGAACACCCCCTCCACCTTCAATTAACATTTTGGCAATGAAACACGTTGGCACCAAAATACTCAGAATGGTTAAAAAACTGGCACTGCACAGATTCGGCCCAGCATTAACACAGAACGTCGTTATATTTTATAAGGTTAGCATAATATTTGGTTTTGAGGCAAAAATACTTTTAAGTTATACACCAATGGAATGATTACTCACAGCTCTTTAAACACGTTTTTCGTACATTACAACTTCTGTCAGATCAATGGGTGGGAACACGTTCTTTTGCGGTATCCATACTTCAGAAGGACGTTTCTTGTGGGACAACAAAACTGTGATCGCAAATGAGGTCTCAGTCTCAATCAGATCGTAATTTCATCGCAACACCTGTACGCCAATGGGTTGATAATTCGTGAATATGTTCTAATCAAGACAAAATAAACACAACAAACGAAAATAGTACCTCAGATGCAAAGTTTTGCCGTCTCCTTCTCAACTGATGAAATTCTAGTAAGTTGTGGGCAGTAAAGTGCACAGAGAATTTTGGCCAGATAGCGACCACGTTGCGAGCTGGCCAAAATTCTGTGCCGTTTTTTTGTAAACGCAATACTGGTGGTCATTTCTGGCACTCCTTTGTGGTTTATTAGTTTTGGAGTGGGTAATTCGGCGAAGAGAGATACCAAACGGGCCAATGAAAATCATGGAACTGCGACCAACAAATGTTATACAGTTAAACTAGAAGTCCTGTCGCGAAGAGTGCGCTTATCTAGACTTAATTGCGCGTTGGAATTGCGCGCAATTGCCATATCGAATGGCATCCAAAGCACGGCAGGCTCTCTTGGTTACTCATAGCAAACACATGCAGTGTTTCTGCCAATGGACCTCCGGGTTACCCGGAGGACCATTGGCTGAAACATTGCTTGCGCACTGGCCATATGTACAGAATTTGATAGTTTTAACGCGTACATTAACGCGCATATGAACGTGCTATTTGTGCGCATTTCATGACAGGACTTCTAGTTTTAACTGTACATTCCAACGTACTGATCATATACAAGAAAGAATTGAGTTCTACTCGCAGTTTTTGAAGACATGCCGTGCCACCGCGCTCCCACTTAACTATGTAGAGTTAAAAGGCATGCCCATTCACACAATTCAAATGAAGCGGTCCACAACCGGACTCTTGATACCTCGATCAAGTCCAGCGCGCTAACCAAAATACCATTGCGCCATCGACAGCTTTAAGCAAGTCATTTCAGAGAGTGTATGGGATACTCTGAGCCAAATCAAACGGCACAGGCATAAAACTGATTGAACATTTTAACTTTTAACCCGAGATGTATTTTAAAAATATTTTCTATCAAATCTAACCACGACTGCTAGACAGCAGGCAAGACTATTAGCGGGGACCAATCAGGACTATTTAAAATACGCTTTAGCCTCGGAGCCTATTTTTTCAATTCATGCGCCAGATTTCAATTAACGGAGTCACACTGCTGTTTGTAACACATACTGCAAGTATGTAATAGCTCTCATCATTTTCATTTAGTACACTATAGCAAACATTAATCTTCACTGTGGTTTCTGATCAAGTCTTGGCTGCCTATTTAGGCAGCCAAGACTTGATCAGAAATCACAGTGAAGATTAATGCTTGGTAATTAAGACTTGGAGTATTAACTTAAGCACTCTACAGCAATGATAAATGATAATCATATATATATAATACATGTAAGAGTGTCTCTCTCGATTATCCATCGCAAGAATATCAAAATATGATCTGAGAAGTTACGCGCCAACTGAGAAGCCTATTTATGAGATTTAAGAGCCAGGTCCTGATGTTTCAGAACCAAATACGCACTGGCGCATGCCCAGGTCGGTCCCTGTTTGATGGAAAATTCATGACAATTTAACTCCAGAAATCAATGGACAAAAATTTGATGCAATGTGCAGGGGATAATTCGGTTAAAGGTGTCAAAAATATACTTATTTTAGTGGCAATGGAATGACTGCGAGGCAAGAATATCCGCCAGCACCATGCAAGGAGTTAATGCTTTAGAAATGGTATGCGTACGATTCTGTGAAAACAGTATTTTAGTAGTCAGAGAGGCAACAAAATAACGACCAACCAAGAGGCTGCGAGGTCCGCAGTGTTCATTCAATATTCGTCTCCTGAGTGCTAGAGTGTCATATGTCCCATAGGGGACATAGAACATTCTAGCACTCGGGCGACGAATTGTTTAACGACACTATCAACAGCCAGGGTCACGTCGTGTTGAAAGGTTTTACGGGTGCTGGAAGATGGAGTACCCAAAGGGAACTAAACCTGTTAGACTCTCCAAATTTCTAACTGTGCACAAGCAGAGTTAGCAATGCTTAACCCGTTGAACCCCGATGGTATATTCCACGCCAGTTCAATGTCATCAATTGGAATAGTCTTGCGTGAAAACCAATCAATATTTTCAATATTTTATTGATTGGCCTAACACACAAATCCACTGAGCAACTATCTTGTTAATGAATTCAGGTCGCATCGCGACCAAGGGTTGGAAAAGCGGTCGTTTTTGTTCAAAGGGTGAGGGGAAAGTGCAACATCGACGTTCAGTACGACCTTTTGAAAAGCACCACCGTGGACCACGGAATGAGGTTTCTTGCCCAAGGACACAACACTGCTACCGCGGGCCATGATCGAACGGTTGACCTTTACATTTAACCCTTTACCTAACATGAAAAGCAGACGACACTTGCAAACAAATTCTTGAATAACTATTTTTTTTTTATATTTTGTCTCAGAAACATAGTTTATGACCCCTCTTTGGATCGAGCTCGTCGAGCTCGTTCCAATGAGGGGTCATAACCTATGTTTTGTGACAAAATGTTTTAAAAAAAATAATGAAAATTAGTTGGCGATTTTTGTGAATCGCGCTGGCCGGTTTTGGCCGTTACTTTGGGTAAAGGGTTAAAGTTAAGTTCATCACAAGTACACTACAGTTTATACAGTACAATGCATTACATCATCACACATCACAAATCGATAATAATTTAATCGTACTACCCCACTCCTCTACGTGATCAAATTAAACTTTCTACAAATGGAAATAGATTCAGCAATTTTTACAAGCTCTCAGACCACAAGCCTCAGGAATTCGACGAAGTTATGGACAGTTTACATACTTATTTTTCGTTGAGTTTGTGCGCAGTCGCCTGTTGATACAACGTGGTGCCCCTTTACTCACAAAGATGTATAGATATTATTTCGTGCTCACGTTATAGATAGTTCACTACATACGAATTTAATCCACATGGAAACAATCAAGATATTAACACGTTTAGTGAAACTGCGAGGCCCAGTCATAAAACTACAGCTACGATAAGTCTCCATTCGTAACAATAGATGCCATTAAATATTTGGTTAAATCAAGTCTCGAGTGCACAACATTTCTTCAGATGATTCACAGAAAATGAATGCTATAGGAATTTGTTGTTTTTTTTATATTCAAACATCTGGAATCAATCAGTTGGTGGGAAAAACAATTTATACCATGATTACCTAATTTACCATGTACAAAAAACCTATGACATAAATTTTAGCTATCCACACGAAACGTGGTAAAGAAGCCAGCAAATGGATTTCAGTAGTTAAAATTTACACCTACAGTGGTACTACATCCAAGTTAACCTTTGGTGACCTCGCCTTCAATTCAAACGTGTCTTAATTTATCACTCGTCGCCTCGTGAAGAGTGAAATTAAACCGGCAATTATTTATTACGTTTTTAAATAAGTTTTCCTCATAAGATACCACAATTTACGTTGTATCATATTAATAAAGCATTCATAACTCGAAATAATATGTGATCACGTCATTAAAATGAAAAAAAATGCCCCATAGTTTGCGCGTTTCGTTTTCTATTTCGTTTCGGCGATACAATTGCCAGTGGATGTACCGCCCGGCGGTGTTCATGTAAACAAAAACAGAATCGTACGTACGAATATTGATTTATTCAACATTTAATTTCTTAGTAATCTGACGATCATGGTATAAATAAAATTCACCCGAAGTAGCTTGGTGTACTAATTGTTCACCACTCGTGATGAAGTGGTGTTAACCGCGCGCCAATGGCGCCACGAGTGGTGAAAATTTGGTACACCAAGCTATTTATATATATATGTATATATTCCAGACAAGTGAATTTAAGCAAAGGGGGGGGGGGGGTGGGTGGACTATTTACAAACTGGACAGGTTCCAGCCCATTACTGCGTCGCGCCGAATTTCATACTGAATTAGACTGATGGTCCGAGATCTTGCCATTT
Source organism: Pictodentalium vernedei (assembly GCA_031216915.1). Lineage (NCBI taxonomy): Eukaryota > Metazoa > Mollusca > Scaphopoda > Dentaliida > Dentaliidae > Pictodentalium > Pictodentalium vernedei. The sequence continues at coordinate 457,096,497 of CM062291.1, forward strand.
CGGTGAATAGAACCTATAAGTCTGTGGGATCAATTTAGTACCGAACTTTTCTATAGATGCAAAATAGGTTATCCCATATTCAGTAAACACAATTGTGAAATTGTGAAATTCTTAAGCTACAAGTCAGATTGTTGTGTGAATCTGATTCTTTTATGGTCTCGAACCATTCTGTCTATAAAATAGCCCATCACCTATTTTAGGTTCAATGTTATGGAATATCCCCGTCAGACGAAAAGCGACACTTGGCGGTTTGCATTTCCAACCAAATGAAATAACCCATCCGACTCAATCTTGAACAAACATGAATATTCATTTTCTTTGAATCTACGTAAGAAAAGTTTCTCATCTGGGAATTGATTTGTCCGAACCTTCTATAACAATGTAATTACTAATAAAGACATGTTCGTTTATTAAATATTTTATAAGAAAGCTCCCTACACCTGTGGTGTTATGAATACGTCGTCGCACTGTTCCGCAATATTTTTCAAAATGAATTAAATACTTCTTGACTGGAATATCGATAACATGGGTAAGAAGGATTATCTGTATATGTTTGTGAGTATTATTATTTATTGGTGTTTAACCCTTTACCTAACGTAACGGCCAAAAACGGCCAGCGCTATTCTCAAAAATCGCCAATTAATTTTCATTATTTTTTTCATTTTTTCTCTCAAAAACATAGGTTATGACCCCTCGTTGGAACGAGCTCGTCGAGCTCGTTCCAACGAGGGGTCATAACCTATGTTTTTGAGACAAAAAGAAAAAAATTAGTTATTCAAGAATTATTTTTGCAAGTGTCGCGTGCTTTTCAGGTTAGGTAAAGGGTTAAGGTTATATATTTCTGCACAATGGCTAACCATGACCGTGACAATTTTACGGGTGGAGGAAGCCGGAGTAACCACCGAGCAACGACGAGCAACTGTCAGCTCCTCAACATACCAACTCCTCACAAACAGGGTTAGCATTGTTTGAAGACAGGTGCACCATCGACGTGCAGTACGCCTTAGTACACAACGTCACAGTGCCCCCACGTGGTCAATGGGGGTGAAGTGTCTTGTCCAAGGACACAACGCTGTTGCCGCAAGTGGGTTTCGAACCGAGGACCTCTCGACTTGTAGCCTGCACCTCTACCAACTGAGCCACTGCGCCCCCATATGTTTGTGAGTAAAGTGATATCACATTACGTAAACGATAGCATATGAGAAACATCTATGAAAAGTGTGTAAAAAGACAGTCCATAGCAGAGTCTAATTCCTTACAGAGTATGACTTGTAAGTATTGGGGCTGGCCAAATTGCAAACCAGTGCATTCGTCCAGAGCCACAGTATAGGAAGAGTTAAAATGTTGAAGCCAAACTGCCGCAAGTACCACTCAGAAAAAACACCTAAACACATAACTTTATTTTCAGCAAAATCTCAGAATGTGCGAATGTTTGTTCATCAAGTGTTAACCGAAAAGAAAATAATAGTAATGTGTTGACAACGTCAATAACTTGACTTCAGTGTTGCAATAAATTATTTTTGACCTCTAATTATTCTTAGATGACTGAAAGGAGAAAGCTTATTTCAATTTCGAGAGTAATGAAAACTGTTGAAGCTTTCAAATTTAGAACGGGTGAGAAAAGCAACGATGCAGATTATAACAGGGATTCCATTCTTGGACATGACAGATGTGATGGAAATATGAAACAAAGCAGAGAAAATCATAGGTACGTTTTTGTTGTTCCATGTTTTTTTCAAATGCAAACGTTTAAGCCTCTTAGATAATGTTTACGGTTTACAGTCTCCTTTCAGTTCGTTCAAAACATTACAGCATGTGAACTCAAAGCATAGTTGTTACTCACGTAACGTCGCACATATTTACGTATTATGTACAACAATTTTGTAACCTGAAACACCATTCTCCCTTGTGTCCTAAATGAAAAGTACCGAGTTCTTGTTCATGTTGCTCTTAGGGTAAAATGCGAAGATGGTTTCCTGTTTTGTGTCACCGAAATGTTTACTAGAACCATTAGCTGCCGCGTTGTTTTTATTTTTTATGTTAACTGACTATAATTGTGCGGCTTTTGTTTGTTTAAGAAAACAACCGTCTGTGACATGTCAGTTACACCATATTACGCGATATCGAACTTACAGTTGCACGGTCATGTTCACTCGGACAAAGCCGCCATGAATGCCGTTGCAGCTGTACAGTACTGTCGGCGTGGAGTGGTCGTAATCCACGCGTGGGCAGTGATGTCCACGTATGCGTTTACCAGGTATTAAAAAAGCATCATCAGATAAATATTAATTAACTGGTAGAGTACTACATTATTTTGGGGGGATCAAAATTTGTTCACATATCCTTGCGTTGTTACAATTTATGGGAGAGTGCATGTTGGCGATCTCCCACAAATTGCAACAAAGCAAATCTTGTAGACTCAATAATTTCAATTCAAACATGAGATGAAACACTTGCCCTGAATATCAGGCTTTTAAGCTGTTGTACCTGCACATCAGAGTAAAGCCCAAATATGGGCTTCCAGCACTCTACAAGTTAATGAAGTAATTTGTGATGATTATTCCAAGAATTGGAGTTTGGTATCTAATATTATTGCACCCGTGGAAATATTGCCCACCGGTGGAAAGTGACCACAGCGACTGTACTGAAGATATCTCGCTTCATTTCATACAGCGTAACAACGACATTTCCCGAGCTGGTGGAAATGGTGTATCGAACTTGTCAAAGACGATTCTCTTTTTTAGAAGAAATAAAATACGCAAAAGCAGCAAGCAACAATCGCCGTCAGTTCTAGGTAAAAACGTTTGAACTGTTTCACTTCATCACGTCGTACTACCCGCGAATGTTGTCGTGGTCAGAAAGTGGAGTATTTTGTTTCGTTCCTACAGTTAAAACTAGAAGTCCTGTCACGAATAGTGCACTTATGTAGGCTTAATTGCGCGTTGGAATTGCGCGCAATTGCCATATCGAATGGCATCCAAAGCACGGCAGGTTCTCCTGGTTACTCATAGCAAACACATGCAATGTTTCTGCCAATGGACCTCCGGGTTACCCGGAGGTCCATTGGCTGAAACATTGCTTGTGCACAGGCCATATGTACAGAATTTTATAGCTTTACTTGGGCCCTAACGCGCAGATTAACGCGCAAATCAACGTGCTATTTGTGCGCATTTCATGATAGGACTTCTAGTTTTAACTGTAAAGTTCTTCGCGTTGAATTCGCTACAAGTGAATGACAAAGCGAATGCTCTTAACGTTTGATACATGACAAACACATATAATATTACTTTGATTTACAAAATGTTCATAGCCTTCAATCAAATCGTTGCCTTTTTGACTTTTGTGCTATTTTAAAATACATAAAGACGGCTTGGTGGTCAGTAAAGATTATATTTAATATTGACGCAACACTAACCTGCCCTCATGCGAAAACAGCAACCAAAGTGGTGACTTAATTGAAATATAATTTATGGGGAATTTCTTTCTGGCCACCGGTGGATATAAGCGTGCGATCGATGGAGCACGTTTGAACTGAAGCACATTGTTTGACAAATTGTGCATTTAAACTGAAACACTTTGCCAAGGAGGTCGTTATTGTGACCTGTATCCAACTATTAAGGATGGGATAGTCAAACAATATATTACCGAATAACAATGGATAGCGTCATTAACAGTTTTTAAGCAGATGACATATATAACTCGTTGATGTTGGATAGGCGTTAGAAAGGACCCCATTTCGGGGCGAACTAAATGACGAGTTGTTCAAGAGGGGAGAGACAGTTCCCCATTGAAGGCTCCTAGGTCCGAGATATATCTCGCCTATCGAAATGCAACGAGTTATTTATCCTAATTAAACCTTTTTGTTGTTGAATAGTTCAATAGAGGTAAAATATCCAACAGTTAGCTGTAGCACAGTACGTGGAGAGTGGATTGTAACTAAATCACCCGCAGAGTGGAGTTATCGCCCAAGCTATAACTTTCAAATTTTGAACATATCGACAAAAGCACAAGCAATGTTTCAGCCAATGGACCTCCGGGTTTAACCCGGAGGTCCATTGGCTGAAACTTTGCTTGTGCTGGTTATGCTTTGCCACAAGTTTGCAATTATTGCTTGGGTGGAATTTCCACTCTGCGGGTGATTTAGTGATAATACACTCTCCACGTACTGTATATTCAAACATCCAACTATTAAGGATGGGAGAGCCAAGCTACATACTAATGAATAACAGTGGATGGCGTGAGTAAAATTTTCAATTAGACGTGACATTTGTTGGATACAAATATATCTTCTTATCATCTCTTCGGGGTAATATCACCCCCGTTGAAACAAAACAATGACATTACCAATCTGTGACAATGACAACTGCCGATATAAGAAAAATAATGTGGAATGCATGCAAGTGTTTGGTGGTTTGGCGTGGCATTTGTTGAATACAAATATATCTTCTTATCAACTCTTCGGGATACTATCACCCCCGTTGAAACAAAACAATGACATTACCAGTCTGTGACAATGACAACTGCCGATATAAGAAAAATAATGTGGAATGCATGCAAGTGTTTGGCGGTTTGGCGTGACATTTGTTGAATACAAATATATCTTCTTATCAACTCTTCGGGATACTAACACACCTGTTGAAACAAAACAATGACATTACCAATCTGTGACAATGACAACTGCCGATATAAGAAAAATAATGTAGAATGCCTGCAAGTGTTTGGCGGTTTGGCGTGACATTTGTTGAATACAAATATATCTTCTTATCAACTCTTCGAGATACTATCACCCCCGTTGAAACAAAACAATGACATTACCAATCTGTGACAATGACAACTGCCAATATAAGAAAAATATTGTGGAATGCATGTTTATTTTCTGTGTGCATCGCGAAAGTTGGTAGTCCGAGCTGGTAGACAACACAACAAACAACGAATTTGAAGGAGGATTAGTGATAAGAGTAGTATAATTAAATTTTGACTGAAGCTCCTCACATATGCAATATACACTCGTCCATATCGCTGCTATACACAGTAGTAATTTAGAAGATGCCATTCAGTGTGCCAGGGTTGAAGGGTTTAGCAGTCAAACATTTTTAGGCTGCAGAAAGGGAAAGAGCACCGATACTTTTATCCTTCGAAGAGTTTTTTTCTCTGTTTTTCTTTCTCTCTTGTTGCTTACCATATACAGCGATGTTAATTGTAGGACAAGTGTTTAACACAGCATGGATAATTATTACAGAAAGTGGCAATTTATACTCTGAGCCAGATTTCGTGACTAATGCTGGACCGGAACCAAGCTACGATATACGCCGCGGTGAATAAAACAATGAAAACTGGACTAAGAAAGAGGCCAACCACATTTATAACTAAATTTGATTTCTTCGGAAAATAGTATAACGAGCTGTTTTGAGCCCTGTTTTCAATTGGGTCATTCCTCTGAAAAGTCCACCTATTATACTGTGAGAAATGTAATATACCACACGGAGATAAACGGATTGGAGTTTACGAAAAGTTACTCAGATTCAGCAAAACAATTAAACAGAACATACGTTACGTACAAATACACAAAGTTGAAATCTTCTGACATTAACTTTGGAGTGTGATTTACTTGGATATATAATTTTGCAACGTCAAAAGTTGCACCGTTCAATTTACGACATGTAATTGACATCAACAATGCATCAATTCAAGGTTCCTAAAATTGGCCGTGAAGTGTCGCGGTGATATAGTTACAAAATACAATTGTGGAACTTCGCAGTTGGAACAGCCATATCGTCATTGATAGAAGTGCGGGCTCCGTGGTAAATTCAAGTCAATTTTTGGGCCTTTTGAGGGTGAGAATTGAGCAGACTGTTCTGTAGTACGGTGGGGAAGCTGTACAGATTGAATTTACATTGCAAATGTGTTATGAATGCTTTCCCTTACAACCCGAGAGGCAAGATCGTTATGTGGACTAAATCCTTTTTTGATAAAGGTTTGAGGACTCTCCGGTTGCCTGGCAAGATGAGAGAGGTAGGTTAAGTCTCTCCTGTACTTCGTGGATGATAAGGGGTGTGTCCACTGATCTTCATACAACTGGGACCAATACTGTAAAACTTTTGCAATTGCATTTTCGAGAATTGTATTTTCTAGTTATAACATTAAATGGGTTGAAATGGACCATTAGTATTTTCAAAGATGTGGCTTTTCTAAAATTAATATTTAACATTTTCAAAGATGTGGCAATTTGCCAGTTGGCAAATTGCCATATCTTTTAAAATGTTAAAGATTAATTTTAGAAAATTACATAAATAGGTAGAACATGCAATTCTGGAAAATACAATTGTAAAAGGTTCATAGTATTGGCTCCTGGAGTGCTAGAACGCTCATTGGTCACATATATAAAACATGTCTAAACCGCAGCCGGCTTAGGGGGTGGGGTCGGATATCGAAATAAATAAAAAGACACTCAACAACAACAACAACAACAAAAATCAGAGGTTTTCATTTCTTGACGCCTCGCAATCAATTGATTTCTAATGCATATACTCTATGGTCTACGGCAGCGTATTAGCGCCATTTTTTTTTTTGCGTAACTTATGTTAAATTTTAATTTCAATTTAGCTAAATTGTGATTATAATTTAATCAATTGTAATTACAATTTAATAAATTGTAACAACAACTTTGCTTAAATTGCAATTACAATATAGCTTAAATTGTAATTACAATATAGCTTAAATTGTAATTACAACTTATTTATATTGTAATTACAACTTAGCTAAATTGTAATGACAACTTAATCAATTGTAATTGCAACTTAATAAATTGTAATTACAACTTAGCTTAAATTGTAATTACAGCTTAGTTTAAATTGTAACTACAATATAGCTAAATTGTAATTACAACTTAATAAATTGTAATTACAACTTAATAAGTTGTAATTACACCTTAGCTTAAATTGCAGTTACAACTTAGCTTAAATTGTAATTGCAATATAGCTTAAATTGTAATTGCAACTTATTTATACTAAGTTGTAATTACAATATAACTAAATTGTAATTACAATTTATTAAGTTGTAATTACAATATAAATACATTGTAATTACAATTTAGGCTATATTGTAATTACAATTTAAGCTAAGTTGTAATTACAATTTAAGCTTTATTGTAATTACAATTTAAGCTAAATTGTAATTACAGTGTAACAATTTAACAAAAGTTACGCAAAAAAAAAACGAAATTGCGCTAATACGCTGCCGTAATGGTCTGCGATAAAAGCTGAGCACCTTTTACGGTGAAATATAAATTGAATATTCATTCTGTATGAAACACAGAGACTGTTGTTTTGTATGGCTTCTTTTTGTTTTTGTTTTTAATATTCTTCTTATTGTTGTGGCATTCTGCCGTCTCATCACGACCATTTATTACACGCTTGTTCTTTGAAATCTACATCTACATCAACACTAAACCATGTAGAAAATGAAAAATCTGTTCCGCACACAAGTGCGGAATGGAAATTGTTGACGGACTATTTTTAAATAGAAGCTAAATTTTACTGGAATTTTCTAAAAATGGCGCAACGCAATTACAAATTCAATCACTAGCGATAGCTGAAACTTGAGCCCTGAGTTACACTGTGTTCTTTGTGCCAGTAGAACAAATTGGACCTCAGGGGTACCTTTGCAAATTTGGTTGGCGATAAAAATGTGCTATTTGTGTTGATAGTTGTCAAATGAATTGCTGAGTGTCCTTCTAATAATTGTTTTTTTTATAGACGGGAAAGCGTGTAATAAACACAGAGCGACGTAAAGGCGTGTAATAAACTCAGAACGACACGCGCCTGTAAATGGGTTAATCGATATGTCCTCTCGTTTTATCCTTCCGTGCTAGCACTCGTGCCCTATCGATTAACCCTTTACCTAACCTGAAAAGCAGACGACACTTGCAAAAATAATTCTTAAAAAACTAATTTTTTTCATTTTTTGTCTCAAAAACATAGGTTATGTCCCCTCGTTGGAACGAGCTCGACGAGCTCGTTCCAACGAGGGGTCATATCCTATGTTTTTGAGACAAAAAAATGAAAAAAATAATGAAAATTAATTGGCGATTTTTGAGAATAGCGCTGACCGGTTTTGGCCCTTACGTTAGGTAAAGGGTTAACCCATTCACACGCGTGCGCCGTTCTGTGTATGTCATTGTCAACATATCTTACTGTTTTAGGATACTAATAGACAGTCACTGGAAATCGCCCATCTATGTTTTTTCTGGCGTCTGTGGTATTGGGGTGAACTTAGTTGTGTTATGAAAGTGGGTCCCTCCCATATCTCATGATCTCCGTGGGAATCCCGAACAGGGCAAGGTTGCCTGTTTACTGTTATAAACAAACCCTATTTTACTGGTAAAACAGACCCTGTCACCAATGGGTAGGTGAAAGTCGTCTGAATGGGCTACATGGGAATAAATGAATGGCTGGACTTGACTGAATATAAATGCTGCGGTAACGAACGGCCATTGCGTAGAGATAAGTGATTTCAAAACCAATACATTAATATGTAAATAAATCATATCTTAAGCATGGTGTGACCTATGGCTCAAGGACCAGCACAATATGAATCGAAACTCGATGGAGGTTCACAACATGGGTCAAGATAACTGAGCTCACCAGGGGTCATTGACTGCGTTTCTCAAAATTGCTGGATTTTTTTTATGACGCCAATTCCATTTACGACGTCCAAACATGTATTTGGACACTCATACAAGAGGGCGGGCCAACACTTGTTAAAGTGTATGACGCTCTGAGCGGTTTGAACTATGGATATGGAGCCAACACCAAATAAGTCGAAATCACAGTGTTCGGGTCACTGGGGTCGCCCATAGATCAATGGGTGCATTTCTTTCTGAATTGAGGGAAATTGCATTTTATAACGCACGAATCCATTCCAAAAGTTCGGCCATTTACTTCAACATGCAAAAAAAGTGGACGGAGCCAAACATGTCGAAAGTGGTCACGCTCATATTTCAAGCAAGGTATGACCTACTGACCTGTGACCAACACCAAACCACTTGAAAAGCAATGGAAGTTCAAACTATTGGGTCAAAGACACTGGGGTCTCTAAGGGGTCACTGAGTGCATTTTAAGGAATGTCTGGAAATTGCATTTTATAACCCATATGTACAATTTCGAAGTTCTCACATATCTTTCATCTCTCAAAAAGAAGCACGGAGCCAAAAGTATTGAACGTGTGTCACTCTCACACCTCAAACATGGTGTGACTTATGGACCAACAGCTAATGAGTCCAAACTCGCTCTGGAGGTTCAAAATATGGGTCCAGGTCACTAGGGTCACCCATGGGTCATTGAGTGCATTTTGTAACCCTGTTGGCATCCCCGAGGCTCATAAATGTATTCCATCACTCCGAAAAGTGGATGGAGCTAAGACTACCTATTTCTGATTCCTTTATAAAAACATGTTCAAAGGTGCGCACAGATTTGAATTTTGGTGTTTTGAAATTTACAACAACAAACAATATTTATCTTAGGATTTGTTACTTCCGAAAATAGTCTCCATAAATCCGCGTTTTATATGGCCTAGTTCTGATGCATTCGCCAATTCCACGCAGACTCAAATTTACTGATCACAGTAAGTAATGTTTCTATAGTTACAGCATATTTTTGTTATTATTGGCAAAAACAAGAGCTAAGATTGGAAAGGTAATACCTTGTAACAAGTCTCGTGCTAGGTAAAGAACATGACAGTGGATGACGTAAATATTGTGACGCTGTGACTACAGTTTCCCGTCATGAAACGTCATCGGTGAGAGGGGTTACCGCGTTAACCCTTTACCCAACGAATCGTCCACATCCGCCCGCATAATATGCAAATTCAGCAGTTGAAAAATTATTATTTTTCAAAAAATGTCAACAAAACCATATCATGTGACCCCTCTTTGGAACGAGCTCGACGAGCTTGTTCCAACGAGGGGTCACATGATATGGTTTTGTTGACATTTTTTTAAAAATTTCTAAAAACGTTATTTAAAATAATAAATTGTGATATCGTCTGCGTTGGGTAAAGGGTTAATTGATTTGACGCTACCTAAAGGTGGGGGAGGGTCAGACTGAGTTACAGTTGAAACTACACGTAATGTCACAATTAGCGCGGAAAATGCTCGTTGGTTAACGCGCTCCTTAATGCAGAAGGATGAAGTAGTCTGAAATACATATTAAGCGCGTTTGAGCTGTACAGTGCAAAATAGTGCACGAAACAATGGCAGGACATCTAGTGTCAACTGTACGACGTTTGTCGCTGACGTCCCGGCAGTGCATTTGTATCGAGATCAGTGTGTGTGTGTGTGTCCTGTACAGCGAGAGAGTCATTTGGTTTCTAGTCTGTACGGTAAGAGAGTCTTGCAAACACCTGTCTGTGCTACAAGACAAGAGAATGGGGCCCCGCAAACGTTCGCAATTCGATTGAGTTTTTAATCTTTTCACAGATTTTTTTCGATTCAACCAACACGATTATTCGAAAACAATTGATTCACGGTTATTTTTGACTGTCATACATGGCTTTTTCTTCGTCCACTTTGGTGATACCTGGTCAGTTCTCACTTGAATCTGGTCCCGCTGCTGAAATAACTGCGGGTTGATTTCTACGGCTATTAAGAACAGAAAGTGCATTTTTGGTAGTGATACATTCAAAGGTTCGAGAAATCCGACAGTCAATGTGTCAGAACCCCGTGCTATACGGTTCTAATTAATGAAAATACGCTGCACATCAAAGCATCTAGGCACTGTACTGTCGACATTTCTACCCGAATGTCCTGGGTTGTGTGGATATATCGCTGAACCTTTAGACAAAAGTGATAGGTCCATCTACTTGTACTTGCTGTTCGATGGTACATAATAGGCCAGTTTGCATATTGATACTGAGTAGACATTGGAGAGAGAGACATCATTGGTAAGACGGCAGTAGTATTGTAACAATTGGGAAGTGGTTTCAAGTCGAGATTCGCTTCAGTTTCTACGATTTTCCTGATTCAATTCGATATTTGTTTCGAGTGAAAAATCGTGATTCGCGGGTACCCCCCTCCCCAGTTCAGCTGTCCGAACTTATCGGCTTCCGCGGTGTTACAGACGCGACGTTCGAACAGCTGAACTACCCCAGCTCCCACTTCGACGAATCGCTGCTTACGCTCTGAATCTTAGTTTGCGATGAGCTTTCTGTACAACTCTCTTCTTTCTTCTCTTCATCCACTCAGTGATAACTTATTTCCATCAAGAATTCTTCATCATACAAAACTCTGCTTAAAAAATTCCACCATGCATGGTATCACCAATTTTCTTGATTGCGTTCGATGAATAACTGTGAACATTTCGATGTAAACAGAGTGGTTGTATCTATAGATATTATCATAACAGTGTGTTGATCCGTGTCGTAGTATCACGTCGAGTTGAGGTGGCCAGATTTTCGGATCATACGAGCTGCCGCAGGCAGCGATTGTGATCCGAAAATCTGGCCACTTCAACGAGACGTGATGCGACGACACGGATCAACACACTGTTATGATGATATGTTTATCATATGACATTGTTTCGATGTCAAATTCACCCAAATTTGCCATTTTAATTAATATGCGGTGAAAAGCCGGTTACAAAATAGCAGACGAAACAACAACGACTTCCCTAGTTACGAAAACTATTCACGGAAACTCTCGGATATTTCCGTGGGAGTGTGATATGGATTTTTGATTTCCGTAAGAGTGTGATATGGAGTTTTGATCCGGAAAAATCTCACCCAGTGTGATACAACAGTTTGGAAAACATCGTCAAACAGTAGTGATATTTAGGGTAAAAATGTCATAGCCATATGATAAAGTAAGGTATCAGGGATGGCAACTCTGATCTAATAATGGACAATTATGGGGAAAGATAAATAATAAAATCATCGTAAATGGTGATGTACACCCCGCCCCCCGTACCCCGCCCCCCCCCCCCCCCCCCACACACACACACGCACATTCACACCCTTATATATCAACTTATATTTAGAAGAGGGTATCTGTATTAGTCTGTTGCCTGTCGCCACACGTCCATACGAAGCTAACCTACTTGGGTCATGTGGGCGTGTGATGGTGAAAAATAACCATATCTATACAATTAAAACGAGATTTCCTGTCACTAACGATGGGCTTAAGTTGACATAATTTCGCGTAGGACCTGCGCGAAATTTCCCTATCGAATGGTATCCACAGCCCGACAAATTGTTATGGTTATCAATATGAAGCACAAGAGTAGTAGTGCTCGCACGTTTCAGGGGCTATTTGGGGGACCCCGGTGGGGAACCCCGGAAGTGACGTCATGTCACGTGACCCAGTGACGTCATGTTGTATTGTCATGGTAACCCGCGTGAACAGCCATGTTGTGACGCCATCTACATAGTGATACGTGGTGTTAGTGCGCATGCGCAGTGCGTGTTGTTAAGGTGATACGTGTTTCCGTCGTCCATTTTGTATTCTGGAGGCCGCCATCTTGGTTTCTATGGTAGCACTTGATTGCTATGTTACCCATTTTTTTGTAATAAGACGGGGTATGTTGAGAGGGTGTGTTCGATTGTAGAAGAGTAAATCTAATTATCACAAACAACCCGACAAGTTTTACTATTTCGAATTCTTTCAGAATTCTCTGCTTCTATCTATCTATGTAATAGTTATCGTTTATCTGGCCATGTTCCTTTATTCTAGAGTATACTCCAGTAGCGTAGAAGAGCCTATCAGTTGGAACTGCTTTGCTTATTGTTACTATATTTAGCTATTTCTTGTCTATTCTGGTTAGTTCTGACCCTATTCTAAGTACTCTTGTTGTTTCATTTATCTAGACCATTTATAACCAATCAGATTGCTTCATCCCCCGTAATCTCTATGCAGAGTTATATCCCTTGTGTATAACAAAAGCCTATATCCTATGGCCATATTCCCAGGAACCCCTTTTTTCTGAAACACCTGTGGCTATGGAATCTCTTTTTTGTCATATGAGGCCATGAGGGCTATGTAAAAGCTCTCAATGAGTCCTCATTTATTATCCCTCATACCCTCATTGTAACAATAAGCAAAGGGGCAGAACTACTGCTATTACGTACCATCTTACCAGTAACAGGATGGTACAAAGCAGTTGGTATGTTAATATTATCAACGGTTAGGATGGGACCTACAGGGGAATATTCCAACCATACTCTGCTGCCGTTCTGTATTACCCGGCATTGACCACACCCCAGAATACCGCTCAATAATATGAAGCACCTGGTGGATCAGTAGTACCAAGGGCCAGCAAGAGACGTACAGGGATATGAACAGCCCATGCTATACTACCGTTCTAAACTACAAAGCATTACCCCTACCCCCACAAAATCACTAGGTTTACCATAACGTACTACATATACCAGCCATATAATAAAACAAAGCAATTGGTTGGTTAATAGTGCCAAGCACTAACGGGGCCTATAGGCGTATATACCGCCCATGCTATAGTACCGTTCTAAACTACCAGACGGTACCCCTACCCACAATACCCCAATGCCTAGCGTTGCATACTACCTATACCAGTCATAGGATACATGAAGCACCGGGTGGAGTAATAGTACTAAGGGCCAGCAAGAGCCCTACAGGGATATGTACAGCCTATATAGTATCCTCAGATAAGTATCCTATAAAAGGTATCCTCGATAGGTATCCTCGATAGGTATCCTCGAATAATACAATACCAGGCCATAGGTATCCTCGAATACTGAAATGAGGCTAAGAGTCGTAGAAAATTATGCCTCATTGAGGGATTTTTAATAGTCCTCATAACCTCATGATTCAATGAGGCTATGAGAGATAATAAATGAGGACTCATTGAGGGCTTTTACATGGCCCTCATGGCCTTATACGACAAAAAGGGATTCCACAGTCACAGGCGTTTTCCAAAATGGGATTCCATAGGATATACCTGTTAAATACTGAAATGAGGGTAAGAGTCATAGTAAATTATACCTCATTGAGGGATTTTTCAAGGTCCTCATAACCTCAAAATCCAAAGAGGGTATGAGGGATAATAAATGAGGACTCATTGAGGGCTTTTACATAGCCCTCATGGCCTCATATGACAAAAAAGAGATTCCATAGCTACAGGTGTTTCAGAAAAAAGGGGTGCCTGGGAATATGGCCATAGGATATATGCTTTTATTATACACAAGGGAGATAACTCTGCGTAGAGATTACGGGGGATGAAGCAATCTGATTGGTTATAAATGTTATAGATAAATGAAACAACAAGAGTACTTAGAATAGGGTCAGAACTAACAAGAATAGACCAGAAATAGCTAAATATAGTAACAATAAGCAAAGCTGTTCCAACTGATAGGCTCTTCTACGCCACTGGAGTATACTCTAGAATAAAGGAACATGGGCAGATAAACGATATCTATTTCATATATAGATAGAAGCAGAGAATTCTGAAAGAATTCGAAATAGTAAAACTTGTAGGGGTGGTTGTGGTAATTAGATTTACTCTTCTACAATCGAACACACCCTCCGAACATACCCCGTCTTATTACAGACAAATTGGGTAACATAGCAACCACGTGCTACCATAGAAACCAAGATGGCGGCCTCCAGTATACAAAATGGACGACAGAAACACGTATCACCTTAACAACACGCGCTGCGCATGCGCACTAACACCACGCATCGCTATGGAGATGACGTCACAACATGGCCGCTCACGCGGGTTACCATGACAACACAACATGGCGTCATATCCCACGAAAACACAACAGGACTATATTTCTCTATTTTCAGACAAGGAAGAGAAGTCATTCTGACAGTTCTGTCAGTGATTAGTGTAATGTACAATGCAGTCTTGGTTTCAGTCTTCGTGAATGGATTAAACATCATATTTGTTGAAGTTATTGAGTCATTCAATGTTACGAGAACGCAGGCTTCCGTGCTGCTGTCGGTTCATTCACTGGTAGGTCCTACCAGCAGTAAGTATTAACGGTTATAACTTCCATATTTACATACCTTTGAACAAAGTGCGACGGTTTTTGTCCTTTTACTGTACAGAATTCGCCGTTTACCACCCACACTCCGCCCAGACTTCTGCGACGACTGCGACTAACTGATAACATGCGGCCTGATAGTTGTTTGTAATCTGGTTAACATGGTAATAATCGGATACAAGCAAAAACTACTAAATTCAGCTTCACATAGCGAAAGGGAATTTATTCAATAGCAGTTGAAAGTTTACTAACTTCAAGAGACCATATGTATTATGTATATGTATTATGCGCATCTTCTGAGGGAACGTTCAGTCGTCTTCATCAAATGGAATCCGATAAGTAGTTTCGACGATTTCATGCTAGACATTCTTAAAATGAAGAAGCCATCGAAAGCAGTTAACAAAAAATAACATTCAGTGTCTGTCTTTTTCCTTCAAACTACAGCTTACATCTGGAACGGGGGCTCGGTGGCTCAGTAGTTACTGCCTTGAACTTCAAACGGTTCGATTCCAGCCATAGGTTAATGTGTTTTGTCCTTGGGCAAGGCATTTAATTACGATTGCCCAGATGGGGGTGGGGGGGGGGGCGGCGGGGGGGGGGGGGGGGTCACGGTGGCGCTGTGTACTAAGGCGAACTATACGTTGATGATGCACTTGTATTCAACCAATGCTAACCCTGCTTTATGGAGTTGGTTTGTTTGGGAGTCGTACAGTTGGTCGCCGTTGCTTGGTGGTTATGTGCGGGTACTCCGGCTTCCTTCAACCGTAAAACTGTCCGACACGAGGTGACCCTGGCTATCGAAAATGTCGTGAAATCCCAATAAATAAACAAAATATATTAAAAATAATAAATAAAATAAATAAATAAATACTGCTTAAACAAAAATTATCCACTCAGAGCTTGTAAGTTTGTGTTTTGCGTCTTTTTGTACTATGACCTTAATAGCGGGCCTATACTTACGACCGGATCGAGACTGGGTCGCGATCCGGTCGAAAGTTCCTGTCCGCTTATCTTGCAGCATCACCTTAGAATCCCACCTATCGAAAATAAATACAAGGATATTGAATCTGAGTTGTAATTTTCATTTGGGCTTTGGGGATACGGTATTGATTCCACGGGATTATATACTGAGTCAAAAAAGAAGGTATAATAGAAACAAATGCGAAAAAATAGCATATTGCTCTATAGCTCATTTGCTCGGTGGGATTCGAGTCGTTCGAGAAATGTTTTTTTCAGTAACAGCTTGATAGGTTATTAACTCGATAAGTCATTCGAGCAAATAGTAGTGGAAGGCAAGTGATAGTGATATGAACTGGGACTCGTAATGGTATTAAACCTATACCCAAAGCAGACGATATCAAAATTTATTAAATTAAATATCATTTTTTAAATTTTTTTTCAAAATATTTCAACAAAACAATATCATGTGTCCCCTCGTTGGAACGAGCTTGCCGAGCTCGTTCCAACGAGGGGTCACATGATATGGTTTTGTTGACAATTTTTTTGAAAAATACTATTTTTTAACTGCTGAATTTGCATTTTACGCGGACGGATGTTGCCGATTCGTTGGGTAAAGGATTAATGTACAAAAGGCAGTAGTTGTGGAACAAGTTAGTAATGGTTGAGACACTCTAGCGCAAGACAGAATAGTGATAGCCAATGGTAATGGTACAATACATTTACGGTACAAGACTGCAATGCTGGTAGAACACCATACTAAATGTGCATACAATACAGGCTGATCATAGGACAGATGGTGGTGACTATGGTCAAGTGGTAGTCTCGGAACTCTGAAAGCGATGGTTGGTCTAGAAGCTAGGGGCCGTAAAGGAGCTAGGAGCCATATAGGAGCTTGGGGCTGTATGGGGGCCATATTGTAGATATCATCAAATACCGAGATGAGTCGTAGATCAGTATGTGGAGTCACTCGGTAACTCATTTGCTCGCTGGAATTCAAGTCCTATCCCTGCACGATTAGCCCATATATTAAATAACGATGCGACAGCGTGAGGGCTTTAGACAAATGGTGTGATATGATTGGTTAGTTAGTTGCAGTAACGTGAACAGATTGAATGATCTAGATAAATGAAACATGGCTTATGCTGTTCGAAACAAGGACAAGGATACCTGAAATAGGATTAAAACTAATCTGAAAAGGCTGGAAAAGCTAAATGTAGTTACAATAAGCAAACCTGATCCACCTGACAGGCTATTCTACTCTACTGGAGTATACTCTACCACACGCGAATGGGGCCGGGTAGACAGAAAAACAATAACATGGATACATAGAAAAGTGCAGAGCAGAGAATTCTGGAATAATACAAACTAGTAAAACAATTCTCGGATTTTTTGTGCTAATTGTAACCAAGCAATTACTGGAAAATCCGAACCAAAAAACAACACGTATACAAAGAACGTGCCTGAAAGAAAGAGGAATTTTGTGGAAATTCCTACCAAAGGAAGTGATTTGGAGCGCTTGTCGGGTCTATGTGGGTAATTCTAAGAATTTACGAGGAAACTTCGAACGAGAAAGCTACTCCTATACAAAGGAGCACCCATTCCAAACATAGCCTCGCCCTATTAGAGGGCTTTGGGTCACATAGCAAGCATTATAGCTCCATTAAACAAAATTAATGACGGAAACACATGTCACCCAAACAACACGCGCTGCTCATGCGCACTGACACCACATATCACTATGGGAGTAACATCACAACATGGCCGCTTATATGGGCTACCATGATAACCAAACATGACGTAACTGGGTCACGTAACATGACGTCACTTCCGAGGTCAACCACCGAGGTCATCCAAAAAGGGGACGTCCAGTATTTGACATAATATTGGTAACCTCTTAAAGAAACACCACTAATTCTACTCAAGATAGCTCTATGTGTCAATCTCACGTACGTCTATATTCTTATGAGATACTACAACGAGCCCCCCTTACCCCACTTACACCCCTACATTTCAGCTCTCAGAGCCACGTTTACTGCCCAAGTGCGTGAGACTGGTAATTTTACTGCGACCTCAGTTAATGGAATGCCACCTTCACTTTTCCGGTATGGACTGGCGATTGCCGCAAGTACGCTCAATTGTAAGCTTTATATGTCGTTTAACTTGTATATCCCGTAAAGGTGCATCTAGAGAGATTAAGAATACACATTGTGGTTGTTTCTAAACTTTATTGGATGATATCATTGACATCATTTTACATTAACAATTGAACAATTGCAGAAGATAATAAAATGCGGTTAATGAATCATCACAAAATGCTTGGCAACAATCGGTTGAACCGAAGTTCCAGGAGCCGTTGCCGTTGTTGTCCGATTGCCCACAATCGGCGGATTGTGGTGGCCGGTTCCGATCATCAGTTGAACACTATTTGAACGAAAACCTGGGATGGCATTTGGAGTAGGATTAGAGGGGTTATGAACTAAAATTTTGATGAGCAGCGAACTCACCGTCTGTTACCAGTGGAAGGTATTGTATATACACCTTCTGGCTCTTGTTTTTTAACCCTTTACCCAACGCAGACGATATCAAAATTTATTATTTGAAATATAATTTTTTCAAATTTTTCAAAAAATTTCAATAACACCATACCATGTGACCCCTCGTTGGAACGAGCTCGTCGTACATTCAAAGGGTGACTTTATTAATCAAAGCGCACGAATTCACCATCTGTCCTAAGGAAGTTCTGATATAACAGCAATCCAGTCTCTTGTAAATAGGCAATACACTTGAACTTTCCTCGATTATAACAGGGAATTCTTTAACCCTTTACCTAACGTAACGGCAAAAAACGGCCAGTGCTATTCACAAAACTCACCAATCAATTTTTATTATTTTTTTCATTTTTTGTCTCATAAACATATCTTATGACCTCATTGGAACTACCTCGTTGAGATCGTTCCAGTGAGGGGTCATAAGCTATGTTTTTGACGCTAAAAATGAAAAACAGTGGTTATTCAAAAATTGTATTTGCAAGTGTCGTCTGCCTTTCGTGTTCAGTAAAGATTTAATAAAATAAAATGTTCTAATGTGAATAATAAACAGTAACTGGGAAGGACGTTTCTATCTTCACTTGTTGCCACCCAAGGAAGGTACAAGCCGGTATTGTTTTTATAAAATGGGATCCTGAGCGCGGGTACCATACTGATTGACAGTGGATTGTAGAGCTATAGGTTTTTAAATTTCTTGTTCGGTTTCGGTTTTGGTTTATCAGGTGGAGTAAAACCTCGGATCGGTTCGGTTTTCGGTTTGTTCATGAGGCCAAATAAAATTCAATAAAACTCATTCTTATGTCCGGAGTCATAACTGAATGGTAGTGAAATTGAGTGAAACTCAATGAATGTCCGAAATAAGCTATAATACATGAAGAATCGGGAAGTCCAATGTAATAATTACCTAAATATACAGAACTTTTAATGTGCTTGGCCATTTTTCGAGGTCTGACACATACACGCAAATTGAGGAAAGCTGCAAACACAAATAAACTGAAATGTCGGAAATTCACAGAATGTAGCCTTCCCAGAGTAGTGAGAGTACCCAGACACTGCCATTGGCAGTGTCTGGGTACTCTCACTACTCTGGGATGGCTACATTTTGTGAATTTCTGCAGCAAGAGAGTATTTAATAAAAAACGAAAAACCTTAGATTACGGGATGTCGACGGTTTCGGTTTCGGTTTTTAAAAAAACTAAAAACCTCGGTTCGGCTTCGGTTAACCTACAGCTCTAGTGGATTGCCTTGAATAACACAATCAGACTCTGAACTAAACGTATTATCGGCATGACGTGCAATTCTAACGTCCAAGTGAACGGCGTATTGTGGTACGGCACTCCAAAATTGCTCATATTCGCGAAACCCCTTTCTGCATCTGTGAACATGTTAAATAATTCCCGTATCCGCTCTAAAATTGGAAATATTCTTTGTAATTGTTTCATCTAAGTGTAAATGTAAAGTATATATTTCTTCATTGTTTAAATTTTGTAGGTGTCATTCACGTACAATTAATAAACAAGTTTGGACTTGGACAGTGTCTGGTCGTGGCAGGAATTGTTGGCAGTATTGGCTGTTTAGGATCTGCATTCGCTAAAAGCTTGTCAGTGGTTATAGGCTTATTGGGTGTTCTAACAGGTAAGGTTTCTTATAGTCATTTGAAGAGCAGCAAATGGTACAGCAGATAATAATAATAATAATAATAATAATAATAATAATAATAATAATAATAATAATAATAATAATATCACTTATATAGCCCCTATCCTAATAAAAGCCCAAAGCGCTTTACAAAAGAAATCACAAATAAGATAGATAAAATCAATAAAGTCACCCGGTTTGTGTGTCAGCGAAGGGATAGCCTGGGAAGTTCTTCTGGTATAAGTAGGTTTTTAGTCCCTTTTTAAAACTTTTTAAAACAGATACATGACAAAGTTCGAAAAACTATGGTTTTCCGATGACAATTATCAACTTTGTTATGTTTAACCCTTTACCCAACGTAACGGCCAAAACCGGCCAGCGCTATTCTCAAAAATCGCCAATTAATTTTCATTATTTTTTCATTTTTTTGTCTCAAAAACATAGGTCATGACCCCTCGTTGGAACGAGCTCGTCGAGCTCGTTCCAACGAGGGGTCATAACCTATGTTTTTGAGAAAAAAATGAAAAAAATTAGTTATTCAAGAATTTTTTTTTCAAGTGTCGTCTGCTTTTCACGTTAGGTAAAGGGTTAACCCTTTGAATACGCAAGACCGATTTTCCGCAAGGCAAAGCATAATGTCCTCCCATTTTTGTATTATTATAAGAGGTCGATACACGGGCCATTGCTGATAAAATAATAACTGCAGTCTGCAACCGGGAGGTTGCAGACTGCAGTTATTATTTTCATTCTCCCTGTATATTAACCCTTTACCCAAAAAACGGCCAGCGCTATTCTCAAAAATCGCCAATTAATTTTCATTATTTTTTCATTTTTTTGTCTCAAAAACATAGGTCATGACCCCTCGTCGAGCTCGTTCCAACGAGGGGTCATAACCTATGTTTTTGAGACAAAAAATGAAAAAAAAATAGTTATTCAAGATTTTTTTTTTGCAAGTGTCGTCTGCTTTTCATGTTAGGTAAAGGGTTAAGGAACTACCTCACTGTAAATGTAAACAAACGCCATATATTTCCAGCAAACGAGGGTTCAAAGGATTTAAAAAAAAATGTTTGTGTCACCTGCTGTTTGTGATTAGAAGAAATTACAAAATTTCCTTTAGCTCGAAACTCAAGTTTTCTTTTTCTTTACAAATGATGGCATTTAATGAAGAGGCAACAGGAGAAAAGAGGAATGAGTTGGTATTGTCTTTAATATATTCAATATGAAAGCAGGAATTATTCTGCCCTCTTGCGAAGCGGGTCGTAAGTCCATGTCATTAGGAAACTGGCGCCATAGAGGCTCACATTAGGAATATGTTCCGAAGGACAAGAAACACAGAAAGAATAAGAAATAGTATGCTGAAAATGAAGGGAGAACATTAATGAAGTGGTGGGGGTGGGAATCGGTTCCATTGACTCGTTGTTTTTTTTTACGATCGTTATTCTATTGAAATGCAGCGAGTGTATATGTCCGTTAATAAATAATTCGGAATTGTTTGCGTATTCAGTTGTTACTCCAACCACCAATTAACTGCCCATTTGCCAGCAAATATATTGGCAACTGACCCAACTTTAATTAACGAATGGAAATAAATGTGATATTCGGTTCCGTAACAAAAACTTCTCCTTAGACTCCTAGCCGGAAGGATGTTGCTTTTTTCTATTTTTTTTCCCATCGGCCCGGCACGTTAAATGTCCTACTAACATGTTCAAGTTATGTCCTGCTACCGCCGACATCTCCGGCCATCACTCAATCTAGTCTCTGTAAACTGTATATTAATCTGTCTTATATTATTAAAAGACTGACGATATTTTTGCATTTTTGCTACATTTTGTCTGTCTATATTCTGTATCTTTGCACACGTTTCTAAGCAAATCTTGTTTGCCAATATAGAGACTTGCCTAGAAACAGCAGACAAGGGTCCCAGAAGGTTACTAAAGAATACCCGTCGGTGCACTTGTGTTGTTAAATGAGGAAGTAATCACAGTTTGAATGACCCTTACGCCCTTGAGGTAAGGAATAAACTGGTGTTTGCCCTAAATTTAGACGCTTCTTTAATTGGTAATTAGTGGTTTTCTGACCACATATTTTGGGAACCAAATGCGAATTATTTTGATGTGTATACGGGAATTGAAATTTGGAAATTTGGGGTTGGAATGAAAATCAAACCGAAATGCCATTGAAAAAGAGTCCCATCTTCCGCCCCTGCAGACATCAAAAATAATTCCAGGACAGAAAAACTGCGTTGTGCATAAAAACGTTACTGAATGTCACAATGAATGGCAATTAGGTTCGGTGGTGAGGAACAGAGTTTTACCTTGGGTACCAGTTTTGTGATTTAATCTATGCACATTTATATTACAGCGTTTCCAAAAGATCTTCCCTCAACAAACTATGCAGTAAGAACTAGAGGTATACTTAACCCTTTACCCAACGAATCGCCCGCATACGTAATATGCAAATTCAGCAGTTGAAAAAATATTATTTTTTAAAAAAATTCAACAAAACCATACCATGTGACCCCTCGTTGGAACGAGCTCGTCGAGCTCGTTCCAACAAGGGGGCACATGATATGGTTTTGTTGAAATGTTTTGAAAAATTTGAAAAAATTATATTTAAAATAATAATTTTTTATATCGTCTGCGTTGGGTAAAGGGTTAACATTGCGAGTGAATCTTCAGATACCATCCAATGAAGCATGGCCACAATCGATTTTTGTCACTTCATGCAGAATGTGTGCAAATCATGTCGTCGCCTACGGGGCATAGGACATTCTAGCACTCAGGCGACGATGTGTCACTTAATTTAAACTTTAAAATTTAATTTTCAAGTTTTCCGACATTCGGTCGGGTTTAACATTCATAACAAACAACGACATGCATTAAGTTACTACCGTTTTCTCGCCACGATAAAGCCTTAGATGTCGCTGTGATGACAAAACAAATAAATAAATGGATTCGACAAATATTAGACGCCGAAGTGAAAAATAAAAAAAAAGTGAAATAAAAAATAAGATAAAAAAAGAAAAATAGAAGAATTATTAGAAAAAAAATCTGACGACAAGTCGATGAAAAGTTCTTTTCAGATTGTGAATGATAACGTGACCCGCTTCGTGACGAAATACTAGCCACCACGCGAATTAAAAAGGGAACAGATGCGAGATGCGATGTGGTATTGGTGAATCTTGAAACACACTATTCGTTTCCCAACATCACGGAGGAAAGTAATCCCTCCAGGTACTCGCTCGACGAAGGAAAAATTGTGTTTGAAATTCGCATTTCAAAGGGCGATAGAGTCGATCTCAATGAGGTCGTTGGGACCAGCATGCGGATAGAGGGCCATCACAACGTGGTGAGAATGATCGCGAAAGCGAACATTCTATGAATGATGATGGGCACGTGAGATGGTTATAGAGTCATTTGTACACCCGACAACACCTTCGGGAAATTATTGCTTTTCGATAGATCCGTATTCGAGGGCCATGTCGCATTGGAAAACGTGGAAGACATTCTCACGATCAACAGCACCTTGATGAACGTGGACGTCATCGCTAGATGTTTTATCAACGGTAGTGCTCAAACCACGATTTGATCCCTTTTAACAAATGTTTCGTGAGGTTACACGATAGTCGAACTGTCTCGAATTTTGGTCTAGTTTCCTGTAACGATGGACACCATACACAGCATCGAAACCATCTTGACGGGTCAAAATGACAAGCAATGAGATCTACGAAGAGAAATTGTAACGATTCGATTTCACATTAGAGAAACTTAATAATGTTAAAGAATGTGTTTTTCGTTTGTAGTCCCTAAAAAATATATAAATAAAAAAAATATAAAAAAGCACCACTCTGAAAAAAATATGACGAGATACAAAAATTGAAAGTAAACGTATTAGAAAGACACTGAGACAAACTGAGCAGGGCATAAGAAAATCAAGGTGAAGCAGTGAAATTGAAGTTGCAACACCACGAGCTCGTGGGACGAGACGTGATTGCTGTGACCAGGGCACAAATTAACAGAACGAAGAAGTTCCATCGAAATGGGAAAAGAAAGATTAGATTTAGTCTCGCTCAATTGAGATATACCTTGAAAATGTGAGGTGATTTTCCGGAAATATTGGCGGGACTGGCTGTCAGAACTTCACCCGTTATAAAAACTGACTGCCAACTACAGACATCGGTGCGCTTTCCGGTCTTGTCGGTTATGATGTGTATAGAATAGTGGGAGATGGTCTTCACTTGGAGAGAGGAGGATGCGTCTGTCGATTCGTTACGGATGAAAGAGGTTAATGTCCCATTATTCACATAATATATGTATCCTTGTATTCGTTCGCGCTCCAATTATATAGATATTACAGTCAGTGAGTATTTAATTCCCCCTGCAAATCTCGGTGTATTAACACAATTCGTGGAACAACGCAGAGTAATCATAAAACTATGACAGTGGCGAGTCTCAGTTCGTAATTGTTTAATCTGTAGACATATTTAATGTTATTGGTAAAGTCAGGAAAGATTCTCTCAAATCGAGTTCCGATAGTGATAGTGCCAGCATGGAAGGATAGAATGCGAGGCCGCATAAGTGCCATGTCGAATAACCCATCCACACACGCGTGTCGTTCTGTGTTTATTCACGCCTTCACGTCCATAGAAACAATTATTAAAAGGACACTGGGCAATTCATTTGACGACTATCAACAAAAAGAACGCATTTTATGGCCAAATTTGCGAGGGGAATCCGTGTTCCTATTTCGTCCCCTGAGTTCCAGTGTGTTCCATGTGCCTACTGGCACATAGAACACATTGGAACTCAGGGGACGTTTCTTAGCTATCATTAGCGATTCAAACTGTAATTGTGGTGCATGATTTGTAGAAAATTCCAGTGAAATTTCGCTTCTTTATAAAAAATAGTCCCTCAACGATTTCTGTTCCGCACATATGTGCGGAACGGACATTCATTTTCCGCATGGTTTGGTGTTGCTGTAGATGGGGATTGCATAGAACGGGCGTGTAATGAAACTATTTTCTTCGCTAACTCAAAGAAAACGAATGTTTAAACATGGTATTTTTTAATCAATCCCCAGGAATATTTCAGTTTGTCGGAAAGAGAACGCGGCGACTCAGTCGTAAGGGCACTGGATTTCAAACCGTTGGGTCCACGGTTCGATTACCACCAGCGGTAACAGCTTGTTTACCTGGGAAGTGCACTTAATCCCAATCGCCTACTTTAGTTCACGGTGGCGCTGTGCACTAAAGCGTACTGGACGTCGATAGTGTGGTTGACTTCAACCAATGCTAACCTTGCGAGTTAGTACGTTGGGGGTCTGAGAGTTGCTCGCCGCTGCTCGTGGGTTCTCTTCGGGTACTCCGGCCTTCTCCAACCGTAAAACTCTCCGACATGAAGTGTCCTTCGCTGTCGAAAGTGTCGTTAAAACCCATATAAAAAACTGATAGTCTGTCGGAAAAGCGAATTGTCAATTCGCTTTCCAATTTCAATTTCTAGTTTAATTTATTCTCAGCCACAAAAATATGGTACAAGAGAGAGAACAAAAAAAAAAAGAAAAAAGAAAAATACATAAAATTACAAGATGCTGATATATATATATATATATATATGCTATTGACGCTGACAATGCCGCCGCTATAACTACTATACTAATACTACTACTGTTACTTCATTACTTGTTTACTACCATTACTACTACCAGAAACTAATTCGATTAAACCCGAGTTTTAGATATATGCAGAGTCTCTTCAGGATTTGTACATTGTTGATGGAAATAAGTCCATAAAACTTTTCCCTGCAAGGGTTGTGCCAGTAATAACCGGGGATGTATTTGGAGAGCAAGTCTTGGAGCTTGCTGCATATCAGTACAAAGTGATATTCGTCTCCTATACCATTTTGACATAATTTACATTTCCTTTCTCACCTATTAATTTTCCCCCTTCTTCCAGTTTCTATTTCAAATTTATGATTGACAGTCTATACATTTAAAAGGTAATACCAGTGCTTTGGTGGCAACGATATTGACCAAGATTTGGGAAATTGTGATATGTTTATAGAGTTGACCTCTAGACGAACCGCTATATCTGCATGCCATTTTTGGAAAAAAATTGGTCAACTGAAATTTGCTTTATCTGGGATAATAAATGTTTTGCCAAAGGAAATTGGTTTAGCCATATCACATTATATCCAGTAGATTCCAGCATTATCTTATAATAAGATATCAGATGAGTACTTTTTCCGTTTATACTAAGCATATGTGATAGCTTATAAATTTTCTTCGCGAGTTTAGACCCGGTATTCTCGTTCAACAGTCTAGACCAGTAAGTCATCATTCTCTTCGTGACATAATTAAGGAATAGTGCATGGCTTGGAGTTGACTACGTCCATATATAGCCCAGTGAGGTGATGTAGTTCCCGCCGCGAAGCGGAGGGAACTACACCACCTCACTGGGGACTATATGGGCGTAGTCAACGACAAGACATGCACTAATCCTTATATTATATCGAACACCCATCAAGAAAAACATCTGTCAAATTTGTTAATCTATTACCAAGGTAGCATCCCTACCAGCCAAAGTTATATAGAAAAAAAATACCATTTAGTTTTCAAAAAACATTTTCTTCTTCCAAAACACGGCTTATTGATATGAGCAGAAGACAAATTTTGAATCAGTCGGCAAGGGTAAACAAAACATTTTCCCCAAACTGAACTGTGTATTTTAGAATCGCGCAACTCGCGAATGAAAGCTATAATTTTCGAAATTTGACAACGCAGTTTTGATAATTTCCACACATTTGTCACACATATACATTACCGAATGGGTCAGTACGGAAAACAAAACCTCCGAAGATTCAAATGAATTCCATTATTTATTCGTTTACTGCCCAAAACATACAATTAAAGAGCGAAATAATATGAGCAGCGAAACAAACGATTTTTCATATCCGGACGCGTTCTCATGAATGTTGTACCCATGTATGGATCATTCTCTTCGAAACAAGATATGGATCATCTTCTCAAGGAATAAAATGAACGCCTCGGAAAATGTGACTTCAACAACGGAAAAGCGATACATTTTTCCACAATGATTTCTTTCCGGGTCGTTTTGTGGATGTTGTGCCTCTGTGAATCTATAATTAAATTTATCCTGATTAGTTTTATTCGCCCAGTATGAAAAGAAAACTGATATAGTAGTGTGCTAAAAATAGAAAACGTGTAGTGCCTCTGTGTAGTGCCTGGTCAGTTCTGTGGATGCAAACTACACGAAATAGGGGTTCAGCATTCGTCCAATCAGGAGCCTAGAAGGTCACGTGAGATATGATATATACTGATTGGGTATCTTCCCAGTTCCCCATAAACCATATAATTAAGTGTACTAGACTTCATCGACATAATTATTTTACAAAACCACAGATGTACGCTTTCAATTATTGACAGATTTTCAAACTCCCATACTTAGCAACCATAGAGTAAAATAGTCTGTATGAGGTAGTCAAATAACTTGAGTGCTAAATCTGCTGACAAGTTCATTTTTCGTACTTGACTCAATAATCCGAACATGGCTTTTGTGGTATTGGCCTTTCGGCTCTCTAGCGAGCGACAGAAACGGCCATTACAGAAGAAATCTACACCTAAATATGTAAATTTATCCACGATCTTGAGATTGTCGCCTGTTAAAACAATTTTGGAGAATTTTTTTGTTTTTCGTTTACGAAATATCATCAATTTTGTTTTCTCGATGTTCACTCTCAAATACCATGCATCAGAATAGTCGCTAAAAACGTCCAAAGCTCTTTGCATACTCACTTCCGAGTCTGCAAAGATAACCGTATCATCGGCATATACAATACATAGGATTTTGAGATAGACCTCCAGTTCCGTGTAAAATTTCTCACTTAAGTAGTTACGACTTTCTACTACGCAACCACTTAAAAAATCGTCAAGATCGTTCAAACAATATCCCAGACGTGTGAATCTAAATATCGGAGATGAACTATTTAAAGGCTAGACTTTTTCCAGACCATTACAACGTCGCATTCATTACCTAAATTTTATTTGTGGCTTGAAGGTTTGGATTTTCTATAATTAGTTGCTTTCAAGTTGAATTGTTTATTGATGTACTGGTATGGTGTAATATTGGTCTTAATTCCATCACCGATATTCAAACGCAAATACTTACAAGCTCAAAATGAAACAGAAATGTATATGAATTTCTGGAATCGTTTATCAGTAAGGATGTTGTTAATGACATCACCCCGTCTCTTCGAAGTCTATCAACTGCAATCTGGACTCTGTCACAATCCGATTTATTCATTTAATTATTTAATAAGGTTTAACGACACTTTAACAGCCAATGACATATCGTGTCGGAGACAGTTTCACGGGGGGAGGGGGGGGGGGGCGACCGGAGTACCCGAAGAGAACCACCGAACAACGACGAGCAGCTGCCAGCTCCCCAACATCGTATCTCCGCACTGCAGGGAGGGTTAGATTGGTTGAAGACATCTGCACCATCGACGTGCATTACGCATTAGAGCACGGCGCCATGTGGACAATCGGGGTTAAGTGCCTTGCCCAAGGACTCAATGCATGTGGGAGTCCGAATCGATCGCTCAGACGGTCATCTATCCAAGGACTAACCGGGCTCGACGTTGCTTAACGTTCACAATCCGATAACGTTTGAATTGACTGAATGGTTGAGATTGTTTTTTATTCGAAATCGACGCGCACCTTGAATCGAATCAGTAGCGTCTTGAAGATGACAGATGGGGGTTGGGGTGCTAAAGACCTGATTTGCTCCGACGGTGATGACTCAGGTCCCCACTGCTAAAATAATCCAACTACATCGTCGCCGAAGGCATGGTTTGATGACGTAGTTGAAATACCAATTGAATTTTAATCCTTTTCCTTACGTAAGCCGTAAGAGTAAAAAAAACAGCCACCTATATTCACATGAATCGCCATCCAATTTGGGTCCTGCGAGTCACATATTATCGAATCTCGAATCGAGTCACGCCTACTATTCGAAATTGAATCGAACACCGAATTGAATCAGTGGCGTCTTGAAGATCACCAATAGGGGTTGGTGTACCATAAACCTGATTTGTTCCGA
Source organism: Pictodentalium vernedei (assembly GCA_031216915.1). Taxonomy (NCBI): domain Eukaryota; kingdom Metazoa; phylum Mollusca; class Scaphopoda; order Dentaliida; family Dentaliidae; genus Pictodentalium; species Pictodentalium vernedei. The sequence continues at coordinate 457,125,771 of CM062291.1, forward strand.
CTGTGACGGGTGAAGTCCCAACTGATAAAATAATCCAACTACATCATCAAGGCATGCCTTCTTCGAAGGCATGCCTTGATGATGTAGTTGGAATATTACCCTGTAAGGATTATAGTTCATCGTCGACATTTCTTGGAAACCTTAAATTTGCATTGAATAGTGGTAGAGGCTAGTAATATTAGAATTAATCTGATGGTGGCATAAGTACATATGTTATTTATGTTAATGTAGTGGAAGTTACACTGAATCTTTTATTTCAACAATATTTATGTACGATTTCCATCTGAACTATACGTTTTGTGAGACGAAGACGACTGGCATCAAGCTATATTCCTATGAAAAAATATTCGCGACGAAAAGAATCTGGCAGTCGATTTCGGATCGAACAGAACATCTACTTCAGAATTGAAATTGAATCGAATCTAGAAGCTTCGAAGGGCCATAGTTGAGAATGTTTTCATGGCACTATTCATTTACTGTTTCTTTATTTCATTATTTCCAGGACTTAGCAATACCCTACTCTACATTGGAGCGTTCATTACACCAACCATTATAATTCAATCAGAGAAACAAAGAAAGATTCTGACAATACTGCTTACCCTATCATTTGGAACTGGCATGGCGATTTCGAGTCCAGTTATGGCCTGGCTATTTGAAGGTTTGGGATTTACGTCGGCTCTGCTGACATTAAGTGCACTTTATTTACAATCGTGTGTTGGTAGCATGATACTCTGGACATTAAGGGATAAAAGGTAGGGTAGCTTATTCCATACATTGTTATCTTGGAGTGAAAAAAATGGTCGAATGTGGATATAAAGTAGGTTCCTAGGGGTTACTATGGTAATCTGTTATTTTAAAGCAGTTACTTTAATGTGATAACAACAGATTTAGGATATGTATGTGGAGTGTGGTGGAGTGTTACTGCTCAAGGGAATTAAAGTTACCTGTCGAGCGAAATGCTATGTTACTTGGCCTAATTTTAACACGGCATGCTTCATTTCTTTTCGAAACGAAAACTCTTTCTTAAAAAATAGGACGATAAAACAAACACGAAATGACGATGAGATGCACCGGTAACGTAATACCACACTCCCGTGGGGTTGTGTTATCACTGAACTTACCATAGAATATAAAGCAGATTCGTTAATATTGTTGTAAATAAAAATATGTTGAAAAATTCCCGATAGGATGGCTGCTCGTTGAAAATATTGATTGGCCTATCCCTAATTAATAAATATTATTTCCAATTGAAACAAAATACTGCACTTTGATTGGCAGAGAATTACGGTGTAACATGCAGTCCACAGTAACTTTTTTTACACCGTGGTTAACCGTATTTACTTTGAATGGAATTATATGTACATATTATATGAAACAAGGAAGAAGAAGAAAAACTAAACTCAGTCTAAGTAAGTAAATATTATACAATGTAAGAGAGACAGGAATTGACGGGACGGCTTGGAACAGTATAATCGAAGCATTTGAGGGTCATTTCATTAGTACATGAAGGATTTCCACGACGTGGAGGCTTAAGTCAATGTTTGGTCAATATTGTTAAACTATAGTGGATATAACAGAAGATGAGACAGTCAGGGACGTAGTGTTCAATCTTAGCGTGGATGGATCATATTAGTAGATATAATATGGGCATTCGGGTCCAGTGAACAAAGTGGGGCCGAATAGGTGGGCCCGAAATTAATCGTGGTGTTAAGCGTTTTTCATCGCAATATCGAAATGTTGAAGAAAATCACCCGCCTATTCGACAACACTAAACAACTTAGATATTTCTCAAATAAGTGCACTAAAATCTCGAGACATTACTAAGAAAAGTAGAGAAAAGTGGCATGTCAGTGATTTATTTATTTACTTATTAAGGTTTAACGACACTTTAATAGCCAACGACATATCGAGTCGGTGACAGTTTCACGGGTGGAGGAAGCTGGAGTACCCGTCCGAGCAACGACGAGCAGCTGCCAGCTCCCAAACATCGTGACTCCGCACTGCAGCATAGACAGGGTTAGATTGGTTGACGACATGCGCACCATCGACGTGCAGTACGCCTTAGTACACGGCGTCATCGTGCCCCCGTGTGGACAATCGGGGTTGAGTGCCTCTCCCAACGCCACAACGCAGGAGTTCGAATCGATCGCTCAGACGGTCACCCATCCAAGGTGTAACCGGGCGCGACGTTGGTTAACTTCGGTGATCTGACGAGAATCGGTTACCTCAACGCCACCAAACCCCTAAGGCATGTCAATAAAGTTCACTAAATGCCGAGACGTTACTGTGCACAAACAAAAAAATAATCTGGCCCACTCATTTGTATGCGTTTTCCGAACTTTGGCACAAAAAGACGAAACTTCAGTCTTACCATTCGATTTGTATGGGAAAATGTGGAGATTTGTATTTGTACTTCTGGCCCTCTTGCACTTCCTTACGGAAAATGTAGCATTTCGTAACAATTTTTTTTTCTTCGAGGGGGGTGCTTTTTCTAGTGCAAACCCTGTGGAGATTATATAAAAAACAAACCGTTTGCGGAAAGTCAGTGGGCAATTTTGTTTAACGAATTGAAATCTAGTGATATCCTCCGTGCCAAATTAATTGCAGCAATCAGAAGAGTCCATATTCATTATTTGGGATAGACCAATCAGTATTGATTGGTCTTCCCCACATATTTACTGAACAGCCATCTTATTTAATGTCGTTATGACGTATCATGTTCCTTACCGGAAAAGCAGCCGCTCGGGTTCAGCGGGTTAAGGAATCCCACTGTCATTTTGGACCTTGATTTCTTAAAAAATCTGAGACAAATTATGTGCTGCTCAAAGAAGTATATGCCGAAAAAATAATGTATGAGTATAAGTATCGTAGGTTCTCCGAAATGAGCCGTGATCAATTATCAACTCGGGAAAATAATATGCTCTGTAATTTTATTACAACATCTTTATTGTTTGATGATTTATATGTATATAGAAGTTATTACCAGTCGTGATCTACTCTTAGCACCCGGAGCTCGACTCGGGTACATATGTTGTACATTCATATAATGGTAATAATCATTTTATCTTACAATATATTGGGGATAAGTCAAGAATGTAGAAGATTATAAAACAAACTACTTATTCGTACGGATGAACAAAAAGAAAAAAAAAATGGAACTCACGCGAAAGGAACGTGCTTGTAACCGACCCCCTGATACAAAGATCTGTATCAGGGGGTCGGATACACGACAGTTGCGGAGTTAATACAGACATGTTGATTGTAAGATAAATCTTTTTAGAGGATATCTACGCTGTTTTAGTGAATATCGGGAAGTATCTCATGAGTGTGGACCTGCAAGTATTTTTCACGAGCGCTTGCGCTCAGCGCAGGTCCACACGAATGAGATAATTCCCGATATTCACTAAAACAACGTAGAATTTATTTTTGTTATATGCTACGTGACATTTTCCTGCGCAACATTCAGTCCAATTTGACTGCAAACAGTTTCAAGACATAACAAAACACTTCTGATCGTTCCTTGAAGGCGACGTTCAAGGCGACGTCATGTGCCGAAGCATAACGTCATTTAGGAAGCTACTGAAAAATATTCATCGTGCGGACGTGGAAATATTATTTTAATATTAATAAACTTTCTGGTCCACAATTTAAGGTCCACACTCATGAAATAATTACAGATACTGACTAAAATAGAGTAGATTTTATTTTTTATTATATGCTATGAGACATTTTATTGCACAATATTCAGCCCAATTCGACGCGAAATGCATATGTTTAAAAAAATAACAAAGATCAGCAAATCGTTCCTTCCAGATGACGTGATGCGGCGTAGCGTTACGTCATTTGGGAAGCTACAGAGGGATATTCCTCGATAATCATCGAGTCGATAAATATCGAAAATATCTTTTAGATAATTTACGATAATTCACAGGCTAGCATATAATAAAGATATATATCTATGAAGACCCTGCAAACACACAAAAGAGAAGACATCAGCATTTCATGTAATAATGTGAAGACAGTATTACCATAATGAACTATAATGGACGCAAATCAAGAGTCGTCAGTTTATCTGAAACGCGATGAAGCCCGAGCAGCGGTCGTGTAGCAGATATGCCAACAACACCTTTCTTCAACAATACATAGAAGTATATTTGAAAAGAAATCGGTATGACATAGGTCTTCAAGAAGAAGAATTTTTGTTACAAAGTTGAAACGATATTTCCTCCGCAACCTTCACAACAATAATAAAAAAAAACCATAAACGTCGAATCGAGGTTCCCTAGATCAATAGGATTTGCCCCCCGGACTAAATTAAGGTTTATGATACCAAGAATATACGATTAGCCCATGCGAGACAACTACACGCGGGCGTATATTATAAAGAAGTGCAGGTGCAAGTTTGTTAAGAAGTGCAGACTATAATGCTATCATCTGAAATGAAGAGCTGCAATCGTATTGACCCATAGAGATTAATACCCTTATGTGGATGCACAAAATATGTATCCGAGTCGAGCTCCGGGTTCTAAGGGCAGATCACGACGAGTCGAAGACGAGTCGTGCTCTACCCTTAAAACCCGGAGCTCGACTCGGATACATATTTTGCACATCCACATAATGGTAATAATCATTTTATCTTACAATATATTGGGGATAAGTCAAGAATGTAGACGAATATATAACGAACTATTTATTCGAACGGATGAACAAAAAGAAAAAATGGAACTCACGCGAAAGGAACGTGCTTGTATCCAACCCCCTGATACAACCATTTGTATCAGGGGGGCGGATACACGACAGTTGCGGAGTTAATACAGACAAACGACATGTTGTTTGTAAGATAAAAAATGTTATTGAAGGATTAACCTGCAAAAGAAAGACCTGAAAAAATAAAGTTAGTGATTTCTTGAATTATGTTATGTAATTCAGTTCTTCCACACAAAATATAGAAACGTCTCTATAGATGGATCAAGAGAAAGTGGCCGAGTATCATCATGTTACTGTTGAGCCCACCACCCTGGTCAGAATAGCAAATACAAGTTCTATTTTCGGGGCTAATGTCAAACCTTCACACCCAACGCTTGAACACATCGAAAATGCACCGGAAAGGAAGTGTTTTCGCGCCGATAATACCGTACTCTATGAATACAACTAAAGTCCTGGCTCCAATGCGGGTATCAATGACCCGATATAAATTGGCATTTTCTCTTCAAAATTTGAATCTTTTTGGTTGCGGTCATGAGGACAGAAGGCAGCAAAGGGCCAAACTGACGGTGAATGTTCAAACATTTTCCTACGAGATTCTACGGACTCCACTGACAAAAGTGGGATATCCCCACCCATGTTATTCCCCAACTCGTCCCTACGATCGTCGAGTGTTCTTTCACCTCGTGAACGACGATTGAAATGTGGCGCCCCCTCAAACCCAGAATCATCTGTCCGCCACTGGCCAATCAGCATACACTAAAGACTGAATTGTAAATTATACGTTAGCCAATCCACTTAATTTGAAGTACAATGTGGGCAATACAAGGATGTCCAGGAAATAGTTTTCCTCCCCAAAATATGGGAGCAAATTTCAGAAAATACTCTGCGTTCAAATGCGTGTTTGCGTTACATGAGTATATCGCAGATGTTGTATGTTTTAGTTGCGTCATTTGCAATAAAATGTGGACAATGGTTCATATAAAATCACATATTAAAATATCCGATGAATTTTTACACAATGTTTATTTTCACACAAATCTCATCGTTCCATTTCATTTTCAGACAGTTCACACATTGCCATCAATAAATTATAATAAACCCTGAAATGTATAATGAAATGACGTAACAATTATTTCATAATCAGGTTATCTACGTAGAAAAGTTAAATGTGCTGCATACAGGAGAAGTAGACAACTTAAGGGGGTGGAAAGCAATGAGGCCATGGTAGAAAAGGAAGAATACCAACAAGCACGAAATAAAGTAAACAAGATTACAAACGACAACCGGAGAGTGCGAAATAGCAGTCTTATTAGGACGATAAGAACGACAGGGGGGTCGAGTTCGAGCGTATTATGGAAATGGGTGGACAAAATTCCTAACGAGTTTATCAAAAAAGGGGGAGAGGAACCCACAGAGCATTAAAGTAGATGGGAGAGTTACAGAGGAGCGAGACCAAATCGCATTATAACTAGTCAAGCACTGGGAAAAGGTAAACGATAAGCGATGGGGCATAGGGAACCCACCAGAGTGTCCGAACCAGGTCGAGGAAAATCTATTGGACTTCGTGTGCAGCGAAATCAAAACTGAGGAGGTGCGAAAGGTGATCTCAAAATTGAGGAATGGAAAAGCGGGAGGGGTGGACGGAATTCCTAACGAGTTTATCAAAAAAGGGGGAGAGGAACTCTTGGAAAGCATAATTGCCCTATTCATTTTAGCCATAGAAAAACAAGAGGCCCCAAAGGAGTGGAGAGAAAGTAAAGTGACATTTATTCACAAAAAGGGGGAAAAGACGTCTTGGATAACTATCGATGGATCTCTGTCAGCAGCAACATTGGAAAAGTATTTTGTAAAGACCTGTATGGGAGATTAGAGGAGGTGATTGAAGAGAAGGGTTCTTTTTGGGAGAAATCCTGAATGGCTTCAGGAAGGGAAGGAGAGTCACTGACCATCTTTTCACGCTATCCCAAATGATAGAATCCGCGAAAGCAAAAAAAGAAAAATATGTTCATGGCCTTTTTGTATGTTAAAAAGGCATACGATAGAGTATAGAGGGAGGGTATGTGGCGCAAGCTGGAGGCTCTGGGCTTGGGGGCGAGTTTGTTGGGACTTTGAAAGCATTATATAAAGACGTACAGAGTGAACTTAGCCTGGAAAACATTTCAACAAAACGTGTGCCTATGGAGATAGTGACAGGGGTGTATGTTTTCGCCAATTCTTTTTGCATTGTACATCAAAGGTTTAGGAGAAGTACTCCTGCATAGCGACGAGGAGGTTGCAGTTGGTGACTTGAAGATCCCAGGGCTTTTTTTGCAGACGATATGGTGCTAGTGTCGGAAAGCGAAGAGGGGCTAACGAAGATGCTGGGAATTGTTGGGAAATATGGGAGCAAATGGAGACTCGAACTTAATGAAAGCAAGAGCAAAGTTATACCCGTGGGCCGCAAAGTGGACCACACTCGAAGGTGGAGAGTGGGGAAGTTCTGCATTCCGGAAGGTAGCAGTAGACTTCTTAGTGTAGGAGAGACTAGTGACTATGAGTACCTGGGGGTACATATAAACATCACAGGAAGAGGCATCTACCGAAACCACACAAATAAATTGATTTTGAAGGGGAAGCGAATCCTTAACCAAATGAAACTTATAGGGAGAAACAGTTTCAATAAAGTTTTCGTGGGGGAAACCATTTGGGAAATGGTGGGTCTGCCAAGTATAACATACGGTACGGAAGTTGTACCCCTAAACCAGACAGCTGTTAAGAGCTTGGAAATCCTGCAGAACGATGCAGGCCGATGGATAACAGGCTCGAGTAATGCCGCAGCGATAGAAGCAATCAGGGGTGAGCATGGGTGGATGAGGATCAAGGACAGGATAGACCTATTGAAACTCGGTTATCTTAATTATTTGGTAAATCTCTCCGATAGCCGATGATGTAAAGTTGGGGCAAACCAGGGCAAAAAAGATCGTCAGAGAAAGGGTCATGGAGGATTGTAACCGTAATTGGCGAGAGGGGGTCAAATCAAAGAGATCTTTGGGTGGCCTGCGTGATAAAGAGAAGCCTGGTTTTGAAGAGTACCTTGATGGGGGTCACTGTTGTTCAAGCTGAGGTCGCGGTCCCTGGGGCTGAGGGGTAAAATTGGGAAAAACAGTGGAAAGGAGTGCCAGATGTATAGCGTGGGCGTGGTGGAGACCCTGGAACACTTTCTTATAGAATGCCCAAAATACAAGTCTTGAAGAACAAGATTCACGGGAAGTATAATGGAGAAGTGGGATGGGAGAATGAAGGCCATGTGGTTAGGGGGCGACTCAAAGGAGATGGTTAATATACTAATCGGAGAGATTGGGAAGAATAGGGAGAGGGATGTCATCACGCAGTTCGTCTCCGAGTGTTGCAAGGAGAGTAGAAGCGCGGGAATTGGGAGGCAGTTGGTAGAACATGGGTAGCCAAGGCCTTCTCATACGAGAACCGCGACAAATCAGCGGCCGGCCAAAGTGTAATTATATTACTACGCTAACTCTTTAACAAAAACAAAGGTAACGTAAGCGATTCATTGGCGATGTGGCCACAACGCGACCGGCGTTTCAACGCTGATCGTATTGCAAGCGGATCAACAATTAATTAATAAGCAAAAATATAAACTTTAAATATGCTTACCATTTCGAATTTCATTTCATTTCATTTATTTTAAACTTTTTACCCTTTGGGCATACAAGTTACAATATATAAATAGTTATCATAAATATAATACAAGCTCATGTTTGTGGTGAGTACAACATTACCATAAACTCGCTTGTCACGGAGGTCACTTAAGGTCTCGGAACCCCCACCCCCTCGCATATATCCGAATTGCCATTATACATTACCAAATTATGAGTCTATAATTCGAACAGACGCAGGGTAATAAATTACAGTGCTGCTTGTAGCATCAAGCTTGCTTAGGAAGGAGCAGTGTCGGGGGTATGGTACTTCTTGCGATTACGATGAACATGCATTACATAGCATGATTTAAAGATAATGGAACCCATATAAAGGTATCTGCTCTGCAAAGCGAGCTGCCACCCCAATGATATATGCCATATATAACTGCTTTGGAACCGATTATAATCGGTTCCAAAGCAGTTATATATGGCATATATCATTGGGGTGGCAGCTCGCTTTGCAGAGCAGATACCTTTATATGGGTTCCATTATCTTTAAATCATGCTATGTAATGCGACTCATACAAGAACAGACCTACGTTTTGCAATGACAAATAAATGTCATCGACACCAACATCCTCCGAAACAGATACCATTGCCATTTATAAAACCATACCTAGATTCAAAAAAAAACAAAACAGTACCCGCTAGAACTGAACACAAATTTGACTACCCAAGAACAAAGAATCTAAAGCAATCAGCCCTTTACCTATCACAATACAAGACGCATTGAGAAAACACGCAGAAGAAATCTATTCTTATAACAAACATCTGAGACGTGTGATTAAATCGGCGTTCGAAGTATGTTTCACAGCATGATGTATTTAATATTCCATCATCATTGACAGTGAACACACATTCTCGAGAACACATGCACAAGCCAGAAAAATAGCAGACTGTCATCTCCAAAATGAGGTTCCCAGAGGGTGACGTTAGTGAGGCTACTCTGCACAGCAGGGCAGCATCACTAAATTTACTTTCTGTGAACCTCAATCTGAATCACGATCTCAAAACTAAACAGAAAGAGGTACCCAGAGGATAAACTGACCCACTGTATGGGATAGCATCATCAAATTCACCCTCTGGAGACCTCATTCTGCAAATGCCAGAATGCTTATTTTCAGGCCTGCACATGCACACTTTATGTATCACCGTATTAAACAAAGTTTCAAACCATTCAAGTTATCGTGACACCAAATTTATGTGGAATCAGAACACGTTGAACATACCCTCCTCAAGATGTCAAGTAACAAAACACAATTTTCAGCTGATGTTTGTTTCAAAATATTTCAGGGTCACGGATACCACCAGCCAATCTCAAGAAAGTTGGAGACTACTTCCAAACTTGATGAAAAATATCCGATTTATCCTTTATTTAGTAGTCGATTTATTTAGAATGGCGTTCCTCGCATCATTCATGTTTCTCCAGATTGACAATGCATTATCCATGGGATTCGAACTTCAGACTGCGACATTATTTGCTTCAGTATTTGGTGTAGCCTCCTTAGTTGGCCGAGCGTTTAACGGGCTCCTTGTTCACATAAAATGTTGGCATTCCATTTATCATTATTCCGTTATGATTTGTATTTTTGGAGGATGTGTATTTTCTGTGGCATTTGCAGAAACTTACTACGCCCTGCTGGCTGCGTCATGCTGTGTCGGTCTATTAGGAGGTCCACTAATGGAATTTATATTCATACTTCTTTATGAGATTGTGCCAGATGAAGAATATGGATTAGCAGGAGGCCTTCAAACTTGTCTTTTCGGAGTAGCAGGTTTGACAATCTCTCCTATTGCTGGTATGTATTTTATAAACGAATTAATATGTATTCTGTATCATATGGCGTACATACACACTAAAAAGTAAAGTGTTAAAACTGACACTTTCAAGGTGTTAAACCTATTCTAACTCTTAGGGTTTGATTTTAACACTCAAAGTGCAATACTTTAAGCACTTAGACATTACAATCGCCAGACATCTGAAACTTGAATGGATGGCACTTCCCATGTGTCTAGCATTGGCGGTTCTTCCAGAATCGTCCATAATTTGATTTGCGCTTGGTGGGTACATAATTAAAAGGACACAACGCAGATGACGCGGATCAGGCTCAAACTCTCGAGCCTGATCCGCGTCATCTGCGTTGTGTCCTTTTAAGTGTCGCGACATTACACTTGTCAAGTGGTATTATTGTCAACACCTGCCAAGTTCTGGGATATCTACACTCGAACAAAGTGCTAGTTCAGCACTTAGTAAGTGGTAAATACAGCACTTCAAGTGTAGTTTTTAACACTTTCGTTTTTAGCGTGTATTGTCGCGGTCGGGGCGTATGATCAAAAACCGAAAAATCTACTCGCCCTTCACGAGGGGTGTGTCTACAAAACTATAGACAATCAGGGATGTAAGGCCGACGACCGATTGGGTGGGGGGAGAGGGGTGGGGGTGGGTGTAAACCTGATTTGTCCCGACAGTAATGGTTCGAGTCCCGACTGACTAATATTCCAACCACATCGACAAGGCATGCCTTAATCGTAAAGTAATTGGATTATTAGTCAGTCAGATTGTGATTAAAAAATTCAAAATTTCTTGGGCATTTGCTAGCGAATAAAGAAACTACACATGCAGTAATCGCGACTCAAGTCCATGTTTAATTAGCACGTAAATGTACCCCAAGTTGGTGATTCTGCACTCCTTATAGCATGAATCGTGTACGAGAGGCCTTTAGTTTGTATGACCGACTCTCTTTGTTTTCTCTTTTTTTCTCTTTTTTCCCTCTCTCTCTCTATCTCTCTCTGTGCGTGATGTGTGGAGGTGTGTTTGTGTATGTGTATGTGTATGTGTGTGTAGGTGTGTGTGTGTGTGTGTGTGTGGGGGGGGGGGGGGGGGTTGTCTTACCAACTTGACCGAGATACAAAAGACAAAAGAAACCCTTTACCACGTCTGTTTTTCCAGAACTGTACCTGCAAAACGAGGTAGAAACCGTCAGTCCACACAAAGGACAAACAATGGGGTACCTCGGTATGTGGGGTAGACAAAGATGTGTGTGTGTGTGTGTGTGTGTAGGTGTGCGTTTGTCTTACCAACTTGACGAGGTAACTAGACAAAAGAGTTTGCGTGTTTCGCCTTACCGAGGTAGAAAAGACAAAAGAAACCCTTTACCTCGGTTGTTTTCCCAGAACTGTACCGGCAAAACGAGGTTGAAACCGTTAGTCCACACAAAGGACAGACAATGGGGTACCTCGGTATGTAGGGAAAACAAGACTGTGTGTGTGTGTGGGTGTATGTGTGTGTGTGTGTCGGGGGGGGGGGGCAGTGTTCGTGTTTGTATCTGTGTGTTTCGAATGACACAATTTTGTTTTAGATGAATTTAGAATCTTAGATTTTGTTCCCGTACCAGAGTCTAACCCACAGTAAACCCCGTTTGACAATCAGGAGTCCAACACCTAAACCTTAAACCATTGCACTCCGTCAAAAACAATGGCAGGAAGGTAGCCTTTTAGACGAAGTTCTCATGTTTACTTGAATCCGCGTACTTTCGTCAGCAGCATGAAAATGTGCAATGCCCGTGCAAAAGTACGTCTAATGTAATGTAGTTGGCCTTAGTTGAAGACTGGCATGTGTGCGTTTTAGGAAGGACACAGTCATGTTTTTGGGGAATTTAGAATGTCAGTTCTGATCCTCTTGGAATCCGAACCATTGGAAACTCAACCGGACATTCAGGGGTCCAACACATAAACCAGAAAACCGTAGCACTTCGGCAGAAACAATGACAGAAATATAGCTTTTAGGCGAAGTTCTCATGATTACTTGGTTCACCTTACTTTCAGCAGCAGCACGAAAGTGTGCAACCACGGTGGCTACAACACGACGGAAGTGCTGTGGTTGGCCTTTGACAAAGACTGAAATGGGTCTGTGTACGTTTTTTGGAAGAGCATAAAGAGGTTTTCGAGGAATGTCGAATATCCGTTTCTGATCCCCTGCCGGGAGTCGAGGCTTCGCCAACCCCGTTTGACAATCAGCAGGCCAACACCCAAACCACTAGACCATTGCACACCACCAAAAAACCCCGCTTCCTGGAATCTAGTTTTTGAGATGAAAATTCACATGATTACTTGGTTCACACCCCTCGCCCGACAGCAGTGTGAAAGTATGGAACGCACCGGCTACAGTAGGGCGGAGGAGCTCTGTGTGGCTTCAGAGGAAGACTGACATTGGATCTGTGTGTTTGTCGAAGGACACAATCATGTTTTAGAGGAATTTAGAATGTTGAGTTCTGATCTTCGTCCGGGGGTCGAACCCTCGGCAAACCCGCTAGAAACTCATGGCTCCAACACCTAAACTCTTGGTCAATGGAAGTCGTCAAAAACATGGCTGGAATCTAGATTTGTAGATGAATGTACATGTTTTTTCTCCCTTTCGACACTAGTATGAAAGTGTGTGACACGCTAGCAACGGTACGATGAACGTGCTGTGATTGACCCCAGAACGAAGGCTGGCACTGACCTGTGGGTATTTTGCAAAGGACACAATCATGTTTTAGAAGAATTTAGAACGTTGGTTTCTGATCCAGATTCCTTGTCGGCAGCCGAACCCTCGACATCCCACACCTGACAATCTGGAGTCCAACATCTAAAATTCTAGCTATTGCACATCGTCCAGCACGATGGCTGCAATGTAGAGTTTTAGGTGAAGTTATCATGGTTACTTGGTTTACCTTCCTTTCGACAACAGCATAAAAGTGGAACGCGCTGACTGCAATGCGACTTAAGTGCTGTGGTTAGCCTCAGATAAAGACTGACACCGACCTGTGTGTATCTTTCGAAGGACACAATCATGCTTAACGTGAATTTAGGATGTTGGATTTTGATCCCCTGTCTGGAGTCGAACGCTCGGCAGCCCTCGCCTGGAAATCGGGTATTCAGTACCAAAACCGTTTGGCTGGAATCTAGCTTTTGAGATTAAGTTCTCTTGATTACTTGGTTCTCTAGAACACGTTGGGTACATCACGACGGAGGTTCTGTGGTTAGCCTCAGACGAAAACTGGCACAGGCCTGTGTGTGTGTTTTTTTAAGGACACATTCATGTTTTAGAAGAATTTAGAATGTTGGTTGCCCTGTCGAGAATCGAAACCATGATAGACCCTCCTGTCAATCAGGAGTCAAACAACTAAACCATTGGACCATTGCTTACCATCAAACATGATGTCTGGAATCTTACTTTGAAATGACGTTCTCATGATTACTTGGTTCACCTTTCTTTTGGCAGCAGTGTGGAAGTGTGGAACGAACTGGCTATAGCACAACGAAAGTGCTGTGGTTGTCCTCAAAACAAAAAACAAGAATGACATGGGCCTGTGTGTCTTTTTCACAAGACACATTCAAGTTTCAGAGAAATTTAGAATATTGGTTTTTAATTCCCTGACGGGAGTCGAACCATCGACAACCCCGCCTGGCAATCATGACTCCAATATATAAACCATTAGATCATTGCACACTGTAAATGAGAAAAAAAACGGTGGTTGGAATCACGGCAGCAGCATGAAATTGTGGAACGAGATTGCTGCTGTACGGCGAAAGTGCCGTGACGAAGACGAAGACTTTCACGGGCCTGGGTGTGTATTTCGAAGAACACAATCATATTTGTAAGGGATCAGAAGAATCGAACCTTCACCCCCCCCCCCCCCCCCCCCCCCGTCAGACATTAAGAAGTCCAACACATTTTATCATTGCTAACTCCAATCCTTACAAAACTGCCCTGATTGGAAACATTCTTTGGGTATCACACCATCTAACCACCCTTCCTCTTCACCCCTAATGACTCAACTCTATAGAGAATCAATATTAAGTTCGTATCGTAACGTCTGGCTATGTGTCTAGAGCGTCTCGCTTTGTTTCCGGAGCGCGTTATTATGCTGTGTGTCTCGGGCGTCTTGCTGTGTTTCTGACATTCTCGCTATTTGTCTGGAGAGTTTCGCTATGTTTCTGGGGCGTCACTCAGTGTGTCATGGGCATCACGCTATGTGTCTGGGGTGTCTCTTCATGTGTCCTGTCATGTGTCTGAGGTGACTCGCTATATGTCTGAAGCGTCTCGCAATGTGTCTGCAGTGTCCCTCTGTGCGTCTGGAGTGTTGCTCAACTCTGTGTCTGGGGGGGGGGGGGGGGGGGGCTAATCTTTCTGACTCCGCTATCAGTCTGACGTGCCTCGCTCTGTGTCTGTAGAGTTCTGCTATGTGTCTGTGGCGTTTTGGCATGTTTCTGGAGCGGCTCGCAGTTTGTCTGTAGCGGCTCGGCATGTTTCTGGGGCGTCTTTCTATGTGTCTCACCATATGATTATAGAACATCGCCAGATGCTCGCAACGCCTCACCATGTGTCTAAAGCATTAGGGTATATGTCTAGAGCGTCCCTATGTGTGTTTGGTGCCTCTCGGTATGTGTCTGAAGCGCCTTGCTGTGTATGAAAACAATATTGATTTTCTGTACTCTCTTTTATGTTATTGAAAATTTTAGCAAAATACTTTTAACTTCTTTTCGCTGGATTTCTAATGCATGGGCTTAAATAATAAAAATGTTTCCAGAGTATTTGCTTGAAAAATATCACAAACGTTTCTTCTACAAAGTGAACTAACACAAAACAAAATGTACCCACACAGATGGACAAGACTGAGAACGAAAATGGTTTATATGTTTTAGTGCGTACTTTAAATAAGGAATCAAATAGACCCAATTGGTTTTTGTGTTTGAACATTCTATTCCAGGACAGAAAGAGAAAATTTCACTGTCGTGAGAACTGTAATTTTTCATACGTCTGGTCAAATGATCAAATGTGATTTTTCACTTGTTCTTCACTAGCGATTTACACATTATTTAGAAAAAGTTCAGAACTTCCTCATCATACAGTTCCGCGTGGTACATGAGCTTAGAGAGCTGACAATGTAGGTCAAATCTATGAAGTGATTGTCTACAATTTACAATTAATAAATTACATGTACAAAAACAATAACTGTCATCACAAAGAGCGATTTCACAAGAAATATTTAGGGAACCTGGACAATAATAATAATAAGAAGAATATTTACTATCAAACAATTTCGAACTTGACAAATTTGGTATAAATATGGTATCTAGAAGGTAATGAAAAATATAGAAAATGGTATTCTGGCTGTACACATTAGTTTGATGGGTGCTGTACTCTGGATTCATCAACAGGTGTGGTATTACTGATATCAATTTGGAGGTATTTTTGATACAAAAAACACTTCAGTTTCTTTTTGAAATAGTCCAAATTGACGCTATCACGGACATCCAGGGGAAGGGAATTCCAAATTTTAGGTGCTATAATTTGAAACGCACCGCGGCCGTACGATTCGAGGTTATAGCTTTTCTCAGTTAGTAATAACTTGTTATGAGATCTTAAAACCCGGGACGGGATATAATCGTGGATAAGAGATGCAAATAATGTGGGAGGGTTGAGTCTAATTTACGAAAACAAAGAGTGGCTATCTTGAACTCTATACGTGCCCGTACAGGAAGCCAATGTAAAGTATTCAGCACGAGGGTGGCATGTGACCTCTTTTTATGACCAAGAACTACCCGCGCAGCATTGTTTTGAATACGCTGCAGGGTGCCAAGGCTTTCTTCAGTGATGTTAGTGAACAGTGAGTTGCAGTAGCCAAGGCGCTGCAAGATAAAGGAACATGCTTTGCTCTGTTTTGCTCTGGCATCTTGAGACAGGTATGATCTCATATGACTTATACGTCTAAGTTCCAAGAATGAAATTCGGGATAGATGATTGATGTGATCATTCATTGTCAGATTGGCGTCAATGATAACACCAAGGTTCCCGACTCTGCCAGCAAACTTGATGTCCTCATTACAAATTCGAATTTTGTCGCTTTCTATGTTTTTCAACTTTTTGGGTGTACCACACTTCATTACCTGTCTTTTCACTATTCATTTTGAGTTTGTTACACTCCATCCACTACTGGACAGAACCAACACAAGCCTCCATGTTGGCCAGTGAGTGGGAAAAACCTGGTGGAATGTTGCTGTTATCGACATAGATGTGGTACTGGGTATTGTGTCCTGTGATGACCTTACCAATGGGTTGGGTGTACGGTGAATATAAAATTAGCCCAAGGACCGAACCTTGTGGCACGCCAAAGCGTTGGGGGAACCTCTGTGAATGAAACACCTTTAATTACAACAGACTGTGTGCGGTCTAATAGATATGATTGAAACCACCTTAAAGGCGGACCCGATATGCCGAATGTAACTTCAAGTCGTTTGATAAGGATGCCGTGGTCGATCGTATCAAATGCGGCAGATAAATCTAACAATATAAGGATAGAAACATTCCCGCTGTCAGCAGCCACGAGTAAGTCGTTGCTGATGCGCAACAGAGCCGTTTCAGTAGAATGATTCGGCCGATAGGCAGATTGAAAGATTTCCAAAAAGTTGTTGTCGACTAAGTGGTCTTTCAGTTGTGCAAGGACCACTTTTTCGATAATTGTAGCAATGAAGGGTATATTTGAGACGGGTTAAGAATAGTTGGGTCTAGGTTCAGTTTTTTCAAAAGCGGGGTTACAACTGCGTGCTTGAGACGAGATGGAAAAACACCATGATTTAGCGATAAGTTCACAATGTTCGTTATGAGCGGCACTAAGTCTGTTAAGTGTTTGTGCAAAAGATCGGTGGGGATTGGGTCCAAGGAACACGACTTTTTACTACAAGCCAAAATGCATTTTTTGATGGAATCTGCACTGACAGGCTTGAATTTGGAGAAGACGTCCCCTGAAAAAATTCCTAACAGGGCGGCTTAGTCGACTTCGAATCGAGCTCAGATCGAAGTTTTGCAATTTTGTCTTTGAAAAAATTACAAAACCCATCGGGTAGCTCTTTTTCGGATAGGTTGTAAGGAAGAGCGGATGATCTACCCCTTCCAATGAACAAGTTTGCCACACGGTACAGTTCACTTGTTGTCTGGCAATTTTCAATTTTACTAATTTTATACGATGACTTAGTATCGTTAACCCTTTACCTAACATGAAAAGCAGACGACATTTGCAAAACAAATTCTTGAATAACTATTTTTTTTCCATTTTTTGTCTCAAAAACATAGGTTATGACCCCTCATTGGAACGAGCTCGACGAGCTCGTTCCAATGAGGGGTCATAACCTATGTTTTTGAGACAAAAAATGAAAAAATAATTAAAATTAATAGGCGATTTTTGAAAATAGCGCTGGCCGGTTTTGGCCGTTACGTTGGGTAAAGGGTTAATGAGACTAGTTACTCAGTGTTTGCGTCCAACCTAGATTTCCTTTGTTTTCTCCACGTCCTCCCGAGGGCAACAATGGATTAGGGTTCATCTCCGACTTAGTAGGGACTTGTTCGCCATTCTTTGCCACAAAGAACTGAGGACATGTGCCTCAAAAACATGATCTGTGCCCCTCATGGGAATGGGCATCACGAGCTCGTTCTAATGGGGGACCATAAGCCATGTGTTGGGGGCAACAGCTGATAAAAAGTAAAGATCTAATGGGAATTGTTCTCAATAATGCTGACAGAATAGGTCGTCCATTTAGGTACAGATTTGAGGAGAGGTGTCCAGGATTACAGCTCAGTAAATCCTGTCATTTCCCCCGGCAAAATTATAAAATATCATATTATTCAATTGTTTTATGAAATATCACCCCCATTTGGTGCACCCCTGATCAGGTACATGTTCTTGCACATCCTTGCATCATATTACCAGTCATGTCAAGCACTAATATCACCGATTCGTTGTCTAAATCTGGTATATCGATGTTAATGTCCAGGACAAGACCTGATACAGTATGTGGAGAGTGGACTGTAACTAAATAACTCGTGGAGTAGAGTTATCACTCAAAGTATTACTTTCGAATTTTCAAGTCTGGACAAGAAACATAAGCAATGTTTCAGCCAATGGACCTCCGGGTTTAACCCGGAGGTCTATTGGCTGGAACGTTGCCTGTGCCCTTCATGTTTTGCAACAAATTTGCAATTATTACTTGAGATGAATCTCCACTCTTGGGGTAGTTTATTGAAAATACAATCTCCACGAACTGTACAAATAAATTTCTGGACATACAGCTAATGAATTACTTTTTATACAAGGTTTGCTGAATCATGCTTTTGTAAACCCTGATCGACTTTAAACGCCATCGATTGGTACATACTATGCCCTTTAATATGGCAGGATTGATCTCGCTGAACATTGTTTATGGACTCAAGCTTACAAGTCAGCTAAGCCAGTTCACGAGAGTGCGTTTAACAGTGAGTACCTCAAATTGTTTAGCTATATCATACTGATGTTATTTATTCCTACTGTCACATATATGTTTATTTTCAGGATGGATTAGAGATACAACCGGAAGTTACAAGGCCCTTTTTTATATGGCGCTACCTTTTACTGCATCGTCTGCTGTTTTGTTTTCAGGATTCCAGTTGTTAATTGAATGCCGACAAAAACGTTCGTCCTATTTAGAATTAAAATAAATACATGGAAATAAAATACATACTTAGAAATAAAATGACAGTCGTGCTTGAATTGTTGCTTCCGTAATCGATTTTAGATCTGATAAGTCGATCCAACAAATTTAATGTATTAAATCACTTTTCAATATCCCCGGCACACTGAACTACTTGCATTTAGTTGTATGTAGTCGGTGCCATGTTAGTTCAGTAGTTCTGATATACAGTTAAAACTAGAAGTCCTGTCACGAACTGTGCGCTTATCTAGGCTTAATTCAGTTAATTGCGCGTAGGAATTGCGCGCAATTACCATATCGAATGGCATCCAAAGCACGGCAGGTTCTCCTGGTTACTCATAGCAAACACAGGCAATGTTTCTGCCAATGGATCTCCGGGTTACCCGGAGGTCCATTGGCTGAAACATTGCTTGGGCACAGGTCATATGTACAGAATTAGCCTTATTATGGTCATAACGCGTAGATTAACGAGCAGATCGACGTACTATTTGTGCGCATTTCATGACAGGAGTTCTAGTTTTAACTGTAAGCTCATGAAATATCTCTTCGATGATGTACATAGAAACGTTGGAAATGACGTCTCAGCTACAAAATAATGGTTAGAGGCGTGTAATCGTCTCTCCGGTGGGAAACTGCTATTTCGTCCCCTTTGTTCCAATGTGTTCTATGTGCCTACTGGCACATAGAACACATTGGAACTCAGGGGACGATTTGTCGCCAATGTGAATCCAAGGAAACAACATTAAGTAATATTCCATGTAGTTTTCCCAACAGCACTGCTCTCAGTAGGCTGTTCCTTTTTTTGTGAAAGTGGAAAAAATTCAAATTACCATTAAAGTAATTATTGATTCTTAAAATATCTAAAAACAAGAATGGTATTACTTAATTTTAGTGCTCAATGAATTTTTGATTGATGCATCACCACCCAAAATACTATGCCCACAACACCTCACCCCCACCTCATCTGATATAGCCCAATATCCGTATAATTACAGTTAACTAAACACCCTGATAATCATCCCCATAACGCATAATCTTCTAACCTTTGACGTATAAATCGACTCTGTGTGCAGCACGGCGCCATCTGCGATTCCAAAGGGTGCGATCAACTCCCTGTTATGCCCTTTCCAACCCAAATACTCGGGTGAAGAAGTCAGGTGTCAGCATTTGATAGGTATCCTCTAAAATGTATCTTTCAAAAGGTGTTCAGAAACATTATATCACCATGTCATAAATATCTTCAAATACACAGACGATGATAGAAGGGACTTGCAGTGAGGTTTCATCGTGAGATTTTCTGATGGCACACATGGCCCCATGCAATAAAAAGGGATCCTAAAAGTATATACGTACAATAAAATGAACACCACAGAACGTGGCGGTTCAATACCCAGACGAGGATATAAGGTTATAATAGAGTATACCTCGCTAGTAGTAGGAGATGAGGTAACCGTCTCTCATTGGGGGACCCCGGCGGGAACCCCAGAAGTGACGTCATAGTCACGTGACCCAGTGACGCCATGTTTGTTTGTCATCGTAGCCCGCGGGAGCGGCCGTCTTGTGACGTCATCCCCATAGATATACGTGGTGTTAGTGCGCATGGGCAGCGCATGTTGTTATGGTGTTACGTGTTTCCGTCGTCCATTGTGTATACTGGATGCCACCATCTTGGTTTCTATGGTAGCACGTGGTTGCTATGTTACCAAAGGCTTTCAACAAGACAGGGCTGTGTTCGGAGGGTATGTTCCTTTGTACAAGAGTAATTTTCCGATTCGTTGAATTACTACAAACAATCGGACAATCCCTCCAAATAACCAAAATCCACCCTAAAGTACCTAAACGGACTTGCATTCCCCATTTTGTCGGCTTACTAAGTAGTGCTATACTACCGTTCGATTGAATCGCAGTATACTCCAGTAGAGTAGAAGGGCTTATCATTTGGAACAGTTTTGTTATTATATTTAGATTTTGTGGTCTGTTCAGGCTAGTTCTAAACCCATCCCAAGTTTTTTTGTTCTTGTTTTCCAGATAATCCAATCAGTTCACTATACTGCAGGTAAATAACCAATCAGATTGCTTGATTTTCTATGATCTGTATTCAAAGTTATCTCCCTTGTGTTTAACAAAAACCTATATCATTCCCAAAGTCAATAAGCTATCGAGTTGTTACTGAAGTCATTGCTCGAACGACTCGAAGCCCATCGAGCAAATGAGCTTTAGAGCAATTGCTCGATCGAGTGACTCGACATATTGCTCGAACGACTCGAATCCTATCGAGCAAATGAGCTATATAGCAATTGCTCGTTCGAGTCACTCGCACATACTGCTCTTCGACTTATTTCGATATTTGAGGATACTGTGGCCTGGTATTGTATTATTTGAGGATACTTTTCTAGGATACTTATCTAAGGATACTATTACTTGTTTGGCCCAGCATTCTAGGCCACCTCAGGACATACCTATCGCAAATTCCCCTTATAAGCTATCGAGCAGTTACTGAAAAGTCACTGCTCGAACGACTGGAAGCCCATCAAGCAAAATGAGCTTTAGAGCAGTTGATCGGTCGAGTGACTCCGCATACTGCTCGAACGACTGGACTCCCATCGCGCAAATGAGCTATAAAGCAATTGCTCGTGTGAGTGACTCGCACATACGACTTTTAGCCTCATATTAGTATTTGAGGATACCTATGGCATGGCATTGTATTATTTGAGGATACCTTTCTAGGATACCTTGTGTAGGATACTTATCTAAGGATACTATTACTTGTTTGGTCTAGCCTTCTAGGTCACCCCAGGACATACCAATCCCAAATTCCCCTTATGAGCTATCGAGCAGTCACTGAAAAGTCACTGCTGCACGTAACTATCCAGCAGTTACCTTTCAGTAACTGCTCGATAGCTCATTTTGCCCATCGAGCAAAATGACCTTTAGAGAAATTGCTCGATCGAGTGACTCCACATACTGCTCGATCGACTCGAATCCCATCGAGCAAATGATCTATAGTGCAAATGCTTGTTCGACTGAAACGCACATGCGACTCTTAGCCTCATTTCAGTATTTGAGGATACCTATGGCCTGGCATGCTATTATCTGAGGATACCTTTCTAGGATACCTATTACAGGATACTTATCTGAGGATACTATTACCTTTTCGGCCCAGCCTTTTAGGCTACCCCAAGACATACCTATTCCAAATTCTTCCAATAAGTCATCGACCAATTACTGAAAAGTCATTGCTCGAATGACTCTAATCTGATCGATCAAATGAGCTATCGAGCAATTGCTCTATCGAGTGACTCCATATACTGCTCGATGGCTCATTTGCTCGATGGGATTCGTGTCTACTGTAGAAACCAAGATGGTGACATCCGGTATACACAATGGACGAATGAAACAGGTAACATCCTAACAGTATGTGTACTAACTACACGTATCACTATGGAAGTGACGTCACAAGATAACAGCTCACGCGGGCTACCAGGAAAACCAAATATAATGCCAGTGGGTCACGTGACTACGACGTCACTTCCGGGGTCCCCGCCGGGGTCCCCCATTGAGGGACGGCTACCTCATCTCCTACTACTCTCGATGAATAATTTCCCCATGGACGAGGATGTTATACTTCATTGAGGAATTTCCTCCAAATCCTTTTGGCCTCGTTCGACATACTCAAGGACTGACATAACATACAAGCGACTGTACCAATATGCCTAATGGCTCTTCAAAAGCTAGATTCGGGTGTGAGGAACTTGAGATTAAACCTCATTAAGAGGTTTTCCCATGCCCCCCCCCCCCCCAACCCTTGTGGCTTCATATGGTGAAAAAACATCTCGGTCATTGTACGATCTTTTGTGCTAGTGGGTGAAGCGTAGATAAATCCAGCTATCTGATTGGTTAGTTGAGGTAAATGGCAAAACAATAACAGGAGTATCGAGAATACGGTTAGCAGCAGTCAAAATAGACCAGAAAAGCTGAAAATAGTAACATATCCGAGTTGAGTAGAATAGATAAACGAATACCTACTTAGCACGTGTCCTGGAATGGAGAGAACATGGTATAGATGGATAAAAATCAGGGATTCTGGACGGATATGGCTCAGATAAAAACGATATTTCTTTGAAGTTTCGCGGAAGTTGCCGGTTTGTTTTGTGGTAATTAATAATACCGTTATAATGGAACGACGCCCAAAACGTACTAAAGCCCAACGTGCCACTAAGGTTCAATGAAGAAAATGAGAAGCTGAACCGCGCCTTTTATGGTACTTAGATATATTTCCATTCAATCAAACATATCGAAACACACCCCTTTCCTATCATTGGCATTTCAGGCTTATAGCAACCGATACTAAGATGGCGGTCTCTAGTAAATAAAATGGGTGACAGAAATACGTATCAGCATAACAATACGCGTTGTTCATGAGTACTCGTCGTGTGAGATCCATAAGGTTCTATCTTCCACTGGAAGATAAAACCTTATGGTTCTCATGCGACGTACTGACACCGATTATCACCATGGTAATGACGTTACAACATGGCCGTTTACGTGTCCTTCCGTGACAATTCACCATGGCATAAGAGAGTCGAGTACGTATGACGCCACATATGAGACACGGCATCCGACCCGGCAAATCATCATTTTCTGTGCACAAACTGCACATGACGTACTTCCGAAAATATACGTATGTTCGCAATTCTTCTCGGGTAATAAGTGTTAGCCGATACCACACACTATAACAAGTGCAAACTTTATATTTTGTCCGTCCATACTGGTATTATCCTCAGACAGTTTTGGTGTTGGTAAGTCTTTTTATTCGATTTGATCCAGAAATGAACAATCAATTTCATAACTTTATGTGTGCGCAGCACATCGCGTTCAACATTTGAAACTGATCATGCATAACTTTTGCGCACAAAAAATACCAGCACTCGATTAACATATGTGCAAGTAGAATCAGCAATGATTAACCACACCGCCACATACCTGCAGCTTTATCTCTTTCATATCTTTCGCTTACATGAACCCTTGCCCCAAATAGCATGTTACATACACCTTTTAAACATTCGTTGTTGTGAACTGCGAATGTGTCTGTTATGTTCTTGGGCTTCCACGAAACCAGCAAGGTACTGTATGCATGAATTCTATACAGCGGGCGAAGAAGTGCATATTCATTTTGTGAATGCGAATCCCAATGTCTACGTTTTGTACTTTGCAGAGAAAGCACCCATCATACTATAGGCGTGAAATAATAATGAATTTCACAAATCAACCCGCCCCGTCCTTACAGCAGTGACAAATCTAAGCCACTGAATTATTTGTTTCAGTGGCGTTATCATGTTAAAAGGTGTGTGTGTGTGTGATGGCATAATTATTTTCCTCACTTCATTTAATCTCGTGCGGAGACCCTTAGCAACGTGCCCGATTTCCAATAAGAGTTCTATTGGCTGAAATTGTTCATCTTCGCGATGCCTCTGTGTGCAGGATGGGATGTTTCCGATCGTGTGTTTTCGAGCAATTATTTTAGCCGCTCCAAGGTAAGGACAATATACGAAGCCCCGTCCAGTTACTCCACACCTTTCCCCGAACACAAGAACACGGATATTTGTGTTTAGGTCTTACGTGAGATGACGATACAAATGTATTTTTTTGTGCAGCCTTAGAACACTGTGTGTAAATGTGTGGGTCTAACGTTATTATTATTATTATTATTATTATTATTATTATTATTATTATTATTATTATTATTATTATTATTATTATTTACTCTTGTTCTAAAACTCGACTTGGCCATAATTGAACAATGGGGTGCAAATATGGCTGGAGAAGTTTGATCCCATAGCAAATAAGTTGATCAAATCTCGAAAGAGACCGCGTTGGATATCCAACCTCAGTTATGATCAGCAGTGGTATATAATGAGTCACTGAACACAAATAACTAGCATTGGTTACGGTATATATGGGCAAATTATACTGACCCTATCTGTACAAAAGTATAATTTAATGTGGTCTAATTTCTTCTGAAATATAATTTCATTCGACTTGGGTTAAAATGCAGTCTCACTAACTGCACCTAATTTGACCCGATCAAGCTGGAAAACATTCAAATAGTTGATGAGCGTATTGTATCCGCTCTACCTTTGCGCCAGCAAAGTTTTATTATATGGATGGAAGACTCTGAAAATCAATACGTTAAAAGTATACAATGATTCAATACATCGAAATGATTTAAAGCTTGACTTCCCAACTCTCCTGCATATATCGATCTATCTCACTCATCATCGCCGGACTGCAAACAATCATCGCTCACCTATTTGTTGAACTAAAAATTTCAAACGTCATTCATTGCATCAACAAGAAACTGTAGAAAGAATTGCATCTGTACATCGGGGACAATTGCTGTTGGCTTGAGTATAAAAACTCCCTAAAATGGGATGATTGTCGACCACTTCAATACCAATTTTAATCGACGTATCGAAAGGCAAATATGTAAATCTAAGAAGATTGGTCTACAATGTATTGATTTAACTTAAGTCTTCAGAATAATTCTACGATGAGAACTACCGCATATGCTTGAATACAGAGGCAATGACTTAACAGTACTTCTACGTCATTGTTGGCTTCCTGGACAGGCAGCCAACAATAATATAAAAAAACATTGTCAAGATGAAGGAAGCCAAGCGGAAGAGTTCTCAGTGAAACATTTGTCGGCCACTTTCTTAACCCTTTACCCAACGTAACGGCCAAAACCGGCCAGCGCTATTCTCAAAAATCGCCAATTAATTTTCAAAATATTTTCATTTTTTTGTCTCAAAAACATAGGTTATGACCCCTCGTTGGAACGAGCTCGTCGAGCTCGTTCCAACGAGGGGTCATAACCTATGTTTTTGAGACAAAAAATGAAAAAAATTAGTTATTCAAGAATTTTTTTTGCAAGTGTCGTCTGCTTTTCATGTTAGGTAAAGGGTTAAAATAACATGGGAAGGACAGCTTGGGTCTGTATGGCGACATAAGGGTTAAAGAAGATTATTTTAAATGATATATTGCTTTGTAGCCTATTTTTTCAACCTTTTGCCACTTCCATTTCACTCAGAATCATGCAATTTGGAACAATTGCTCATACGCGCAAAATCAAAATATCGTGTTTCTTTTTTTTCAAATGTTCACCCAATGTTAAAATGATCTAGATTTAAAGAGGGCATTTTTTCTAAATATTTTAATTCTGAGCTCATTTTATAGCGTATCCATCTGACATTTCGAAATAAACACGCAGAACGACACACGCGTGTGAATGGGTTAACTGATATGGCACGAGTGCCAGCGAGGAAGGATCAAACGAGAGGCTGCAGGCCTCGAGTTTTATCCTTCCGCGATGGAACAAGTGCCATATCGATTAACCCATTCACACGTGTGTGTCGTTCTGTATTTATTGCATGCCTTCACGTATATAAAATCAATTATTAGAAGAAAACTCAGCAATTCATTTGACAACTATCAATAAAAATGAACACATTTTATCGCCAACCAAATATGCGAGAGAAACCTGTGTTACTATTTCCTCTGAGTTCCAGTGTGTTCTATGTGCCTACTGGCACGTAAAACACATTGGAACTCAGGGGACAATTTTCAGCTATCACTAGCGATTCAAATTGTAATTGCGTTTCACGGTTTGTAGAAAATTCCAGTAGAATTTCGCTTTTATTTCAAAATAGTTCGTCAACAATTTCTGTTCCGCACATATGTGCGGAACAGATTTTCATTTTCCACATGGTTTAGTGTTACTGAAGCTGTGGATTACATAGAACAGGCTTGTAACAAAACCCCTTATCTAGAAATATCTTGCTGCCATGGGCAAATCTCAGCGACTATAATCAAAGTAACCAGTAGCGTCAAAGAGGGTCGTCCGATTTTCAGGAAATATTACGCGCGAAATTAAGAGATCATTTTTTTCTATTTACCGCCACTTGTTTCGATGTTTTTCAGTCACTTGACCTTTGGGCACTTTATGGCATGTTTCAACCTAAAAGCATCAACTTTATTACATCCTTAACTTGCTATTTACTCACTACATCAAAGAAATTTCAAACACGTTTTACTAGGTGATAGCTCCGTTAAACGGGAAAGAGCCTGTTTTGATGTTTTGACTTAAAACCATATTGTTTTAAAATAATTTTGATTTCCCATATATACAAAAGGCGTTCCCTTCTGGTCAGTAGCAAATTGTATGTCCCATAAGAACCATATCCAAAAATGCAATCTCTTTTCACTCGAGGAAAAAAAATCCCTGGTACAGAAATTTTGAAGTTTTGAACCAACGACGGAAAAAATGAGACTTTGTCCGATTTTGACCTTCCAAAAAATAAAGTGATGTGCATTTTTTTTTTTGTTCTTAACATCATTTTCGACGGCTTTTTTCATCAATTTTGTTTTTTCGACAGGAACTACTTTGTGACGCGCCTGCAATCAGAACTATACAACATACAAGAACCAGAATCCGTGTAAGGAATCAACGATAATAGAAGGGGGTAATGTTATACATTTTTCTCAACACCCTCAAAACTTCCGGAGACTTACAGCCATAAGACGTCAACGACACAGAAAGATTTGCTCAAAATTAACTTTCACTGGAAAAAGTTTATATAAAATGACATCTCAGTACGAATTAATCCAAAGAGTTAAAGTGACATCTCAGTACGAGTTGAAACATTTATCTAAATCCAACTTCAAATTATCGACATATGAAGTAAATTGCGTAGGGCAGAGCCAATAATGTTTCGGCCAATTCAGCCAGCTTTCATTAAATTGTCCAAATTTATTACCGATAGACCACCGTAGATATAAGTGTTAAAGCTCAGCGGGAGGTCACCTCCAATTTTCCAGACACACGGAGGGGGTGGGTGGGTGGTTTGGGGCTAGTACAAATGTGTAAATGACCAAAATTGAAATTTGAATCCTCCACATAAAATCACAAGTTACATGCTTGCCTTACCTTTTATTATCAATTATATGACCAACAAGTACATTTAAAACATATAAAATATCATATTAGAGGTGTAGATGAGTCCAAATCCAAAGACATTCCATGTTGGTACCCGCATCTAATGCTGTCCACATGGTTACAGGGAAGGTGTTGGCAAATTTGCATCAGGCAAATTGAATTCCGTGGCAAGTATTTTTAATTATCATATAACTCGTCTGTTTTGTTCACTTTAAAACATTTGATATTTTGTTTCATATTAATCAGTGATAAATAAATCCTTCCGTCAATTTCATTGGTCAATTTCAAAACTAGACAATTTGATTGGCTGAACAAAATACAACTGGGCCAGATTTTCATAATTTACATAATTAGAGTTGGAAGCTTTCATTGGTCAATTTCAAAACAGGACAATTTGATTGGTTAAACAAAATACAACTGGGTCACATTTGCATAATTTCAGTAGGGAGAATTTACGTTATCTGTCCTATTTAGGGTGGGTTATTTTGTATTAATCTTTTACCTACAAGAAAAACGCCATTCATTTTTTCTTATATTTTTACTTTTTGCTTCCAAAACATAGGTTATGACCCCTCATTGGAACGAGCTCGACGAGCTCGTTCCAATGAGGGGACATAACCTATGTTTTGGAAGCAAAATATGAAATTTTTTAGTTATGCGAGGATGTTTTTGCAAGAGGCGTCTGCAACTCAAGTTAGGCGATGGGCCAAAAAGTCATACTAAGTGGCTAATTTGTGCGTGTGTGTGCCATGTGATAAATAGAATATGAAATGAGTGTTTTTCCCATATAATATTTATGAAACTCGTCCGATTTTCCGTTTGGGCTCGCCAGAGGCTCGACAAAACGGAAAATTCTTAGACTCGTTTCATAAATATTATTTGAGAAAAACACTCATTCCATATCCTCTATATACCAAATTGAAACTATTTGAAATTGTGATTTAATTAGGCTGATTTAGTGTACTTTTATGTTTCATGGGTATATATATAGGCTTGGACCGGCATTTATGATTCCTAACCTTATCTGACCATTGCATGTTAATTGAAGGAGACAATGTACCAGAGTAAATGAGGAATGAGAAGTGTTTTGTATTTTGTAGAATCGGGTACAATTGCTCAATTATGTAGCGCAGACTGGGGCATCAGGAATGTATTTTCTCAGACTTATACATTGACCTATTTAGAGTTATTTGATAATATTTTGTTACTATTTCCATTCAAACTCATTAGAATTATCTCCATTGCAGCCTCAGAGGTTGTTCAAATGCTGGAGTAGTCAGAGGAGTAGTCTTAAATATTAAGAAATAGAACAATTCTCTGTAAGACAAGGCCATGTCTGCCTTTTGTGCTTTATCTAAGATTTTAGGGTGTGGGGGCCCGACAAAAATAACGTAAAATGCAGGTAGGGGTGGGTGGTTCCTGAAGGGTGGACAACACATTTTCTTGACACTGTGTCTGCAAGTCTTTTTCACCCACTCTCCCACCCTGCAAAGCTTAGATTTGCCACGTACCGCCTTTAGGTCGTTTGCAGTTATCATCATTGCCTTTAATTTTTTCACTCTCGATCCCTGACGCGAGCAATGTGGGTTTTAGTTTTTATTAAATTTTTCATTTTTAGTCCCATTTTTAGGCTCAGACTTCTGGAAGTTTTGGGAATATAATCATCAATAAAAACTATATTTAAAAATTTGTTGCCATCCATGGAATGTTCAATGTGTCAATGTCCAAATTTTTAAATACATTCGATTTTCATGAAACATTTTTATTTATTTATTTATTTATTTATTTATTTATTGGTGTTTAAGGTCACATACTTATGCACAATCGCTAATCGTGACAATGACAGTTTTACGGATGGAAGAAGCCGGCGTACCCGGAGAGAACCACCCAGCATCGACGAGCAACTGGCAGCTCCTCAACATTCTAACTCTGTTTAAGCTCCGCTCAAACAGGGTTACAGCGGCTGAAGACATGTTCACAATCGACGTGTAGTACACCTTAGTACACAGCATCATCGTGCCCCCATGTAGGCAACCGGGATAAAGTGCCTTGCCCAAGGACACAACGCGGGTCGTCCCAGACGGGGATCGAACTCGGGACCTCTAGCATAGAAGTCCAACAGTCTACCACTGAGTCACCGCGTTCCCTCGTGAAATATTAGTAGTTTGCAGAGCTCAAGAATCTAAATAATTCTGATCAGTATATGTTTCTATTTAACGCACGTTCTCACGTTCTCATATCGTTCCTGTTTTCCTATTTTGCCTTGAGTACCATTCCAGGTTGTGACGGTACTTCATAAACTGCAAGGGATTCGGCTTTCATACCTTACACACAAGAGTAAAGAGAAGCCTTATTTTTTTTAACATCACATTCGCATTTACATTGACACAATTTAGATAATGCTTTCATGTTAAACTCTTCCACAAGTCGGAAAACTTCAAAATACCATTTCATTGTATAAAGTTGGAACTAAATTACGTTTTGGTCCACCTGATCTTGACACGTTCTCATTTAAGTCAAAGAAAACGGAGTTGGATGATATACAGATGAGATCGGACTGCGGCGTCTCGTTTACGCTGGCCGATCTCATTGCGTCAACTCGATGGAATACAACAACACAGATCAATTGACTGTTGTAGTAATTTGTTTATTATATGACAATTAGTATTTTAAACTGACACCTAGCAGATCAAATACAACAAGAATTATTTTATCCAAATAACCATTAACAATTCATGGAGTTCGGGAATCCCAAACGCGTAGTAATATCGAATGTTCGTGTCAAACATGAAACTTAAAAGTCTAAACAATAGAGGCAAGACTCGAATTTCAATCGGAATTGCTTTCGATAACACAGATTCTCCAGATTCTCATACGTTTTGTTGGATTCGCATCTTGAAAATAGTTGTTAATTGTCACTCGTGTTTATGTTCTGCGCTTATGTTCTATATTTATTTATAGAACACTGGTAGAAATAGTCCGTTCATGTGTGCCTCGTTTGAGACAGGCATGATAACGATCTGGAAAACTTAACACTCCTGTTTTCCAGAGAGCTGGATTTGGTGGGTAAACTACAGTTTTATCACATGCCCATGCAGTCTCTCTTATGCAATACGGCGTGCAATACGGAATTCCGTATTGCACACCAACCTGTTCCAACCGGGACTTTTTTTATGCAATGCGACTGCATAAAGTGCATGGTGTTTACCACCGTTGATAGAAAAGAAAATTAGGTCAGTAGGTGCTTGAGTCATGTAATAAATACAAAACATCATGTATGTTTCAATGAGTCGTTTTGTCTTCAATTCGTCAGATGGGCGTAGAAAGAAAACGTCTCGACCTTCGGTCTCGACGTTTTCTTCCTACGC
This sequence comes from Pictodentalium vernedei, assembly GCA_031216915.1. Taxonomy (NCBI): domain Eukaryota; kingdom Metazoa; phylum Mollusca; class Scaphopoda; order Dentaliida; family Dentaliidae; genus Pictodentalium; species Pictodentalium vernedei. The sequence continues at coordinate 457,157,042 of CM062291.1, forward strand.
ACAGCTGACTCATTGAATACAAAACGACTCATTGAAACATACATGTAGTTTTGTCTATGTATTGAGGGGTTATTTGTGGAAGTCATTTAATAAATGGAGATTCTCTAGCGATTTTAAGTAGACCTCTCGTATTTAAATCGATTCCCTACTTGTTGGTGCAAACTCTTGTTTATAGAATGTGTGTAATGTAATTGTTCTCCTTATTTCCTAGAAAACAATAAAAAATCAGCTGTGGGCCTAAAATGCAGAGGTTGCGACAATTAGGAAGTCGATTTTAGACACCAGTATACAATTATAATTTAGAAAAAAGCAACAGACCTTTCGGCCTCAGACATGCAATTAATTTACACCCCCGTACCTCATACACTACTTTAAGTCAATAACACGTGCGCAGGCGTTCGCTACAGGTACGGAGGGAATAGCCTGCCATGAGAAACTGGTGAACAATGGACCCAAAAATGAAAACAACACATGATCCGTTTATGTTCTATAAATGCCGTTTCAAAGACGGCAGGAAACATGCCGTCGTTTGTCGGCAAAAAGATTTCAAGTTTAGCCTACCATTCAGCTGTCGTTGGTGGACTAGGGATCTATTACGACCACATGCGTAAGTTTAGATAGGTCGCCGGTGCAAAGTGTGACGCATGGCTTTACGGCGTTGTCATGGAAGTTATGGATACAACTTTTGCGATGACGACAAATAATGGCTCTGGTTGCAATGATGCTAGTCAATGTTGAACACCCCCGTCATCGCCGGTTCGAAGTGTTACTTTTCAAAACTAAACTGCACGATCGATTTCGACGTGAGTGATGTGATTAAAACCCTACGGCAGACCTGCAGCGCGCTGACAAGCAGTTCAAGCGGTTCTGTGTGGTATAGATTGTTGCGTACGAACTAATGGACTTTAAGTCGGTTTGAACATAACCACCATGTAATGTATGTGGCAGTCGTCACCCCAAGTTCTTTCCCAGAGCGAGATGCCAAAATAGACGAGATATATCCCCGTACAATCCGCTGCAGCGATTGAGGCGAATCAAGATTGTTTGCATAAACAAGATAAACTCAAAGAACAGTTGAGAATGAGAGACGGGACCGTAAAACCCTGTACAAGAAATACAACTGTTGAGAACAAGCTGGTTGAGGAAAGGCATGATTATTTTCAAGCATGTTTGCACACTTTGCCTGCAGATATGTGAGTCAAAGAAGTATTGTTCTGTGCACTGCGAAAAGTTGCTACCTCAGCACGCAAGCGTGGTGGTGAAGGTGCACGAGGTTCAATTCCTTGTCGCGTTACCTCGCTATAACTGGCGCTCATTTCTCACCTGTTTCCTGGGAGCAAACGTTGTTTCAGTTACAGTTAAAACTAAAAGTTCTGTCATGAAATGCGCACAAATAGCACGTTGATATACGCGTTAATGTACGCGTTATGGCCCAAGTAAAGCTATCAAGTTTTGTACATATGGCCTGTGCACAAGCAATGTTTCAGCCAATGGACCTCCGGGTAACCCGGAGGTCCATTGGCAGAAACATTGCATGTGTTTGCTATGAGTAACCAAGAGAGCCTGTCGTGCTTTGGATGCCATTCGATAAGGCAATTGCGCGCAATTCCAACGCGCAATTAAGCCTAGATAAGCGCGCAGTTCGTGACAGGACTCTAGTTTTAACTGTAAGGCAGTATTTTGCAGAACATGTCCGAGAATGTTTGTAGCTCATTGTGTTTGACGGTCCCTCAAAATCAGTTAACATTGGAAATATCCACCCCTTCTGGATGCATTTCAGCCGACCGAAAATTGCTCTTCCTTCATAAATCCTGTCCGATTGGTGATACGCATACAATTAAGACAATTGTGAAGTTGAGGGCGGCCTACTAGTGAGACTGCTCGCATTTCCCGGAACTCCTTACATTGCGTATTCGCTCGATGTCTTCTGAGGTGGTTTTTCTGGGACATCGCCAGTCGGCCGCTTCATTGAGTGTCAATTGGTCAACACAGTGATGTGATACTGGGCGCAGGTAGCACGAGAATTACTTCAAATTTTCAAGATGAAAACTCTGACTCGTTGTTAGTCAACATCACCTGAAATGATTTTTCATCTTTGTCCGCGTCGTCGACGTAGCATTAGCATGATATTTGATAATATGGAATTTGTTTTGCTGTGACTACAGTCAGAGCGTATCTGCTTTCACGCCATCAGGTCTTACAGATGGGACGAGTTCTCGCGTTGATTGACTTGACGCCATGTCGAAGGGACAGACTGAGTTACGTTCTTTTTCGCTGACGTTCCGACACTCCAATTGTATTGAAATCAGTATGTAGGAACAAAACAAAACAGACAAACATAGCGGAAGACTGCTTCCAACTTGGAGGTAGACTTCCGCGATGTTTTGTTTTTTTCTTGTTGGTGTTTTCAACTACCAGGGACAGATTTATGACACGATGTGTTACGTAAGATTTAAGGACTATATCCACGTAACGCAAACCTAGTTTTGGCAAAACGTCGTGGTTATAAATTTCAATTAATCACTGAATAACACAAACACATTATACAATAAAATTTGGGTTATCACCTGAATTAATATATTTCTACAACTAAACTTTTGGAATAGAATTGATATGATTCCTAAATGTCTGCTACTGTATTTTGGTGATTGCTATAAACGAAGGCAAGTTTTACTAGTTTATTTTCAAATCACAAGCTAATTTACATTCGTCAGTCAACGACATACCTCCACCAGCGAGTGCGTTCATCCACCGAGTGTGCCCAAAGAGAGCTTAAGGCGTCTGTGCCTTGATTACTGTAATGATTCTTAATTTCAACTGTTTGTAGTGAATTTTAACCATTTTACTGACCCGCCCACTTTCGCCATACAGGGAGGACATATATTTACGTATGTATGCGAGGGAGTTGAATAAAATTAATGACATACTTAAAACTCTCTCATCTGATTAATTGTTGGAAAGTGCTCTCTGATTAATTAATCAGTTGATAGTTTCATCTGCTCATACCAGAACGTACAGATAATCATCGTAAAATAGGTGACAATAGTCCTTTTCAGCAGGGTAAGTGTTATTGGGGACGTTTTCCGACCTTCACTCGCCAATAATGTCATAGTCTTAATAATTTTCTGACAGTTTGGATGAAACTGCCCAATGCTTGCCCTCAACTGATCCCCTTTTCGGACGTAATATATTGTAGCGGTATGGCATATTGTCTGTTGTAGGGCTGTCAGCAGATGGCAGGGGGGGGGGGGGGGGTAACGTCCGTCGGTATTTACGTCATATATCCGATATTTGATGTAAGATTTAAAAAATGATTGCCATTTGTTTTTCGCGATGATGGGGACTAAAAGTTCCTTGATTTTATGCAGTGAAATTTAATTTTGACATTTTTCTACTTTCGATCTCCAATAACGTCATAGCGTAAACAAACTGTTATTTCTATTTACATGAAACTACGCAATGTTTTTGCTCAACTCCACTCCAATTTCCAGCCTGTGATACTGTTATAGTGCAATGTTATGTAGTTTTGCTTCTGGGTAAGGCGGTCAACAGATAGGATAAGGTTACGCGTGTCGGCATTAAGTACTAAAAGTTTATTTGGTTTCCAACAGTTTTGATGAAACTGAAACTACATGAAGTGAAATATAATTTTGACGTTTTCCGACCTTCGGTCTCCACTAACGTCATGGCGTTCTTATTTTGCTGACAATTAGGACACAACTACACATACTTAAGCTCAGCTATTCCTCTTGCCAACTTGGATATTATTATAGTGCTATGCTACGCATTTTGTGGGGTAAAGCTATCCCCAGATGGGAGAGGGTAACGCCTGTCAACATTTGAGTCATTTCTCCAGTATTTAATGTCGTTCTTCAATTTTTTAACTTGTTATTCGGGACCACGGATACTAAATGTTCATTTGATTTCAAATTCATACAGTGAATTTTTTTTATATTCAGTTTAATATACACAATTTTTACAAACATAGACAGAGTGTTATAACAACAAAGAGATAGTGATACATGATAAGAAAGATAGACACTTACGTAATTTAAGCAGATATAACCTGTTTTCAATTTATTTATTCAGCTCTTTTATTTCGATGCGGACATTTTACAGAGAGAATTGTATTTTTGATTTTGTGTTCAAAAGAAAGGCCTTCTACTGTCGGTTGCACCCCCTACCATGGTACAGGATATGGAGTGAAATTTAGTTTTAAGGTTTTCCGACGCTGATTGCCAATAACGTCATAGGATTAACAATTTTTCCGACAGATTCGATACAAATACACAGTGCTCGACCTTCCTTATCCCTTAACTAGTCTATGATAGTATTCTCATGTAACGTTTTGTAGTTTGTCTCACCAGAGTGGAAGGGGCTGAAGGGAGGGAGGGGGCAAGCACCACTTTTGGAACCTCGGGGGGACCACCCTCACCTCCCCCTCACCGCCGGTGGCAGGCAGGGGGGGGCAAATGCACCACTATTGGGACGGCCCACCACCCTCGCCGACCCCCCAACACCTCAGAGGCGGGTGCACCACTTTTGCGGGCTCCGAGGACGGCCCACCACCCTTGCCGCCCCGGGAGGCCATCATACCACTTTGGGGGCACCAGCGTGGATTCACTTTAACCCCAACACCAAACGGGCCCCGCGTAGATAAAGAATGGGCCATCCCAAACAGCAACATGAGTGCCATATAGACGCCCACACCCTCGCCAGCCCAGGCATCTCATAGACAAAAGCACCCTTCCGGTGGTGTATAACAGGTGCTGCTATCGAAATTTCCATTTAAAGGTGTGCTGGCAATAGACATTGTGATTCAGCATGGCAAGTTTGGACGAATTCATCAATCAGCTGAAATTCAAACACCGGAGCCTCTCCCAGATGTTGTCCAGAACATTCTGGATGAACCCATTCCAGAAGCAATAAAGAAGTGATTGCTGAGGCCTCCCAGATGCTGCCCGACCTCCTCCTCCACCTCGAAAGGCGCGTGAGAGAAAAAAAGAAGACAATTGTTGAGGAGTATGACCCAGCCGAACAACGGTGACAATTCGACTTGGATATCGAAGTCCCTCACCCGGTAAGGCTGCCAGACGATGAACCATGGGTCTATCTTGTGAACAACGGCAAAGACGAGATTGAAGCTGATGGCTCCGCCGCGGTCTTCTCTACATGGATGGTAGAGTCAGAGGACCCCCTTGACATCGACGACGTTGAGATAGCCGATGGCATGCATGCAAGGGCCGGCCGACTGGCCCTGGATGCCCGCATGACGGGCGAGATTGCAGCACGACTGCAAGCAGTCCTTCCAAAGGGCGTGTTCACCCTGAAAATCAAGTTAGTTCCTGTGCGAGCATGACGAGGATACTGAATCGTAGAGGATAAGTTCGATCCTGTCCGTGCCGAGAAGAAGAAGGGGCGGGGCATAGTTGAGATATCTTAAGAAGCTAAGCCGAGCGCGCTGACCGGGATCGACCAGGTATTCTATCAGAATGCTTTCCCTGTTACCGCGGTCGTTTACCGGAGATGTGAGGCCAAACCCTATTTCGTGAGCTTCGGATACCCCACAAACCGGATGACCAGAGTGGCCATCAACGGGGGCCTCCCTAAAGACATCGGCGTAGACTTCGCCGAGGTTCAGGAGTGAGGTCAAACAAGGAGTTCACCCCGTCATCTCGGCCTGGCTTGTGAAGCATTTCTCCGAGCAGGCCAAGTCCCCCACACTTATGCGCTCGCCTTTCTCGAGGAGTCGTGTCTCCTCACCCGTCGAAGGGTCCTCCAAGCCATCATTACGTTCAGGAAGCAAGCAAGGGCCGAAACCCGGGCTGCAGCATCATCGGGAAATTCACTCAGGGCGCAAAAGCCGATGGTAAACGATTGACTCGCCGCCTTGTCACGGATCAGTATGGACAATATTATCTTGTGAGAGACACTCGCCAAAGAGGCACCCTGGTTGGTGCAGACCAACGATGTCCTCTGGGACATATATTCACGTATTATGATGGTTCACAGTCGCAGTGCGCCTACTTAAGGGCCTCTATGCTAGCTTATGCTATGCTAGTATGTTGCAGCGTTTCGATGAAATTGAGGCTCTTCGAGTGGCAACAGACAGCATATATTTGAAAAAGACCGCGCTCCACAAACTCGAAATGCGCACAAATAGCACGTTGATCTGCGCGTTAATCCACGCGTTATGACAATAATAAGGCTATCAAATTCTGTACATTTGGCCTGTGCACAAGCAATATTTCAGCCAATGGACCTCCGGGTAACCCGGAGGTCCATTGGCAGAAACATTGCCCGTGTTTGCTTTGAGTAACCAGGAGAACCTGCGGTACTTTGTATGTCATTCGATATGGCAATAGCGCGCAATTTCTACGCGCAATTAAGCCTAGATAAACGCACAGTTCATGACAGGACTTCTAGTTTTAACTGTATAATTCCTTCATGTTGCGTTGCCCTGCTCCAGTTTCTACTTGCTTCGATAGCTCCTCAGCGTATTCCCTCTTGTCTGCTCGTACACGTGCCTTGACTTCTTTGTTGTATAGACTCTGTTATTCTGATTATTGTTCTACTGTTATTGAGTTCTTCGTTTGTCTTCCTTCTGTGTTCTATTCACTGTAGTAAAGAGTTTACCATCCGCGGTTTGAGTTTTTCTTTGTCTTCCCGAGCACCTCTTCGCAAGTTTACTTCCAGATATTTTTGACTTGTATCCTCTTTTCTTTCTTGTTGAACCTGAAATCTGTTGCACAGTGCGACTTGATAGCGAGCTGGCGTTGTTTGCTCCACTGGACTGTTTGTGTGGAACATAACTCTCACTTGGTGAGTGGGTTTTCCTTGCCGCAGCTTGAGTTTGCTTTTAGCCTGTGGACGAGGTGATCCGAACCGGAATTTGAACCACGTTTGCCTGTCACACCGTGTAAGGAGCGTCTGAAAGTTCTGCTGATGGTGCCGTGGTCTCTCTGGTTCTCTGTCGTGAGGTTCCTAAAACAGATACATTTGGTTATATTGAAAACAAACTGAGAAGAGTCAAACATATATACCGACATTTGGAGTATTTGATTTTAATGATTCGTTTTCGCTAATTATGGGTAAATAGGCATATATGTTACTAGCGGGTGATACCCGGCGTTGCACGGGAGAAGATAGTTATATCAGCCGTTTTCGAAATAAAAGGCCAATGTCACCAATTTCAAGGTCAAGGTCACCCCGCATGGGCACCCCGATAAAGCCAAAATGATCGATGGGTCAGTATACCCGCACATATGAAATTTTAGCCCGATCGGCCCAGCCGTTTTCGAAATAAAAGGTCAAGGTAACCAATTTCAAGGTCAAGGTCTCCCCTCACGCGCACGCCACCCACTCCTTGTTACTCGCAGGGACAAATTAACCACGTGTATGAAATAACAAAGATAGACAGAGAGACAGATTTATAGATACAGACATTCGCATTTATATATTAGATATGCTCCCGTTCAAATAACAGGAAATAGGAAAAACCAAGACGTCATTTTCTTAGTCGGAGCTGAGATATATACAGAACCACACTTATGTTTGAATGGGTTAACGATTACTGGACGAGAGCGTGTGGCGCAGGGATACCACGAGAGCCGGTAGGCTCGAGTGGTTATCCCAGCGCCACACGCTCGAGTCCAGTAATCGTTAACCCATTCAAACATAAGTGTGGTTCTGTATTTATTACACACCCAACCATGAAAAAGAATTCACTGTAATTAATCGCTAATTTAATTAAATAGTCGACAATTTGAACGGTTGAAATAATTTTAGAGAGAAACGGGCAATTTTGTCAGAGAACCAGTCTTAAGTCTTTGACCTTGCCACCTGTAGAATCGCTGTTGATTCATTTTATTCGCCAAAAATGTCGATCCGAACACTCAAAACTCAAAAGATTGCGTTCAGCATATCAGACGTCACAAATTTGGAGGTCTGAAATGTGTTTTCAAAAGTGTGTGTGCAGGCATCATTATATCTGGAGGATGGAAAATGTACAAGGATTTTAATTTGAATACGATGCAAACTGGCTGCTCTGTTTAAATTTCATGCTTTTTAAACTGAAACTAGTAAAACAGAAGTTTGAACTCGGCTTGACAATACATGTACTACTGCCACAAGGCTATCACATGTGGACATCGGTCATTTCTGTTCTGCACTGCAACAAAGTACACATTGGACGAGAAAAAACATTTTGCCGCAATAATTAACCTTCCGGGGGATTCATTCGATCGTTTAGAGTAACTGAGCCTGAGGCAGTTTGAGATTCCATTCTGACTGAGTGAACTCCGCAGTCTTGGTAAGTTAGCACTTTATTTTTCAACATTATAAAGTTTCTGACTTGAAATTCAGCCTTCTTTTTATTTTACCTCAAGTCTTGATAACCTTTGTTTGAAATGGGCTGCACTTACAAATAAAAGCTTTAGGTTGTCCACATTTACTCCAGAAAAACAAAGGGAGAAATATATTGCATGATAACTGCAAGAAAATGTCATGTCTTGTCTCTACGTACATCTTTTTTACACCCCCCCCCCCCCCACCCCCAACCCATCTATAACCTGACAGCATTTTCTGAAACGAAACTCTCGAAAGCTCACGAAATCAGTATCCAACAGTCTTAGTCTGAGGCTGAAAGTGGGAGGGGGGGGGGGGGGGTTCTCACCAGTAAGCTCCAACTTATTTTGGTTGATAATATTTTCAAAGATTGATTAACGTTTACATTATTTTGTAGTATTTTGCACTAGTACTCTACTTCACCAGTTTGTTATCTGAACGGTTCTGTCAATAATTTTTCTTGGTATCTGATTAATTTTTTTTTTTGTGTGTCTGCTCCAATATCTTGTCAGTCTTAAATTTGGAATTTGGTGTTCTGAATTTGCATTCTGATTCAGTGAGTAGTTTTAAAGAGGATTGATAGAAATTAGAATGTGGCAAAGTAAAATGATAGGCTTTTGGAGAACTTTTTCTTGGGGATGGGGGCTGACCAATCAAACTGTCCTGAACTTTTGTTTCAAAAGCAAAATGCAGGCCCTTGCCTCGAATTTGCCTATGAAAATGCTCTGCCCACTGCCCTGATATTTGCCAAAATTATAAAAAAAATACCCCCTCCCTCTGAACAATCTGTTCTGAAAATACCAGTCCCTTTCAATGAAAACTGCAAAATTAGCTGCTTATTGGTGAAGGGGGTGAGAATGCTACAACCCCCTCCCCATCTCATACACCCAAGTAGCTAAGTCACATAGGTGACATTCGATTTAACTTTTGTTACTGACAATTAAAACAAAATAATATCCTTGTATAAAACAGAAATACTAGCAAAAATCCTAAATTAGTCATTTAAAAATACACATCAATCTGTGTCTGGAAAATATTGTCATATTGTCTACGTTTTAAATATTCTAATAATTATTTTTGAATTTCATGGAAGTCATCTCATAAAATTGACATTAGGCCTATATTGCTTTCATCAGAACACATGTATTTACCACCCCTCGCCTCTTCTTGGTCTCATTCCCACCCTACTCAAGACTTTTCAGAATTTCAATAGTGGGTAGCTGATAACATTTTTTAATTTCCTTAGTACAAACTCCAGAAAGTCATATTTTAGCAATACTATATCCCCGTAAAAAAGCCCTTCCCCCTGCCACCACAAAAAAAAAATAAAATAAAATAAACCTGTTGGCGTGTTGCCCCAACACCCACTAGCACGTAAAAACATGGGTTCCCCAATTGTAAACTACCGAGTTTTTCGTATAAAACTTCTTCCGAATTTATTTTCTTTATTCAGCTAGTGTGTGTGTGTGTGGGGGGGGGGGGGAGTATGGAGGGAGTGGTCATCTAGTAAGGGTGGAATTGGTGATAGTTAATTAGTAACTGCATGTACTAGCAGTCAAACACCTCCGGACGCTGTCGGCGTGTCGCCGTCTTTTTTTCCGCTTGATGCCATGGTAACCAGTTTTCAAGATTGATGTAGTCTTGCTTCCTGAGAACATGCTCTTCAAAGTATGTTTGCATTGGCAAACGTGCTGCTTCATTGCCGAAGTGTGAATCGAATAGGATTACAGTTTCACAGTAGGCCTCGTGTCGACTCGTCGGCAGCACGCAGCGGTGAGGGCAACATTGTAACAAAGTTGAACTGTACTAGTGGTTGGCTGCAATATCGAACCCAACTGGACTTTTTGCCTAAAAATAATTAAGTTTTCCTCGATTTTCAATAACGAAAGCAAAGGCTGAGTTTCACTGTTCAATTTCTTGGCAGAGATCATGTGTCTTTCAAGACTTTCAACAGTTTTCAGCATAGCTGTGCATCAAACATTTTGCAATGAGAATCGGTAATTCCGACAGATAAATTTAGCCGATGGTTCTCATCGGTTATATTCCACTGAACGCTGCAAACTAAAAGAACCAGTCTAATGAGAGAACTTGTGCACGCGAAGGGTACTTTTTATCGGATCGCACTAGAGCTTTCTGGTTAAAATTACCGCATGCCCCTAAAATCAATGTGATCGTGACAAATACAGCTACGGGTGTGTAATAAATACGATTACGTTATTTCAAAATTGTACTATTCGGTGCAGATACAACCGAAGCATTGAAACTCGTTGAGGTATAAAAGGCGAGATGTTTATTACATATATATATCATGGTGAAAAGTTGTTCTTATTGTTATTTGTGGTATTTAATTAATATCCATTAACGTTTTTAAATGAAAAGTCGAAGGAACTATTTTGTTTTGTGATCGCATAATTTGAAAGCGGTTCGTTGCCTGTCCTCTAATGGGTTTTAAATTGAACTGTTTGTCGCGACGTAATTACTTTGCATTAATGTGTGATTAAAATGTTCAGATTTTATCGGAGTAGACAACGCATATACTAACTAATACGCTACAATTTTTGAGTTTTAGCTACAATTATTTTATTCGTGACTAGCAGATGAAATACTGTACGGGCGCCGTGGACTGGTTACTTCCACGGGTCGGCAAACTTGCTAACGACGCAATAATATTAGATTTCAAACACCAATTATAGGAATAATCTTAAACAATTATTTAGTGAAGCATCGGGGACAACCCGGTGATCCATTAATTAAAACTTTTGTTATACGTGGTAAACGCATGCGTGGATATCACTGTCCACGTGTGGATTTCGACCAGTCCACATCGACTATACTGTATAAAACAAAATGGTCAACGAGTGCTGTAATTAAAAAAACACTTCCTGAGAAATTCATAGATTCTATTTATCTCGAGTTGCATGTAATAATCCTAATTGTCCCGACTGTACATGAATAAATATACGATAACACCATAGTGTGTTTTGATATGTTTGATATCTCAACGAGTTGAAAGTGAGTTTTTTTCGCGAGGCTTGCCGAGCGAAAAAAACTCACTTTCAACGAGTTGAGATATCAAACATATCAAAACACACTATGGTATTGTTGTATTTATCTTATACCGACCATTTTTGATCTTTTCTGCATTTTTAAAAGGGTTTTGGGGATGATTTCGTGTCAAAATGTCGACTCATCTGGAGTGGAGTCGACTGCTTTCTCTTGTTGGGCATGAATACATGTGATGTGCCCGGAAAAGATGTTGGTGCGTAACAAGGCTACAAATTCAAGTGAATGATAGTATAGTTCCCCTTAGAAAGTGGCCCTGTAACTGGGAAACAATTACAGAAAATATACTTACGCCTCAATTCTTATGATTTATGACAAAAATATGTTTGATAATCGATTTCACCAGATTTGACACTATTTATAAACAATTTTGCGAATGTCATCATTATATTATAATATAGAAAAAGACTATAGTGCGTTCTCCAATCTATATGACATAGGGGTATGTGTTATATATATATATAATTTATAACACATGGGCTATATCTTCAACAGGTATAAGATAAATAGAGAATACCTAAAGTTTTCTTGTGAATACCGGGATTTATCTCATGAGTGAGGGAGAGAATTCGTATGTTCACGAGCAACTTTTTCAATATTTAGTCTGTTGTATGTTAAAGTGAAGGGAATGATGGACCTCCTTTCGCATTCTCCCTCTGCTTTGTTCATACCAAATGGCCAGAGGGTTTGAAGCGCATTGATCCAAACAGTTTCACGTTTTTTTCTCTAAATTCATCCGTTTCGTCTAATGTGTCTTTAATTGGTGGTTGTTCAATAGGATTTTCTTTTTATTATACCCCTTTCATTTGAAGCTTCAACTGAAACGATCCAAATCGACGCCCATACCACGCATGAAATCTGTTTATACAATCAGCTGATCGCTGTTTCCGCTGACACAGATCACATTGGATGTTGTGTACATCCACATAAAATAGTTTTCTGGATTGTTGGTGAAATGACGTAATTATGACGTCTTGTTATACTCACTAGTGGAGCGAGAATAACATTTGTTTTGCGCTTGTGAAAATTCATTTGTCAATTTCAAGTTCACACGAAATTTTAATCACCGAGGTGTTTGATCTCACTAGTGAGGGGAGAACGCAATTTATTTTTACCAATTCTATTATAATTAGACGTTAGGGGGTGCAATAAACTATAATTTCTGATATCTCATCCCTGCAAGCTATCTATCAAGAGTGGTTTTCCTTTTCGTTTCCTATTAGTTAAATCACACCCTTGCTCCGTTGTCTTCTCGGAACAGACAAACGTCATGAAATACCAGATAGAACAAAATACTACCTGCCCAAACAACGCCACTTGAATACATCTTGTCCACTAAATATTCCCGAGTCCATGCTTTCAGCTAACCGAGCATAGAGTTAAAACTAGAAGTCCTGTCATGAAATACGCACAAATAGCACGTTGATATGCGCGTTAGTGCGCGCGTTATGACCCAATTAAAGCTGTCATATTCTGTACATATGGCCTGTGCACAGGCAACGTTTCAGCCAATGGACCTCCGGGTAACCCGGAGGTCCATTGGCAGAAACATTGCATGTGTTTGCTATGAGTAACCAGGAGAACCTGCCGTGCTTTGGATGGCATTCGATATGGCAACTGCGCGCAATTCCAACGCGCAATTAATCCTAGATAAGAGCACTATTCGTGACAGGACTTCTAGTTTTAACTGTAGGGCATGGTGGAATCATCAAGCAGCCCCACGCTTGGTGTCTCGTGAATTTGAGCAGCCTGTCCTCTGAGGTAACACCTTGTCGCTCTGCGACTCGATATCGGTCGGGTAGGCTTCTCAGATTAGTGAGGTACTTCCTGCTTGAATGAAAATTTTTACTCGAAATGGTCCAAACTGAGAGTGCTAGATGGAGTAGTTCAATTCAAAAACTCTCATCAAAATTCTGTCAGCGGATAGATGATCAAAAATCAAATCCATTCTAAAGAAAGAAACTCTATTAGACCAATCATATTCAAGAAAGACAAAGGACGATTCAGGTTTTATAGATTACATAAATACAGACACTTTGTATTCGTCAACTACCCGACATCAGGACAATGTGCTGACTATTAATCCTTTACGGGGCGCGGTGGCTCATTTGGTAGAGGTGCAAGCTGCAAGCTGCAAGCCGCGAGGTCCTCGGTTCGAATCCCACCTCCAGCTAACGCGTTGTGTCCTTAGGTAAGAAACTCCACTCCTATTGCCCACGTGGGAGCACGTTAGTTTAAACATATTTTATTCTCCATAAATGCAGCAGAATTGGATTGGAGTGCAAGGTATTCAACTTATTAATTGATAGAGTGATGGAAGCCCATATTTGGGCTTTATTCTGAAGTGCAGGTGCCGCAACTTGATGCCTTCATATTCTGTGGATGTGCTTCATATTATATTGGAATTAAAATTATTTAGTCTGTGAGGGTTGCCTTGGTACAATTTATGGGAGAGTGCCACTAGGCACTCTACCATAAATTGTAACAAGACAAAGAGATGTGGACAAATTTGGATGACCAAACATAATTTAGTACTCTATCAGTTAACAACTCCTAATTGTACTCACATAATATTTTTAATTTAAACTCTGCTGTCAGGATTTTTTAATTCTCTCCATTATTGTATTTTTTTGTTGTTGTTGTTATTGTTACCGTTTTTTTTTCTCCCGTGGGCATGGCAGAAAGACAGCCAGTTTGTCATCGCCCAGCAGTGTATCATTTGATTCATATCGTAATTGTTAAAACTCGTTTATGTATTTGTGGACGCTGCAAACAAATTTATCCATCTGTCTATCTATTTATGTAGCTATCAAGTTCGCGGATCTGCGTAATGTGCAGGAAATATGTCATGCAGTTGATTTTAAGTTTTCGACAAAGGTCAACGCAGGCAGTCTCGAATACTCAATGGGAAAATTAGTCTGAACAATCAACGTAAATACCAATTTGTAAATTAGTTTTTTTTCAGTATTATAATGATGCCATTTCCCTCACCACATACACATTTTTCAGTGGGCAGTAACGAATCATTGTTTGAGGTTATAAAAGTAGCAAGTGACTCAATGAATTCTCGGAAAACCTGGTGCAATTAGGCATTAATGGCATTGTCTGTACATCAAAATTCTGTCAGCGGATAGATGATCAAAAATCAAATCCATTCTAAAGACAGAAACTCTATCAGACCAATCATATTCCAGAAAGACAAAGGACGATTCAGGTTTTATAGATTACATAAATACAGACACTTTGTATTCGTCAACTACCCGACATCAGGACAATGTGCTAACAATTAATCCTTTACGGGGCGCGGTGGCTCAGTTGGTGGAGGTGCAGGATGCAAGCTGCAAGTCGCGAGGTCCTCGGTTCGAATCCCACCTGCGGCTACCGCTGTCATTAGGTAAGACACTTCACTCCCATTACCCGCGTGAGATCACGTTGCCGTTGTGTACTAAGGCGTACTGCACGCCAATGGTGCGCCTGTCTTCAACCATTGCCAACCATGCTTGTGTGGAGGTAGTATGTTGGCGATCGGGCAGTTACTTGCCGTAGCGCGGTGATTCTATCCGGGTACTCCGACTTCCTCCACCCGGAAAACTGTCGTGGTCATGATTTGCCTTTGTGCAGAAATATGTGACCTTAAACACCAGTAAATAAAAACAAATAAATATTAACCCTTAAAAACGAATCGGCCGCACCCGCCCGCGTAATAGACAAATTCAGTAAATGAAAAAAAAATTCAATGAATTTCAACAAAACCATATCATGTGAATCCCTCATTTGAAGGATTTCGATGACCTCGTTCCAATAAGGGGTCACACGATATGGGTTTGTTGAAATTGTTACAAAAAATCTGAAAAATTAAAATATAAAAAGAATAAATGCTTATATCGTCTGGAATGGGTAAAGTGTTACGGGTACAATGATTTACCATATATTTTGCTCATTATTGTGGAATAATGAATATCATTCACAATACAGAGGACATGGTGTTTTGGATGACATTAAGGTAAATAAAGGACTGAAACTACCCAAAATTGGACTTTTTCTTTTGTATCCCCCAGCAGAGTGTAGTATCGAAATATTCACAAATACTCTGGAATATTTTCACTTTAACACTGTGTCATAAAGGTATCACAAACAAAAAATGTTCAAATTCTTAATGGAGGAACTATGAATGTTGTACGCCTGTTCTATGAAATCCTCATCTGCAGCAACACTAGATATGCGGAAGATACAAATCTGTTCCACACATATGTGCGGTACGGAAATCATTGACGGACTATTTTTGTAAAGAAGCGAAATTTCTCTGGACTTTTATACAAATCGTGCACCGCAATTACAATCTAAATAGCTAACAATTGCTGAAAATCATGCCATGAGTTCCAATGTGTTCTATATGCCAGCAGGAACACAGAGAACGAAATAATAACTCTTGTTCCCCTCGCAAATTTAGTTGGAGATAAAATCTGTTCTTTGTGTTGATTGAAACTGTTGTCAAATGTTGCTGAATGTTCTCTAAATAATTGTCTTGTAGACGTGATGGCGTGTAATAAACTCTGAACGACATAGGTGTTTGATTGGGTTAATCAATATGGCACTCGTGCCATCGCGGAAGAATAAAACTTGAGGTTTGCGGCCTCTCGTTCTATTCGTCCGAGCTGGCACTCTTGCCAAATCGATAAATCCATTCACACACGCGTGTCGTTCTAAAATGTGAGAGATATGTGGACAGGGAATAACATGAGGGAAAGGGTCAATAATAATTAGATTAGGACGGTGAGTGGGAGAGGAAGCACCCGCTGGGCACGGGGTTGGTGTTGGTCTCCTCGTCATGGAAGGGGGTTATTTATTTATTGGTGCTTAACGCCACATTCGTAGTTAAGGCTACATCGAGGCGAGGAAATGAATAAAAATAGGAATTGGTTACAATAAAAATGTCCAAGATATGAATGGTTTGAAGAGTAATGTGAGCCAATACAAGAACAGTGAATACTGTGTAAATAAAACTGATGATTACAGACATATAAAGTCTGGTTTAAAACCCTCTACCCAACGCAGACGATATCAAAATTTATTATTTTAAATAACATTTTTTTAAATTTTTCAACAAATTTCAACAAAACCATATCATGTGACCCCTCGTTGGAACGAGCTCGACGAGCTCGTTCCAACGAGGGGTCACATGATGTGGTTTTGTGGACATTTTTTGAAAAATAATATTTGTTCAACTGCTAAATTTACATATTACGTGCGATTCGTTGGGTTTTGTGCGGTCACGTATGATCGTCAAGGAATTGTGACAAATTACCTGAAGGCAGGGTTCGACACTAACCCACGTCCGACCGACATTGTCTATTAGATTTTGGTCCGGTCTTGATGTTTCTCTGTCAAACTTGCCTGACTGGTCGTCCTCGTTTTTCTAGGGCAGTAACTGATTAATTGAAAAAAAATTATCATTTTTGTTATTGCAGCAAGACCGAATGAGATAGAGTCGGATTGGCACACAAATATAATATATTTGTGTGCCGATCCGACTCTATCTCCTTCTATTATCATGTCGAAACATACTGTGATGACAATATCGTCGAGTTGTCTCCTGTCGCAACTGTGAAGAAGGGATCTACTCGAGTCGACTCGTATCTGCACCGTCTGAATGAAACACGGAAACTTGTGACGTCATGACTCATAGCTTATAATTACCTAATTATTGAAAATTTGTTATGCATAGAATGAAAGACAGCGTCGTAGGTGTGTCCAATATGTCAATCAGAGTGACGTCACCAAGTTTCAACTGTGTCAGTGTGACTGTCAGAGTGTGTGGGAAATTCCATTTTGAATCTGGAATATACTGTGAATTATCGTGATTTCTTGTGTGCAAATGGATTAAAATAATATTCTCTTATGATTCGATAATTCGCTGGGAAAATTAACTTCTCAAAATCTATTTGAACCTGAAACTTATGTGCACGGTTTTATTGGACTTGTACAAATCTCAGTCTTTACATAGCACTTTTTCTTGAAAATGTGGTGGCCGAAACGGAACGTGACAATTCCACGAAATGAGAAACAAAATGTCAAGGTGGGTTTCTTAAATTTCTTTATGGACAAAATCAATGCATGATAATATTACACCTGGAAATAGGCGTGTTGACTTACAACTTACAAGACGCGCTTTTTGGGGGGCACGATACATCAGGAAATGGACGTGAAATCATAGTAACTACATGTATCGTTTCACGCTCATTTTCTGATGTTATATGTAGCGCGCCCCACAAAAATTGAGTGCCTAAGTCCCAAAAGCAGCGAGCAACTAAATGCGCACCTGGGTTTTTCAAAATCGAAGGACTGTACCAGTAAGCAAAGTTGAGTTTACCGATAGTTTATAATAAAAATAAATTGTGGTTCGATTGCAAAAGTTAAACGAATGTACGATATAATTTTTTTTACCGTCGCCGGTCGTGTCCCCGTTTTTCTCTAATTCCGTGGACTGGGTCAGGGCAAGTACAAATCAGGTCCAGGCTAGTAATTTTTGAAGCGACTAGACCGATGTGTCGGGTGCATAAAAACGTTAATGTCGAACCCTGCCTGAAGGTCCAAGTATTATTATTATTATAGTTATTATTATTATTATTATTATTATTATTATTATTATTATTATTATTATTATTATTATTATGCAAATCGGAGGTTGGGGGCGGTGGTTCAGTAGGAAGAGGTGCAAGCCGCAAGCCGAGGTCCTCGGTTCGACTTTCAACGGCGTTGTGTCCTTGGGCAAGACACTTCACCCTCATTGCTCACGTGGGGGCACGGTACCGTTGTGTTCTAAAGCGTACTTCACGCCGATGGTCCACCTGTCTCCCACCAAGGCAAACCCTGCTTGTGTGGAGCTGGTATGTTAGGGAGCTGACAGCTGTTCGCGGTAGCTCGGTGGTTCTCTCTGGATACTCCGGGTACACGTAAAGCTGCCAAGGTCATATAATAATAATAACACTTTGGCCAGCCTCTGATTTGTCGCGGTTCTCGGACGAGGAGGCCGTGACTACCCCTGTGCTCCCAACTGCCTCCCTATCCTCCCTTTCACTCAGAGACGAACTGCTTGATGACATCCCTTGCCCCATTCTTCTTCCCAATCTCTCCGATTAGCATATTAACCCTCTCCTTTGAGTCTCCCCCTAACCACATGTCCTTCATTCCCCCATCCCACTTCCCCAATATACTCTAAGTGAATCTTATTATGCTGAACTGGTAGTTTGGGCATTCTAGAAGAAAGCGTTCCAAGGTCTCCACCATGCCCAAATTACACATCTGGCACTCCTTGTCACTGTTTTTCCCACGTTTTCCCCTCAGCTCCCGGGACCGCGACCTCAGCTTGAAAAACAGTGACCCCCAAGGGTGCCATCAAGGTACTCTTCAAAAGCTGGCTTCTCTTTATCACGCGGGCCACCCAAAGACCTCTTTGATTTGACCCCTCTCACCAATTACGGTTACAATCCTCCATGCCCCATTCTCTGACGATTTGTTCACCCTGGTTGGCCCCAACGTCCAGGTCTGAGATATCCAATGAGAAGTTCCCTACTAGCTCCCTCACTTGCACCATCCACCCCGTCTTGATATTTGAGTTGAAAATTCTCAGGAACATTACTTTACGCCATCCGCTGTCGGGGAGATTTACCAAATAATTAAGATAACCGAGTTTCAACAGGTCTATCCTGTCCTTGATCCTCATCCAGCCAAGCTCACCCCTGTTGGCTTCTAGCGCTGCGACATTACTCGATCCCGTTATCCATCGGCCTGCATCGTTCTGCAGGATTTTCAAGCTCTTTACGGCCGTCTGGTTTAGGGGTGCCACTTCCGTACCGTAAGTTATACTTGGCAGACCCACCATTTCCCAAATGGTTTTCGCCACGAAAACCTTACTGAAACTGTTTCTCCCTATAAGTTTCATTTGGTTAAGGATTCGCTTCCCCTTCAGAATTAATTTATTTGTGTGGTTTCGGTAGATGCTTCTTCCTGCAATATTTATATTTACCCCCAAATACTCGTAATCACCTGTCTCTCCTACACTGAGAAGTTTGCTGCTATTTTCCGGAATGCAGAACTCACCCACTCTCCACCTTCGATTGTGATCCACTTTGAGACCTACAGGTATAACGTTGCTCTTGCTTTCATTAAGTTAGAGTCTCCATTTGCTCCCATATTTCCCAACAATTCCCAGCATTTTCGTAAGCCCCTCTTCGCTTTCTGACACTAGCACCATATCGTCTGCAAAAAACAGCCCTGCGATCTTCAGGTCCCCAACTGCTACCCCATCATCGCTGAGCAGGAGTTCATCTCCTAAACCTTTGATGTGCAATGCAAACAGAATTGGCGAAAGGATACACCCCTGTTTTAGGCCTATCTCCATAGGCACACGTTTTGTTGTATTGTTTTCCAGATTAAGTTCACTCTGTACGTCTTTATATAATGCTTTCATAATTCCAACAAACTCGCCTCCTAAGCCCCGAGCCTCCAGCTTGCGCCACATACCCTCCCTCCATACTCTTGATTAGTCATTCTGCAAATACATGTGAACTTAAACACCAATAAATAAATAATAAAAATGCATGCAAATCACTGTGATTAATCATCGTCTAACTACATTCAGGCTAGTTGTTTGCTGAGAAATGTTCACACTCTCAGCTACAGTCTGTACTTGTATTTCTGGCAAAAAGTTAATCTTTGTTCCTCAGTTTCTTTGCAGCAAAACGGGGTGCCAAAATTAATGTTTAATTTAGGAGAAGTGGATATACTGAGACACCTTCTTTTAACAAAATAAAACATATGATTCTAACTGAGTTAGAATCACAGGTAGTGCAATGGGGAAGCTGGATGGAAGAATGAAGGATACATGGATATTGGGTGAAACGAAAGAGAGGGTTAGTATGATGTATGGGAAATAGGGAAGAGTTGGGCGGTTTGTAGTCAAACAGTTCGTTTCCGAGTGTTGTGAGGAGAGGAAACAGCTATGAGTAGATGGAGGTATTTGGGATTAGTCGGGGCTTTTTAACTAGGAATTGTTTTTTTTAAGTATGGGAGGCCGCACATGTTAGTGATATTGTTTGGAGTCCGTTTTCATATACACGGGGAAACTGATGCAGTTTCCAGACAACATTCCACTTGATTGGGTGCAAATTGTACACTCTTGATCACACAAAAGTGGACGTACAGTTAAAACTAGAAGTCCTGTCACGAATAGTGCGCTTATCTAGGCTTAATTGCGCGTTGGAATTGCGCGCAATTGCCATATCGAATGGCATCCAAAGCACGGCAGGTTCTCCTGGTTACTCATAGCAAACACATGCAATGTTTCTGCCAATGGACCTCCGCGTTACCCGGATGTCCATTGGCTGAAACATTGCCTGTGTACAGGCCATATGTACAGAATATGATAGCTTTAATTTGGGTCATAACGCGCACATTAACGCGCATATCAACGTGCTATTTGTGCGCATTTTATGACAGGACTCCTAGTTTTAACTGTACAGTTCATAGGAACTTTCTCTGATGATATTTGCAACATTTCTCTTTGTTGCCACTATGGAAAACGAAATGCAATTGATGGACATACGAGTTTATGCAGATCACATCCCTTGATTGTCTGTGAGTGCTCTGGGATTCTGCAGTTTTCGGCACATTGACACATGGACTGAGCAAAAACTCCCTCAGCAAACATGGCTCCCCAACCCCATACTTTCAAGACAAAATCAGTTTCCGACATCATCATGAAAGTTTGTTTTTTTTCCATTAGCTCCATTAGCATATTTTTTAAAATCCTTCACATTGTATTTCCGTTTGGTAGAATATATTAAACTCCCTGGTACCAACCGGGCATGTCACCCGGTACCTGTACCAGTCCTGGTACCGCTTGTTCCCTCATGCTCCAACAGGTACCGTTACTGAAGCTTTTGTCTCAACGGTACGGGGACAAAATTATTTTTATGGGAAAATTCATAATTGAACGAGGGTGAACATGCTTATAATCGTGAATGCACACTTGCACGAAATACTTTTAACTTATTTGTGAATGAACATATTAAAACACTCTTCATTTGCATGTTATGTCTACACCACAACTCGATAAGGCCGACGATTTTGGCTTTTCATACGTCGCATCACATACAGTGGAAGCGCTGTCATCGGCTACTTCAAAGAAATTATTCTGCGGTGACATCAAAGTAAACATAAAGCACCATCTTCCTGCTTCATGATTATTTTGATATCACAAGATTAATTTGAAGATGCCATGTTTGGAGATTAGCGCGGTTTAAGTGCGAATTTCTGCCATATAATTGCAATATGTCATCCAATTGTTGATTTGTCCCGGTACCTGTACCGGTTTCGGCGAGACAGGTTCTGTCCCATCCCGGTACCGGTTATGTTGGTACCGGCGGTACTTTGACACGCCTGGAGTCAACACATATACAGTTAAAACTAGAGGTCCTGTCACGAACTGTGCGCTTATCTAGGCTTAATTGCGCGTTGGAATTGCGCGCAATTGCCATATCGAATGGCATCCACAGCACTGCAGGTTCTCCTGGTTATTCATAGCAAACACAGGCAATGTTTCTGCCAATGGACCTCCGGGTTACCCGGAGGTCCATTGGCTGAAACATTTCTTGTGCACAGTCCATATGTACAGAATTTGATAGCTTTACTTGGGTCATAACGCGGAGATTAACGCGCATATCAACGTGCTATTTGTGCGCATTTCATGACATGACTTCTAGTTTTAACTGTATACCATACAAATGCAGACATGTGGACACTGATTTTGAAGAGGCTGGATCTCACAACAATGAGAATAAGTGCATAGGGAAAAATTGATCGTTGAAAGTGAGTTTATAAAATATTTAAATTATTAAAAAAAACATTGCAACAGAGTAAATTTTCGTTTTATTATATGCTACGTGACATTTTAATGATCAATATTCAGCCCAATTCGACTGTAAACAGTTTCAAGATAATAACAAAAAGCTGCTGGTAGTTCCCTCAAGGCGACGTTTAAGGTGACGTCATGCGCCGAAGCGTAACGTCATTTAGGAAGCTACTGACAAAAATCATCGTGTGGACCTGAAAGTATTATTTTTCACTTCAGTCTTCTAATTCCCGACACTGACTAAAATAGAGTAGATTTTCTTTTTTATTATATGCTAGGAGACATTTTATTGCACAATATGCAGCCCAATTCGACCCCAAATGCGTACTTTCAAAACAATAACAAAGATCAGCTGATCGTTCTGTCAATGCGACGTCATGCGCCGAACGTGAAGTCATTGAGAAAGCTACTAAGGAATATTTCACAGGCTTGCATATAGTAATTATTGATATCTACTTGTTGATTTATTATTGTTTAATGTCACGTTAAGCCTATATCATTCATACCTGCTGCGAACTTTTGAGGATTTACATTCCAGGTATTGATGTCCGAGCTGTATTTGTTCTAGCGTAACAAAGACTCGTATACAGACATAAGGCACTACCCAACTACCCGAGGTACAAATGGGAGAACACGGTATTGATTAAGTTACAACTCCACTTGCGTTAAAGAGTATAGAATAGGGTTTAATCCGGCAAAAGGGAATTCCCAGTTTCCCGGTTCCGAAAGCAGGCCCCGATACCCGGAAAATCAACAGCACGAAACCGAGAATGAAGCGATGCACTGTTTGTGTATAGAACTGAAGTTTTCTGAATTGAAACTTTGTAGGATCTCGTCAGCCTTTCCACGCCTGGAATCCTGGACCCCCCTCCCTTTCAGCAGCAAGATCTTCTTCATCCGCCTCAAAGTTCAAACTCCTCTTCATTTTCAGAACCACTAGTATTGTGGCATAGCAGGGCTAAGCACCCCGGAAAAATGATCGTCTAGTGGTTTTTAGTTCGGACTATAATCGTGGCAAAAATGGCCACAGGACAATTTAAGTGTTCAGTCTTAAGAGGCAACCAGTCTCCGTAGAGTCTGCAACAACTCTTGATACTGCAGCCGCAGCGAAAGGGTGAATTCAAAAACACATAAAATGTACTTACAGTTTTCTACACTTTTATTAAAACCCTAAGTATAGTTCCTACAAGTTAAACTTTCAATAAATTCTCTCTCTGGTAAAAGTTTGAAAATATCAGATACGAAATGAGACTAAGTCGAAACTATCGCATCGCTCTCATCGCGTCCTGTGTCTGGAAATGTTGTCTGGCCTGGCAGCGTTCGGCGGCGTCCTTCCACGAGAATAGGAGAGTGACTTCTTGTACACACGGAAGACCAGAGAGAAGTGCCGTCTCGGGTGATTCCGTTGGTTTAAATACGGTTTGAATCGTGTCTACTCGGCAGAATTTACGTCATAAAACACAACAAAACACCACATATACCCCAAGATGGCGGAGAGGTATTTCTTAACCCCTTACTTCCATCCTGGAATAGTAGGGCATCCGGTGGGTATCCTATGCTAAGAGTATGCATTCTCGCCTTTAAAAGGACAGTGGCACTTGGTAGGTGTATAACCGCAAAACCATTCAAAACCAACAGCGCCATCTTGTGAACGTTCAAGATTGCACAATTCTCAGAGCTGAAACTGATACTGGGTGTGTTGAGGTTAGGTCGGGTCAGTATACAATGCTAAAATCTGTCAAAAGCATTCTGATGGGGTTATTATAGGTTAGGCTTTTACTAGCTCATATGCCAGTCATAATTGCAAATACTGTCAAAAACACCTTTTTACAGTAAGTGCGTAGAGTACTTCTTTTAGGTCAGTTGCACTGCTATTATGCAATGCAAATATACGAGGAATTGAATAAAATTACATAACTTGGGCTTGAAAACAGCGTTTACTTATTAAAGTTTATACAACAGAGAATTATTACCAAGTAGGACTTGGCCACTCTGATTAACACATTAACACTTCGGGAACCAAGATTCTCGAGTGCTTTCATAAGACTCCGACGCACCCCACGGAGGTTAACCCGATGCGCTCCGTGGAGGGGCTCCGTGGAGGGCATTTCATTACAATCCTCCCAACCAAGACGCGAGGTCCGGGAAACTTTTAGCGGAGCTCGAGTCTGGATCAGATGAATTCCAGAATTGTCAATAGTGATCAGGATAGTGACCAGGATCACCAGGATCACCGGCTGACCAGATCCAGGGAAACAGGATGACCAATCACCTGCGGTGACCAGGATGCTGTCAGCATCACGGTCAACACGGTGACGGGAATCCATGACCAGGATCAGTACTACCAATTTTTAGGGAGAAGAAATGCACTACAGGGATTATTTATTACGGACTAATATTATCGGAACGCCTCCAGACAACAGGAATCACCTTTTCTCCTAAGGTATTACATTCTTAATTCCTGAAAGTAATAAAAATAACAATAAACTCTACCTGATTCTGTTAGTGGGGAAAAACTGATAATTACGGGTCGTAAAATCGAAGCTATGCTTCTTCAAAGGAGTTGCCCATAGGAGGTCAAATCGACACAGAGGACAACTTTGTTTTTGCTGCATCCAAGTTAACCCACAGTAGAGATGTACTATCTGAGTACATTGAGGACAACGATATGCTTCACGAGGCCCAACAATGTTCACCAAGCATATCGCACATTGTCTCCCATCTCCATCAACTATATTTTGTCTGGCTTGAAAGATTCGAAGGCTTGCATACATTTCAAGTGAGTATTGCAAGACTTGATGACTGTATTGTGCATTTTCCCATTCATAGGTATGTTCCACTTGCACATGATGGAACGTTTCACCAATTATCATTCGATATTCGCGAGGTAAATCGGGTATGGAGATTTGACTATATTCACTCGGGTGAAATGGACGGACCGGAGTCGATGTGATGAATAGATCGATCCCATTCTCCGATTGATAAGGAATTCGTTGATCATAATAAGTTCCGTCCCACCGTGGGTCATTCCAATAACGAATAACACTTATACGGCTTGATCGTGCTGCCTCCCAAGGGGTTGCTAATCGAGCCTCATGTTCGATTACCACTATGTGAGGCATCACCAGTTCGCGTCCTACTTCCATTGTATGGAGACAATACCGGTACAAAACTTGAGTTTGAATCAATTCTAAGTGACCGGTGACTTCGTTTAACTGGACCATATCCCACACACGGATTTTATGCTGAAAAGCGGAAGCTCCGTTGTGAAAGATCATAGGTACAGGTATACGAAATCTCTGTGTCCAGTACTCTAGTTCGTCCGGAAGAAAATCTTCTGAAGTTGGGTTAACTGTTCGGTATGCAAATGCAGTGGCCATTTTCCAAGGATTCAATATTACTTGTAAACTGTAAACTAATTAATAAAACTTTTAAACTTTTAAACTAATAAAAGCTGAAAATTGACTATAATTAAATTTCACGTGTGATTGATAAAACAACGAACTGTGCTTGACTATACGCAATAAAATACAATAAAATAACAAGAACACAAAAACTATTTTACACTATGCTACAGCTGTGCCGTATGAACAATTCTACTTTCCCCGTTAACGGTTCTTCATTAGTTTTTAATCTGTTGTCGATAGTGACGAGACTAGGAGTCACGTCTAGAATGTCACTATATAATTTTGATTGAAAAGAACTTTTTCGTTTACTTTATTTAGAATATTTTGTTGTTGCACAATAAGAAAATTATAGAAGAATGTCCAAAGATGACAACAGTGCCCGACGGCGCACAGCTGTAGAGGTCGCCTTTTTTTTTTAACTTCTGTCATGTCATAAATAACTCAAAACTGATGTGGGTCCATTTCAGCTGGTACTGGAAGCTTCGGCTCGTTACCGATACCCCACCTCATGGGTGCACGGCAGTGCGGGCAAGAAGCTGGCTCAGGAGCACCAGCTTTTGATCGGGCCCATGCAATACCACAAGAGTAGTGGATTTGCTGTTTACATTGGCCACATTCAAATAAATCCTGCCAAGTTTTTGGAATTTCAATTAAGCAGATGCAGCAAGGGTCCCCAAGACCCTTATAATGAGTCTGTACCTCCAGCGTCTCATTATATTTAATAATTTGGCTGCGTAAACTAAAATGTTGTAATCGTCTTCCCTCGTGTCGGATTAAAGCTTCACGAAGGAGCCGATACTGCTTTTGCTGTTTCTCTAATTCATAAGTTGTCTGTACATTACCAGGAGGAAAGAATCGTGCAGGGTGCATTTGGTGCTGATAAAATCCAAATGAATCATCAGCATCTTCACTGGCGGGATATGTACTACCAGGGAAGACCTCATGACTCCTGAAGGGTCGGACCAAGCCAGGATTGGCTATTAGGTTCAGTTCAGCATCCAATTTATTTTGGCGATGGTCATAATATCGGCCATTCCAACAGGGGTCATTGAGATAATGAATGACCTCGTCAGGACCGGGACCAGTGACCTCATGGGGTCGAACTTCGGCTCGGAACTCCGGAGAGTATAAAAGATGGGGAAATATTACCTTTCTTTCCTCAGAGAGATAAAAACGATAGGCAAGTTCGTGTTGTATTATCTCCGTCTGGCCATTGGCAGGATTATAATGTCTTGTTTCCCATATACGAATATACCTTAAACGGCGACGTTGCCATAAATCTTTTGGAAAAGATAGAGAATGACCATGACAGGGAGACGCTGCTTTATGAAAGGCTGTGCGTTTATGTAATTCAAACCTTGCCCGTTCCTCGTAAGTATGGCAAGGAGTTGCGGCATGTTGGTAAGCTTCGCGTTGATGTAAATCGTACATTGCCTGTTCTTCGGCGAATTCTTCAAATTCCAAAGTAGTTGCTGAAGCCATTCCAACAAGAAAATTAATCAAATATGAAATAAAATAAAACTATATTTAAAAGAAACCACTATGTTACCAATAGTATTATGTTTATACACTAAAATTTACACTTATAATACGCTCCCCTGGGTTCGTCTGTAACCTGGTGCACTCAATCAACACTCTTTCCACCAACTTTCAAATTTGTTTGCCTTGATACTGGAGTCCTGTGTGTAACTTATCTAATACACTTCAGGAACTCCGAATTTATAAAAATTGTTACACTGCAGGGGTCCTACTATTTAACGAACACGGTTTGTCCCCGACTCGCCGTGATGCGTCCTCGGAATCCAAAGCGAGAGTTTGATGCATGTTTGTCAATCCAAATAATGGCTATAATCTTTATTTATCACTAAAATACTCATCAGACGTGGATACAATTTTACACACGATTAAAATAGGCGCTTGCCATCCTCTTAAACCTAAATTTCGCTGTTTTCCTCAGCGACATTCTTCCACAGATAGACAGCTAATTGATTTCACACCTTTGTCGCATCTTGTCGACAGCTTCAAGCAGGCTACTACTTAACGAACACAAGAATTTCGCGCCGTCGTACATTTTATAAGCCTTATTAATCATCAAAATACTCATCAGAAGTGAATAAATTTTTACAAACGAATAATATATACCCACATATACCTGCATATGCACCCTCAATCATTTTTAACTTGTATTTCCTATTATTTTCTCTTCTGTTCGTTTATGTTCGTTTATGTTCGTTTGTGTTCGTTAAATAGTAGGACCGCACTGCAGTGCAGAATTACTAACTTCTTGGAAAATTTTTGACTAATAAACAAGACAAACACAGACGACCCGTTATCGTCATGGATCAGGTTTCCAATGAAGGATTATACATAAATTGGGAAACCAGATTCATGAAAATCTTATATATATGTAGTAATCTACGTAGACTTTTCTGTTTGTTGTTGCTTATTAAAGTTTACACTTCTCAATCTTCACTCTGAAGGTTTTCATTTTGTGTTGGCAACTGATAATGCCGATACACAGTATTTGGGCCTGTTCGGTAATCAAACGTTGACCCTGTGAAATGTCCAACATAATCTGGGTGGTATTGACGATAGACAACAAAGGGTTGAAAACTCCTTGGTCGGCCATCTGAGTGATATCGTGCTCGTCTGCGACGACTAAAGTCACAATATCTTGCACAGAAGGGAGTAAACTCTGCTACATTTCTTGGCATGTGAAATCTATGATGTACACTACTGGTAGTAGCCACCCGGTGACTATAATACCGTAGAGGTTCACTTATCTCACCCTGCTCATTAATTTTTGGATATTGTAAATCAGGGCAATTGTATATCACTAAATATCTAGACCTATTTGCAAAAGTTAAATGAGTATCAACAGCACTGTCATAATAATATATCAACTCTCGCTCAACCTCTATATATACTATATTCAAATCCATATCAAAATATTGACATCCAAATTCATCCTCAATGCCTAAGAGATCTGTATCTTTCATAAAATCTTGTTCATATGTATTGGGTCGTATGATATCTCGATCAAATTCATGAGGAGAGGCCAACGGGCGAGGTGTTCTGAAAAACTCGCTTCTTGCCCACTCCCACGGTCTCGGTCGAATATCGATTATAGGTTCTGAGACAATATTAGTAGATAATGGAGTAAATTGTCTTGCTTCTACATCACTTAAAGGAGGGGTGTGTATGTCTAATCCAAGATCAGCTCGTGCAAGTTCATTTTGTATCACACTGATACCTGACTCTGCAACATCAGAGTCCAGAACAGTGGTAGAATCACTAGGCAAAGAATCACTTGTAGGTGTGGTTATACTGGAAGAAGTATGTGATCTCATTGTTATATCATAAACAAATCCACCGAGTCCATCTTGGCTCTCGGGGTCCCGATGAATAATTGCATCATGGGTTCTAACAGGTAATCTTGGAGGAAGGACTAACGTTTCCACTGTATCCGTAGGCGAATAAGGTGGAAGTCGTTGAAGTCGTTCAGGTGTAAGATAGTAAAATGGAGTCAGTAGGAGTTTGAACACTACTTGGAGGGGTCGACAAAAGGTCGGAAGATGCTATAGAAGGTGATGGTGACGCTTCTATTGATGCCAATACAGATACATTATTATCAGAGGAATTGCTATTTATATTTACGTTTATACTAGATGAATTAGTGTCTTGAAAAAGTTCTTGTGAAACAGTACTATTACTGTCAGTTCCAGTACTAACTGTACTTGAAGTTTCATCATCATATAAAGTGTCACGATCATTATAATAACTCTGGTAATCAGTTAAATCATCGAGCCCACTGTCAACACTAGAATCAGATTCTGCCATTTGTACACTGGTCACTGAAACAAAAACACACAGTGTGTGAACTACTGTTTTTCAGTTTCTTTGTCTATATCAAACATAGTTATGTGGACATTGGCAGAATCCACGTCATGTTGTACACGGGGATATATTGATTTCCTATTAGGTTGAGGAGAAGGTCTAAAGTTTTGAACAGCTTTTCTCATCATGTCTCTAATACTCTTAGGAGGTTGTTGTTGTTGTGCTCCAGTTGGATCAGCAGGAGCTGAAGGCTGTGGTCTAGGTCCCATACTAGTATAGATTTCATCATCGGCAAATGCAAAATTAGACATTTCACTATCATCAACAGCAGAAAAAGTCGGTTTACTTTTACGGTTTCTTAACCATTTGTATATCTGTTTGTGTCTATCGGCTCGATAGCACTTCCAAAGCAGATATAATCCTATTATTAATGCAACAGTCGCGAGAGCATAAGCCCACTTAGGGACTTTAAATGATTCCGTCATTTGTAAATTTAGCGAGTCAAGTTCATGAATTAAGTCATCCATGGGTAAGTCATCTAAGTGATCTATTCCTTTCGGTATCATAAACGTCGATATGTTCACCCTCTCTATGACAGGTTTCCACATCTGTCGTTGTAACAACGAGAAATTTGGCAACACCGTCTTTGTAACAATCCGAAAAGTAGAATTATCCCTTTTATGGAAATAACTCGGTAACATTAATTGACCGCTCGATGCCATACATAACGGTTTTAATTCCAAAATTCCAATTGGTGGAAGAATCCGTTTCGGTTTTGGATTTCTTCGTTTCGGACACGTAATTGAGAATCGTAGTGGGACATCTGTCGTGATGTACCACATTCCTTCATCGATTCTAGTACTGAACGGGAGGTCGATATTCAATCAAACTTCCGTTTGACATAAGTTCGGAATCTCTAATTTCATGTTTAAAAATAAAGCTAACATACAACTTGTCGTTGTATGTATCGTTCGTACGGCACCTACTAAAGGACAAAACAACTTATTGTTGTCTACACATTGGTCATGTCCTATTTCTGGGACATACTTCGTCCTTTCTTGATTAATAATTAATATGTCAGATTCAAGAGTATATATTGCTACTAATTTATTTGCAACTCGCGACGCATTTTTGGTTACATTGACAAAGGGTACAGGCAAGGCCTGCACCTTGAACACTTCAAATTGTAAGTTCAAATTACGTAAGGGGATCTTCATAAAGATCACCAATTTATCGTCATCATAAATGGCTGCCGTCGTAAGCAAATGATAATATTGCCATAATTCTGTTGTCAGATCTAGTGGCAACATGGACTTATCATCTAATTGAACTTTAATACTCATTAATATCGAGGTCAATAGTGAAGGATCCACTATTTTCGGTGATAACTTCCTATCGGCTAGGATATCCATTTGATCATGTAATCCCCGCAGAGTGGTTTCTGCGGCGATTATCATTGATTCCAATTGACTCATTACAAACTCAAGCTGATGATAAGCATGAGTGAAATGTTCAATATATAATATTCGATCTTCATGATTCTGAACTACTTGATTTACTCGACCTTGAAATAACATCAATTCGCGCGACATATTTAACATAAATTCTCTATTTTTCAGAATCGCTTCATGATTCATCTTAATGAAGGTTAAACTTTGTTTTTGAATATGTTGAATCAATGCTTGATTAGTACTTACACGTCTTAAATTTTCTGTTATCCCATCTAAATCTGACTGGGATACAGT
Organism: Pictodentalium vernedei; assembly: GCA_031216915.1. Lineage (NCBI taxonomy): Eukaryota > Metazoa > Mollusca > Scaphopoda > Dentaliida > Dentaliidae > Pictodentalium > Pictodentalium vernedei. The sequence continues at coordinate 457,188,352 of CM062291.1, forward strand.
TCCAAAGAGAAAACTCAATCCTTCACCTACAAAGTCGAACAAACCTCGTTTCTTCCGGACGGGATTATTGTATGGCCATGCAATCTGCGATAATCATTCAGATCCTCTTTTACTCGTTTAACACGATTATTTAGGTATCTGATCTCCTGGTGTATATCCGTTATGATCGATTGTATTGCAACGGCAAGAGTAGAGTTTTCACCATTTACTTCGACAAAAGTTCGTCGAAAAGCTATGGTTGTAGCATTATACAAACCAGCGGTATATTGCATTCAAGTCTACGCACATATTGTATAAAAGGTTGGAGCTCATACACAAACATTGTACTCCAATCACTAGTTACCATATTTACTTCTTTCACTTTCTTAAAAATCACATTGTTTCTAATAATAGTATGTCCATCTATTATTGTAGTCGTAGTCAAAAGACCAACTAATAACATCCAATGCAACATCTTGCTCCTACAATGAGAAAGGAAGCAAGAGTTAGTGCAATGAGTAATACACGATTCAATTACTGTCACTCTGACGATTCACTTCCCGGGTGTAAAAGGTCAGATAGTTAATCCAACTACAAGAGAGTCTTAGTCAGTTCGCGAGGCTGACAAAAGCCCACTCATAGTTTCGTTCCAAACAAATCATAAGTCAATACAATTTTGTTACTCATTTTACACTTTCTCTCGTCTCTCTCAAACTTAAGGAGTGGCACCATAGGTGTTACGTTTAGGTATCATGAGTCTTGTGGTAACATTTAATCACTAGTACTCCAGGCAGAGGGTACCATAATTGCTCCTAATTCTAATTTCTCACCTGGTTCTTTAATTTTATTATGATCTTTTAACACAGCTTGTATACAAGAGATCATCTCAGTTATATCTTTACTTGATTGTTTTGGTTGAGGCTCACTATTTTGGCCTTTTTCAGTTATTTGCAATTGATCAACTTCCATCATTGAATCATTTACTCGATCATTTTGATCGTTAGCAATGAACCGTGATGGCAGTTGATCAGCGGAAGGAGCTTGTAGCTCTTTCATTCGTCTCTTGTAATCTCGTACCTGTTGTACTTGTTGTCTTAATTCTGCTAATGGAACACCATCTTCTTCTGAAGAAGAATGTTCTCGTCTTTGTCTTTTATTCTTAATGATCGACGTTAAGGGGTGTTTTTCTTGAATCCCTTGCACATCGTCACTTTCATTACTGTCACTACTGCTACTGTATTCAGTAGTCGACTGTTCTGATGGGGCAGCGTAACGTTGTATTCATCGCGCTCTAACAGGTTGGACAGGTTGAGGCACCTCCCATTCTTGAGGCGCTTTACTAAGTCTTTCTCCATGACATTTAATTATTCTACGAGTTAATTGATCTTGTATCTTGTAACTCACTGGACATGTTCTCTCAATGACTTGAAATGGGTAGTCCCATTTCGATTCTAATTTTCCTTTAGATTTACCTGAGGAGTATAAACCAGGATCACCTACTTCAAAGGTGATATCCTTTGCTGTAATATCATGTAATCTTTGTTGTTTTAATACTCGTTTCTTTTGTGCAGCTTGTTGTTTTCGAAATGCTTTATGTTGTTCCTGAATGGCTATCTTATGAGGTTCTTCACCTACATATTTTTCTCGAGGTTTAAGTATATTGTCAAGTGGTAAAACCACATCTCTGCCATACACCAGATAAAATGGCGAGAATCCAGAGGATTCACTACCATTAAACCTGATGGCTGCCATAGCTTGGTTTAGGAATAAATCCCAAGTTTCTAATTCTTCTTGAGCTAGTTTTGCTAAGATGTCATTCAGCATTCTATGTAGCCTCTCCACCTTACCATTAGATTGTGGATGGAAGTAGGAAGTAGTTACATGATGTATCTTGAAATAGTCAGTTAAATATTTCATCACTGCATTTACATTTTCAGATCCATTGTCTGTTAATATTTCTAAAGGACATCCAAATCTTGGAAAAATTTGATCTATTATCAAATTAGCAATTGTTTCTGCCTTTTTATCAGGCACTGGAAACGCTTCAGGCCAGCCAGAATAAATACCTATGAAGGTCACAATATATTTGTTTCCTGATAAAGTCTCAGGGTGTGGACCACTCATATCCAATGCTATTTTAGCAAAGGGGTATGGAGGTCTGTCAGTCTCTTGCAATGGCAAAGTGTGAGCTCTGGTGTTACGAGCTCGACACACAAGACAATTTTCTACATGTTTATAAATATGTTTATATAAATCTTTCCAATAATATTTTCTACTGATATTATTGTACACTTTGTCTATGCCAAGGTGACCTAATTCGTCATGGTATTGTTTCAACACATCTGCATGTAATTGTTCGGGTATGCACAAGCATACCCGTGGGTTATCGTCAACTGTACTAATGTAATATAATACTCCCTCAATCATGAGGTATCTACTACTAATGTGTGCAGGGGTATTGTTACCTTGATACTTCTTAATGATTTCTACAATCTTTTCATCTTTCTGTTGCTCTACCTTCATGTCCAAATCTTTGTAATTAATTGCTTGTGGTTCGGGCGGAACCTGAGGTTCATCTGTGATGACATGTACATATCTTTGAGGATCAAATTTATTACTATTGATAATGCCAATTTGTAATGCTTTCTGATTTTCCACATTATCCATCTCGTACCCGGGGTCAGCGTTTGCAATTCCTTCAGGTAAACGAGAAAGTAGGTCGGCACATGTATTCTTTCTACCTGGTAAATATTCAATCTTACAATTGTAGCTAGCTATCTTCAATGCCCAGCGTTGTACTTTGGCATTGTTTTGCAGACTTTTCAACAAGTACTGCAAGGGGGCATGGTCTGTCTTAATAACAAACTCTGCTCCCTGCAGGTAGTTATTGAATTTATCCAATGCGTATGAGATAGCGAAAGCTTCTTTCTCAAATGTCGACCATTTCTGTTGGGTTTCACCCAATTTATGAGAGAGGAAGACAATGGGTTTTTCATCAGGTACTCCAGGTAGTTGACCTGTTTCATCATCACATGGTTGTGCCAAAACCGCTCCGACACAGCGGCCACTGGCATCTGTGTAAAGCACGTAAGGCTTTCTGGGATTTGGATATGACAAATGAGCAACTTGAGTTAAACGATCCTTCAACTCTTGAAAGGCTTTTTGATGTGTGTCACGCCAATGAAATCTTGCATATTTCTTTGTCAGTTCTAAGAGTGGTTGAGCAATTTCGCTGAACCGAGGAATAAATCTACGGTAGTATGAGGTCATGCCCATAAAAGATCTCACTTCTGTTACCGTTTTCGGCGGATTTAATTTTCGAATGACCTCGACCTTCGAAGTCTCAGGTTTAATTCCATCTTTACTAATTACAAAACCAAGATAAGATGTTTCAGATTGAAAGAAGGAACACTTCTTAGCTTTTAGCTTCAGTTTATGTTTTCTTAGGCGACCAAACACTTGTTTAATGTGGTCGATATGAGATTTTATGTCACGGCTGAAAATCAAAATATCGTCAAGGTAGGCCAGAGAAAAATCCTCTAAGCCCTCCAAGACGCTTGTCATGAGGGATTGATACACCGAGGGCGCGTTCACGAGTCCAAAAGCCATTACATTGAACTCATAAAGCCCCTTATGACAAACAAAGGCCGTTTTTGGTCTATCTTCTTCATCCATCTTGACTTGCCAGTAACCCGACTTCATGTCAAGAGTGGTGAAGTATTGACATCCATTCAATAAAGTAAAGATGTCGTCATTCAATGGAAGCGGCCAGTTCGTAACTTTCGTGACTTCATTGAGCTTGCGGAAATCAACGCAGAAGCGTTTCGAGCCATCTTTCTTGTCCACGAGTAGGCACGGAAAACTCCATGCACTATTTGACCTTCGGATAATTCCGGATTGAAGCATTTCTTCAGGTGCTTCATCCATAATTTTTCTCTTCAGTAATGGAACTCTATATGCTCTACTTTTGATTGGTGGCGCATCACCTGTGTCGATGCGCATCTTCACTGTATCTGTCTGAGTTAATTCTTTATCAGTTTTTGCAAACAAGTCTTTATTATTATTGATGACTGGCATCAACAGGTGCCGTTTGTCCTCAGGCACCTGTATGTCAGCATCTGTGATCTGGTCTTCAGGTGTATTTTGAGTTAAAATCTGATTAATTTCTAAGACTTTTTCTTCCTGCTCTATTGGCTCAAGTTTTCCAATCAAACAACCCCTTTTCAAGGTGTAGTGTTTGTTGGTACTGTTCACCAACAGTACAGGTATGGTGTCATTTCCATTAGTGATTATACTGTTACTAACTAAGAGGCCAGGCTGTTCATGACCTTTAGTCAGTCCATGATGTTCTAAGTATTTTGTGTCGAAGACAGATTTTGCACCGGAAGCTTTTGCTGTACACAAACACGTGGATTGTGGTTTAAGTTCCACCTGATTGATCAGTCGAGTAAGACAACTCATCTGTATGTCTTGAACAATGGGTATATAGTGACCATCTAATCTCAATTTATGAAATTCCCAATATAAATTAACTCGATTGCCCCTTATCCAATCCATTCCTAATAACATACTTCGATTCAATTCATTTATGACTAAGAACTCATGCACCTGATAAATGCCTTGAATATAAAATTCAAGTCTAACTTTTCCTCGAGGGAGAGTATCATTCCCAGTAATACCCGCAATGCGAGGCAAAGAATTTTTATCACCAACTAATTTCGGTCGGTGTTTAAGATTTTTCCAAAATTTTGTACTAATACAACTAGTCTGTGCCCCTGTATCTAATAAGGCACGTACTCGTTGTCCTTTGATGTTCACTAAGACACTATTCAAAGAAGCAGCCCCATAATTTATGGTTACTGTTTCCGGTTGAAAATTTCTAAGTTTTTGTTGCTGTTGTTCCCCATTTGGGTAATCATCATTGTTTACTAAGTTATTTCCCTTGGTTTCCATAGAGTGCTTCACTTCCTGTTGACATGGGTTTTTCCAATTACTTCCCCTTGGGTTTTTCCTGTTTTGTAGTTTTGGGTTTTTCCCAAGTGATTTCTCTTGGCTCCTTATTCTTGGATTCCTATTTCCTGATTCACTTACTGTCTGTTTCTGTTGATTTATTTCAACACAACCCTGCTTACCTGGTTGATTTATAATTTAATTTTCATAAGCATTTTTCATATAAATCATAATATCAGGGTCTACATCTACAATGTGTATCTCTTTTAATTGTTTAGGAGTAAAGTTTTGTAGAACTCTCACATAAACATCTGCACACTTTTGTTTAGGTACACCATATATCCCGCTACTGATGAGTGGGATAGCTATGTTTACAAAATTTTCCTTGTCACATACCTGTAATACTTTTTGTACAGTACTGTATAAAACATTGAGACATTTATTTTTATCACTGTAATCATTCCAGCGTGGTCCCACAGCATGTATCACTTTTAAACATGGCAACATTCCACAAGTGGTAGTCATATTCTCACCTACTGGAAGATTTCCATGCTGTTGAATATATTGTTGACATTCTTGTTCAAGGGCTGGACCAGCTCCAAGAGCTATAGCTCTAGCAACACCTCCGCCATGGGTTAATTGGCTATTAGCCACATTCACCATAGCGTCAGTAGCTACCTGGGTTATTCCAGTCCTGTATACTTTTATTTCCAGACCACTGGTGGTCCGATAGCTGAAACAATTTTGTGAAGTAAATTTTTCTTGCTGACTGTCCCTTGCAGGGCAGCCATTTTGTGAGTTGGCCTTCGCTTTCTTAGGCCTAGGCCTACCAGTCAGAGGAATGGTTGTGAATTTTACTGTACAATTTTTCCTATTATGTGTGGTCTGACCACACTTTGTGCATTGAATGGTTTTACTTTTCACTGGAGGAGAACCATTTTCGGTTCTCCTTGTTTGAGACTGAGTACTTGGCTTTATATTACATGTTTTATTACCCGTATGTCCACCTGTCTTATTATTTACAATTTTTTTTTTACAATTATTCATACATTCATTTTGTACATTATTTACATTAATTAACACTTCTCCCTGGTGATTTCCAGTTTCACTTCTGTTGGGAGCATGTGACTTCTCATTAACTCTGCTCATTGCCCCATATGGGCAGAGTTCCCTTCGTTTAAATTGACTCGGCAATCGCGAGCGAAGTGGTTTGGTTTCCCACAGCGAAAGCAGCAAAAGGTCGCCCCTGGTGACCTTTCACCTGCTGGCTGAATGTCTAGTGTTCTCACCTGCTTGGTCAAGTTAACACGGCAATCGCGTTTCACGTGGCCAACGCGGTTACAACGATTGCAAACCGGTCGTGAAAATCGTGTCGGTTTCTGATATCTGTTGTAATTTTGTCCTCCCCTATTTCTGTATTGATTATTGTACTGATTTTTGTTCTGATTCTGATATGGAGGTCGCGCATAACCTCCAGTGTAATTTTTCGTTAAAATATTCACCTTATGGCGTCGGCGTGCCACGCCCACGTCCATGGGAGTCTCGTCCCTTGTCTCCAGAGGGAGATCTCCATGTTCTTCCTGTTCGTCGATGGAGTCGCGAAATACAGGGTCCCGATAGCGCTCATATTCTTCATATTGTCGGTCAAATGCCTTCCCAAAGGGCGCTTTTCCTTTGGCGGCTTCAGAGCGAGCGCGAAATTTGATTTTCGCGGCATTTTCAAATAATGCCTGACTAACAGCGTTTTCTAGCGTCTTGGGCATGCGTCGGATCAGTTTCATCCGAACATCGTTGTCATACAACCCGTCACAAAAGTAATCTGAGAGGTTTTTCTGAATGGTGGGGTTATCTATTTCCTGATCAAAGGCATATTTCGCTAGATCAAGCAGTTGCTCAGCATATGAGACAAGAGTTTGATTTTTCCCTTGTCGCATATGGTGCAACTGATTGGTGGCCATGGAGTTATCCATTGTGGCGCTATAGCGACTCTTTAGTTCGCCATACAGTTCGGACCAGGGCATTTCAGGATTTTTCTTCATTGATCGTAAAATAAAATCAGCAACTACGAAGTCACTGGTTTGGGCGGCGATTTTAGGTCGTAGTTTCTCTTCCACATCATTTGTCTCACAAAAAAGGTAAAGAGATTTTATCCAACCCCGAAAATTCAGGGGGTTCCCGTCAAATTTTTTAATATGGGAATGAATGGATTGCGCCTGAGTGGCGTTAGCTGTCTTTGCATTACTCTTTTCACTTTGGCGCACAGTTTTATGCAGGTCAATAATGGCAGAAGATGTGGGGTCCTTCGCTTTCCTTTCAGCTTCTGCCAATTTTTGTTGTACTTTTAGTAATTTTGCTTCGGCACCGACTTTGTCAGTAGCTAACTGTAGTTCCAAATCAGCTTTCTGCTGTACTAATTCTGCTTTAACCTGGTCGAGGGCTGCTTGTGTATGGTGAAGGGTTTGTTGTGAGGCAGCATGCTGCGGCGTCAAGCTCTGAGCTTGAGAGCCCAGTTCAGCAATTTGCCGCTCATACTGACCCACAAGACCTTCCCTTTCCTGTTTTAGTTGAGTAATTTCATCAATGAACCGTTGCTCTCTTTCTGCTGGCGTGGCCATTTTTAATGGGTTTTATGAAATAATTTACAATTGGATTTTTCTGCTGTTAATGAACGTAAAATGAAGAAAATTGCACCTACCTTGCTAGCACTATAACTGTTGAAACACACGCGGCTGTCGTTTCAGAATTTCCTGGAATTCCTCGAGATTTTTCACAGTTTCCTGAGTTTCCGTTTTTCTCTGATGTTCAGTCAAAAGTTCAATATATCTGATGAGCAACGCTCGGTGCGACCAGTCGAGCGTAGTTTGAATGTGATAGCAATTGGCGGTCGGCGTCAGTGTAAATAATGGCACGTTGGACATGCAACCAGTTCCACCATGGAGTTGTACCAATTTTAGATTCAGAGGGCGCTGTCTGCGTCAGCTGCCTTACAAATTTTAGCTGCCAGGCGTTCAATTTACCAGTAAAATTAAGGGATATCTGTCCCTCATAAATATTTAGCAAAAAGTTCTCACAAGTTCACTGTGCTCCCCAGCGGCAATGTTTTAAGTCAATTTCGGCTTCACTGGGTCCGTTAGGGTTAATAAATGTTTCTAGAATGTTCACCCGATCGTTTCAAGAGAGTTAAAAGTCAGAGTCTACATCCTGACGAGCGGCACCATATAAACTGGCCTGTGGCATAGCAGGGCTAAGCACCCCGGAAAAATGATCGTCTAGTGGTTTTTAGTTCGGACTATAATCGTGGCAAAAATGGCCACAGGACAATTTAAGTGTTCAGTCTTAAGAGGCAACCAGTCTCCGTAGAGTCTGCAACAACTCTTGATACTGCAGCCGCAGCGAAAGGGTGAATTCAAAAATACATAAAATGTACTTACAGTTTTCTACACTTTTATTAAAACCCTAAGTATAGTTCCTACAAGTTAAACTTTCAATAAATTCTCTCTCTGGTAAAAGTTCGAAAATATCAGATACGAAATGAGACTAAGTCGAAACTATCGCATCGCTCTCATCGCGTCCTGTGTCTGGAAATGTTGTCTGGCCTGGCAGCGTTCGGCGGCGTCCTTCCACGAGAATAGGAGAGTGACTTCTTGTACACACGGAAGACCAGAGAGAAGTGCCGTCTCGGGTGATTCCGTTGGTTTAAATACGGTTTGAATCGTGTCTACTCGGCAGAATTTACGTCATAAAACACCACAAAACACCACATATACCCCAAGATGGCGGAGAGGTATTTCTTAACCCCTTACTTCCATCCTGGAATAGTAGGGCATCCGGTGGGTATCCTATGCTAAGAGTATGCGTTCTCGCCTTTAAAAGGACAGTGGCACTTGGTAGGTGTATAACCGCAAAACCATTCAAAACCAACAGCGCCATCTTGTGAACGTGCAAGATTGCACAATTCTCAGAGCTGAAACTGATACTGGGTGTGTTGAGGTTAGGTCGGGTCAGTATACAATGCTAAAATCTGTCAAAAGCATTCTGATGGGGTTATTATAGGTTAGGCTTTTACTAGCTCATATGCCAGTCATAATTGCAAATACTGTCAAAAACACCTTTTTACAGTAAGTGCGTAGAGTACTTCTTTTAGGTCAGTTGCACTGCTATTATGCAATGCAAATATATGAGGAATTGAATAAAATTACATAACTTGGGCTTGAAAACAGCGTTTACTTATTAAAGTTTATACAACAGAGAATTATTACCAAGTAGGACTTGGCCACTCTGATTAACACATTAACACTTCGGGAACCAAGATTCTCGAGTGCTATCATAAGACTCCGACGCACCCCACGGAGGTTAACCCGACGCGCTCCGTGGAGGGGCTCCGTGGAGGGCATTTCGTTACAGTATCACTGTTCAGTACCTCCTCCAACATCAGCACCTTCTTCACAGCTGTCACCAGTCTCCTCTGCTTGAAGCAGAGGAGACTGGTGAAAGCAGTGAAGAGGGTGTTGATGTTGGAGAAGGTAGAAATGATAATGCGAGTGATTCTGAAAATAAAGACGAGATTGAAGCGGGTTTGGATTTTCATACTCATCTAAGGAAAATATTTTTTTTCCGTTTGGAGATGGGAGATTGCCAATAAATTATACTCATTATCATTAAAATAGATGTGTCATGTTACCCTCGTAAATTTGTTTGATAATACCGGAGAAATTTCCCGGTTCCCGGTTCTGAGAGTAATTTCGTTCCCGTTCCCGGTTCTTAGAAAACCAGGGGATATATTAAACCCTAGTTAGGAATGAAGAGGTGAAATAACAATCCAAGTCTCAGCCAATAGATCCCCGGGTTCTATCGAAAGGGCCATTGACTGGATATCCATAGCTCTACTCAAGAACTTCCACAAAACTGTATAATGTATAGCTGAGCGAAAATGCGCAGATAATTTCAATATCATGAGATTCGAGCAAGAATACATGCTTTGATGTTGATAAGCTCACAGAGAAGTGCGTTATACTCGTTTATACTGCAAATATTATATAAACTGACTGTTCGTTGTTTTATCTTCTGTTGTATTACCTATTGTCATTATCACTTCCTGTATGTACATATACAATTAAAACTAGAAATCCTGTCATGAAATGCGCACAAAAAGCACGTTGATATGCGCGTTAATGTACGCGTTATGACCCAAGTAAAGCTATCAAATTATGTACATATGGCCCGTGCACAAGCAATGTTTCAGCCAATGGACCACCGGGTAACCCGGAGGTCCACTGGCAGAAACATTGCTTGTGTTTGCTATGAGTAACCAGGAGAACCTGCCGTGCTGTGGATGCCATTCGATATGGCAATTGCGCGCAATTCCAACGCGCAATTAAGCCTAGAAAAACGCACTATACGTGACAGGTCTTCTAGTTTTAACTGTACAATTCAAAACAAGTAGGGGATATTTGATAAAAGTGAGATATATGAAGAAATATATTTATATTTTCATCAAAAAGACAGTTGAGGCATTCATTACGTGTACCTCTCATTTAAAACTGACACATGTATTGCTGATTGCTGTTGTGTAACAGGTTTGCTAAAATAGACTAATCGGCCTGATTGACTGTGCTGGAACGTTTTTCTGAGTTACCACGGTGATTACTTAAACAAAAACAAAACAGATATAAACTTAATTACAATCTTCTTCTCTCTCTCTCTCTCTCTCTCTCTCTCTCTCTCTCTCTCTCTCTCTGGTAACAAGTCATTTTACTGAATTGTTAGGCTGCAGGGCTATGCAATTAAACTAATCATGTTTGAAGGGATTGATTAAAGTACATGTAGATTGAATTAACAATTACCTGCACAAGGTGTGAAATAACATTTGTTGAGTGGCGCGACAAAGCAACAGAAACTTTTACCCTCCAAACAAGCATCTGTTTTAACACTTCAACACATGGCATGGTTGAGGGAAAACAAGAGACTGTAATGAACATTTTCAATTATTTTTATTATTAAGTTAGCCTAATCGTAATTATAACCACATGTAGATCACAAATTCAACAGAAAATAATATTGTTTCTTCTTATTCAATAATGACCAGCTTTGGATCAATTTGGCGATCGACACACCTATCCCCGGCTAAAAAACGTTTTTTTTTTGAAGGCCAGAAAATAACGTGACTTTTCATCTCAGACTCCATTTAATAACTGACTTCACATAATTGAATTTCACAACAATCATTACTTTAAATACATCATTCTTGGCCACAGCTATTTGTTCGGGATCGCTAAATGATGTATTACACTCCTGGTCTATGTAATCTCCATCTGCAGCAACACTGAACCATGTGGAAAATGAAAATCTGTTCCACACATCTGTGCGGAACGGAAAATCGTTGACGGACTATCTTTAAATACAAGGGACATTTCGCTGGAATTTTCGACAAATCATGCACCACAATTACATTTTGAATCGATAGCATAAGCCCAAAATCCTCCCCTGAGTATCAATGTGTTCTATGTGCCAGTAGGCACATAGAACACATTGGAACTCAGGGGACGAAACAGTAACACGGGTTCCCCTCGCAAATTTGGTTGGCGAGAAAATCTGTTCCTGTGCGGAACGGAAAATCGTTGACGGACTATCTTTAAATACAAGGGACATTTCGACAAATCATGCACCACAATTACAATTTGAATCGCTAGCGATAGCCCAAAATCCTCCCCTGAGTACCAATGTGTTCTATGTGCCAATATTATATCTCACGTGGCTTCCTTGCATTCTGATTGGCTGAAAGATGTTGCCCTATTTCGTGAAGTTTCCATCCACAGAACTGACCAAGCCCTACACCCAGGTACTACACGTTTTCTATTTTTAGCACACTACTATATCAGTTTTCTTTTCAAACTGGGCGAATAAAGCTGATCAGGCTAAATTTAAAAATCGATTCACAGAGGCACAACATCCACAAACGACCTGGAAAGAAATCCTTGTAGAAGAATGTATCGCTTTTCCATTGTTGAAGTCACATTTTTCGAGGCGTTCATTTTATTCCTTGGGAAGATGATCCATATCTTCTTTCGAAGAGAATGATCCATTCCTGGGTACAACTTTCATGAGTACGCGTCCGGATATGAAAAATCGTTTGTTTCGCTGCTAATTTTATTTCGCTATTTAATTGTATGTTTTGGGCAGTAAACGAATAAATAATGGAATTCAGTTGAATCTTCGGAGTTTGTATCCCGTACTGATTCGGTAATGTACATGTGTGACAAATGTGTGGAAATTATCAAACTGCGTTGTCAAATTTCGAAAATTTTAGTTTTCATTCGCGAGTTGCGCGATTCTAGAATACACAGTTCCGTTTGGGGGAAATGTTTTCTTTACCCTTGCCGACCGATTCAAAATCTGTCTTCTGCTCATATCAATAATCCAAGTTAGCCGTGTTTTGGAAGAAGAAAATGTTTTTTTAAAAACTACATGGTATTTTTTTCTATATAACGCTGGTTGGTAGGGCTGCTACCTTAGTAAGAGATTAACAAATCGGACAGATGTTTTTCTTGATGGGTGTTCGATATAATATAAGGATTAGTGCATGTCTTGTCGTTGACTACGCTTCGCGGCGGGAACTTCACCACCTCACTGGGCACTATATGGGCGTAGGCAACTCCAAGCCATGCACCATTCCTTAAGTAGGCTTAGAGAACACGTTGGAACTCAGGGGACGAAACAGTAACACGGGTTCCCCTCGCAAATTTGGTTGGCGATAAAATGTGTTGTTTTTGTTGATAGTTGTCAACTGAATTGCTGAGTGTCCTTGTAACAATTGTTTGTTTTTTTTATATAGACGTGAAGGAGAGTAATAAACACAGAACGACACACGTATGAATGGGTTAATCGATATGACACTCGTGCCATCGCGGAAGGATATGATTAACCCATTCACAATCTTGTGTCGACTGCGCCATCATTTGGTTTGGAACAGAACTGTAAATCTAATCGGTCCAATGGGCAGTAACATTTAGATGGATTTAGTGAATGCATTTCTCAATTAAGAGTTCAAAAACGTTTTCCGGCAATGTGGACGTTTATTTGAAAGTTCGAATTGACAGTTTCCCAAGAAATGATTACAAGACTTGTAATTATCAGACGAGGAGCATGCGATCAAAATTCTTATCCAAAACGTATATCAGATGGTGCAGTACGTGGAGGGTGGAATACTACTAAATCGCGATGGGGTAGAATTCCAACCAGATAATCATTTACAATTTCGGGGAACAATGCACAAGTAGTACTAGCAAATATTCAGCTCATGGACTAAGGAATGCAACCCGTTGGTCCATGAACTGAAAGCTTTCTTGTACTTCCCGTGCTTTTTTCCAATAAATTATAAATGACTGACCGGTGGGAATTCTAACCGGTCGATTCAGTAACAATCCATCCTCCATGATCCGTACCCAGCAGCTGGGATTTTTTAGTAACATGATATTATTATTTCATAGAAGGCTCTCATGGATAGCTTTCGAAAAAAACATCATTTGAGTGTTGGTATTATCAGCAAATGAAAGATTATATATAAGATCGTGTGCGTATGGTACTAGCTGAAATAATTTGCAGGATAAGCACAACAAAATTGTGATTCCGTTAACCCTTTACCCAACGTAACGGCCAAAACCGGCCAGCGCTGTTCTCAAAAATCTCCAATTAATTTTTTCATTATTTTTTCATTTTTTGTCTCGAAAACATAGGTTATGACCCCTCGTTGGAACGAGCTCGTCGAGCTCGTTCCAACGAGGGGTCATAACCTATGTTTTTGAGACAAAAAATGAAAAATAAAATAGATATTCAATAATTATTTTTGCAAGTGTCGTCTGCTTTTCATGTTAGGTAATTGATATTATTTTGAGAAGCTCTCTCTGAAAGGTTCCCAAAACAATTATATCAACTGTTGGAATTATCAACACAGAATAAATCTAAGAAACATTTTCTTATGGTGAATATCCTACTGGCTATTTCGCCAAGCACTATATCCTTCGGCTCATTTTCGCCGGTACTCTACAAGAGGTTAGCATTTCCGAAGTGTTAGGCTACTGCATAAAAATGATGTTATGTTGCCGCTATTGCTTGTAGTACGGACTGAATGGTGTATATATTTTCAATATACATAAAACAAGTATTTTTTAGGGAAAAACAAATCTATCCTACTCATATACAGTATGTGGAGGGTGGGTCACCGCTAAGTAGCGGTAGTGTAGATTTCCCACCGATGTTTTTTGAGAACAAAACACAAGAAGTACCAGCAAATTTTCATCTCATGGACCACCTGGTTGCACTCATTGGTCCATAGCCGATAGTTTGCAAGTGTTCAGTTTGAGTTTTGAAAAAAAATGCAAGTATTTTTCTGTTGGAAAATCTACTCAACTGCGAGTTCTGGCAGTCCAACCTCCGCATACTGTTTATATCTGTTGATTCTGTATTTTGAAAGTTTGTCAGATGTACTTTGAAGGAAGGAGGGTTATCACACTTTATTGTCAGGTGTTCGGCAAGAATCAATTTCCGATTTTATATATTTACTGCCCACAAATCTGAAAAGTTGAATTTGTATTGAAGATGGGGCGGGAGTGGGGCTGCCTTAATGGAGTTTTGTGCAAAGAGTGCTGTTGGAAATCAGAAATGATTGATTTCGTTCTTAACCCTTTACCCAACGAATCGCCCGCATCCGCCCGCGTAATATACAAATTCGGCAAATGAAAAAAATATTATTTTTCTAAAAATTTCAACAAAACCATATCATGTGACACCTCTTTGGAACGAGCTCGTCGAGCTCGTTCCAAAGAGGGGTCACATGATATGATTTTGTTGAAATTTTTTGAAAAAAATTAAAAAATGTTATTTAAAATAATAAATTTTGATATCGTCTGCGTTGGGTAAAGGGTTAACCACTCAGTATGGCCTAGGCTTATCAATCATATTTATTTGCTGACCTTTCGGGCTACAATTCTCGGATCCCAGACGCTATTCCTCTTTTACTTGGAATTCTGTCAATGGAGCTCATCATAGATGGGATCCCTGTGAGATATTTCGAGAAAGCGGCAAAAAGGAAAAAAAAACGTTCTTTCGTGATGGTAGGTCAATTTGACTCCCTTATCACCCCTCTTGGCCCAATATTCATTGTCTTCATATAAATTTAGATTCGCCGGTGTACTTCGCCGATTTGAGGGTGTGTGTGTGGTAGTAGCCCCAGGGCAAGCAACTTTGGGGCCCGGGCTTGGCCCGAGCGTCTAGGACTCCTGGGCCAGGCTCGGTTACCCCAAAGAGTCGTAGGACTAAAATGTTAAGAAGGGGGCTCTATATCAAAATGGTGCTCTGCATTAGACCAACGCTTGTAGCTTTGGGCTACACGATTCTTGAAGTGATATTACATAAACTCGACGTCATAATGTTATCACTAGAAGAATTGTGCAGCCAGAAGGTATAACTCAGTGTCAGAAGATAACTACTGATGAAATCTGCAAATTTTAAATATACTGCTAAAAACGTCTTTTGACGGCCAAAAGATAAAGTGAAGCTTCATCCCAAATGCCGCAAGTGTCTATTTGATAGCAAATTTCAAACTTTTCTTGGCGAGAGCCCCCCCCCCCCCCCCCCCAAATCCTACATCATTGCTTATGCCTTTTGCCCTCGTAGAACCCCACCCCTACATACACACACATTTGGGAAAGGATCACGTAACAGATTAAACACATGGTCAGATTTTTTTCTCTCCGACCCTGACTGTGTCGTCACTCTGTCACAGTAACAGCGCGCATGTCCAACATTTTAGTTTAGTGATTTTATTCTTATAACATATCGTCGCCTGATTGCTAGAATGTTCTATGTCCCCGATGGGACGATATATTATTTCCCCTATGGGACATAGAACATTTTAGCACTCAGGCGACAATATATTAATGTTTATGTAAATAATTAAGGAAAATCATATGTTTTGTATAAAAGTTACTCCCGAATGTCTTCAAATATTCAGATATACAAGGCTCGAAAATAATCCCGTTTTGTTTTGTGAGATAATAAGTAAATGTCCGTCCGTTTCAAATTGTCGTGTTTTCTATTATTTTCAGCACGTGCAAAACAAAACATCACAACTGTCGGGTATTCTGCCGAACATGCGAACATGTCAAATGCTACCGTACCTAGATTGCACTATAAGACCGCGAGGAGGGTGGTAGTTTAAAATACTTTGGAATGTTAAGATGTCAATTCTGATATGCTACTCTGACCCAACCGCTGATGTTGGTACGTAGTTTAGCGAAGATTGACGATGAACTATCATCGGTCCTTACTATTCTCACTCATCGTGGTATGAATAGGCAATATAGGGCAACTCCTTATGCATCTCGTGATAGCGAGACGTGGCACAAATGACACACTCTTCCTCAAGGCCGAAGTTGGCTTAAGCTGGGTCCTAATGATAGCGTATAGGGACATGTGAGTGGAGGTACCTCGTATGAATAGGGTGCCTCACCTCACCGAATTTTGCAACTTGCCGGCTAACGCGTGGTCTTTACGCAGCAGAATTGCACCGTGTTGCTCAAGGATAGTCACGCTCCACGGTGTATTTAACCGCTGATGGCAAGCTGAAAAGACAGTCTCGTCTCGAACTCATCCCCGGAACGTCGCTGACCCAAAGTTAGAAGGGAACGAATTTGACGTACTGTATATGCGTTATAAGTCCATGGACACTATATCCCCTTACAAGAACAGCTACCCTATCTGAAGACATCAGAACTGAAGTCCTAACTAAAAACCAGTAGTCGAACCTGGGTTAACAACCCTCAATGTACCAAACTAATATGGTACACATTTTGTGCGTCACTGGAAGGAATTGATGGATTATCGTAAAGAAACGGTGCTCCGATTCGCCCCTGAACTTACCAGTGTTCTAAGGGCTTTCAAATATTTGAGAAAACATTTGTTTGAGTAAATCTATTGTTTTCTTTTACACGTTTGACCCCTCCCCTCCCCCACCTCACACCCCTGGAACCCGGTGCCGTCTGGACTTACTCCACCATCTCCTATGGAAGATAAGCAGACTGTCTACTGCATAATGAGGTCCCCAGAAGGGGAATTTGGTGATGCTACCCTACCTTTTGTGAACCTCAATCTGAATCAAGGTCTCTGCTCCCTGACCAGACAGAGACATTCAGATGACCAATTGGGGGATTCTAGCCCACTGTATCGCATAGCACCAGCAATTTCACCTTTTGTGGACCTCATTCGGCAAATGGCAGATTGCTAACTTCTAGGCTTGAGAGTGAGTCACCCATGTACGAGAGGAATCTCCTGGGCCTATTGTAAATTTTGTTACAGGCATCGAACATGTGATTTGAGTCTTGAAGCAGATCAGGGTAGAGAATGTAGAGGGACATGGCTTGGGATATGACAGACATCCGCGACTTTTGCTGTCATCTGATATTCCAGGAAAATATTCCGAATATGACCACTAGATTTGAACCACAAACATGGCCATTTATCGAATACCTGCACTAAATGAATAACATTTTATATCGATGACACAATAACTGTCTCCATGGGGCCACAAATTAAATGACTGGTGGCGTTGTTACTACCTCTGATCTCCACCCCAAACAGGGACGTCACTAAATGGGTTTATGGAGTGGCATCACCACCAGCAATTTCCAGTCGGGACATTTTTGTCTGCCTTGGAGTCTCAGATATCCATTCTCACTTGCTTGTGATAAAGAACTTTTTACCAGGAGCCAATACTCTAAAGGGTTTACAATTGTATTTTCTAGAATTGTATTTTAAGTTTTTTATTAACTACCAATTAATATAACCGACAAAAAAGAATCATTAGCATTTTAAAGGATGTGGCAATTTGCCAAGTGGCAAATTGTCACATCATTGAAAATGCTAATGGTTCATTTCAACCCATTTAAGGTCAAAATGATGGTCGTGATGGAAGAAAAGTGTTTTCGTTGACTTAAAATCTAGTAAACTTTAGCAATGTCCAATTTACAGTCACCAGGCTATGTCCCGATACCAATCGCAATACCTTGCAGTGATTGGTCAATGCCTCGTTGATTTTTTTTTATGTCGCCGGGCACGCGCATAGGTCTACTGTCAGCAGTTCTTATGTCCACTGTCAAGGAAAGCGTCTCGTTGCCATGAGCAACGGTTCATCGCAATTTCTTTTTTCACTTGAAATCAACTGAGACAAATACATTTAACTGAAGTAAAATACACACAAAAGTACCGTTATTACGTAGAAAAAGATTAGTTGTAAACATGGGTAATTATTTATGAAACCGATTAGATTATAATGTCTCTTTTCATTAATTCATTGTAACATAAACTGAAACGAATCGAGGGCATCTCGCGCCGTTGATTGCGTTTGTAAACATCGAAAAAAGCTTTGTAATATTCGCTGTGCAACAAATGATTCGAATGAAGCGAAGAACGGGGCATAGACGTTATTCTGTTTGTTGACAGGGGACATGGTCTCACGTTCCCTGCATGAAACATATATTCAACCTCGGCTAACGCCTCAGTTGAAAATAAATTTCATGCAGGGAACGTGAGACCATGTCCCCTGTCAACAAACAGAATAACTTATAATGTCATTTTACGCACTCAGAAAATACGTATTTAAATGTAACCCAGTCACATACTTTAATGGTCAGTGTAGAAAGTAATACCGAAAGACAGTAGTTGTCCAGACCAGATCTGGTGCTTAGATTAATATTACGCACGCAGTCGGCGAAGCAAATAGGTTGTATGCAGCAGCCGACTCATACTGATGATTAAAAACGCCAACCTTCCCCGTCGTTCTCACCTACGGTCTCAAAAGGAGATCGAATCGCTCCCATAGCTTCAAACATGGATACAATTTCTGGGAGAGGTCCACGACTAAGTCTAAACTTGGAACCAAAAGTTGTAATATAAATTCTGGATGTGGTACGTCCCCAGAATATTTGATGCCATTGAAAATAACATGTCGCCTTTTTCAAGCTAAAGTATCCATTACTTATAAAGCACCTGTAAGGGAAAACAATGTACTATGATATTCTATCAATTCCAGAAAAATATACAGAAATAATCAAATTAAACAGCAAAATGAAGGTTGTAGTGTATAGAACACGAAAACCAAATATGTGCGCACCTCGCATAATTGATAACAGGCATCAACGGTTTCTGGAATTTGCTACAATATTCGTACTAGAACTGATGGTAAAATAATATTCTATGAGACCAACTCGTGACCAAATATGCTTCAGGTACTCGATAACAAAGCTAGGAATTCGCAATACTTCAAAAGGCGGCAACCGGATGTTTGGATGAGAATACCAACGCTTTCGGCGTCTTTTCCTGAAGGAGGAGTCCGTTCCAAATAGTATGTTATTGTCACGTGATACTCTGCATACTCCGTAGTCTTTATCAGAAATCGATTTCTTTATGCATGGAAAATCAAGAAAGTGTCTGAATACCTTTGAAGTAATACTCAAACTGCACAATTTTTCTGATGGTGACAGGCTATAATGTTAATGCGATCAGTCTCGTAATGTCGTTTAGAAGGTAATGAATATCGGTGTTTTTTACCTTTGCGGACCTTGACCTGCACGTAAACAACACGCTTGGAAGTCTCACCCAAAACAAAGCTGATAGTTTTGGAATTTCCCCCAAACGCAGCTCTGTTCCTGTAATTTCAAGTATTTTGAATACCCAGGTTTTTTTCTTGGATGCCGGAAGCTTATTTGACCACGAGATCTCATGAAATATTATTTTATAATCAGGTCTGGTATGAAAACAGTAGTAGACATTCAAGAACCGTTGATGTCTACTATCGTCTATACAAGGTGCATCAGTCATTCGATTTTCAAAATGGGAGGCGCGCTGTTTACTGTTCTCTGTCTTTGGAAGGGAAGCGTACTGTTGTTGAGTCGCGGCATCTGGAAATGTTTTCAAGAAGAACATCATTGAACATCTGAAAACCGCTCACTCCACTTGTACAAAGTGAGTTGGGATTCCAGAATTATTTCCCGATTTTTCGAATAAGCTTTTCCACAGCAATAAGTAAATTTATTCGAGTTCGGTATAATACATGAAATTAAACTTCAACTTCGTAAGTTAATCAATTGATTCTCTACGAAATACATAAGTGGAATGACAGTGACCTTTGAAGTTTGTGGAATTATGTTGTTAACGTACCAGTTCAATAGGTTGATGCCTTGCAAGGCTATAACTTATAATTCAGGGTGTATTGTTCACATTTTTGTGCACGCCTTGTATTATAGGGCCTGTTTTCGAAGAACAGGTTTTAACCTTTCACAAAAACACATGATACCAAAAACTGTTATTTTGTTTAATTTCTGTCCCTCAATTCTTAAAACAGTTTCAACAAAACAAATACTGATGAGGGCCGGGCATGGGCGGGCGTTTCTGTTGTTGAAATACCATGTAGACTACATGCCACTCGACCTCAGAAAGCAATGCGGTGTGCTCAACAGATACACTCATTTGTTTTATCACACACATATTAATGTAAAACGCGGAATTTCCACTGTTCTACCTGTACGATAAAAATAAAGTTGTATCGCACATGTGGCGATACAAAACACGTTCAATTTCGTTTACAACGTAAACAGAGAAGGGATCCGTCTAAATAAATCACTGTTCGAATGCACCTTAGTCGAGATCGCTTGGAAATTCCAAATTCCCCATTTAGATTTGTTTACATGGCATATTTAAACAATCAAATTTGCGTCAAAAATCTACAAAAAATAATAACATTGTGACTGCTTGTTCCTTGACAAATACTTTACCCAACTAGCCATATAGGGATGTAGTGTGCTAAACTTATTAGCTATTTGAAAAGTTTATGTTGCATTCTTCCCTGCTGTTTAGTCAATATTTGAAGTTCGGTCATCGTGACCGTGGCACTGATCGGCGTCAATGGGTTTCAACCAATGGAATGCCGTAAATACTAAAAAATAATGTTTTTGCGCCCTGCCACCTAACAGCGATTTCCCGTTGGCAACGAAGGAAACGGACCAATTGCCCCTTTGAAAAGTACTTTTAGTTCAATTTTCGTGTAGACTGGTTGTCACATAGGAGGTGTGTGATAAATAAAAAAAACACATACGTTTGAATGGGTTAAGAATTATCGCACTCGATTGCTTTGGCCCAGGATATCCTGGGCCAAAGCAATCGAGTGCGACAATTCTTAACCCATTCAAACGTATGTGCTGTTCTGTATATTTCTTTTACATCTGGGTAAGAAAATTGCATGTGACATATCATATCTTCCAGTTGACAGATCAGTATACTATGTTCCCTAGCAAATAACAGAATGTGATCAGTTTACAGATGAATGCATGGAATTCGAATGACCATTCGTTTCCAGTATGAGGTGCGTCCCACATTCCTACGTTTTGTGCGCAAGAGAATCACCGACCTAACACATTTACGTTTGCCAGTGATATAATACCGTGAAAGTTTGAGTACCCGTCCAAATTCATTATCGATATTACTTCTACCTTCGTCTACAACATCTTCTCGTGTTTGCTGGTCTTCTGAATTCACCGAACGGCGCTCATTGTGAGTTGACTGAAAATAGCATAAAGCGCTTCGATTTATTTCCCCCTATTCTGGATGACATCGGTCTGTTATTAGTGGTTTGGGGGAAGTGGGGCGGGGAGGGGGGGGGGGCGATGTTTGTTTGTTTTGTTCACGTACTAACTCATTTGAGCGTAAATTGTATGACCATCTTTTTGTCGAATCACGAACTACATTTCAAATCTGTTTAGCTGTTGTGGGCTCTGACAGTAAGGCCTTCTGAATTTAGTTAACCTTTTCGAAAATCTCTCGTCAGTGAAGATTTCAGATATAATACGTATTTAAATGATAGAATTTATTTTAAACATTCAAGTAAAATATAGGAGTTTCAGGTCAGATTGAAAAAGCGATAACAGATATATATATAAGAAGCTGAATAACTTGCATTATGATCACTTTTGGTTGAACCGGACCGTTTTGGACCAATGCGGCTGCTGTACCGCACAGATAATATCTGGACCGTACCGAACCTGACCGCTTGATTAGTGGACCGGACCACCCTAGGTCCAGATCACTAAAACCAAATCATGTGGCCCCCCATTTGAACGAGATCGACACACATATTTTATTTTATCGTATGACTCGTCCGTTTTGTTCACTTTAAAACATTTGATATTTTGTTTTTATATTAATCAGTGATAAATAAAGCCTTCCGTCAATTTCATTGGTCAATTTCAAAACTAGACAATTTGATTGGCCGAACAAAATACAACTGGGCCACATTTTCATAATTTGCATAATTTGAGATGGGAGCTTTCCTTGGTCAATTTCAAAGCTGGACAATTTGATTGGCTAAACAAAATACAATGGGTGACTTTTGCATAATTTCAGTAGGGAGAATTTACGTTATCTGTCCTATTTTGGATGGGTTATATTGTATTAAGCTTTTATCTAACGTAACGGCAAAAACCGTCTCGCGCAATACAAGAAAAACGCCATTCATTTTTTCATATTTTCCCTTTTTGCTTCCATAACATAGGTTATGACCCCTCATTGGAACTAGCGTGTCGCGCTCGTTCCAATGAGGGGTCATAACCTATGTTGTGGAAGCAAAAAATGAAAATATTTAGTCATACGAGGATGTTTTTTCCAATTGCCGTCTGCAACTCAAGTTAGGTGATGGGTTAACAAGTCATACTACATGTAAGTGGCTAATTTGTGCGTGTGTGTGTCATATGATAAATAGAATATGAAATGAGTGTTTTTCTCATATAATATTTATGAAAATCGTCCTAATTTTCCATTTGGAAAATTCTTAGACTCGTTTCGTAAATATTATATGAGAAAAACATTCATTCCATATCCTCTCTTTATCTTATAATCAACATGTATTCTGTCTGTATTAACTCCACAACTGTCGTGTATCCGAACTCCCTGATACAGATGTTATATCATTGGGTCGGATAATAGCACGTTCCTTTCGCGTGAGTTCCATTTTTTTTTTCTTTTTGTTCATAAATAGTTCGTTATATATTCGTCTACATTCTTGACTTATCTCCAATATATTGAAGGATAAAATGGTTATTACCATTATGTGGATGCACAAAATGTGTATCCGTGTCTCGCCCCGGATTCTAAGGGAAGATCACGACTTGTCTTCGACTTGTCGTGATCTGCCCTTAGAACCCGGAGCTCGACGCGGAAACATATTTTGCACATCCACATCAGGCCTGGCATTCTAAAAAATGCAGGAGGGCAAAAAATCGCTCTCCTCAATCAGCTTAGGAGAGCAATTAGCTTTACACAGCATTTTAAGTATCCAGTTGAACGAACTCATTGAAACTGAAACCAACAGACTACATCAGTGATTTTGTTAACTTTACTAAGGTAAAGCGGAATCTCTTAGACATCTAGATGTCTCACTCAACAACCGAACACACACTTGGCAAGACCTGTGTGTGTGTGTACTCAGACCTGTTGTCCAAGAAAGTAATACGCCTACCACTACCACCTTCAACCCCCCAAGGGGGGTTGAAGGTGGTAGTGGTAGGCTTATGACTTTCTTGGACAAAAGGTCTGCTTGCATCTACAGTCACATCCTGGTGCAAGTGCTTCAAGTGACAGAATAGTAGTAATGGTAGTGTATTATAGTGTCAATATTCCTTGAATAATTACCCCTCAAACTGCGATGTCAGTTGTTGTACTTGAAACTGACAGAAAAAAAATATTGCTGTGACCCATTTTGCTTCAAATGATTGCAACTGTGTTTGGGTATGGTCGCAGCCATTAACTTTAACACTAAACCACTTTCAAAATGAAATTATGTGATGTTATGTGACTTCGAAGTTAAATTACATTTTTGCTTTACAACAAAAATTTAATGTGAGCATAATACATGTAATCTCAATCATCCCAGACCAAAATATTTAGGAGGGCAATTTTTCGCTCTCCTTAATTCTTTCAGGAGGGCAGTAAGGAGAGCTAAAAAATCGCTCTCCTGAAATTGCCAAGCCTGCCACATAATGGTAATAATCTCTATTTATTCTATACAACACATCCTTCATTATGTTGTATAATTTGTGTATATGTATTGGAAACACATGGAATTTCAAACTTGGGAATTTCTTAGTAAACGCTTTATAATATATACAGTTAAAACTAGAAGTCCTGTCTTGAAATGCGTACAAATAGCACGTTGATTTGCGCGTTAATCTGCGCGTTAGGGCCCAAGTAAAGCTATCAAATTCTGTACATATGGCCTGTGCACAAGCAATGTTTCAGCCAATGGACCTCCGGGTAACCCGGAGGTCCACTGGCAGAAACATTGCATGCGTTTGCTATGAGTAACCAGGAGAATCTGCCGTGCTTTGGATGCCATTCGATATGGCAATTGCGCGCAATTCCAACGCGCAATTAAGCCTATATAAGTGCACTATTCGTGACAGGACTTCTAGTTTTAACTGTAGGAATCAGTTGGTTTTGAAATGGGATTAGCCACATATTGATGTAGACTCGATATCCACACAAGGTCGCCCTCCAAATAGGCCAGTCGTTAAGTCGGAAAATACCTAATCTATATATATCGCGGATCAAATCAATTAAAAATTGACAATAGGTGATATTCTCCGATGAAAGAATGAATGAATGAAAAGTCTCAGCGAGCCGAAGGCACACAGGGACGATGTGGGATTTGTAATCCTTTCCAACCGGAATGACTTAATTTACTTATGAATCTTCGACAGACGGAAGCGATGGCCAATGATCTTATCTGATTTGAGTGTGCGTACTGGTAGTAGGGTAGTGGTGTCAGATCCCGGACAACATCGAACTGGAAGGTGACTAGGAATTGAGCATAACTACAAGAAATCAGCTCTTACTTGGGAACGTGGCGTGGTTGTATTTATGGGAATACTGAACCCGTAGATTGATAGTTGTTTTAGAAACAAGAAAAAGACACCTGTTGTCGGGGCTTCATACCGAACGATCAATGTGTAATGACAACACTGAACACATTCGGATGTCTTTTCATATTAATTATCGCTTTGATTTTAAATGACATCAGTCAAGTCTCTAGCCCGACCGAGTTTTGCCCTTTGGTAAACCCTATGCTGATAGTTTATTTTCCGTCAGAGAAAGCTGAGTACAGTTGCTAGTCAGGCTTTCCCAACAGATTATGTTGGGCAGTGCTCTGCCCACAAAGATCGATCTGAGTCCTGGGGCAGAATACCCATGGATAAAATTATCTTTATTGTATACATTTCTCCTCCGTTCATCGCAATTTTTCTTTTACTACGACGGTTGCTTTGATGGAGAAAACAAGCCTGTAATATCATGTGAATTGAGACATGTCAGTGTCATTGGTACGAGGATGTGGATAATTGTTACCTTGTTGTCCTTCATTGTGCTATCTGACAACGAAATCGAAATGTCATGGCCTCACGGGACACAAGAGTGACACAGAGAGTTTTTCGTACATTTCGACAATGAAGAAATCAGAAACTCCTGACTCTTTAGATCACATCTTGAGACGTCAGGTCATTTTTATTTATAAGCAAATCTTTGCATCATTGCTTTAAACGGTCACTGCCAGTGTAGAGTTGTTACGACAGTTGAACAGTTTATAGCGACGAAAATGTCTGCTGGACCTGAGATAATTGGATCTTTGGGGAGAATGAATATGACATTGTCGCAAGATGTTTCAGTATTTGCATTTCCTCTCAGTAAACTTTTTAAAACAAATTCACTTCAATTTCCGTTTGGGTTTTGTGAACTGAACTCGCTATAAGTATGGAGGTGTCGATCGTCTTCGAAAGATGTGCAGGAGTTACTGAGAAAGTGGTTCAAGAAATGGCCCGACTTGTCGACTTTCAGTCGATTATCTCCCTCGATTGGTCAATCTATCTGATTATATCTAATTCCGATTTCACCCTTATTCTTCACTCTGATTGGTTGAAAGTTCATTCTTCAGCACAATCGTTTTGCACATAGACCATCTATGGTTGTTTCACAACATGTAGTGATAAGTGGGCTTTCATTAATTCAATGTGCTGGTGTTATTGTACCGTTTTTTTATTGAAAAAAATCTCCAGTTCCGAAATCCGCCGAACACACAAACTAAGTTGCGTGCACATGAACCGAAAAATGACAATTCATTATTTTCCAGCGACAAAAACTGAACAGCATTTTCCCAAGACTTTTATCATAAGACAGAGATTTTCCTTCTGAATAAAAACCATCAGAAAGAGAGAATAGAACAGTGCCATTCCACCCTCAGCACATCGCACATATTTCCTCAATGCAGAATTGAGCTATGGTTTAAAATGTTCCCTTGTTTTGTAGGAACAGAGAACGGGAAGGCAATTACTCTGAGAACCGGGAACCGGGACATTTCCCGGATAATATGAAGCAACTTTACGAGGGTAACATGACGCATTTATTTTAATGATAACGAGCATATTTCATTGGCAATCTCCCATCTCCAAACGGAAAAGTTCTTTTCCAAACATAAGTATGAAAATCCAAACCCTCTTCAACCTCGTCTTTATTCTCAGAATCACTCACATTATCACCTCTACGTTCTCCAACATCAACACACTCTTCAAGCAGAGGAGACTGGTGACGGCTGTGAAGAGGATGTTGGAAGAGGTAGTGAATAGTGATACTAGTGAACTTTGAAGAGGGTGAAGAAGATCTTGGTGTTGAAAGGGAGGGAGTGGGGGTCCTCCAGAACTGGTTGAGAGTTACAGTGATTTGATGAAAATGGTTCGTCAGGAATCTGGACGGTAAAAATTTCAAGCGAGGAAGGGCTGATGAAATCCTACAAAGTTTCAATTCAGAAAAACTTCCGTTCAGTACACAAACAGAGCCACGCTTCATTCCCGGTTCCGTGCTGTAGATTTCCCGGGTATCGGGGCCGGCTTTCGGAACCAAGGACCCGGGAATTCCCGTTCCTGGGATTAAACCCTAAATTCAACAGTCGTTTTCCAACGCTACAATATTAGGAACATACAACGGTCTCAGAAAGAGTGACACAGTTCCATTCCATCCCTTCTCCACATATGCATTATCTGGCATTCACATCAATACATCTTGAGGAGAAGCAGGGGATACTATTATTTGCTGTCTTATATCCATCAAAACTTCAATATATTATTGTTAATCATACGATTTGTTATAAATCTTAAATTGTGTGTCAAACAACGTATGTGACAGATTTGTCGAAATGTCAGGTTAGTCGGGTTAGCTTTTTTACAGTTAAAACTAGAAGTCCTGTCATGAAATGCTCACAAAGAGCACGTTGATATGCGCGTTAATGTGCGCATTATGGCCCAAGTAAAGCTATCAAATTCTGTACATATGGCCTGTGCACAAGCAATGTTTCAGCCAATGGACCTCCGGGCAACCCGGAGGTCCATTGGCAGAAACATTGCATGTGTTTGCTATGAGTAACCAGGAGAACCTGCCGTGCTTTGGGTGTCATTCGATATGGCAATTGCGCGCAATTCTAACGCGCAATTAAGCCTACATAAGCGCACTATTCGTGACAGGACTTCTAGTTTTAACTGTATCACGGACTCCATGCCGTGCAGTCGCCGTGAACTAGTCGTAATCCACGCATGTGTTTACCGGTTACTAAAATTCATCAGCGCAAAATATTAATTAATGAAGCATCGTATGGTACCCGGTGCTTCGTTAATTAAATTTTTGATGATTACTCCTGTAATATGTGTTTAGAATTGCGTCTGTGGAAATACTGCCCAACCGTGCAAAGTGACCAGCCCATGGCGGATGTACTGTATATCCCATCAGTAAAACAGAGTCAGAAGTCCCTTCATTTTTGTACTATGATTTATTTTAAATTTTCTGAACCATATTATTATGAAAAGCATAAGGAAAATAAAATAAAAAGTGTTTTAAATTTCTATCGATCAAGGTTTTTTGGAGAGGGTTATCCCGGTAAGGCTATAGGTCCAGGGATTTAACACGAGATTCCACATGCTCCAGTGGTGACAATCTAGGGACACAAATTCCTACAGGAATTCCCTTAGACGTCTTATCCCTAGGGTGTCGCAAAGTTGAGTAATATACAAGGTCAAAACTGATTTAACACAGTTAAACTCACTGCAGTAAACAAAACCTCACTCGGACAGGGGAATTCTGTCTCCAAAACTCCAGGGACAGAAATGTAAAACACTATTTCGTTTCTTTTCATTATACTTTTTACAAGAATGTAGTTCTGTTGTTTCTGTTCCGAATATGCGATATAAACCGACAATTCTTAGTTTGGGCTGAGAAATTTCGGTTTATATTGCATACACCGAACAGAAACAACAGTTAATTCTCATAATTTCGAAGTGAGATTTCGAGAAAGATAAATAAAGTGTATAATCAGTGTTTATTTTAACAAAACTAATTTATGTTTTTTTTCAGTAAATACAGCAGCTATACTGCAGCTTGCTTTTGATGGTACTAAATATTGGAAGACTGAGAAATACTTCATCGATATTTTTAAATTCTCACATTGAGTGCAATTTGTAGAATTGCTGGAAATTTTGGACATTTCCGAAGTTTATACACACATTTTTTCACGAAAAATTTCAAAAATATCCATTCCTGATTCCTTTATAGAACACTTTCAGTGCTGTGCACAAAAATTATTTCCAGTTCCTTGAAGCATTGCATCTGAATACTGTATGAAAACCTTTAAATGCTGTTGGCGAAATCCTACTTCTGAATTCTTTAAAGATATTTTAGTATCGAAAATAAGTCTCCATAAGTCTCCATAAATTATATTTTTATTACACATCCATTAAACTTTAAACCCTTGTATTCAACGGGATCGCCGCTATGATATAAATGATTCTGCATTCAACGGGTGATATACAAGCCGGAACTTTTTTACCGCACCGTTTAGTTATGCTTCGAAAAGTTTCCAAATTTCGATATACAATCATCGACCGTCTGTCGCATAGTGTGAAAATGAAAACCTCCAAAGCAAAATAAAGCCGGTTCGCAGAAAATTAGCCAAAAATGACACAATATTTTTTAAAAACCCAATCATTTCCAACTAGAACATTAACCCAGTCCCGTTGCCGTCTCGTTTTGCGGATCCTATTCTATCTAAATTGGTCAACTTTATTTCGGTAAATCTTCGTACACCTTAACATGCTTCGAGCTTCTTTTAAAAACGTTTCTTCCAGCTGTTTTGCAAATCTGCACATATTTGTGCTTTTGACTAACAGTAATAACCAAAGCCCATTCACACCTAATCATTTGGTGGCTATTACTGTTAGTAAACAGCGATAGGAAATTCAACAAACACTGTTCCGAAAAGATTTGATTTTTTATCCATCCATATGATCAGTACAGCTTCAGTCAAAACAAACTCTCCACCTTTGGGTTTAATTATCAGAATTAAAATTTGTTTATTTAAATGCATTTTAATGCATGGGCTGTGTAATAAACACAGAACGCGATGTGAATCGGTGGGTGTTTTACATGTAAGAGGTGGGTGGGGAGAAAGACTCCCCAATGGTTAGAACCCTGGTTGGAAAATCCCTTCAGTTTCGCGAGGGCCTGATTCAACCTTCCAACGATAGAATGTATGCACACTGTATGCTAGAGATCACACAAACTTGTTGGTTGTAATAGATAAATCAGCCATTTTAAATTTAATCGTGGCTTATTGAAAAGAAACAAAAACTCAATGGATGAAATGACCAAGAATGATAAAACCACGGACCCTTTTACTTGAGGTTTGGAAAGCTTTTGCCTTTATTCAACATGAGAGGGGCGAAAATTAATAGTGCCATTTCGGGAGGGTTGTCGAACCTGTATGTTTTAAAAATAAAAGCTAAATAAAGGCACTTGATTGCAGTGGGAGCCACAACCGGAGCAAGTCGCTCAGTAATGTGACTCGCACCAGAGGGTGCGCCCCCTTCAAACGAGTGCAATTAGAATTACTCCCAAAGTGACTCCAATGAACCCTTTTTACGGGTAGATAATGCCCCCTCTACTAACCTTGTTAAAGGTAGCAGGCGCAGCTAAATCAAAGCTTTAATGCCAAGAAGGGTGTATTTACTGAAAAAAGACGTCCTTATATAGGCGATTAGAGAAGAAACATCTGAATACTATTTGATCCCTCGTTTTGGAAATAACCAACGAGAGAACAGAAGAAGGGTTGTTGGAAAGAACCAATGAGATACGTTGGCTCAAACACACGAAGACCAGCGGAAGTGGCGAAATACCACAAGAAATGTTTGCAACAGTGAAGTGAGCTGGTAGACAAAACATTTTGGGTAACTATTAATAAACTAAACGCAATTCCGCTACACCCCATCTCCTCAAAAGACAAAGGTTCCTATTTGTTATGACAAACATAGTCCGTGATTCCCAAAAATAAGTACCTTTGCTTATAGAATATTAATGGAGTGGCTAGAGCTTATATGAAGTTAAAAGGGCCTTTCCCAACAGTGCACCACCACCCTTCCCAATCGGACAAATGTCCAATTGGAGACCAAAGTGATACACAGAGGAGGAAGGTTGCTATAAACCACCCATTACCAAAAAGAAAGGTATAACAATTATGAGTAATTACCTCTCCCCTCGGCACATTATCACCATTTTCAATGGCATAAAAAACGTCATTGGAATTGGCAGTGATATGCAAAGGAGAAAGGCATATGATTCACACAAGAATAATGAATATGATGATGATGATGATGATTTACACTTTCTTAAACTTTATAAAGTTCATTTCCTCTGCTTTCTCTTCAACACTAGTCTCTGAAGATACTGCTGAAGTCTGCCATTTTGTCTTCGTCTGTCTCACACACGAAGTCCTCCCTGATCCATAAACAGTCACAATTACCTCGTCACAACGGGCAACTGGGTTTAGAGTCCTCTCTAAAAGCGGCGTTGTCTGGGAAACATTTGCCATTCTTTGTCGCTCTGCTGCCACCTGGCTCTGAACTGCATTCGACGTGTAGACACGACATAAGATGGCATAAGTACAGCTCCCGGGTCTATATACTGGTGGATGGTCTCAGACTTCCCCTCCAACTTTCCCACTGCCTCCTTTGCTAGCTACTTGTCCATGTTATGTCGTATCCAGAGGTGCCTCTGTAGCTGGTTTCGTCGAACATGGCAAAAGCTACATAGTTCACAATGGAACTTTACTAAAAAATTAAATCTATGGCGACTATCCCAATGTTTCTTCACCTGCCCAAAATTCATGAAGATAGGGGTTTGGCACTCTATCACATTACATCTCATTCCCTCTTGTGGAAACACTGGATGAAGATCCACATCTAACTCGTCCAACTCTTGCTGAAAAACAGCCAATTCAACTTCGTCCTCCATTACTGAAAAAGATGAAATACTGGGTGTGGGGGGGGATGCAGAGGTGGGTTGGGGTGGTAGTAGAATCGGGGTGGGGTGGGGGCCGTATGATTGTTTCGAGCGTACATTCGAGCATGCGAGTTAGTAATGGTTACTCTAGCGTGACATATAGGTCAAATTGGCCGGGTGCATTATTGTAAAGGAAAAAGGTATTGAATCTGTAGCACATGTCACGCTAATAAGGAATTACTTTCTTATATGGATTTCCAGCAAGAACAGCAAATTGTATTGCTTTTAAGCTTGCTTTTATGAGTAAACAGATCCAATTCTACATATTGAGTTTTCCCATAGCAAGAGAGAAACAGTATTCTCAGGCTCCAGCCTGTTCCAGCTGCAATCTGGAAACAACATCCGTATCTTACAATGCCAGAAAGATAAATTTAGAAGATATTTTG
Organism: Pictodentalium vernedei; assembly: GCA_031216915.1. Lineage (NCBI taxonomy): Eukaryota > Metazoa > Mollusca > Scaphopoda > Dentaliida > Dentaliidae > Pictodentalium > Pictodentalium vernedei. The sequence goes on from CM062291.1 coordinate 457,220,133, forward strand.
GGGAGTAAACATCTCTTTGTTTATTAATTCGTCCCCTTTTGGTTCGTTTTGGGCTTTCTAATGGAAAACTAGTACGTTCTTGTTCTCAAGTACTTTTATTATTGTTCAGATTTGATCAGATACTGATTCCTGAATATCATGTTCATAACAAACTTCATCGAATTCAGACAGTTCATATTGAACTTTTCCATCTATGGGTGACCAACTCAATGGTGGATTATTTGCAGTGTACGGTTTAAGATGGTCAACATGTACTATGGTGGGGGTTTCAGCTTGGGTTTTCTGTATTTCATAATTGACTGATGTCAGTTTATTTAAAATTAGATAAGGTCCTATCCAGCCTTGACATAATTTGCTTACAAGGACTGGAGAATACCATCTCCACACCCAATCACCACGGGCAAATACCTGGGGTTTGAGCCCACGCTCATAATATTGTTTTCTGATGACATGCTGCTTTCTTAAGATTTCTCAATGTAAATTCAAAATTGTTCCTCATAGTATTCTGAATCCAGTGTACGTAGTGAACAGGACACGTTTCACGCTGATAAGACAGTGGATTCGCTACCATCAAGTCTAGAGGACAGTTAATCTATCTTCCCAACATTACTAAATTTGGACTACAATTTGTGCTTTGATGGGTTGTGGAGCGATAGGCCATCATTAGGTATGGAAGGTGGTCATACATGTAACAGGAAGGTGGTCATACATGTAACAGGTTGGACTACAATTTGTGCTTTGATGGGTTGTGGAGCAATAGGCCATCATTACGTATGGTGGGTGTTTTACATGTAACAGGTGGGTGGGTAGAAAGACTCCCCAATGGTTAGAACCCTGGTTGGAAAATCCCTGTTAATCTTCAGTTTCGTCAGGGCCTGGTTCAACCTTGCAACGATAGAATGTATGCACACTGTATGCCAGAGATCACACAATACCATCTCCACACCCAGTCACCGTGGTGAGAGATGGTATCCTGATATTCTACAAGTACTCCTTCCACTTTCTTCAATCAGTCTGATTTTCATTGACAAAAAACAGAGAGAATCTGTATTAGAGCCCAGTTAAAACGCTCTACTAGTCCATCAGATTGAGGCCTGTAAGGAGGTGTTTTAGTTTTTTTCTATTCCCAACTTTTCACACATTGCAAGGAAGAGTTCAGATTCGAATTCTCTCCCTTAATCTGTATGAATTACTGAAGAAACACCAAAGCATACAAATAGTTCAGAGACTATTGTGTCAGCCACAGTGAAGGCTTTATGATTTGGGACTGCATAAGCCTCAGTCCACTTGGAAAAATAGTCTCCAACAACTATTATGTACTCATTACTATTTCTGGTAATAGGAAGGCCACCTAGTTTGTCAATTGCAATTTGTTGCGTTGGTGAGGAGGCTATATCATGTTGTAAAGGAGATTTGCCTTTGCCAGCACCAGGTTTGCGCTTTGCACAAAGGTCACGCTCAGAAAACCACCTCCTGACATCTTTTCCCATTCCTATCCAATAAAACCTTTTTCTTACAGCCTCAATAGTTTTATCACGACTCAAATGGCCTGATGTCCTTTGGTTGTGAAGAAATGTCAAAGTTTTATCCCTTAAACTTATTGGTGCTAAAATTTGTTTGTAGGGGTTCCATGGGAGTTTGTTTCACAATTTCTAACTAAAAGACCATTCTCTAAATGCAAAACCTCCCAGCTTTGACAGAGAACCCTGACTTCATGTCCAACCTCAGTTAATTTTGCTTTGGTTTTTTTTTCAGGATATGTTTGTTTCAACAGAATGAACTGTTTTAATACTGGATCTTCAGACTGCCAGTCTATCAAAGAATTTAACGTCCAAGATTCAACCCAATTTGAAATATTTTCCTGTGCAAAGTTTTTGTTCAACTCTGACACACTTGCAGTATTATTAATGCAGCAAGATATGTCAGTTGGCAAATTCTCAACTATTGACTCTATTTTCAAAACACTTTCTGCTTTACAAGAGGGACAATCGCCTCTCCTTCTGGAAATACCATCTGCATTAAGGTGCTGTTTACCTTTCCTATATTGAATTTCATAGTCGAACGTGTCTATAATAGAAATCCACCTTGCAAGCATTCCCTCTGGCTCCTTAAAATTTTCAAGCCAGACTAGGGAGGCGTGGTCAGTTCGAATCAAGAACTTTTGCCCCCAAAGATAATGTTTAAAATGTTTTAAAAATGTAACTACTGCCAACAGTTCCTTGTAAGTTGTACAGTAATTCCTTTGTGATTTATTGAGTGTATAACTACCACACACAATGACTTTTTCTTAAACATTTTGATTCTGTGATAACACATGACCTAATCCTGTTAAGCTAGCATTGGTATCTAGTATAAACTTATCATTACATGTAGGGGTAGGTAAGAATTGGGGCACTTGTAAAAAGTGTTTTTACTTTCACAAAAGCACTTTCACAATTGTCGTCCCATTTAAATCTAACAGAGATGGAGATGAGTGAAGATGCTATAGTAGAGAAATCTGGTATATATCTGTGATAATATCCAGCACAACCTAGAAAACTCCTTACTTTTGAAACAGAACTAGGGGTCGGCCATTCTAGGACAGCCTCAACATTCTTAGGATCACACCTAATTCCTTTGCCTGAAACAACATGATCCAATTATGAAACTTCAAAAGCAAATAATTTACATTTCTTGGGTTTTAGTTTCAAGTTGGCTTTTCTGAAGCATTAAAAAACAGCTTTAAGATTTCCGAAAGCCACTTCAAATGTTGTCCCAAACACTATGACATAATCGAGATAACACAAACATCTAGACCACTGGAGACCTCCTAAAACCAATTCCATAAGCCTTGAAAATGTGGCAGGGGCGTTACAGAGCCCAAAACTCATAACATTGCATTGATACAGCCCGTTGTGCATCACAAAAGCTGTTTTAGGCTTATCACTTTCAGCCATACCAACTTGCCAATATCCACTGGCTAAATTCAAAGTGCTAAACCATTGAGCATTTCCTAATGTATCCAACACATCATCAATTCGTTTCAAAGGAAATGCATCCTTTTTAGTTAACAAATTGAGCTTCCGATAGTATATACAAAAACGTACTGAATCATCCTTACAAGACACTAAAACCACAGGGGAAGAGCATGGGCTACTACTTGATTCAACAATACCATTTTCAAGCATTTTCTGAACTTCCTCATCAATTATCTCCCTTTTTGCTGGGGCAGTTCTCCTTGGGGAAAACTTAATTGGCTTCTCGCTGCCTGTATCAATTGTATGTTCTACCAAATTTGTCCTACCAAATTTACCATCGGGCAAAACAAAAACATCCTGATATTCTACAAGTAATTCTTCCATTTTCTGCAATTGTTGAGACAATAACCGTTGGGGTAAACCATCTAACAAACAACCTAAATGACCAGGAAAGACAGTAGAACCTTTATTTGCTGTAGAAGTTTCCTCTTCAATTATTTTCACAACTGGTGATATAGTTGCAACCACAGAATTTCCATTTATTTCAATTTTCTTTTTTGAAATATTAATGAGGGACATCCAAACAACACTGTAATTGGTATTTACAATACATCGAGCCATCAATAAACCTTTTTGTTTCACCAAAGAATTTGGTTCCACAAGTCCCTTGGGAAGGTCAAATGAACCATCCACAAATCCACCAACCAAACACTCAGTGTCAGGAAGTATGGTGATGGATTTTTGAAGTCTTATATGAGCTCACTGTTCACCAGCTAATGGAAACAAATGAAAATCAGTTTTATCTAACCTCAGTGTCTGCTCTTCAAAATGAAGTTCTGCCTTATGCTTTGTAAGAAAATCAATTCCGAGAACTCCAGAAAAATGATCTAGTTCTGCAATAATAACTTTTTGCTCAAAATTATAGTTGCCAATTTTGAAGTTCACTGTGTTTTTTCCCAAAACAGGGAGATTGCTGCCAGAGGCAGTTATCAGCTCAACGGATACATTTTCTATATCAGGTTCAATAAAACCTTTCAGAGTAGAAAATATCTCCTTTGAAACCAAAGTTGCACAAGACGTCGAGTCTACTAAAAAGTTAAGGGGTTTCCCATCAATATGAACTTTCAAATAGAGGCAGCTAGGATGTACAGCAGATAAGTAAATTTTTTGCCCTAATTCTTTATTCAAATTATCAGTAGTCAAGGTCAAGTTTTCGAGCTCAAATTCGACCGTCACTACTTTCCCTGATCCTTTTTGTGTTTTGCTTCAGCCTTTTTATTACCCTTTTGAGAGCATTTATGACCAGGTTTCCAATCCTGCTGACATTTAAAGCATTTATTTGATTTTTGCTCAACTTCCTGTTTATCTAAATCTACGCTTTCTACAATCCGACCCAATCTTTTGATTTCTTCTCTAAGTATTTCTACTATATCCTGACTCAAAGATGGCTTTTCTTCATCTTCAAGCTTAGCCTTTCTTGCAACTGCAGACACGACAGCCTCCTGATCATTAGGCTTTTTAATTACTGACTGATAACCGCTAAAGGCTTCAAACTCCACAGCAAATGTAATTGCTTCATCAAGAGTCTGTCGGCTAATAAATTGAATGTGTTTCTGAATTTCATATGAGCAAAGACCACGAATAAACTGATCAATAGCAACTGATTCCCTTGCAGCATTTGGAAGGGTAGGAAAAGCTGAATTAGCCATTCGATGGAGAGCATGTCCCAAGTCTGTAGAAGACTCACCAAGAGAAAGTTCCTATTCCGAAATTCCAATCGATATGCAACCTCTCGACCAGGAGGTCTGAACCCATGAAGAAATGCAGATCGATTTTCTGAATAACAGCTAACCTGGCTGAGGATCAAATCACTCAAAATCTTTTGGGGCAGGACATCTCAGACACATCATAAGTTGTTGTTCCTTTTCACTATAATCCCATCTATTCCAATAAGACTGGGGTTCTTTTTTCTCTCTTGACAATGCCCTTTCCCTATTCAAGTCACCTTGACCAACAAAATGAGACCTTGACCTTTGTGTTGGTGGTAATGTTTGTCCAAAACCTATCTCACCATAAGAATTTAATTGAACAGAACTATAGCGTTCTTTAGGAAATTCAAAATTATGTGCCATGCAACAGGAGTACAACCAGATAAATACGGTACTTTAACTTGGGTTCCAAGACCTAACTGTGGCGTACTATTTGAGTACAAAGCTGAAGGGTGAGCTCCTTTTCCAGAATCATTCTCAAACTTTAACCAATTATCCCTAGGCAAATCACCAGGCAACTCATCTCTGTGAACGGAATGCGTACCTTGTAACAGATTATCTCCAGTTACATGAACTGTTGACAAATTCTTTGAGAACCAAAAGTATTCTGTGATGGATTATGCCCAAAATGATCAGCTGTTATTAACTTCTTTATAATGTCGTGAGCAGTTTGAGGTGTGGGAAACCCAAATAAATCTACAGGTGATGAATGCTTCCTTCAGGAATACAGCAATGGGTCTGAAAAATGTCTACATCCAATATGCTGTTGCTTTGGGGGAAACTCCCACCTTTCAGGAACCAAATTGGGCTCACGATTACCAGAAGAAGCAATAGTCCTCTCCACATAATTTGGTTGAAATTTAGTCTCATGTATTATCCCTGGGTCTATTCCAACATGACCTTTAATGCCAGACACGTGTGTTGAACCCCATTCTCAATAATAGCTAGAACTGTGGTGTGGCACTTCCGGTCTTTTTTTAAACATAACATTCTTTACATGACCTGTCTCCACCCCCCCCCCCCTGTTGAATATTTTATTGGGTTGTGCTAACAAATCTTCCCTGGGATGAGGATTTTCAAAGACAGAATTTTGCCCAACTGTATCAGCCAAAGAAGTGTTCTGAGACGTGTGTTGTGAGTTTCCAATTTTACTAATGTAATCAAGCTTATGAGGAGTGTGTCTTAGGCCACTTTTAAATACTTGTTTTTTATCAAACTTAGTCGGACTTTCCCCCAATTATTCTATGCCAACTCTCAGTCCTATAAGGTAACCTTAAATACTTAGTGGAATCTAATCTATCTGTTTCATTCACATGATAGCCCTGTCCCAACATTTGGTCGTTCATATTCTCTTGAACATTGGGAGGTTTAAAACCATATGCATTACCAGAAGAGAATAACCTTCGAGACTCAACTGAACTCTGTATTCTTGGTAAATCTCCAAACCTTGACCTGTATTCAGTCATAGAATGACTTTGCCTCAAAACCTCAGGTGTACCAACATTGTGACCATCCACTTTACCCGCAGTGGTATAGCTAGATTCACTGTGCATATTAAGGCCTCGGAATTGTGTTTCCAAAACATTTACCTGTGCAGTCATTCGGGGAGAAGCTCTTGTATTGTTGACCATACAATCCCCAGTTAGTGAAGCTTGCCTATCACCTCTAAAAGTTCTATTTCCCCAAGAATTAAACAAGTCATCTTGACTGCCAAAATTTCCTTAATATTGTTCATAAAATTGCTCCATACTTTTGAATGCTATAATAAACAGATCCTGGTAGCCTCGCCAATCTGTAACATGTGGGTGGGGTGAAAGACTCCCCAAGGGCTAGAACCCTGGTTGGAATATCACTGTTAATCTTCCGTTTCGTGAGGACCTGGTTCAACCTTCCAACGATGGAATAAATGCACACTGTATTCCAGAGATCACACAAACTTGTTGGTTGTAATAGATAAATCAACCATTTTAAATTTAGTCGTGGTTTATTGAGAAAAAAGAAAAACCCAATAGGATGAAATGAACATGAATGATAAAACCACGGACGTTTTTACTTGAGGTTTGGAAAGCTTTTGCCTTTATTCAACATGAGAAGGGCAAAAATTAATAGTGCCAATTTGGGAGGGTCGTCGAACCTGTATGCTTTAAAAATAAAAGCTAAATAAATGCACTTGATAGCAGTGGGCGCCACAATCAGAGCAAGTCGCACAGTGATGCGACTTGCACCAGAGGATGCACCCCTTTCAAACGAGTGCAATTAGAATTACTCCCAGAGTGACTCCAATGAACCCGTTTACGGGTAGATAATGCCCCCTCTACCAACCTTGTTAAAGGTAGAAGACACAGCTAAATCAAAGCGTTAATGCCAAGAAGGGTGTCTTTACTGAGAAAAGACGGCCTTATATAGGCGATTAGAGAAGAAACATCTGAATACTATTTGATCCCTCGTTTTAGAAATAACCAACGAGAGAACAGAAGAAGGGTTGTTGGAAAGAACCAATGAGATACGTTGGCTCAAACACACGAAGACCAGCGGAAGTGGCGAAATACCACAAGAAATGTTTGCAACAGTGAAGTGAGCTGGTAGACAAAACATTTTGGGTAACTATTAATAAACTAAACGCAATTCCGCTACACCCCATCTCCTCAAAAGACAAAGGTTCCTATTTGTTATGACAAACATAGTCTGTGATTCCCAAAAATAAGTACCTTTGCTTATAGAATATTAATGGAGTGGCTAGAGCTTATATGAAGTTAAAAGGGCCTTTACCAACAGTGCACCACCACCCTTCCCAATCGGACAAATGTCCAATTGGAGACCAAAGTGATACACAGAGGAGGAAGGTTGCTATAAACCACCCATTACCAAAAAGAAAGGTATAACAATTATGAGTAATTACCTCTCCCCTCGGCACATCATCACCATTTTCAATGGCATAAAAAAACGTCATTGGAATTGGCAGTGATATGCAAAGGAGGAAGGCATATGATTCAACACAAGAATAATGAATATGATGATGATGATGATGATTTACACTTTCTTAAACTTTATAAAGTTCATTTCCTCTGCTTTCTCTTCAACACTAGTCTCTGAAGATACTGCTGAAGTCTGCCATTTTGTCTTCATCTGTCTCACACACGAAGTCCTCCCTGATCCATAAACAGTCACAATTACCTCGTCACAACGGGCAACTGGGTTTAGAGTCCTCTCTAAAAGCGGCGTTGTCTGGGAAACATTTGCCATTCTTTGTCGCTCTGCTGCCACCTGGCTCTGAACTGCATTCGACGTGTAGACACGACATAAGATGGCATGAGTACAGCTTCCGGGTCTATATACTGGTGGATGGTCTCAGACTTCCCCTCCAACTTTCCCACTGCCTCCTTTGCTAGCTGCTTGTCCATGTTATGTCGTATCCAGAGGTGCCTCTGTAGCTGGTTTCGTCGAACATGGCAAAAGCTACATAGTTCACAATAGAACTTTACTAAAAAATGAAATCTATGGCGACTATCCCAATGTTTCTTCACCTGCCCAAAATTCATGAAGATAGGGGTTTGGCACTCTATCACATTACATCTCATTCCCTCTTGTGGAAACACTGGATGAAGATCCACATCTAACTCGTCCAACTCTTGCAGAAAAACAGCCAATTCAACTTCGTCCTCCATTACTGAAAAAGATGAAATACTGCGTGGGGGGGATACAGAGGTGGGTTGGGGTGGTAGTCGAATCGGGGTGGGGTGGGGGCTGTATGATTGTTTCGAGCGTACATCCGAGCATGCGAGTTAGTAATGGTTACTCTAGCGTGACATACAGGTCAAATTGGCCGGGTGCATTATTGTAAAGGAAAAAGGTATTGAATCTGTAGCACATGTCACGCTAATAAGGAATTACTTTCTTATATGGATTTCCAGCAAGAACAGCAAGTTGTATTGCTTTTAAGCTTGCTTTTATGAGTAAACAGATCCAATTCTACATATTGAGTTTTCTCATAGCAAGAGAGAAACAGTATTCTCAGGCTCCAGCCTGTTCCAGCTGCAATCTGGAAACAACATCCGTATCTTACAATGCCAGAAAGATAAATTTAGAAGATATTTTGGGGAGTAAACATCTCTTTGTTTATTAATTCGTCCCCTTTTGGTTCGTTTTGGGCTTTCTAATGGAAAACTAGTACGTTCTTGTTCTCAAGTACTTTTATTATTGTTCAGATTTGATCAGATACTGATTCCTGAATATCATGTTCATAACAAACTTCATCGAATTCAGACAGTTCAGATTGAACTTTTCCATCTATGGGTGACCAACTCAATGGTGGATTATTTGCAGTGTACGGTTTAAGATGGTCAACATGTACTATGGTGGGGGTTTCAACTTGGGTTTTCTGTATTTCATAATTGACTGATGTCAGTTTATTTAAAATTAGATAAGGTCCTATCCAGCCTTGACATAATTTGCTTACAAGGACTGGAGAATACCATCTCCACACCCAATCACCACGGGCAAATTCCTGGGGTTTGAGCCCACGATCATAATACTTTTTTCTGATGACATGCTGCTTTCTTAAGATTTCTGAATGTAAATTCAAAATTGTTCCTCATTGTATTCTGAATCCAGTTACATAGTGAACAGGACACGTTTCACGCTGATAAGACAGTGGATTCGCTACCATCAAGTCTAGAGGACAGTTAATCAATCTTTTCAACATTACTAAATTTGGACTACAATTTGTGCTTTGATGGGTTGTGGAGCGATAGGCCATCATTAGGTATGGAAGGTGGTCATACATGTAACAGGAAGGTGGTCATACATGTAACAGGTTGGACTACAATTTGTGCTTTGATGGGTTGTGGAGCGATAGGCCATCATTACGTATGGTGGGTGTTTTACATGTAACAGGTGGGTGGGTAGAAAGACTCCCCAATGGTTAGAACCCTGGTTGGAAAATCCCTGTTAATCTTCAGTTTCGTCAGGGCCTGGTTCAACCTTGCAATGATAGAATGTATGCACACTGTATGCCAGAGATCACACAATACCATCTCCACACCCAGTCACCGTGGTGAGAGATGGTATCCTGATATTCTACAAGTACTCCTTCCACTTTCTTCAATCAGTCTGATTTTCATTGACAAAAAACAGAGAGAATCTGTATTAGAGCCCTGTTAAAACGCTCTACTAGTCCATCAGATTGAGGCCTGTAAGGAGGTGTTTTAGTTTTTTTCTATTCCCAACTTTTCACACATTGCAAGGAAGAGTTCAGATTCGAATTCGCTCCCTTAATCTGTATGAATTACTGAAGAAACACCAAAGCATACAAATAGTTCAGAGACTATTGTGTCAGCCACAGTGAAGGCTTTATGATTTGGGACTGCATAATCCTCAGTCCACTTGGAAAAATAGTCTCCAACAACTATTATGTACTCATTACTATTTCTGGTAATAGGAAGGCCACCTAGTGTGTCAATTGCAATTTGTTGCGTTGGTAAGGAGGCTATATCATGTTGTAAAGGAGATTTGCCTTTGCCAGGACCAGGTTTGCGCTTTGCACAAAGGTCACGCTCAGAAAACCACCTCCTGACATCTTTTCCCATTCCTATCCAATAAAACCTTTTTCTTACAGCCTCAATAGTTTTATCACGACTCAATTGGCCTGATGTCCTTTGGTTGTGAAGAAATGTCAAAGTTTTATCCCTTAAACTTATTGGTGCTAAAATTTGTTTCTAGGGGTTCCATGGGAGTTTGTTTCACAATTTCTAACTAAAAGACCATTCTCTAAATGCAAAACCTCCCAGCTTTGACAGAGAACCCTGACTTCATGTCCAACCTCAGTTAATTTTGCTTTGGTGCTTTTTTCAGGATATGTTTGTTTCAACAGAATGAACTGTTTTAATACTGGATCTTCAGACTGCCAGTCTATCAAAGAATTTAACGTCCAAGATTCAACCCAATTTGAAATATTTTCCTGTGCAAAGTTTTTGTTCAACTCTGACACACTTGCAGTATTATTAATGCAGCAAGATATGTCAGTTGGCAAATTCTCAACTATTGACTCTATTTTCAAAACACTTTCTGCTTTACAAGAGGGACAATCGCCTCTCCTTCTGGAAATACCATCTGCATTAAGGTGCTGTTTACCTTTCCTATATTGAATTTCATAGTCGAACGTGTCTATAATAGAAATCCACCTTGCAAGCATTCCCTCTGGCTCCTTAAAATTTTCAAGCCAGACTAGGGAGGTGTGGTCAGTTCGAATCAAGAACTTTTGCCCCCAAAGATAATGTTTAAAATGTTTTAAAAATGTAACTACTGCCAACAGTTCCTTGTAAGTTGTACAGTAATTCCTTTGTGATTTATTGAGTGTATAACTACCACCCACAATGACGTTTTCTTAAACATTTTGATTCTGTGATAACACAGGACCTAATCCTGTTAAGCTAGCGTTGGTATCTAGTATAAACTTATCATTACATGTAGGGTAGGTAAGAATTGGGGCACTTGTAAAAAGTGTTTTTACTTTCACAAAAGCACTTTCACAATTGTCGTCCCATTTAAATCTAACAGAGATGGAGATGAGTGAAGATGCTATAGTAGAGAAATCTGGTATATATCTGTGATAATATCCAGCACAACCTAGAAAACTCCTAACTTTTGAAACAGAACTAGGGGTCGGCCATTCTTGGACAGCCTCAACATTCTTAGGATCACACCTAATTCCTTTGCCTGAAACAACATGATCCAATTATGAAACTTCAAAAGAAAATAATTTACATTTCTTGAGTTTTAGTTTCAAGTTGGCTTTTCTGAAGCATTGAAAAACAGCTTTAAGATTTCCAAAAGCCACTTCAAATGTTGTCCCAAACACTATGACATAATCGAGATAACACAAACATCTAGACCACTCGAGACCTCCTAAAACCAATTCCATAAGCCTTGAAAATGTGGCAGGGGCGTTACAGAGCCCAAAACTCATAACATTGAATTGATACAGCCCGTTGTGCATCACAAAAGCTGTTTTAGGCTTATCACTTTCAGCCATACCAACTTGCCAATATCCACTGGCTAAATTCAAAGTGCTAAACCATTGAGCATTTCCTAATGTATCCAACACATCATCAATTCGTTTCAAAGGAAATGCATCCTTTTTAGTTAACAAATTGAGCTTCCGATAGTATATACAAAAACGTACTGAATCATCCTTACAAGACACTAAAACCACAGGGGAAGACCATGGGCTACTACTTGATTCAACAATACCATTTTCAAGCATTTTCTGAACTTCCTCATCAATTATCTCCCTTTTTGCTGGGGCAGCTCTCCTTGGGGAAAACTTAATTGGCTTCTTGCTGCCTGTATCAATTGTATGTTCTACCAAATTTGTCCTACCAAATTTACCATCGGGCAAAACAAAAACATCCTGATATTCTACAAGTAATTCTTCCATTTTCTGCAATTGTTGAGACAATAACCGTTGGGGTAAACCATCTAACAAACAACCTAAATGACCAGGAAAGACAGTAGAACCTTTATTTGCTGTAGAAGTTTCCTCTTTAATTATTTTCACAACTGGTGATATAGTTGCAACCACAGAATTTCCATTTATTTCAATTTTCTTTTTTGAAATATTAATGAGGGACATCCAAACAACACTGTAATTGGTATTTACAATACATCGAGCCATCAATAAACCTTTTTGTTTCACCAAAGAAGTTGGTTCCACAAGTCCCTTGGGAAGGTCAAAAGAACCATCCACAAATCCACCAACCAAACACTCAGTGTCAGGAAGTATGGTGATGGATTTTTGAAGTCTTATATGAGCTCACTGTTCACCAGCTAATGGAAACAAATGAAAAATCAGTTTTATCTAACCTCAGTGTCTGCTCTTCAAAATGAAGTTCTGCCTTATGCTTTGTAAGAAAATCAATTCCGAGAACTCCAGAAAAATGATCTAGTTCTGCAATAATAACTTTTTGCTCAAAATTATAGTTGCCAATTTTGAAGATAAATCAACCATTTTAAATTTAGTCGTGGTTTATAGAAAAAAAAGAAAAACCCAATGGGATGAAATGAACATGAATGATAAAACCACGGACGTTTTTACTTGAGGTTTGGAAAGCTTTTGCCTTTATTCAACATGAGAAGGGCGAAAATTAATAGTGCCAATTTGGGAGGGTCGTCGAACCTGTATGCTTTAAAAATAAAAGCTAAATAAATGCACTTGATTGCAGTGGGCGCCACAATCGGAGCAAGTCGCACAGTGATGCGACTCGCACCAGAGGATGCGCCCCTTTCAAACGAGTGCAATTAGAATTACTCCCAGAGTGACTCCAATGAACCCGTTTACGGGTAGATAATGCCCCCTCTACCAACCTTGTTAAAGGTAGAAGACACAGCTAAATCAAAGCGTTAATGCCAAGAAGGGTGTCTTTACTGAGAAAAGACGGCCTTATATAGGCGATTAGAGAAGAAACATCTGCTACTATTTGATCCCTCGTTTTGGAAATAACCAACGAGAGAACAGAAGAAGGGTTGTTGGAAAGAACCAATGAGATACGTTGGCTCAAACACACGAAGACCAGTGGAAGTGTCGAAATACCACAAAGAATGTTTACAACGGTGAAGTGAGCTGGTAAACAAAACATTTTGGGTAACTATTAATAAACTAAACGCAATTCCACTACATACATAAGGAGTTGGAATTGCGTAATCATATTTCAAATATGACTACGCCATTCCAACTCGTTATCGGCTCGAGCGAAATATGATTACGCCATTCCAACTCGTTATGTAAACACTCACCGATTCAAACACACATCGCATTCTGTCTATTTATATAATTTAGTTATTTTGCTTTCACGATTTTCACACAGACGGTTGCATTGAATTCTGTTTCCCTAGTTTTATATATGTAATTGAACTCCCTGTGCAGGTACCTGTCACGTTAAATGAGAAACACTTACTTATTTACTTACTTACCTCGACAAGTAATTTATTTTTTTCTTCAGTAGACACAGCAGCCCGTTACAAATATGGGTCACGTCAATCAAATCATAGAACGTTTCAACACTGTATTTTAACATTTCGTCGCATGAGTGCAAGAATGTTCTATGTCCCATAGGGGAGATAATACATAGTCCTATAGGGGAGATAATACATAGTCCTATAGGGGAGATAATACATAGTCCTATAGGGGAGATAATACATAGTCCTATAGGGGAGATAATACATAGTCCTATAGGGGAGATAAACAGGGGAGACAATATATAGTCCCATAGGGGAGATAATACATAGTACCATAGGGGACATAGGACATTCTAACACTCAGGCGTCGATTTGTGTCTTCGTGTAATCTAATTAGTTACAGTTAAAACTAGAAGTCCTGTCACGAATAGTGCGCTTATCTAGGCTTAATTGCGCGATGGAATTGCGCGCAATTGCCATATCGAATGGCATCCAAAGCATAGCAGGCTCTCTTGGTTACTCATAGCAAACACGTGCAATGTTTCTGCCAATGGACCTCCTGGTTACCCGGTGGTCCATTGGCTGAAACATTGCTTGTGCACAGGCCATATGTACAGAATTTGATAGCTTTACTTGGGTCATAACGCGTAAATTAACGCGCATATCAACGTGCTATTTGTGCGCATTTCATGACAGGACTTCTAGTTTTAACTGCACACTAGATCTCCAATGCGGAACATTCCATATTCGTCATCCATGATGATGATGATGTTCTTTGTAAGAATTGAGAAACTTGTAAGTCGTTGGTTTGTTTTCTTTTTAACATTTACTATACTTGAATGCAGTCGATAACAACAGCAGTCGGCACACGGATACGTTGGTGTAAATGGATCCCCCCAAAAACTTGAAAGTTGTATATTAAGTTATATAAAATAGTATATGTTAATCGCTGAACTGATATTTAACTGAGGATTAATGCACATTCCGCTGATAAGGTGGGCGGAGCTTACTTGATAGCTTCAGTGCAAATTCCAAAATAATTTAAGTTATAGATGCGTGGTTAAAAAACATTGTCTAGTACGTCCATTCAGGTATAGAGTTCCGACAAATGTCACCTGGTAGAGAATACACCAGACATGTGTCGGGAGAATGAAACCGATTAAATTAAGTAACAATCAATTTGAATATTATGAACAGTATAACTTCATACTATAAAATGATGATATGTATGCATACAATATCAACACCTAACACTAAAAGTAAAAGAGAAGTGACTCTTGACGCTATCGCTATTTTACTTATGGGATACAAAAAGTATTTTTGAGTTAACATGAAATTCCAACAAACCTGTCAAAAAAGTTGTTTGATAAAACAAATTAAGAGTTTTAAAATTCGAAACTATATTTTGTGAGACATATGCATACCGAGATCCTAGTTCAACTATCTATCAAAACATGTCCATCAAGATTTGTTTTATGAAATTGATTGATGCTGAACTAGTTTTAACCCTTTACCCAAAGAAAACGATATATAAATTTATTATTTTAAATATCATTTTTTTTAAGTTTTTCAAAACATTTCAACAAAACCATATCATGTGACCCCTTATTGGAACGAGCTCATTGAGCTCGTTCCAATGGGGGTCGGTCACATGATATGGTTTTGTTGAAATATGTTGAAACATTTAATTTTTTCAACTGATCAATTTGCATATTACGCGGGCGGATGTGTGCGATTCGTTAGGTAAAGGGTTAAAAAATAGTACTATGGTATCAGCCAATATCACGGATTGAAAGAAAAAAAGATCAGAAAATTAAAGCAAACTCACTGATTTACATTATGGATTTCTATAGAACACCGCAGGTGACATGCAAAAAACAATCTTACTTCGTGTGAACGAACAAAATTCGATCGGACTGGTTGAATTCGTGCGCGCGAACTGAATTCGGGCGAACGAATTGAATTCGTGCACACGAACTAAATTCGTGCGAGCGAGTTGAATTTGTGCGAACGAAGTGAGATCGTGCGAAAGAACAGAAGGGCGTCATAAGGGTCTCTTGATCGGATATCCGTAGTGAGATTTCCATGCATCTTGTTGTAGAAAACAAATCTCAGTCTGTTGTCGGGCAGAATGACCGGGCAGTTTCGTTGCGTTTCAGCCTAATCAATAGGATTACTGCTGTTGAATTCGAGCAGCCGTGCCTCGGTGTAGAAAAAGTGGAGAAGTAAGGAAGGGATGAGGGACAACCAGAAGGTTTGGGACGTACATGTATCCTTCCTACTCTATACAAGTCTGACCTTCGGAATTCGTGTACATAAGGCGAGACATTACATTTTACACACATTTCTGCACCAAGTCTCCTTATTCGCAGGTTATTCTCTTCCACGCTCACCACCAATGTTGATAATTCTATAATTCCAATGATCTCTTCCACGTTTCAGGTCTGGTTCCGCGGCTGAGGATATCTCTCGATGGTCGTAGTTTAACAGGTGTCGAATGTGAAGACGTGTTCGTTAAGTTCACCTGTTCACACAATAATTGTTAGAATGAAAAAAAATCAAGGATAGTGCATGGGTTCTGAATATATGGGGTGTAGGGAAACCTAAAAAAATGTAAAACAAACAAAAAAACAAAGACTCACTGAAGTCATCAATTTCAATATGGGAAATATGTAGCAATCAGGATGTGTCTTCTTTGAGGGGAAGTGTAGAGCATGTATTGGCCAAACTTGTTTTCAGTTGAGGCGCTACGTTGTGCGAGTAATGGGAATGTGTCCCTTCTTTTCAATTATTAGTTCCAGGATTCGTGAAAATCAGATGAGATAATATATGGGGTTGAGTCAACAGAAAGGCGGGGGATGGGAGAGAGGTGGGCAATGTGTAACTGTTGGACTATAGGTTTGATACTATGTTATCTCCCAGGCCGACTGATAAGGGAGTGCCTACCCCGTAGTTCGACTGCCAAACCCTACCAATATACATTATCTATCGGATTTACATGAATCCCAAGTCCTACTTGTGACAACTGGGAGAGGGTTCGGGGTGGGTACATTTTACTTGTTCATATGGATCTTTACAAAACTGAGAATTTCATGTGAGTTCCATCTCCAAAACAGTCCACGCTTAAATGCAGATTCCGACATAAGGACTGTATATTAAAACTGACTTAATTTGTATGAAAGTTCAGATATCGATTTAAGCATGGTTTACTTCATTATTTTATCCCATTAAATCATTCATCAAACGTAACGCCCAAAACCGGCCAGTGCAATTCACAAGAAAATTGTCTTTCCTCTTTCAATATTTTTAAAAAACATATCTTATGACCCCTCATTGGAAAGATCTTGTTCAGCTCGTTCCAATGAGGGTAATAGAATATGTCTTTGACGCAAAAAATAGTTATTCAATAATTTTTTTATGCAAGTCTCATCAGCTTTTCATGTTACGTTATTTAGTTATTTAGTTATTTGTGTTTAGGGTCACATATTTCTGCACAATGGCTAATCATGATCGCGACAGTTTTACGGGTAGAGGAAGCCGAAGTACCCAGAGATAACCACTGAGCAACGGCGAACAACTGTCAGCTCCCCAACATACTAACTCCACACAAGCAGGGTTAGGTAAGTGTACCATCGACGTGCAGTAGGCCTTAGTACACAGCGCCACCGTGCCCCACGTGGGCAATGGGGGTAAAGTGTCTTACCCATGGACACAACGCGGTTGCCACAGGTCGGATACGAACCGAGAACCCCTCGGCTTGCAGCCTGCACCTCTACCTACTGAGCCACCGCGCCCCTCATGTTATGTTTAGGGTTAAATTAAACCCTAATCAAAACATATTTTTTTCAGGAATTTATTTTCCAAGGAAAACAATGTCGTGGTACTGACCTAATTAACTTACAGTACATGTTGAGGATTAATGTCACTTATAAGCATGTAAGGCTGGACAATAGAAATATATTTAACCAGTTTCTTTCAATGCGAATTCAAAATACATGATGAAGTTGACGTTAGTTTCTAGTATGCACTGCTGAAAAGATCAACATAAAGATGAAGTCTATTTTAACCCTTTGAAATGGAGCGGCCAGTTTTCCGGCCAGGAACATGAGACGCCATAACGTAATTGAATAGGTTGGTTGTTCAATAAATGTGCGGGATAGACCATTGAATATTTTCAACGTGCAGCCCCAATGCTGCACGATGAAAATATTGATTGGTCTACCTCAAATAATGAATATAGACTCTTCCGATTGCTGCCATTGAACTGGCATGGAAGATACCACCAGCGTTAAAAGGGTTAAACACTCTCCAATATCAATGTTGAATCGAAAATCATGGTGAGAATAATGCTTCTTTCAGGTACAGTACGTGGAGAGTGGATTGTAACTAAATCACCCGCGGAGTGGAGTCATCATCCAAGCTATAACTTTCAAATTTTGTACATATCGAGAAAAAACACAAGCAATGTTTCAGCCAATGGACCTCCGGGTTTAACCCGGAGGTCCATTGGCTGAAACTTTGCTTATGCTGGTTATGCTTTCCAACAAATTTGCAATTATTGCTTGGGTGGAATCTCCACTCTGCGGGTGATTTAATGATAATACACTCTCCACGTACTGTAAGCAATACTATAAACTGTAAGATAGGGATGAAGTAATTTTAGCCAATCGTTCATACCAATGATGTTTCAAAATACATTTTGGGGATTAATTTCACCTTTAAACACACAAGGCTATGAAGTGAAATGTAGGGAGAGAGTCCTGTTTAACTAAACGTTCATGCCAGTGTTAAGACTAGAGACATTGTTGGGATTGATTTCACTTTTCTGCAAGCCAGGCTATAAAGTGCAACATAGGGATGAAGTAATAACATGTCCTTCATACCAATATTGCTTCCAATGAACCTGCAACACATTAGACTACCAGCTTCTGTGTACCATAAATAATGTTAGTATACCAAGGTAGACCAACACTTTAAATTTACTAGGTTTCCGAATTGCGTCAGTGAAATGATACCGCAATAAAATGGAGAGACTGCAGTATGCATTACAAGAAATATTACAAACTACTTCAGAAAAACACAAAGAATTACTTTAGCAAGATAATTTATTCAGCATCATTTGCATATATACAGGATAATAAATTTCATGTAGACAAACTCATACGATATATACTGTTGGAAAATGAAATAGCTAGATTGGTCATCTACCTGCCATCATCCCAAAAATTGGAAGGATTTTGCATTTAATTAAATACACTCCAATTCATACTAGGCTGTTGAGCATTTTGTAAAACTGGGCGCGGAGGATTATTCCACGGGGCATTAGGCGAGTGAAATAATCCGCGCGGCACACAAGGGGGTGAAATTGCACTAGGCATTTTGTGTGGTGGTGAGGGGGCTATTATCTATTTGCTCAATCACCAGACATCATATAGAAGACAATAATGTACAAGTCGGTCGGGACAAGGCATCATTTAGTCAACAGTGACAACTCAAAATAGCCATTAGAAAACCCGCTTTATAACTTCTGGATCGCTTAAATAGAGAAAACATAATTTTGGTATAGTTAAAACCAGAAGTCCTGTCACGAACTGTGCGCGTATCTAGCCTTCGTTGCGCTTAGGAATTGCGCGCAATTGCCATATCTAATGGCACCCAATGCACGACAGGTTCTCCTGGTTACCCATAGCAAACACAGGCAATGTTTCTACCAATGGACCTCCGGGTTACCCGGAGTTCCATTGGCTGAAACAGTGCTTGTGCACTGGCCATATGTACAGAATGTGATAGCCTCACTATGGTCATAACGCATAGATTAACGCGCAGATCGACGTGATATGTGTGCGCCTTTCATGACAGGACGTCTAGTTGTAACTGGTTTGAAAATTTATTTTGTTACAATTGTTTGGACCAACTCTGACAAATATATGTTTTTATCAGTTATATATTTCAAGTATATTCAGAAATGAACACGAATGTTTGTATCCGTTTTATTACATAGTTATGAGTTCGTTGGATAATCAGTCTATAATGTGTTCAAATATTTTTTCCAGCATGTATCCTGTTGTGAATTCAGGTGATCTGGCATCAAGTCATCACAAATCAACTGGTAAGGCCACACAAAGTTGATCTTCTGTTTCTCAAGCCAATCTTTGAAGAATTGCATGTGGGCTGTTTTCTATTTTAGGGTTTTATTTATTTTTTTTATTATCAACAGTTTATGTGCTTGTTTTTTTTATGTTTTAGGCCTAATAATCTACATAACAGCATGGAGAATGGTGGCCGAGTGGATAAGTGCGCTGGTCTCTCATGCCAGAGGTCCCGGGATCGATCCCCGGTCGGGGAAAGTTCTCGAGGTGTCCGAACACTCTCTATCAGCATCAATTGTGGGGTTGATGCTGTCACAGCGTATCGTCCTATCGGGTGGGGACGTAAAATGGCTGTCCTCTGTGCGGAGAGAGACACACTCCGTGCAGGCTAAAGATCCCTTCGTAGTATTCGAGAAGAGCTAGGCCACGACGTTGCCGCTATGAAGGTCATCTCACATACCTGCACCATTGGACCAAGGAGAGGCGTTAATATAAGTTGCATAACTTGTTTGTCAATCTTTGTAAAATCAATTAAGATTAAATAAAAAAAATACATAATAGCATGGGTGGTGGTGTATTTCGTCCCTTGAGTGCAAGCATTGCAAAGCATTGTTGCACTCAAGGGACAACTTTATCAATTTTATTAATTTCGGTAAAAAGCATTTAATTTTTTTTATTTTTTAAGTTTCAATTGGTTATAAAAAGGCAGCATACAACAGCCCAAAGGACAAAGCGGGATGACCTGACAAACAAGTTTTGAACTTTTCTTTTAGGCCTGAGTTAGCAATTCTGATTTCTATTTTAGCTATTTTGAACATGCTCTATGGGGTAAATACTCATTGTCAAATAAAAAAGTCGAGGACTAAAATACAGAAATCTGATCAGGATCGATGCTTGGATGCTGGAACAGTATTGAGAAATTAGATGACATTTACAGCACTCTGGTAGCACGTGTGATCTCCTTCCCGATCGACAGGCGTTATAAATATTATCCAACCACGACATATATAGAAGTCCTGTCACGAACTGTGCGCTTATCTAGGCTTGATTGCGCGTTGGAATTGAGCGCAATTGCCATATCGAATAGCTTCCAGAGCACGGCAGGTTCTCCCAGTTACTCATATCAAACACAGGCATTGTTTCTGTCAATGGACCTCCGGGTTACCCGGAGGTCCATTGACTGATACATTTCTTGTGCATAGGTCATGTGTACATAATTTGATTGCCTTACTATGGTCATACCTCGTAGATTAAAGCGCAGATCGACGTGCTATTTGTGCGCATTTCATGGCAGGACTTCTAGTTTTAACTCTATGGGCTTCCAGTATTATATCAGGTAATAAATCATTGAATTATTAAGACTGAATGATGAAAACGTCTAACGGACACATCAGTCTTGGAAATGAGACGGGTGCGAGTGCAATTGCTCCCGTCAGCACCCGTCTTTTCATATTGTGGAGCATTAATATACTGTGAGGGCATATAAATGTGTGTTGTTTTGAGAAAGCAGCACTCTGTTGCCAGTGGCAAGTTACTGTCATAATTCAGCTATTCCTTATACATTTAACCCTTTAAAGATGAACGGTCGCCTTTCCAGCCAGGAACATCATACGCCATATTAAATAGGGTGGCTATTCTATAAATGTATGGGGTAGACCAATCAATATTTCAACGTGCAGCCTTGGGCTTATACTGATTGGTCTACCCCAAATAATGAATATGGACGCTTCTAATTCTTGCCATTGAACTGGCATGGACGATACCACCAGAGTTTAAAAGGTTGCGGTTCCTGGTGTTTGGTGACAGTATTTCCTCGAAAATTCCTATACTAACATTTTTTCGGGTCCAATTTACTCCAGTCTCTGATTTCACGGGAGCTTAAAACTGCACCCGTCAATTTTTGTTCATTTCCAGCACTGACATAGCGTATGAGATGCAATGTTTTCACATTTCATTTATTCTACAGTGATGTGGACAGAAAGTAGACAGGGAATTTCGAAAATATCACGATGTAGTGGAAATTTTCTGTCCGCTTTTCACCACCTTTTAAAGTTCAATTTGGGCACCCTCTCCTCCTCCACTGGAATCATATATTCAAACACAATCACTCCACAAATGTAGTCTTCCTCTTTTCGAGAAATAATCAAGAAAATTGGAAGGACGGGCTATTTTGCGATCAAATGGCGTGTATGTTTCAGATACAGGGTGCGGGTAAATGTCTGAAGGCCATTAGACAAACGCAGATCATTTTCTAAGAGCAGGCTCTTATGATGTTTTCCCTTTGCTTCATTGTTTTTGTGTTATTTTAACCCTTTACCTAATATGAAAAGCAGACGACACTTGCAAAAAGAAATTCTTGAATAGCTATTCTTTTCATTTTTTGTCTCAAAAACATAGGTTATCACCCCTCATTGGAACGAGCTCGACGAGCTCGTTCCAATGAGGGGCTATAACCTATGTTTTAGAGACAAAAAATGAAAAAAATAATAACAATTAATTGTCGATTTTTGAGAATAGCGCTGGCCGCTATATTAGGTAAAAGGTTAAATAAAATAATTATCGTTAATAATGAAAAGTAATAAACAGAGTAATCGCTTGACTGGACTGGTTACGTGAAATAATTCATTCGAGGCGAGGGACTATATTGTAAAACACTCCTGCGCATTCGCGCACACGTGTTTGTACAACGTCCCTCTCCTCCCACGAATGTTTTTACATTTTAATTTTGTTATTTTTTTTTTCTCTCTTTTTCAGAGTTGACAATCTTTACAGGTTAACATATGGATGACATAGCAGATTTTGCATTTGATGTTATCTCTAGTACACTGCCCGTCAAGTTTTAGGCTACATCTGAATTTTGGGCCGCTACATGAATCCTACACGAATCCATTCTGTGTTATTATTTTGGCATTTGAAACAGGAGCCGGGTTTGGAAGGAAACTGTCATGTATACATTTCAAAATGTAGGTATTTGTTTTGATTTTGATTCTTCTTTTTTCATTTTCATTTCTTTACGCGGTAAGTTCTGGATTTTTCAGTATGTTTAATATTTCCGTTTCGTCAACTATGGAATCCACTTAGTTTTCACAATATGTCGGCGGTTATTGGGGTTTGTATAGGGGCTTGCCCATTTCTCTGTGCCAACTAATTCTTTCATTTTCTAAAGAATAAAGTCTTGAACACCTCTTGAATGAGAGTACCATCATAATAAAACTTAACACTTTACAGTGTCCACTATTCCTTGTGTGTGTTTTTTTGCAGAACGGTTGGGTTGGGTTGAGTCATTATTCTTTGTTTTTTATTGATTTAATAATAATGAATTTCGGCTCGTTTTGTTGGTAATTCAGTTTGTTTTATTGACCTGTCTCAGTCCGAGTAGTTAAATGACAATTCGTACAGTTTTGTTGGTAATTCAGTTTGTTTTATTGACCTGTCTCAATCCGAGTTGTTGGTTGACAATTCGTACAGTTTTGTTGGCACTTCGGTTTGGTTTATTGAACTGTCTCAGTCCGAGTAGTTGGTTGACAATTCGTATAGTTTTGATGGTAATTCAGTTTGTCTTGTTTAACTCTTTCAGTCCGAGTAATTGGTTGTCAATACGTACAGTGTTTTTGGTACTTCAGTTTGTCTTATTTAACTGTTTCAGTCCGAGTAGTTGCTTGTCAACACTTACAGTTTTGTTGGTAATTCAGTTTGTTTTATTTAACAGTCTCAGTCCGGGGAGTTGTTTGTCAATATGCACTATGCACCGTTTTGTTGGTACTCCAGTTTGTTTTATTGAACTGTCTCAGTCCGAGTAGTTGGTTGACAACTCGTACAGTTTTGTTGGTACTTCAGTTTGATTTATTGAACTGTCTCAGTCCGAGTAGTTGGTTGTCGATACGTACAATTTTGTTGGTACTCCAGTTCGTTTTATTGAACTGTCTCAGTCCGAGTAGTTGGTTGACAACTCGTACAGTTTTGTTGGTACTTCAGTTTGATTTATTGAACTGTCTCAGTCCGAGTAGTTGGTTGTCGATACGTACAATTTTGTTGGTACTCCAGTTCGTTTTATTGAACTGTCTCAGTCCGAGTAGTTGGTTGACAACTCGTACAGTTTTGTAGGTACTTCAGTTTGATTTATTGAACTGTCTCAGTCCGAGTAGTTGGTTGTCGATACGTACAATTTTGTTGGTACTCCAGTTCGTTTTACTGAACTGTCTACGTCCGAGTAGTTGTTTGAAAATACGTACATTTTTGTTGGTACTTCAGTTTGGTTTATTGAACTGTCTCAGTCCGAGTAATTGGTTGACAAATCGTACACTTTTGTTGGTACTTCAGTTTGATTTATTGACCTGTCTCAGTCCGAGTAGTTGGTTGTCGATACGTACAATTTTGTTGGTACTCCAGTTCGTTTTACTGAACTGTCTAAGTCCGAGTAGTTGTTTGAAAATACGTACATTTTTGTTGGTACTTCAGTTTGGTTTATTGAACTGTCTCAGTCCGAGTAATTGGTTGACAAATCGTACAGTTTTGTTGGTACTTCAGTTTGATTTATTGAACTGTCTCAGTCCGAGTAGTTGGTTGTCGATACGTACAATTTTGTTGGTACTCCAGTTCGTTTTACTGAACTGTCTAAGTCCGAGTAGTTGTTTGAAAATACGTACATTTTTGTTGGTACTTCAGTTTGGTTTATTGAACTGTCTCAGTCCGAGTAATTGGTTGACAAATCGTACAATTTTGTTGGTACTCCAGTTTGTTTTACTGAACTGTCTAAGTCCGAGTAGTTGTTTGAAAATACGTACAATTTTGTTGGTACTCCAGTTCGTTTTATTGAACTGTCTCAGTCCGAGTAGTTGGTTGACAAATCGTACAGTTTTGTTGGTAATTCAGTTTGTTTTAATGAACGATCTCAGTCCGAGTAGTTGGCTGCCAATACGTACAGTGTTTTTGGTACTTCAGTTTGTTTTATTGAACTTCTCAGTCCGAGTAGTTGTTTGAAAATACGTACAGTTTTGTTGGTACTTCAGTTTGGTTTATTGAACTGTCTCAGTCCGAGTAGTTGGTTGTCGATACGTACAATTTTGTTGCTACTCCAGTTTGGTTTATTGAACTGTCTCAGTCCGAGTAATTGGTTGACAAATTGTACAGTTTTGTTGGTACTTCAGTTTGATTTATTGAACTGTCTCAGTCCGAGTAGTTGTTTGACAATTCGTACAGTTTTGCTGGTAATTCAGTTTGTTTTAATAAACTATCTCAGTCCGAGTAGTTGGCTGCCAATACGTACAGTGTTTTTGGTACTTCAGTTTGTTTTATTGAACTTCTCAGTCCGAGTAGTTGGTTGACAATTCATACAGTTTTGTTGGTAATTCAGTTTGTTTTATTGAACTGTCTCAGTCCGAGTAGTTGGTTGACAATTCGTACAGTTTTGTTGGTAATTCAGTCTGTTTTATTTAACACTCTCTGACCGAGTAATTGATTGTCAATACGTACAGTTTTGTTGATACTTCAGTTTGTTTTATTGAAATGTCTCAGTCCGAGTAGTTGGTTGTCAATATGCACCGTTCTGTTGGTACTCCAGTTTTTTTTAACTATATCAGGAAGAGTAGATGTTTGTCAATACGTACCGTTTTGTTGGTACTTCAGTTTGTTTTATTGAACTGCCTCAGTCCTTGTAATTGGTTGACCATTCGTTCAGTGTTGTTGGTAATTCAGTTTGTGTAGTGAACTATCTCAGTCCGAGTAGTTGGTTGGCAATACGTGCAGTGTTTTTGGGTACTTCAGTTTGTTTTATTGAACTTTCTGAGACAGAGTAGTTGGCTGTTGGGACGTACAGTTTTGTTGCAGTTGTTGTAGTTGGGATGTGGTAGTGTTTTCTTTATTGATTATCTGTCTAATCTATAGTCTCCTACTTTAAGACCAAATTTAGGAATCATTTCGCTGGTCCAGCCAGTTAACGACACTGCAAGTACATTTGACAGTACACATGGTTAGTGTCGATACATACACAGAACGACATGCGTGTGTGAATGTAGCCTGCATCCTGTCGTTCTATCCTTCCGCGTTGGCACTCGTGCTATATCGATTAAACCATGCACACACTCGTGTCATTCTGTGTTTATTCAACGCCCTCGCGTCTATAGAAAAACAATTATTTGAAGAACACTCAGCAATCATTTGAGAACTGTCAGCAAATGGAGCACATTGTATTACCAACCAAATTTGCGAGGGGAAACCGTGTTACTATTTCGTCCCCTGAGGTCCAATGTGTTTTATGTGCCTACTGGCGTGCCTACTGGCGTGCCTACTGGCAGATAAAACACATTGGGAATAAGGGGACGATTTTTAGCCATTTGTAGCAATTCAAATTGTAATTGCGATGCACGAT
This sequence comes from Pictodentalium vernedei, assembly GCA_031216915.1. Taxonomy (NCBI): domain Eukaryota; kingdom Metazoa; phylum Mollusca; class Scaphopoda; order Dentaliida; family Dentaliidae; genus Pictodentalium; species Pictodentalium vernedei. The sequence continues at coordinate 457,246,267 of CM062291.1, forward strand.
TTGTCGGAAATTCTAGTGAAATTTTGCTTCTTTATAAAAAATAGTCCGTCACTGATTTCTGTTCCACAGATATGTGCGGAACAGTTTTCCCTTTTCCACATGCTGTAGAGGGGATTACATAGATCTGGATCTGGCGTGTAATAAACATGCATACCGCAGACCGAAGGATCCGCCTCAACTTTGCTATCATGCTGCGGTCGATACACTGTCCACATCACACTTGGAATGGCATTTTTCAAAGAGTTGATATATAGTAAGTAAGCATGACAATAACTGACAAAATCTAACACAAAGAATTGTTACACAGAAAGTACAGGTACAACAATAAATGTGGGTTTTAATAAAACAGTCTTACGACTACCCAATACTACAACATGACTTTCACTTAATCATTATGATGCACCAACCAGAAACCACAGCGCAGAACATTGACCACCATTGGAATTTCTTTTTAACGGATAACTTTTTAATGTTCTGATGTATGCGGACACAGACTGTGCCTTACTCGGTGAAACTACATCTAACCGGGACAGTATTATCAGTTTTATTAACTTGGGTAAAAGATTCAGACATGAGTCGTTTATTTTTTATTTTTTCAAGTTGCTATTATTTAAGAAAATATTAGCATTCGGCGGTCAAAATGACCCTGCGAAGGGCCTGAGAAACAAATGTTTACCTTAGGCCTAAACTCTACCCTTCCTGGTCACGGTTGTTCTTGATCAGACAGGAGAATGCACTCTCCCTAAATGGCTTAGACATGATGGAATATATTATAGGATTAATACAGCTATTTGTATTAAGACAGATCATCGCAAAGCTGAAAGCAGCACCCCATGGGCAAAGGTCGAAAGTAGTGCAAATACTGGTATATGCAATTGGTAGAGAGAGTATTATTTGTTCAGAAATGACAACTACAGTCATAATGTTAAGTCTTCTTGATAGATTACGACTCTGACGACAAGACACGGTGTTTGTACGTCTCGATCTCCAAACCTTATACATCTTCAGGCAATGAAGTGTGATCACAATGATCAAAGGTACAAAAACCTGGAGACAAGCAAGTATTAGAAGAAGAATCACAAACGAATGGACTAAATATGTGAAAGCTAGTGTGATCCCGCCCATGAATGTTAACGATATAAGCCAATCCAATACACACATAATTATAGTGCGTTTTACTGTTAGAAATGCTTTAGCTTTTAATGGATAAACTAATGTGTAATAACGAACAAATGCTAATATTACAGAGTGCCACATTGCACATAGAATTGCCATGTCGAACAACATCTCAACAATTTTGTCACTGATCAAATATCTTTCAGAGAGATTCATTATGGAGCTTAAAACCCGAATTGCTAAGCTTAATAAATCTACAATAGCAAGGCTACATAGCACTGTAAAAGTTGGATTATGTAAATGTTTACTTCTCGCGATAGTAACAATAACCAGAATGTTTCCCAAGCCTCCAACTATAAGAAATGAAGTCTGTATTTTAATTTCATTTTCGAAATGAAAATAGTCCCATTCGTCGAAGAACTGAGGACGACCGTCGCGCAACTGAATGTCGGATATGTTTTCTGATCCGTTTGTGAATGATGTCATTTTTTCCGATGGCTGTTACTCTCTCTTGTTCTTCAACCTGGAAATAAAGTAAGGTGTGTCAATCGAAATCTTAAGTTTTAGAATTTTAGAGGGTAGCATTAATTAGCCCTGCGCACACTGCATCTATCTCATTAACAAGGATTCCTTTCGCATTATGTTCACTTTTCCTATGTGGAGTCGCACGTTAATTTTCCAATTCAGATGTTTGACATTGTACCACGTTGAAGAGTCAATTTGACTTTTCAATATTACGGCGCACGTGTGGACCGAGCTCCGTTACATTGAAAACCTCCATTGACTTTGTAACTACGAGGCCAAAAATGTTCCCTTCTGCTGGATGTTGCGAGAAGACAGAGTTGCAGTGCAAATCTGTAATTTTCAACAATTAAACATACGTGTTCCCAATAGACATTTTCTAGTTCAGACATGGCAGCACATTTTTTTCAAAACCGATCCTTTAAATTTCCTTGTGAAAAGTGCATCTTATTTCCACCATTTTATACTGCATATCGGAAAGAAAAAAGTTTTCGACCAACTGGTCCTCTAGATTGTACTGAGATTCTTCATTAAGATAAGAAATTAGTCTACCTAAGTTAGAACAATATCATATGCTAAAAATATTCCAACGGATACCAGTAAAAATATTACAAATAAAACTAGAAGTTGCGCGCAAATGCCATATCGAATGGCAGCCAAAGCACGACAGGTTCTCCTGGTTACTCATAGAAAAACGCAGGCAATGTTTCTGCCAATGGACCGCCGTGTTTCTCGTGGGTCCATTGGCTGAAACATTGCTTGTGAACATGCCATATGTACAGAATTTGATAGCTTTACTGTGGTCACAACGCGCAGATTAACGCGCAGACCGCCGTGCTGTTTGTGCGCATTTCATGATGGGACTTTTAGTTTTAACTGTAAGTTAAAACACTGTCATATGCTAAAAATATTTCAAGCGATACCAGTAAAACCACTTGGCGTTCTGAGACCGCATACAGTAACATTAAACAATATACGGGAATCTGAACATAATCTCGATCTGGGGTTGAAATTCGTTGTGAGTACTATACTGTCAAAAAAAGTTAAGCCTCTCCTCCTTCCTTTAATACCTGTGTGTACACGAATATCTCATATTGTGACATTCCTCCATCGGAGCGGGTATAGCTCCTCAAAACACTTGAACATTTCCTGGCTATTAACCACTTTACTACCGTGCATATCTGATATATGCTGTACTGTGTTAAATCCGATTTTGAATGTTTAGGTCACTCTGTGTTGCACTTCATATGAATTGAGAGGAATATTCACCATGTTGTCCATTTTGGTGATGAAAACATCATGGTTTGGGCCGGTATCTGCTATCGACAGATACATGAACGCACAAATATACAGGGACCGCATTTTGGAGCCGATTGCCATCCTCTACGGTCTCCGCTAACATGGAAATCAATTTAATTATTTGGACAATAATACAAGGCCTCACCGTGCGAGAAAAGTGAGAGAATTCAAAGATATTCAACAGAACGTCATCTGGGTGGATTTTCCTGCAAATTACTCCGTATTGCATTCCGATAGAACATGTGTGAGGCATGCTTGGCAGAATACTGGTTAATAGACAGCCACAACCTAATGACGTCGACAGTCTGCGTCCTCAGAGGAATGGAACAACATCACATTTAGAGAAATTCGGAATGTCATTGACAGCATGCCTCGCGATTAAGTCGTGTTAGAGATGGTCGAGGCGGAAGCACCAGATACTGAAAAAACGTGACGTTGTGATGGCGTCCGCTAAGCCAAATGTTCATTCAATAAAATTTGTCAAGAAACCCCTGTTTCACTAATAAGGCATATTCCCACTTCTACAAATAGCCGGTTTTCTCTCATGTGAATTTACACATTTACTGCATATCCACTGGTATTATGAGGTGTGCTTAACTATTTTGAACAGTAAATAAAAGCTTTTAAAAAGTGACATTCTTGGGATTATTGTCTGTCAATAAACTGAGTTTCACACCTCATATAAAATATCTAATGGTCCATTGTAAAAGGCACTTGGCCATCTGAATGGAAGTTGGAAGCACCAATTGAGGTGCTGACCAGAAAATATTACTCCGTAATGTATAGATTAGTTACGGAATAAAAATTAGATTATGACTGTATGGTTTACGGTCTGCAAGAAAAGCCTACCTCAAACCAGTTGGTGCAATCCATAATAGTGGTATTATAATTAAGCTTGGCGTATTTAGAACTTCACTAATAGATGCATTGCGCATTAAAATAAAGAAGGTCTTTCTTGAGAAGCTCAGCATTAAGTAATCCTACAATATAAGCTTTCTTTTCACCACTAAAGTTAAAGCTTTACAACTTGATCTCGAATAAATCGTGAATGTATTGGAAAGGGAAGTCCATTATTTCCTCCTGCCCTCTTTTGTTTTTGTTAGCTTAACGTAACACCAAGTTGAAGAATCATCTGTTTTTGGACTTTGTGAGAGGTTTAACCCTTTACCTAACATGCAAAGCAGACGACACTTGCACAAATATTCTTGTTTCAAAGACATAGGTTACGACCCCTTGTTGGAACGAGCTCGCCCGGCCCGTTCCAACGAGGGGTCATAACCTATGTTTTTGAGGCAAAAAATGAAAAGAAAATAATGAAAATTAAATGGCGATTTTTGAGAATAGAGCTGGCCGGTTTTGTCCGTTACGTGGGGTCATAACCTACGTTTTTGAGAGAAAAAAATGAAAAAAAATAATGAAAATTAATTGGCGAGTTTTGAGAATAGACCTTGCCGGTTTTGGCCGTTACGTTAGGTAAAGGTTTAATACGCTATGCCTTACACATATCGTCCCCTGAGTTCCAATGTGTTCTATGTGCCAGTAGGCACATAGAACATATTGGGACTCAAGGGACGATATGATATTGTTATTACTGGTTACCTATACATGTTGGTAACTCCGGTGACACCAGGGCAAACTGTGCAGCAAAACGGGTCTTAAACAAGTCTATCGCTGATTTTTAAGATTCCTGTCAATGACTGTATACACATATCAATAGCTACATCAGAATTATGGGACACGTAGAATGGGGTGTATGTTAACTTTCACGGAAAAAGTTCATTTAATTGAAACACTATGCCGCGTTGGTTTAACAAGACTTTCACATTGTTTTGTATTTGAGGGAGACATGTGATGGAATGTGTCGCCTATCAATGGCTTTTGACATTTGGATACATTCTCTTTTTTTTGTACTGATTTTAATGATGTCCGATGGCGACATTTTAATTTTCGCCTCTGAGAGAACAATTTTTCACAACTTCAAACCTGATTCGCTCATTGTTCAATGAAATCGACCATTATGACACATTCTAAATTGTTTTTTTTTTTTTTTTGTAAATTTTTAATCCACATTTCATCTACCAGGTTTCTCTCAAACCGCAGGATGATTTACATCATGTCCAGTAGATTTCTTATATCATTTACTCATTATTGTTATCACTAATTATGTTTTCCTCTCATTAAAGTGTACTCATTTCCTTTTTAATGAACATTTCTATATTCTCACAGATAATTGTCTCTTGTATCACCATTAATGCTAGGTTATTTACAGGTAAAATCTGTTTATGATGATGTGGCGCTGAACATCAATTAACAAAAGTAGTGTTGTGGTCAAATTGACAAAGCGTTGAGCGTGATGCCACCTTAAATTATGCGAACTTGGTGGAAATGATTTCATGCTTCAGTGTTACCACCTAAAATTATTCAACAATCCCTAAGTCATATTAACTATAATTAAACCCATTTTTATAATTATAAAAAAAAATATTGCCTATCTTTCACCAAATTCAATTTGGAATAACAAAATGACTGCATTATATATAAATATTGTTTTCGTGAAACTAGAAATTTTGTAAAATAAATTCCGCCCTATTTTCGAGCAAAACACGGAACCGGGAAAATGAAAATATTGAGTTAATCAAAATTGTGTTTGCAAGTATCGTTTTAGGCAAAGGAATAATAATAATAATAATAATAATAATAATAATAATAATAATAATAATAATAAATTATGAAGTAATGTAATATGAATATACATAATACATATTTAACCCTTTACCTAACATGAAAAGCGCTGGCCGCTTTTTCCAGTTACGGTTGGTAAAGGGTTAAGGATCCGACAAATTTTACACCATGATACAAACATGTAGTTTTAATTCAAATTCCAACATGAACATGTTGGTGGTCAAAAATGTTCTCTTAATTTAGACTTACCTATCTTTTAAGACTGACATCTCTCATAAGTAAGACTCCTTGTATCCTACGAGAGAGGCTTCTCTTAATTTAGATTTAATGCATCTATCTTAAACATTGTTATCTCTTAACCCTTTACCCAACGCAGACGATATCAAAATTTATTATTTTAAATATCATTTTTTCAAATTTTTCAAAAAATTTCGACAAAACCATATCATGTGACCCCTCGTTGGAACGAGCTCGTTCCAACGAGGGGTCACATGATATGGTTTTGTTAAATTTTTTTGAAAAATAATATTTTTTTCAATTGCTGAATTTACATATTACGCGGGGGGATGCGGGCGATTCGTTGGTTAAAGGGTTAAGACTTATGCATCATTTATTTAGGACTTAGTATATTTTAAGACTCTTTTTTTCTTTTTTAACGAGGCTTCTTTCTATTAATTAGGAATTACATTACTCCAGTAATCACGAGGGCTGGTTCTTTACAGTTTTGGACTTTTTCCAGAGATCGATTCTGATCAACGTTATCTGCGTTATGGGCATGGCCAAAATATTTAATCCTGAATGCCCATGTGGGGTATGCTGGCGATTTATACAGTTGAAAGCAGAAATCCTGTCACAATTTGCACAGAAAACGCTCGTTAGTTAACGCGCTTTTTACTGCTGAAGAATGAAGTCGTGTGAAAAACAAAAAAAAACAAAAACGAAAACAAAAACAAATGTTTGCGCTGTCGCGTGCAACACGTTGTGCGCTATAAGGGAGGTATTGAAATCGCGAACTGAACTGATCCAACAAAGAGAAAATATTGGACTACAGTATGTGGAGAGTGGATTACTCCAACGTCGCTGTCTGATACATTTTTTTTATAATTTCTAATAACAAAACAAAGAAGCGCTTGTACTTCTATCACACGGACCACCGGGTTATACCTGGTGATCCATGTGATGAAAGTTCACAAGTGTTTGGTGTGCTGTTATGAACAAATATAACTACCTTTCGAGTGCAAAATATATTGCACTGCGATTAGGTGGTAATCCACTCTCTCCATTATGTATATGAAGTGGAATTTTAATATCTATTTACGTTATTGCACGTACATGTATCCCAGTAAAGGTTAGGAATAATGTTAAGGATCGCTATTTACTAATATTATACCTCACGTGACTTCCTTGCATTCTGAATGGCTGAAAGGTGATACCTTATTTCGTGTAGTTGTCCAGCACAGATCTGAAGGGGCACTACATGCGGGCACAAAATGTTTTCTATTTTTAGCACGAGCACTATATGCATTTTCTGGTTATAAAAACGTACAACGCAACGATTTATCCAAAATTGTGGCAGAAAATCGCGGCCACCAATTAGACAATTCGATTTACATAAAAAAATATACACTTCGTTTTTTTAATGCCGCAAGAATAGCCGCAAAGTTTTCCGAGTTAATTCGTCCCGATAAATAGAGATTATTACCATAAGGTGAATGTACAAAATATGTATCCGTGTCGAGCTCCGGGTTTTAAGGGCGGATCACGACGAGTCGAAGACGAATCGTGATCTACCCTTAGAACCCGGAGTGAGACCTTGGCAGAGGCGAGGAATAGTATCATTGTGCCGAACAATTATAAATATCCACAGATTATTCTCATTTCTCCTTTATTGTTTAAAATAAAAACATCATTGCATGTTTACAATTTGGATTGTAGATTATTTGGTTAATTTGGATTTTCCTGTTGTTCGATATAATATAAGGAGTAGTTCATGGCTTGTCGTTGACAACGCCCATATAGTGCCCAGTGAGGTGGTGTAGTTCCCTCCGCTTCGCGTCGGGAACTACACCACCTCACTGGACACTATATGAGCGTAGTGAACTCCAAGCCATGCACTATTTCTTAAGTATGGAACTATACAGAGTGAGGTACGCTACAGGAATTGTGGTTCAAACTGACAGGGACAAAGGTGCACTTACTCAGCGTGCTTCAAGATAGTACACCTACAGCCACATGACGTCTAGTTTCAACTAAACTGATGTGTACTACTGTACATTGATGGTGTACTTCCCTTTAAACTTTGAGCTGTGTCATCAGACGATATATGCACCTGGAACTTGATTAAGCACCCCCTGAAATCTTTCCTGACAGTGATGTTGCTGTTACTGATTATTGTGTTTTAATGATTGCTTTGTCTTGCAGTATATTTCATCTCGTGAAACATGTTTCTGGTTGATTACCCACCCCAAACATGTCCACTCGTCCACGTGGAGCATGCTACCCACGAAGGTCACAAACAACTCTATCATCCACTAATATATGGTATAAAACAAGAATTTTTTTCACTTCTTTTATCAGTAAATGTTGACATGGCAAGGAGGAGACTGACAGAGGCACTAATATGGCAAATAGTTGGCATGCATACAATAGGCATGTCATCCGACTTGACCGAAAAAAATCAACAATCAAACGATGTTAAGGACCGACCAAAACCCGGACAACCCGAAAGACCTTTCCTCGAGAAGATCGTAGTCTGGCAGGCAACGTTAGGAGTGAACCCTTTGCTTCAAGTGGGGTTTTGAAACGCATTTGTGCTACAGAACTAGCAGAAACCCCCTCAAAGCACTGGGTATGAGGTCCAGAAAGGTCAACAGACGTCCAACTCTCCGATCAGCATCAAAGACGACGTTGGAATCTGGAGAAGATTTGATTGAAATGCTGCTTACGTATCCAGGAACATCAAACCTATTTTTCCTTAAGGTGGTGGATCAGTAATGATCTGGAGGTGACTCTCTCATGATTGTAAACTTGATATAGTGACTGTACGTGGGAATCTCGATGGTCATCATTACATCCGGTACATTTTCAAACCGGTTGTCGTGCCTCATTTTGACAACCAACCATTGGCTACTCGGCCTGTACTCATGGACGACAATGCAAGGCCACATCATTCCTATGCAGTGAGAGCATTCCTTCAGAACAACGCTATTACAACACTAGTTTGGCCTGCAATGAGGCCCGATTTGAATCCTTTAGGCACACATCTGGGACTTTCTTGGACGTCGTGTGCAAGCAAGGAATCCGCCTGTACATCATGTGGTCAATTTAGAAGCTACATTGCATGACGAGTGGCAGCAGTTGCCTCTGGGCCGTATCAGAAGGTTCACTGGTAGCATCAAAAGGAGAGTTCAGGCTGTCATCCGGGCCAGTGGTGGATACACTCCCTACTGGCGTCAGACACTGCTATTGTGTTCGGGAGATCACAAGCTACATTTTTGTCAGTAATTACCGGCGTTGTTTCATCATGGACCGTTCCCGCACCATACATGTCGAGAGAACATTTCTCCATCAAAAATATAAGTGGCAGATAGGTGTAATTAGCGCCATAAAAATACTGCTTATTTTCATCATTGGGTTGTCTTTCATTTGCCAACAGACCACTCTTTCCGCAATCACTTTTGGTTATCTTAAAGATAGCATGAAAGTAAAGACAGTTTCTATCAACACCACCGCGAAAACAAACATGGGGTGCTTAATTAAGTACCAGGTGTATACTTTCATCCGTTTTGTAATTTTGTTAGACGTGTTTTTTTTTTTTAAACTTTCTGTTGTCCTCGTTGTATTCTACAATTGATTTGTTGACTTAAAGAAGTTCATAGTGTGTCAATAAAAATAAATGCAGGGTAAATGCAATGCTTCAGGTATAAGTCTGTCAGCTGAAACAGTGTATTGCCTTTTAATTGTATCTTATTTAATTGTATCTTATTTTGTCTTACTTTCTATTTATTTAGATTTCAAGTTATTTTTTGAAAGTCACTGATCCTTATAAATCAGGATTGCTGGAGAGAGAGGTCACGTACAGGAAACGGTCTCAAATGCCGCCAACTTACAGGAGTGGGCATTTTTAACTCTTTACCCATCGTAACGGTCAAAACAGGCCAGCGCTATTCACAAAAAAATCTCCAATTAATTTTCTTTATGTTTTCATTTTTTGTCTCAAAAACATAGGTTATGACCCCTCTTTGGAACGAGCTCGACGAGCTCGTTCCAAAGAGGGGTCATAACCTATGTTTTTGAGACAAAAATGAAAAAAATTAGTTATTCGAGAATTTTGTTTGCAAGTGTCGTCTGCTTTTCATGTTACATTCGTAGGTAAAGGGTTATATAAACATAGCTCGACCAAACAATTGTCTGACGTTTTGTAATCGCCGATCTCGTTTTATTAAAGAATAAATGTTGATGTCTGTGAACGATGAATATGATGGTGTGCACATTTGTCACGGCAGTGTAAATTTAATATTTACAATATATTGTTGTTATTTTTTATAAAACACAAGTGTCGTTACAGGAACGTTGGTAGTTTTCGCACTAGTTTTATACCGTCACGTTTGAAGAAGTGAAACTGCTATTTTGTGACAACAGTTACATCATAACAACATCTTCACCACCAAACGTCAAAGATCGTAGATGTTACCGCATATATTCAGTTGACGCCATCTTGCCGGGGTGAGGGTGGGGTGGGATGGGGAGGCAGAACTATGACATTTTAAAACCGGTACGTCCTGGTGCTTCATTGATTACATTTTTGCTGATGACGATTCTTATTGCCCGGTAAACGCAAGCGTGGACATCACTGCCCGTGCGTGGAGTACGACCAGCCCAAGGCGACCATACTGTATGTTGGGGGCCAGAAAGAGGAGGTCCTGCTAATCACGATACAACTGGATAGGGGGCGTCAAGGAAAATATCGCCTCTCAAACTGACACCTTCTCACGGACGGCGACAAGTCCATAAAGTTTATAACTACTCTCAGTTCATGGCCTTTGACGAACTGGAAGCTGTTACGCATTTACCTTGAATGACAACTACTGTTAAAACTAGACATTCTGTCATGCAATACGCACAAATAGCACACCGATCCGTGCGTTAATCTATGCGTTATGACCATAGTACGGCATCAAATTATGCACATATGGCCTGTGCACAAGCAATGTAACCCGGTGGTTCATTGGCAGAAACATTGCCTGTGTTTGCTATGAGTAACCCGGAGAACCTGTCGTGCTTTGGATGCCATTCGATATGGCAAGTGCGCGCAATCCCTACGCGCAGTTAAGCCTAGATAAGAGCACAGTTCATGACATGACTTCTAGTCGGAACTGTAATAACGCTATATCGTATTTTCAGTCTAGGTAATAAACGAATTGCCAAAGAATTACTAAGATATATTCTAAATATTTAATTTGTATTGTATCAGTTGTATCAATTTGTATTGCCACGAAAAAAAGGCGCATGCCATCAACATATTCGCTTTTCGCATGTAGCAAAGTATATTCCTAAAAAAGCAGTCGGGGAACTGAAAACTTGCGAGAAATTATATTTGGTTTAAGCATATAGCACGTCCTCTCCCTATATCAGTGCACAATATATTCCATGTAGCACGTCCTCTCCCTATATTAGATGGTGGCTGGTGATACACTTTTCTCTATGTAACCAATGAGCGTTCCAGCAATAGCGTTGTATAGAAACCAAAGTACAATACATCCCGTATCCCATATTGCACTCCTCTCCCGCATAATTAGATAATGGCGGTGGAGACACTTTTCTCTCTGTGACCAAGGAACGTCCTAGCAATTCAGTTGTATGGAGACCAGTGTATTATAACTTACGGGATGTTTAGTGGTCGGATATGGTGGCATGTGGGGCGAAGTGTGATCGATATTAGGCGAGGCGTTAGCCGAGCATAATATTGAACTCACTTCGCCACACATGAAACCATATCCGCCCACTAAATGCCCAGTAACGTATTTATTATGTGTGGAATAAAATCTAGTGTGTCCCTTTAATTAATCGGCCTGGTAATTTATTTTCTTGTTAGGTTGGTTTGCATCTCACAACAATCGAATGTCAATGGCGATCACACCGGTCATCCGGAAAAGCAAACCAAAGTAAGTAAAACAATCGAATAAGTTTCTCAATTTTGGACACGTATTATAAACATATTATTTTGTTTTGTTCAAGTAAGTTTAATGGAACTTTAATAACATTCAACGGACGATTCAGAACGTTTGCTGCAAGGATGCCATTTTTGAGACGAGGCGGTTATATTTTATTTCTAAAGACAATATGGTGAACACACACCGAACATTGATTACATATGGAGTCACCGATGACGTCACCATCTACCTGGTATGGCCTCATACGCCACCATTTATCCACACTGATTGGTTGATCCCAAGAGCTGACATAATAAAATACATAGCACCACCTTCCACTGCATTAGTTAGTGGCGGTGGAGACACTTTTCTATCTGTGACCAATGAGCGTTCCTTGAATCCAGTTGTATATATACGCGTGCGGTTTATGTAAAATATAGTCGGTGTAGTAACGATATAATTTCCTTTCATGCGTGGCATGCCTGTCACTCCTTCATGCTAATTACTCCTTCAGCTGTGCATACAGTCGGGTGGTCATGATTCGGTCTTCTTTATCTACATCAATCTTCAACCCGAGGGTGTGGTTTGAAGATGCAGCGCTTTTATTTCATCTCAATTTGCGAAAATCCATTTGGAATCTGGCGAAAATGGTTGCGAGAATCCTTACCATTGGTAGGGGCTGTTGGCGTTGACGTAGGCGCCTGCCAAGCATATCCCAGACGGCGCCTGCCAAGCATGTCCCAGAATCCCATTAGGCTGCCATGGTTGAACCCCTATTATATACTGATAATACATGTCAAACCTTTATCCAGATAGCGTTTTAATTTTAAAATATAAACTGAATTTGATATTTAAAAAATATAAACAATATTTGTCTTTAAAACCTTATAAATATGGATGTCAATGGAACCGGCTCGTTGAGTGTTTTGATATGTTCACTCACAAATAAGTTGAAAGCCTGTCGTACAAGTGTGCCATACATGATTTGCCGTCGTTCAATTAATAATTTCAACATACAACAATTTGTCCCGGTACTGGCATGACATTAGCTTTAGTACCGGTTGGACAATGAGGAAATCGGCGGTACCGGTGCAGGTACCGGTTGACATGCCAGGTCCATTCCCCCAATACATGGTTCATTCCTAACGAACCTGAATGTTTTGTGAGAGTTGAGTTCAGAGAGGAAGTACAGCATTTTGTTTTTAAAGTCGAACAACTGGTTTACCAAGTTACGGTAAAATTACTCCAAAATGAATCATCCTATCAAGTTACAAAGAAATCCCTTCACAAATATAACTCATAGACTTTGCTAAAGGAATCTTGGTCACATAATGGCTCAGCAGTCACAGTTGACCAATCATGACCAAAATAAGACAGTCTCCAGTTATCATACCAAGTAACCCTACCAAGTTACAATAAAATCCCTTTATAAATAGAACATATAGAGAGTACAAAAGGACGCGCGACCAGGTGGTGGCAACGACGGATTGATCGTGACCAAAATATGAAAGTCTCATCCAGACATCGTATCGAGTTAACCTTCCAAGTTACAATGAAATCACTTCAAACATATGAACTGTAGACTGTGCTAAACAAATCTAGTTCACAGGCATGTATGGCCATCACGATTGACCGTTCCCAGTGAAAATAGGACGTTCCGATCAAGACAGTAGAGAGTCTTCCTTCCAAGTTACAATGAAATCCCTTCATAAATACGGCCTGTAGACTGTGCTAAAGGTTTTCGGGTTTCAGGCCCACACAGCCGTCATGATTGACCGTTTGCGACCAAAAGGGGGCGTGCTCATTTTGACAATACACACAGTCACCCTAGCAAGTTACAAAGAAATCCCTTCAGGAATACATCTAGTAGACTATGCTAAAGTTTTTCGACATGGTCGTAGCGGTTGATCGATCGCGATCAAATGGTAACGTTCTCATTACGTTATGCGGAGTCATCCTACAAAGTTACAATGAAATCACTTCATAACAACGACATGTAGATTGTGTTGAGTGGGGAGTTCTGTATTCCGGAAGATAGCATCAAACCCCTTAATGCAGGAGAGACAGTGACTACGAGTATCTGGGGGTACATATAAACATCACACGAAGAGGCATTTACCGAAAGCAAGCAAATACATTGATTCTGAAGGGGAGGCGAATCCTTAACCAAATGCAACTTATAGGGCGAAACAGTTTCAATAAGGTTTTCGTGGGGAAAACCATTTGGGAAATGGTGGGTCTACCAAGTATAACATATCGTACGGAAGTGGTACCCCTAAATCTAACGGCAGTAAAGAGCTCTGAAACCCTGCAGAACGATGCAGGGCCGATGGATAACTGGGCCGAGTAATGACGCAGCACTGGAAGCAATCAGGGGGAGCTTGGGTGGATGATGAGGATCAATGACACGATAGATTTATTGAAACTGGGTTATCTTAATTATTTGGTAAATCCCCCCGCCAGACGATGGTGTAAAGTACTGTTCCAGAATATTTTCAACTCAAATATCAAGACAGCGTGGATGGTCAAGTGAGGGAGCTAACAGAAAATTACTCTTTGGAGATCTCGGACCTGGACGTAGGGTCAAACCAGAGTGAAAAAAAATCGTCAGATAAAGAGTCATGTTGGATGGCAACCTTAATTGGCGAGAGGGGGTCAAATCAAAAAGGCCTCTGACTGGTATGCGTGATAAAGAGAAGCCTGGTTTTGAAGAGTGCCTTGATGGCACCTTTGGGGGATCACTGTTGTTCAAGCTGAGGTCGCGGTCCCTGGAGCTGAGGGAAAAACAGTGAAAAGGAGTTCCAGATGTGTAATTTAGGCGTGGTAGAGACCCTGGAACACTTTCTTTTAGAATACCCAAAATACCAGTCTAAAATAATAAGATTCACTGGGAGTATAATGGGAAGTGGGGTGGGAGAATGAACAACATGTGGATAGTAAGAGACTCAAAGGAGAGGGTTAATATGCTAATCGGAGAGGCTGGGAAGAATGGGGCAAGGGATGTTATCAAGCAGTTCGTCTCCGAGTCTTGGGATGAGAGAAGACGCGTGGGAACAGGAAGGCAGTTGGGGTTCCAGGGGTAACCAAGGTCTACTCACCCCGCGAACTGCGACAAATCAGCGGCCGGCCAAAGTGTTATTATTATGAAACAACAACTTCCAACCCCTCCCCCAGAAAGATGTACAGACAATTAGACTATGAGTGTGACTTCCCCCATGCCACATGTGCATACCACAGAAATACTAAAGGTGTGTTTTTGCTATCTCTACTGCTCGAAACTGAGGAATGAAGAGTGTTTTCAATGTAATCAAATCAGGTAGAATTGCCAAACAATCTAATACAGACTAGTGCATCAGGGAATAATTAAACTTTTTTCGGTTCATGCGTTTTCAGATAAAACGATTGGCTCACACGATTCTGTTTTTTTTCATAACTCAATGAACCGAAAAAAACACAATTAGGTCCGCCCCCAGCCACGCCCCTAAAATACCAGTCTTCGGAGTTGCAACATGGTGTTAATTCAATAGAAGTTAGAACACTGGCACGTTCTAAATGTGAAAAAGAATAATAAATTTATATTACTAATTTATCACCATGAAATTATTTATAAAATGTTTAAATGACCGTGGTGGGTCAATTTTTCTTTTTCTTCACAACTGTATTTATTTGACATTTCAATTTTTACGTACACTGGGTGATCGTCTGCGTTCATCGTTTTACCCAAATCGATTGTAAACAATGGCTGGTCACGACGAATACGGCAATTTTGACATTGCTAATTTGAATGAAATTTTTGGAAATCAAAATGATTTTATATTTGAGGAAGAATATTTGGCTTTATATCTAACTCCACTTTTACAAACTGTGTTTTTCAGTTCTCGGGAAATGGTCAAAACCAAAATACAATGTAATATTGATGGCCTACTTCCGCCTACCACGGAACGTAACTTTTACGTGAAGTGAACAGTTGAATGAAATTTGAGGGAGGCGTGGCTTATGACGTTTTCCTTGCATTACGTAATTCATTGGTCAATAAAACATTTAATGACATAAGTGCATTTGACTTGGAAAGTGTGTCAATTGCTACCTGCATTTCAATAATATGCGCCCTCTTTTATGCCAGAAAGTTAATATGTCTACCAGTTTTAGTTTTTAAGTCTTTGTTCGCTGAAGTAGAGGACGACTAACACTATTTATTTATTTGGGTCGCGAACGTTTACTTATAAGGAATGATCGTTTTTTTTGTCTATTTCTTGAGTTATGAACCCCAAAAAACAAAGTCCAAACGATCATTCCTTAAAGTATTATCTCAGACTTAATCAGAGTTATTTAGTGACTTATTCAGACTTATTTGATAATATTATGTTCCTATTCCTATTCGAACTCATAAGAACTATCTCCTTTGCGACCCCAAAGATTTATTGCAAAGCTGAAATAGTTAGGATAATAGTCTTCAATATTTATTACTATTTATGGAACAATTCTCAATTAGACAGGGTTAGGTCTGCATTTTATGCTTTATCTAAGATTCTAGTGGTCGGGCCCAGAAAAATAAAATAATAAAATAAATAATAAAAATTGCAGGGGGTGTGGGTGGGGCGGGGGGGGGGGGATGTAAAGTTTGTAAAAATATTTGATCGGTTGTCTGCAATTTTTTTTCAGATACCCCCTCCCTATATGTGTAATAGTAATAGTAATAGTAATAACTTTATTTGCAAAAGACATTATAATACATGTTTATAACATAATTGCCCAAGACACAACAAATAGTAATAATAATATTTCACATCTAGGATTTATGAAGCTACATATTTGTCTTCTGCAGGGAGGTGACATGGCCAGCTGGCTGTATTACTGTCACCCACCTCAGGAAAAGGGAAAATGTAGAGTATGAGAAGACAAAAAAGTGGGAGATAAAAAAAGCAACGAATGAGGGAAAAAAAAGAAGAGAGAGAGAGAGAGAGAGAGAGAGAGAGACAGAGAGAGAGAGAGAGAGAGAGGAGAATCGGCTGCAACTGAAAATAACATGTGCAGTAGAAAAAATGAAGTAAAATATATATATGTAGGGAATGAACTCTGCAGTCCTGGTGATAAGTGGAATTTGGTTTCATTCTTGCACTGAGAAGGGGGGCATACATGGGAATGTGATATTTTGCCCAGAGCCAGCTGAGAGATTTGAGTTCCTCGTTGGCAGTTTGTGTTCTGGAGTTTTCAGGAACCAACCCTAATTAATAAGGACTTTTCGGACTTATTCAGTGAGTATGTAGTGTCGCGGGAGTCGGTACTTCCCGACATTCGTGGCATGATCTGTTACTACATTTGACAGAGGCTTCATACGAACCTAGAAACGTGTTGGTCATCTTTTTTTTAAACTGTGCTCGTGGTAAATTTCGAACCAGTGGGTCAATGTCATTCCACTTTTTTGGAAATGTGTGTAAGGGGAGATTTGCCGTGAACTGTGTTCGGGGCTTGAGTTGTTTAATCTCACCTCTGTGTCTGGTAATCCTGTCGGTTTCGATCTTGTTAAGATTATATAGATTATATAACGATAGTGGTAAGTTGTTGTGGATCCAATCATGCATAAATAATAGGATATTTAGCTTATATAGATCGTCCAGTTTCAGGATTTTATTTTTCTTGAATAGGGGCTCAGTATGTGTGTTGTACTTTTTATTGTTTATTATTCGAATGGCACGTTTTTGAAGGATACTTAATTTCTTTATAGCCGGCACATGTCCCCAGATGTGTATCGCATACATCAAATGACTTTGCACTAGCGTAAAATACAGAATTTTCAGGGTATCGAATGGTAAAAACTTTTTTACTCTATTAATAGCCCAGATGGATTTGGCTATCTTTGAGCTCAGATGAGAGATGTGGTGCTTGAAATTTAAGTTTTCGTCTAAATCAACACCGAGGAATTTTACTGTTTGGACTTCGTTTTTGTTCCCTACTTGTATTACATGTTTATTGTTTATAGTTATGGGAGTGGCAACTAAGTCCCATGTGTCATGTGGGGGATGTAGTAGCATGCATCTTGTTTTGGTGGCATTGAGTGACAGTTTATTCGCGGAGCACCAGTCTGCAATTTTGTCAAGTTCCTTATTTGTTGTTTCTGTCAATATGTCAAGGTTGTTGTCGGCCGTTGATATCGTGGTGTCGTCGGCAAAAGACAAAAGGTTTAGAAGTGTTGATTTACTGATGTCATTGACATATATCAGAAAGAGAAGTGGCCCCAGGATTGAGCCCTGGGGAACTCCACATGATATATTTTCAAAAGTCGATGAACACTCTTTATACTGTACATACTGTTTTCGACCTGACAAATAACTTCTAAACCATGAATTAGGTATCCCCCTTATTCTTTTCTTTATACTGTACATACTGTTTTCGACCTGACAAATAACTTCTAAACCATGAATTAGGTATCCCCCTTATTCCATAGTATTCGAGTTTATGTAAGAGTATAGAATGGTCTATAGTATCAAAAGCTTTAGAAAAGTCAAGGAAAACTGATAAAGTTCGGTCCTTTGTAGGCTTGTCATTGTTCAGGGCAACGTTGTGGATGAGTTGTAATATAGCATGTATTGTAGAATGTTTTTTTCTGAATCCAAACTGAAACTGATATAAACTATCATGAGCTGATAAAAAATTTAACAGGCGATTATACATTATCTTTTCCATAACTTTTGAGAATGCTGGAAGAATGCTGATTGGCCTGTAGTTGTTAAAAATACTGGAATCTCCCCCTTTGTGGATAGGAATCACCTTCGCTATTTTCAGTCCGTCGGGTATTACACCAGATGAAAATGTAAGATTTATTATGTGTGTTAGAGGTCCAGCTATCTCTGATATAGTTTCTTTAAGTAACTTTGTGGATATATTAGTGCAATCTTTACTTGTTTTAGTACGGAAATTCTTTACTGTTGAGATAACTTCCTGTAGATCTGTTGGATAGGCGAAAAAGGACGACGAATTATTATTATTATTATTATTATTATTATTATTATTATCATTATAATTATTATTATTAATATTATTATCATTGTTATTGTTATTATTATTATTATTGTCGTTGTTATTGTCGCCGTGAGAATTATTGTCACTACGGATATTGTTGTTGTTGTTAGTTAGGTTGGCGTTGTTAGTGTTATTATCCTTCAAGAAGTCCATAAAGTGTTTGGTTGAGGGAGGTATCAGTTCACTAGTGACTTTACCGATGTTGGAGAAGAATGAATTAAATTTATTTGCAATTGATTTGTTATCGGTTAACTGGTTATCGCCGTCAATGAAAGATGATGGTGCACAAGGTACACGTTTTGGATTGTTAATAGCACACTTTATAATCTCCCATGTTTTTTTTATGTCATATATATTCTGTGTTAAAGCTGTATTATAGTAATTGACTTTACATGTTCTTTTTAGCTTATTAAACTCTCGACAGTAGGATTTATATATTCTGACATTGTCGTCTGTCGGAGACCGGAGTTTCTTCATATATAATTTGTGTTTCTGGAGTGATGAATTCAGAAGTCCTGTTGTCATCCAGGGTTCTCTCCTAATTTTTTTCTTGCTAGTGTTAATGATTATGAGGGGGAACGCTTCTTCAAACGCTCTTTGATAAATGGTCTGAAGATTCGAATATGCAACAATGGGCGATGTTTCATTTACCACGCTAGAAAAATCGGAGTCTGAAAGCAATCTTTTAAAGTGATTAACATTTACAGTTTTGAAGGACCTTGTTGGATGGTGGGGCAATGTGGAACTGGGTAACATCCTATTTTCATCGATCAGAAAAGTAGCAAAGTGATCGCTTATATCTGTGATTATAATCCCCGATTGTAATACTTTTCCAGTAGTATTGCATAAAATGTGATCTATTAGCGTGGCCGAATGGTCTGTTACTCTCGTCGGTTTTGTGATTACCGGGAGAAATCCTGCACTGAATACACTATTAACGTACTGGTTAGTTTTGGGGTGGTTATGGAAGTTTAATAAATCAAGGTTAAAGTCACCCATCAGGTAAGTTGATTTATGTTCGTTGTTAATCTTACCAAGTAAATCGGACAAGTTATTCAAAAAGGAATCTATATCTGCTTTCGGGGCTGTGTTCGGCCGATAAATTACACCAACCAAGATTTTTTTATTTAATTGGAGTTCAATAAAAACGGATTCGAAGACATGTGGGATAAAAATTGATAGGTCACTGCGAATGTTGAACGGTAATGTTTCCTTTATGAATAAGCCTACACCGCCCCTCCCGTCGTCATTACCAGGTCGTGTTCGTGCAACTAATGGGTGGTATCCCTCTAATTTGAATGAGATGTTTTCATTAATGGTAAAAGTTTCTGTCAGGCTTATTATGTCAAACTGATTGGAGTCACTTTGTAGGTTGCACAAGAGATCCTTTAGAGGTTCCCAATGTGCATTTAAACTGCGACAGTTTAAATTAAAGAGTGAGAAGGTTTTATGCTTTAATGTAGCGATCGCCTTAAAGTCTTGTGGTGTGTAATAATTACAATTGTGGGCAGTTATGTTGAAGGGTGAATCAGACTCATATTCGGGGTCACTCGCGGTATGTTCATTGAGAAGCTTTGGGAAGTTATACCTATTTTGTCTCTGGATCTCATTTAGTGTGAGTTTGTTAGCCATGGGTAATCGTGATTGAAGAGATCTCTAGAATGTGCAAGAACATAAGTATAATCCATGTTTTAGAACTCATAAACTGTACGTTGCAAGCCGGGTATATTTTCAGTTGCGAGAAAAGAGATATTACAGAGATGTGGAGAAAGATAAGTGAGAAAGAAAAAAGTAATATAAAGTGTGTAGAGACCATATACATCGGTCAGGAAATCCTGTGAGAGGGTAATAGATCATAAATCATGACTGTATAACCAGTTTCGCTCAGGTTTCGACTAGGATATGTCGGTAAGAGCGTATGAGGTAATGTACAATACATGGGACTCGTGGGCATCGATCCAGACTAGGAATCACAACTAAGAACAATAGGCTGGACGGCTTCGATTGAAATACTATCGATATGTGTAAAAATGAACAACACGTATATACCTATATACACATAGAAGTTGAAGGTTATATACAACACCGAGAAGTCAAGTGGCAACGTAGATCTACTCTATTCTATTACAAATGATTGAAGACTGAGGAGAGGACAAATGATGATGTAGTTATGTGCAAGTAGATTTGTTCTGTCATAAATTGTTGAAGATCACTCACAAGTTCATAACAAAACAATCTTTTTGCACAGAATTCAAGCTTGCAAAAGAAAAAAAAAATCTACCACTCTGGGGAGAGGACAAATGACAATGTACCTATCGTCAAGTATGTGTGAGATATTAATTCAACAATACCAGTTATAAATTTTTTTTTTTTAAATCTGGCTACATGCATATCTGTCTTTCATGGGGATACAGAACAGAAGAAAGCTCAGCACAGTTTTGGTAGTGACCTTAAAAATTCCAGGACACAGCCGAGGCAGGATTATACTAGTAGATTATACTAGTAGCAAAAGTAGCATATGCTATGTGCTTCACGCACTGAAGGGCCCTGTGTTAGATGCTTTCAAGCCATCAACAAATTATATGTTGGTAAAACTGATTGCTCTGTTCGTTATACACTTTAAGCGCAAAATAAATGTCTGTGAATAGTTTCTGACAAAACAAAACACAGATGGAACGCTCTGTAAGTGTGAAGACTAAAATTTATTGATACATCCGAATGTTTTGTGTGCTTAAAATTTCCCACCAAGAATGAGTTCCAGTTAGCAACAAAACGGATGATTTTCAGAACACTGTTCCTTGTCAACTGTTGAGTACGCGTTATCCACAGGTGCCCTTAGCCATAACAATCACATAAAATTGTCATTGTTGGTGTATCTTTGTTAATACCGCTACAATTTATGAGTCCATTAAGGTTTTTATAATATATGCTGCAGGTCCCGTACTGGCTTAATCCGACTCTGGAAAACGCCTCGCAGAGGCACTAATACATACTGCAGTCCACATAAGTGCATTGCATATAGAAGGGAACAAGATGCGTAACAGGACCACGGTTGTGGAATTAATCTTGGCGTCCCTGAGGTTGTAGACGGAAAATCTTGCTTCGTTCGATTAAAGTCTCTCTGCAGGTATTGGCCGTTGGAATTTTTACGGAAATGTAATATCTCATTTTTGCCTGAAATATGTCCAACTATCTTGATTTTTGACAAATATTGGGAATGGGGGAGCCCCCCCCCCTCCTCTCCCACCCCAGTTCAGCGAACTTTACGTAGCGGCTGCCCCACTTCTTTCAGATTCCTTCCATTCAAATCCATTGTAAAATTCCAGCTTGGTCGAAAACTCAAAACACGAAAATGGGAATATAAATCAACCTTTCGCCATTATTGCCGTCAAAATTCGATTGAACACTTATTTCTTTAATTTGTTCAGGGGCTTTTGATCCAAACTGTTTTATCTTTCACTTGTCGAGATTTGAATATGGGTGATACAACGAAACACCGCTTCGATATGGCCCGTATTTTTTGTGTGCTCATAAAACAATAACACGGAATTACGCCGAAGCGAATAAACATTTCATTGACACGGAAACTCGACCGCATAGGCGCTGAGGAGGTCGATTATGATCATTCCCCGGGGGCGTTTTTATTTCGAGTTCCCGTCTCCGCATATAATGAAGAAACTGTTATCTAACATTTTTAAACAGCATAATATGGAGAAAAAAAATACTTTAAAATACTAGTAAATAAAAGTGCAATATAAGTTTTCTGGCTGTGTTAGAATAGTGATTTAGAGGGGGTTGAAAGATATGAATCCCCCTTTGTCCCCATTTCTCTGTGGGGAAATCATAGTTTGGATAATCAATGCTATAATTGGCTATTATTTGGAATTTGCCAGATATTATAGTGTGCCCCTGAAGGCTACACTTGCGCAATTCGCTTGCATCAACAGCCTTATTTTTGGCAATATATAGCCTTTATTGCTACTACAATATATCTTTTCAAAACAAGAGAACAGTTTTGTAAGGTGTGTGTGGTCCCCCAATGAACATTTAATTGTGAAATAATCTTCAGAAATGCCGATAGCATCACCGATCCAATGTCGAGTTGTGACAGTACAAAAATGTTTTATAATGATTATCAACTTTTCGTCCGGAAATCAATTGTTTACAATTTACTATGTGAAGCGTCACTGTGTCCTTGACCGAGTGATTCCAAAAGGAGATAAGGCTCTTTCTTGCACCAATGCCAACCTACCTATGAAGTTTCATGAATGTGGGTTGTAGAGCTGCACAATATTCATAACTGAATACCGGTATCGGTATTCAAAACAATACCGCACTATACCGGTATATCGAAAACTGTTCAGATATATGAACACAAGTACCACAATCGAGACTCGAGGCATCACAGTCGGAACGAATTAGCATGCCTTTACCCAATGCAGATGATCTCAAAATTTATTATTTTCAAATTTAGTTTACCAGATTTTCCCCAAAGATTTCAACCAAACTATATCATGTGACCCTCATTTGAACGAGCTCAACGAGCTCGTTCCAAAGATGGGTCACATGATATAGTTTTGTTGAAATTTTTGAAAATTATTTTTTCAACTGCTGAATTTGTATATTACGAGCCGACGATTCCTTGGATGAAGGGATAATATTATTCATTTGCGTCTTCGGTTAAAAAACTCAAGACATCTTGAAAATTTAATTGTGGGTAAATAAATAATGACGATAAACCGATATTTTTGTAATCACACCGGTATTCAGTCGATATTGGTTTGAATATCGCTATATCAGTTTATCGATATACCGTGCTGCCCTAAACCCAGATTGAATGACTATTGTCAAAATTTGTTTATTATAATGTTACAAGGACATTTAAAAATTGAAAACAACAATGTGGGTTGAACCATTGTCAAATTATCATCCGGAAATCAATTGGTAATGATTTACTATGTTGTAGATCACTGTCACTTTGACATTTCATGTAGCGTGTCCAAAATAAATAGCTTTATCATATGACTCGTCCGTTTTGTTCACTTTAATACATTTGATATTTTGTTTTCATATTAATCAGTGATAAATAAAGCCTTCCGTCAATTTCATTGGTCAATTTCAAAACTAAACAATTTGATTGGCAGAACAAAATACAACTGGGTCACATTTGCATAATTTCAGTAGGAGAATTTACGTTACCTTTCCTATTTAGGGTGGGTCATATTGTATTAATCTTTCACCTACAAGAAAAACGCCATTAATTTTTTTTTTATATTTTCCCTTTTTGCTTCCAAAACATAGGTTATGACCCCTCATTGGAACGAGCTCGACGAGCTCGTTCCAATGAGGGATCATAACCTATGTTTTGGAAGCAAACAATGAAAATGTTTAGTTGTACGAGGATATTTTTTCCAAGTGCAGTCCATAACTCAAGTTAGGTGATGGGTTAAAAAACATACTAAGTGGCTAATTTGTGCGTGTGTGTGTCATATGATAAACAGAGTATGCAATGAGTGTTTTTCTCATATAATATTTATGAAACTCGTCCGAATTTTCCGTTTCGGCTCGCCAGAGGCTCGCCCAAACGGAAAATTCTTAGACTCGTTTCATAAATATAATATGAGAAAAACACTCATTCCATATCCTCTATTTATTCCTCTCACCGATGACAGCCTACCTATAAAGTTTTATAAACGTGGGTCGTACCATAATCAAGTTATCATCCGGAAACCAATTGTTTTGATTTACTATGTTCAGGGTCACTCACCGTTACTGTGACTTAGATCTTTTACCTAATGATTCCAAAATAAAAAAGGGTTCTTCCTCTCACTGAGGCCATCCTACATATACAGTTTCGCGAATGTGGGTGAACCAGTAAAGTTATCATATGGAAACCAATTATTTGCGATTTACTATGTTCAAGATCGCTGTGACCTTGACCTTTGACATAGCGAGTTCAAAATAAATAGGGTTCTCCCATTTTCGATGCCAACCTACCTATGGTGTTTTATGAACCTGAGTCGAACCATTATTAAGTTATCGCCCGGAAACCAATTGTTTACACCCGCCCGCCCGTCATTCATCTCTTTGTCAAAACTCGACTAAATATAATAGTAAATCAGGTTTGAAGGCCAAAAAATAAATATCTCAAGATGCAGATTTTTAAATGTTATTCCTCGTATTGAACTAAGTTAAGATTCGGGCTCTACTAGGGAGCCCAAATATCAACCCAAAGACTTGATTTGGACAAACTTAGATGGGACACCCCTAAGGATACTCTGTATACATGTACCAAATGTCAAAATATTCAGACTGGTGGATCTGAAGATTTTCAAAGATTTTTCCTCATATTGCACTTAGTTAAAATTTGGGCCCCCCTTAGAGAGCCCAATTATTAAACAATGAACTTGAATTGAACAAACTATTCGGATTATTATATACATCTAAGTGCCACCCGCTGTCCCTTAATTATTTGTTGCAGGGGTTCCAAAGAATAAGTCCGAGGATTTGCGCAGTAACTGTAAGGACACCATTCAGGCGACGAGAATCTTGTCGCGCAAATAAGCTACCGAGTAACTGCTCGAACAAGTGACTGTACATACGATTCTTCAACTCATGTAGGAAACAAATATTCTATAACCAAAGACGTTTTCCCAAAAGTGATCCTCTTAGAGGGATTCCGTAAAAGGGATCACATAAGCTGGATTCCGTAAATTGGATGCCAAGTTCTTCTAAAGTTCCATGAACAATGTATCGGTCACCAGAAAAAAAGAAAAAAATGGAAAATTATATATTGCTATGTTGTCTTTATAACATCCCAAAACGCATTATCTCGATGGAAAAGTTATTCACCAACAGATATCCTCAGGTAGGTACCTACCAACATATATCCTACAATACTAAATCACCGTGTCATAAAAAAACCCTCAAATACCGAGATGAGTTGTCCCTAGTCGAACGTCGAGCGTCTCGTTCAAGCAATAGCTGTATAGATCGTATGTTCGGTACGATTCAAGTCCCTATATCCCAATCAATTCTGTCTTTTGATTGGTCAGAATGCCTTGGACAAATAGTCATGGCAAAGGGTGCACCCAACATCCAAGGTATGTGAGAGTGTGCAACATCCAGGGTATATGGGCACGCGAAACATCAGGTGTATATGGTTTAAATGAAAGCTTTTCGCATTCACTCGCCTCGGTATAAAAATCGAACCAAAAAATAAAATGGTCACAAATTTCATCAGATTTCCTTCAATTCTAGCATATTTTATCGTTATAAATTAAATAGTCGAATAATTAAAATGAAACAACGTGAGGAAAACAAAATAAAAGCAAAGAGTAGCAATGTGTTCTATGTGGCAGTAGGCACAGAGAATACATTGGAACTCAGGGACGATATGTCAAGAAACTACTGTTTCCTAGTTTCCTTAACGACTCAAGGGATGCAACTCTATCTGTTGTCTTCTGCGTTTATAAAAATAAAACAATTGTGGGGCGTGAGAAAGGCGTCCGCAAATTTAGTTCCACGATGTTTCTATTGTGTTTCAAACGGGACAAAAACGTTATCTCCGTCAACATGTATTGTATATGGAGATTTAATACCTGGGTGTCTCATTTAAATACCTCACCTGCGGCTCGGTGTTAAAAACCGACATCCAGGTATTAAATCTCCACATGGAAATTTAATACCTAGATGTATCATTTAGACAACTCATCTGCGGCTCGGTGTTAAAAACCGACATCCAGGTATTGAATCTCCATATACAATACATGTTGACGGAGATAACTTATATTGGCCCCGTGCGAGCCTTTTCATGGGTAATACTTACACTATGTTCTTGACAATTATCAAAAGTCATCATCCTTAAATTATAAAGCATGTTCGGGAAACTGGTTAACAAAACAAAGCAGAAACTATAAATAAGAGAGCATATATTGTGAACACAGATTTATTAAGAGAACCAAGGGAACATTGGCTGGCAATATATTTCAATGATAATCCTTCTGCTATCCATTTTCATTCATATAGCTTACTACAAATGCATATTTACAATTTCATAGCGAAACACACATATTCCGGAACAATAAATACAAGGAGAGTATAAAATATTCTTAGTGCAGTGTGTGGAATGTATTGTATATTTGCCTTAGACCATCTTGCAAGAGGATATGATTTAGAGACTGTTCTTACCATCAAGTTCCACCCAAGAAATTTCCAAAAAACGACAGACATTTTCCACGTTGGTTTGAGCAAGCTTATTGACATTTTGTTTTAAATGACTGTGTAAGAGTAAGCAAAAAAAAAAAAATAAGCAAAATCAAGTGTCAAAACAATAAACAATACCCCCACAGTATTTTTTTTCAACTATACTTTTCTCATTTTTTTATAGATGACAATAATAAAAACACACGTCATCCATCTCATTTTCTATTATATTAATGTCCCATAAAATCATCATGCTATACAGATAGATTTTTAGTTATCTTATATGTTTTTCTTTTCATTCAATCATTGAGATTGAATAATACCATTCTACAGTTAAAACTAGAAGTCCTGTCACGAATAGTGCGCTTATCTAGGCTTAATTGCGCGTCGGAATTGCGCGCAATTGCCATATCGAATGGCATCCAAAACACGGCAGGCTCTCTTGATTACTCATAACAAGCACATGCAATGTTTCTGCCAATGGACCTCCGGGTTACCCGGAGGTCCATTGGCCGAAACATTGCTTGTGCACAGGCCATATCTACAAAATTTTATAGCTTTACTTGGGCCATAACGCGTACATTAACGCGCATATCAACGTGCTATTTGTGCGCATTTCATGACAGGACTTCTAGTTTTAACTGTATACTCTTTTTTTAAAGATGTAATAGTATCAATCAGTTTCATAAAAATGTTGATGTCAGGTATATTCATAGATAGACGAAGTCAGATCTCGTTGTGCATTAGTTTTCATTTTCGCAAGGATGTTGTTCAGAAAGGAGGAGGAGCTGATAGTTGCTCGTCGATGCTCGGTGGTTCTCTTCGGGTACTCCAGCTTCCCCCACCCGCAAAACATGTAACCGTCACGATTAGCCATTGCGCATAAATAGGTGTCCTTAAACACCAATAAATAAATAAATAATTATCAGTGTGGCCCCAAACCCCAACAGTAAAATAGTTAAAAGTCACTTGTCTTTTCTTACTGTGAGTGTTAGGCTTGATACTGTTTGCATGACTATCAACACGTTATATATTGATCGTCTTTGCTGTTCACGAAATAAAAGTTGATCGTTCGTCATTTTGTTCCAACATTAACTGTCACGCAGAGTTCCACAACAATAGGTATTCTGCATGTGTTTTTTTACATCGAGATCAAGTAGATAGTGAGCGTGAGTTACATTGTTGGAAAGTCAATGCAACGTGGAGAGTTTGTTATCGGTATGGTCTTCATTAAGAGATGTGTAATGCATAGTGTATTTGAGAAACGCTTTCTTTTAAAATACATGGGTCCTGAAAAGGACAGGTATGACTCCACTCTTAGCGAGTTATGAGTAAGCTTGTGCTGAAAATTTTCGGTTTATATCGCATAAACCGAAGGACAACAACAGTTATTTCTTATAATTTAATCCGTCTGTAACATTAAAATATAAAACCTATGTGTACGTGAACGAAAAACTTTTAATTTTTGCAAAAAACAACAGACAAACTCAGGAAAGTGTGCCACAAACAGGTCACGTCAATCGTTGTCAATTTGTCAAATTTGACGTTTCATTGGTCTGTCTCAAAGTTTTGCACTATGTCATCAAGTTTTGATTGTTGTTTTGATTTTCGATCGCAGACGACAGATATTTAGCAAGTCACGTAACAATATCATTAAAAACATTTTTTTGAAGTTCCCCCAAAATCATGTTTGGATGTATGACCTTTTATTCGTCTCCCACTTCGGTAAATTTTTTATATTATTTATTAAATTAATTTGTTCCCGAGAACTTATCATTATATTCTCACTGACCGGAGGCGAGGAAAAATCGATCATTGATCTTTGTTCACAAGCTTGTTATCCATCTATCAGTCTGCCGTCACGCCCCCACGGTGACAGTTGGATTGATAGGGCGGGGCTTCCAGAGTCTTCAAAGCTGGATTGGATGTGCGAACATGCAGACATTCCAAATCATTTCGTGATTTGGTTTATACGATTTTGACTACTTTCACGCTGTATACGTTCAACCAATCAAACGCAGAGGTGGGGCAAATGATTAAATTATATCCTTTTGTGAATTCAGGTGACCGGGCATCAAGTCATCATAAATCAACTGATAAGGACACACACAGTTGATATTCTGTTTCTCGGGCCATTATTTGTACAATTGCCTTTGGGCGGGCGGTGTTCTGTTATATTTCGTTTTATTTTGTTTTTAATTATTGCCATGAAAGGTTCATGTTCTTGGTTTGTTTTATGTTTCAGGCCTCATAATCTACAGAGAAGCATGAGTGGTGATGTATTTCGTCCTTTGAGTGCAAGAAGGCTTTGCAATGATCTAAAGCATTGAAAAGCATTGTTGCACTCAAGAGACATTCGTCAATTTTATTAATTTTGGTAAAAATGTCAGACATAAACCATTTAATATTTTTATTTTTTAAGTTTCAATTGGTTATACAAACGAGAGCACTCAGCAGCCAAAATGACCACGTGGGAGATTCTGGGAAACAGATTTGAACTTGTTAGGCCTAAGTTGGGAACTCTGGTTTCTTTTTCATCTATTTTGAAATATTCTATTGTGTAAATACAGCAAAGTATATTCCTCAAAAGCGACCTGGAAACTGATAACCTTCGATAAACTATTTGTTGTTAAGCATATAGCATCCCCTCTCATATCAACTAGTGACGGTGGAGACACTTCTTTATTGCTTTCCAAAGTGTGACTTACTCAGATTTCCGGCTTTGATTATAAACGATAACTTCACAAGTGAATTATGCAATCAACAATTGTGTCATGTATCCGTGCGCACAAAGGAAGACGCTTTGCCGTGGGTGTAATGGGGGACTCATTGTTTTTATGTTTTGTCTTTTAACCCCTTACCTAACATGAAAAGCAGACAACACTTGCAAAAAGAGAATTCTTGAATAACTATTATTTTCATTTTTGTCTCCAAAACATAGGTTATGACCGCCTCATTGGAACGAGCTCGACGAGCTCGTTCCAATGAGGGGATCATAACCTATGTTTTAGAGACAAAATCTGAAAAAATAATGAAAATTAATTGGCGCGTTTTAAGAATAGCGCTGGGCGTTTTTGGCCGTTACGTTAGGAAAAGGGCTAAATAATATAATTATCATTAATAATGAAAAGTAATGAACAGAGTAATCGCTTGACTGGACTGGTTACGTGAAATAATTCATTCGAGGCGAGGGACTATATTGTAAAACACTCGTGCTCATTCGCGCACTCGTGTTTGTACAACGTCCCCCACCTCTCTTGAATTATTTCACGTAACCAGCCCAGTCAAGCGATTACTCTCTATGTATCTTTGTGACTGATGAGCTTTCCAGCAATCCAGTTGGTTTGAGACCAGTGTACAAGCATTCCATTCTGCGCTTCTCTCCCGCTTACTTAGAAACACATGATAAACCTTTACCAACATAGTATTTTAATTTTTAAAGATAAATTGAATTTCATAATTTAAAAAAACAAACAATGTTTGTCATTAAAACTTTACAAATATGGATGCCATTGGAGCCGGTTCCAACAACAGACAAATTTGTACAATTGTACAGCCACGTGGCGGGATATTTCAGGTCATGTTAGCCTTGTATTGGTTAATTTGCTGCTGTTGTGTCAAGTAAAGGGTTACATTGTCCCAATTCCTTTCACGCGAATCTTAGCAAAGACGCAGTTTCGTGCTGGAATGTTGTGCGAGCCTTTTGCGCGAAAGGATGTTCGGATTCTCGTCGATATATAATTCCCCGGGACAGTTGAAGTGAGAAGGCAACAGTTGAACGAAGTATGCACTGGTCAAATGTTCTAATTTCATTTCAATTTGCTGACAACATATTCCGGTAATTCCTCTTTTTGATACATCTGGATATTCTCAATTTGTTTTCACATTTAAAATATATTTGTGAAAAAAGTGGGCGGAGAGCGGAGAGCGTATCTCCCCCTCCACTGGTTTATCGGCCATGATTATAATCTATCATTTGACATGTAACAAGCATTCATACTTACCGCCCTCACCAAAATTATTATTGTGAGCTGAGATGGAGTATTACCCAAATCAGCTCGCGGGAACGTCAGAATAACAAATTATCAGCAACTCGGTAGTCGACCTACCTTCGTGTTTCAGCGAAGAATTTCTTAAAGATGGTCAGAATTGTCCGCTAAGAAACCACAATTGTTCGGAAATGTTAGTCCTTTTTCGGAATTATCATTAATATCATCAAAGTATTTGATTGTGTTTTCATCCATTTAGAGAGAAAACGTACATATCAACAATTCACCTCACACCATATACAATTCTGCAACTGAATCAAGTAGTTTGCATTTCCAATTGAATTAAACAGCATAAGGCGCATATGATGACTTTTATATCCCTGCGTAATTTATCAAATGACTGACGCTAACATTCAACAAATAAATATCAAAGTGACATTCAACAACACTTTAACCCTTTTGGTCCCCGGTTGTATACTGTATTCATTTTCAACGCCTTAAATTGGTATAGCCTATATTCCTTACTTGGGGAAGGGCAAACTATATTTTCAGAAGGCTGCCAAATCCCGTTTGCTTTACTGCACAAATTCACCGATGAACAGTGTATTTTAGGAATTCAGGTCGAACATGACCCTTAAAAGCGTATTTTCGGATTCAAGGGGTTAACAAAAAAAAAAAAAAACATAATAGTGTTTATGGTTTCGGTAATGGCACCAGTTGAGCATGCGCATTAATGTGCATCTTCCAAACGATTATCAATTTAATTTGATTTTACGAAAGCGTTGATACGGTTAAAACTAGAAGTCCTCCCATGAAATGCGCACATATAGCACGTCGAACTGCGCATTAATCTACACGCTATGATCATAGTAAGGCTATCAAAGTATGTACACATGGCCTGCGCACAGGCAAGGTTTCAGCTGATGGACCTCCGGGTAACGCGGAGGTCCATTGGCAGAAACATTGCCTGTGTTTGCAATGAGTAACCAGGAGAACCTGCCGTGCTTTGGATTCCATTCGATAAGGCAATTGCGCGCAATTCCTATATGCAATTAAGCCTAGATCAGCGCACAGTTCGTGACAGGACTTCTGGTTTTAAATGTAACTCGTCATAAAGTCTCTTAATGTCCCTGCATAATGTATCAACTGACCGACATTAACTTTCAACAAATAGATATAAAAGTAACAATTTAATCCTTAT
The DNA here is from genome assembly GCA_031216915.1 of Pictodentalium vernedei. Classification (NCBI taxonomy): domain Eukaryota; kingdom Metazoa; phylum Mollusca; class Scaphopoda; order Dentaliida; family Dentaliidae; genus Pictodentalium; species Pictodentalium vernedei. The sequence continues at coordinate 457,278,453 of CM062291.1, forward strand.
GGGCCCTGGTGGTATATGGTATTCAAGTTCAACATCCCAACTGGTCGAGCCTATATTCGTTAGTTGGGTAGAAAATCAATATTTCTAACGTGCTGTGCCGGGTAGCATCACTAAATTCACCCTCTGGGGACCTCATTTTACAGATGACAGTCTGCTTATTTTCTGGCTTGGTAGGGGATAACCAAACTGTTGTTGAAAGTTTCGGAAAATGGTATTGGATACGCGTGATTGGACACATTAATATATTACCAAGTTCAGTGTGGATCATGAATGTCACCGGCAAACGAAAACTTCGTGCAAGTTTTTCGCACGAGCGCCTTGTTAATGTCTATGGAGTACGTTTAGAAATTTTCGCTTGTACTGGACTGGCTTTTTCGGAGGTCTCGTTCTTTTTTTTGGTATAAACTCGTTGCTCAGTAGCTTCTGGTCGAAACCTAACTGTTGAGGTATGCGAAGACTGGCACGTGGCGGACGTTTACGTGCCGTTGGCATGTTGGAAGCTGGCAACAGACAGACTGCAATGGCTCAAATTCTCAACGTTACTCAATCGCTGATTAGTAGTATGTGGCCACGCTACCATCAGATAGGCAATGTTGATGCAGACGTCAGCCATGCCGTCCAAGGGCAACAACTGCTAACCAGGATCGTTTCATCCGAACACAGCATCACGGAACCGCCATCAATGTGCATCAGAAATTGGACAACAGCTGCACCGAACGACAGATGAGCGAGTCAAATGTCAGACTATACGACATCGCCTATACATAAGAAATTTGTATCCTCGCCGACCTCGATTAATGCCACTTTTACCTGACAGCCAAGGGCGTGTCACAAGGCACAACTACCGTGACAACATGTTAGCAGCTAATGTGGTGCCACTTGCGCGACATCACGGCCGTCGACTCACTTTGACAGATCGTCCCCTGAGTTCCAATGTGTTCTATGTGCCTACTGGCACATAGAACACATTGGAACTCAGGGGACGAGATGACAATGCAAGAGCACACATGGCCCGTGTCGCTACAGAGTTCCCCCAGGAGCAGAACATGACTTCACTGCCTTGGTCCGTAATAAGTTCAGACCTTTCACCAAACGATCACGTCTGGGGTATGCTTGACTGGTGCCTACGACGACGCCAACAGCCCCCTACCAATGTCCAGGAACTCGCCGCTACTCTGCAGGAAGAATGGAATAACATCAGTGAAGCTGATATTGGACGTTTGGTTAGGAGTATACCACCGCGGACCCGCACTTGTCACACGAACCGAGGGGGATTTGCAGGGTATTGAGGTCTTGGACTGAATGTGGTAAGTTATATGACTAACCGTCCATGTCTTCTACAGCTCAGTTCGTGGAATGTGTTCTTGTCAGGCAACCAACTATCCCTGCAATCATTCCCCAGATGTCACAGTACAATGCCTCAACTGTCTTTTTGATAACAATATAAATATATTTCTTCATATATCTCACTTTTATCAAATACCCCCTTACTACTTTTATTGAATAGTATATTTAAGTTATTATTGACAAAACACAAGTGTCGTTATGGAACGTTGGAACTGGTTTTCACGCTAGTGAAGTGAGACTGCTATACCGTGGCTATAGCGTTCACGTCATCAAACGTCAAGTTTCATATTATTTACCGTGTTTATTGATTGGACAATATCTAGTTATCTAGTGGGGGGTGGGGGGGGGGGGACTTAATTGCAGTGTTTCTCTACCAGAGTTTCGGAAATAGAGCTATTTATTTATTATTTATTTATTGGGGTTTACGGTCATATACTTATGCACAATGGCTAATCGTGACTGTGACAGTTTTACGGGTGGAGGAAGCCGGAGTACCCGGAGAGAACCACCGAGCAACGACGAGCAGCTATCAGCTCTCCAACATCGTAGCTCTGAACTCTGCACCGCAGCACAGGCAGAGTTAGATTGGTTGAAGACATGCGCACCATCGACGTGCAGTACGCCTCAGTACACAGCGTCATTGTGCCCCCATGTAGGCAATCGGGGTGAAGTGTCTTGCCCAAGGACACAACGCGGTTGCCGCAGGTGGGATTCGAACCGAGGACCTCTCGGCTTACAGCCTGCACCTCTACCAACTGAGCCACCGCGCCCCCAAATAGAGCTATAAAGAGTTCTCATAGTAGACTTTTGTTTAGTCTTTGTTGATTTGACCGAATGGAGGGGTATTGATACCACCTGAAGGGAGATTAGGATATAGAATGTGTAAGCGGCGTTTTTCATTGTCGTACCAGCAATATTGTTGAATAGAGACTACTGATTTCCTTGCTAGGCTTTCATTTGATATTTGATGATGTCACAAGGGCACAGAGGGGGCAGCGTTAATTGGCGTAATGCTGTCTTCAATAGGTATGGAGAGAATGAGTTGCGGCTTTGTTTCGCCGATGTTCCAGAAACCACAGTTGCTTAGATCATGGGAGGCCACCCATCCAGCAGGTATGTTATAGTTATAATTTACTCTCTTAAAACAGGGAATTCATTGTTTTGTAAAGCAATGAATTTTTCACAGAGCGAACCTTCACGTTGAGCCGGAGGTTCTATAGCTGAAACATTGCTTGTAGTTCAATATTAGTTTTTACAATATGAGTTGTTATATGAGAAGTAACTATGCAGTAGATGTTAAAATAATCTAAAGAAAATCACAGCGTGGATAACAATTCCGTGAAGGGAAGACTTTTTTTGACGAACGTAGACCTTGGACTGTCTCATGTGACATTATAGTCACCCGACCCAGTTACAACTTGTTCGGCTGACCTGGTAGTATACGTAATGCACCGCGTAGTGACATTATTATGTTGATACGCGGTGTCAGAGCGTATACGGACCATGAGTTGTTAGGGTGGGACGTTTTTTTCATCTTCCATTTCGTATTCTGGAGGCCGTCATCTTGGTTTCTATTTTTTTTAGTTTGGTGATGCAAAACCCTCTAAAATTACAAGGGATGATTGGACGTTGTGCCTAACTGGGTTGGAGTACCCTTACTGGTTCTGTTTTTGTTCCAAAAATCTCGGTTACTTCCAAGACTCATCGCAAAAATCCCGACTAGTCTTCCCAGTTCGGAATTCTTCGAAAACCTCTGTTTCTATCTACGGGCCATGTTATTGTTTATTTTGACTCAGCCCTATTCAGTTGTGTCGGAATATACTTCTGTATCTTAGAAAAGCCTTTCTGCCCAAAATATTTTAGCTTATTATAGCTTGTTGTTACTATTTTTAGTTTTTTTTTCTGGTTTGTACTGGCTAATTATTTCCATATTAAGAGTTCTCCAGTTGTTATTTTCGGTAGTATAAGTCAGATCACGTCTAATTGGATCTAACTAACCAATCAGATCATTCTATACATCTAACTGCCGCCCACTCTCACATAATTATTTGTTACAAGGGTCCCAAAGAATCAATCGAAGGCTTTGCGTTATAACTGTAAAGGTCATGAGTCGGATGGCGCAATCTTTTCGAGCAAATAAGTTATCCAGTAACTGCTAGAACGAGATACTCTACGTACGACTCTTCGACTCAGCGCACTTATCCACTCGGCCACCACAGAGTGGTGGCGGAGTGGATAAGTGCGCTGGTCTCTCATGCCAGAGGTCCCGGGATCGATCCCCAGTCGGGGAAGGTTCTCGAGGTGCCAGAACACTCTCTGTCAGCATTAATTGTGCGGTTGATACTGTCACAGCGTACCGTCCTGTCGGGTGGAGACGTAAAATGACTGTTCTCTGTGCGGAGAGAGACACACTCCGTGCAGGCTAAATATCCCTTCGTAGTATTCGAGAAGAGCTAGGCCACGAAGTTGCCGCTATGAAGGTCATCCCACCCACCTAGGCCATTGGGCCAAGGTGAGGCGTTAATTTTAGTTGCATAACTTGTTCGCCAATCCTTGTAAATAAATAAGATTAAATAAAAACAAATGTCGGAAAAAATGATTCTATAGCCACAGACGTTCCCCCAAAAGTGATCCTATTGGGGAGATTCTGTAAAAGGGATTCCATAAGCGGAATTCCCTAAGTGGAATCCCATGTTTCTATAAAGTTCCATGGACACGTAAAAGACACCAGAATGACAACTAAGTGAAGTAATATATCCTTATGCCGTTTTTATTAGCTTTCAAAGTGCAGTACCCGGATGCAGTCCTTGTAATTCGTCCTTGTTTCCTCGGCAAAAAAAAAATGCTGTGGAAAACTGGTGCTTCTACGGCAATTGATGTGAAGCCTGTTTGATTGTGTAAAATCATCAGGTGGGCAGGGTATAGTCTCCATTGCCATATATATGTAGTATGCGGTGAAGTGAAAACTTTCAAGTAACTTTAACATGTGAAAGTCGTTCGAGATAGATGTGTATATAATCACAATCAATGTGCCGAATTTTTCACTCAGTTAGATAATGCCAATATCATAAACCATGTGAATGCTGAGAAAAAATCTTAGAAGTAAGCAGGCGACTTGCTCAATGTGCATAGTATGAGTGAATATAAGATGCAGCATAACCACAAACTAAGTGTCTCACTGCTTCTGTGCTGATAACACTAGAATCTGACACCAGTTTCTGGAAAGCTCTGTAAGAGCTTTCCAGAAACTGATATCAGATTCTAGTGTTATCAGCATAGAAGAAGCAGAACACATAGTTTCTAGTAGTAATGCTGCAATTTGTACTGTAAATTGTAAGATTAGCAATACAGCGTAGTGCAACCCACATGGTTTGATTCCTTGTGTAACCTGGAAGTTGTGCAATTTCTGCCACCACTAGGCTTTCTGAAGAAGCCATCCTCGGCAGTATTTTTGCCGTGGATATTTTTCTTTTCCTCGGCATTTTTCCTTGGCACTGCTGATTGCTGGTGGTGAATTACCAGCAAGTTGACGGCCTTTTCGGGATATTTGTGGGAGAAGTCCTCCCCGCCCCCCCAACAAATATCCCTAAAAGGTATCCACCACCATGTACCCTCCAATAATACCTCACAATGTCATAAGTATCAACAAATATCGAGATGAGTCGTAGAGTCGTATGTGGAATGTCTAGTTCGATTTACTCTACAGCCCATATGTTCGGTATGATTGGGGTCGTATTCGACTGCTAGTGGTAGTGATATTATTAGTTACACAGTTTGTTGGTGGCCTAGTATGGTATATATGGTGTCAGTTTACTGGTGTATATGGTGTCACTTAATTCCATATTGAGCCCAATATGGAATTAACTGACACCATATATACCATATTAGGTAACCAACAAACTGTGTAACGAATATGTCTTACCGACTGCTGCATCGATGCACAGACCTTATAACAACAGCGATCAAAATAAAATGAGAGAATTCTCACACAGGCAGGCACTCTCCCATAAATTGTAACACGGCAAACTCATACACACCAAACAGTTTCATTTCGAATGTAACATTACACACATCCACAGAATATGAAGACTTTTAAGTTGTCTAACCTGCACTTCAAATACGGGCTTCCAACACTCAATTTTTCAACTTGAAGCGTTTGTCTGCTGCCGCCATTTTGAATAATCAATGAACAAAGAGGAGATTACCCATAGCTGTCATCGTATATTGATGTTGACAGGCAGTATATGGTTTTATATGCAGTCTGCATGTGACGTCTTTGAACCAATGACATTTCCAGATACTTGTCGGAGGAAAGATATTATTTTATCTCCCTGTAGGTGTACGCAAAAGCGATATCATTCCTGAAAAGGAGGATCAAAAAGGGTTAATGATACGTGTATTTAACAATCCACACAATCGCGGACATTAAAAGTTCAATCGAGGTTTCTTGCATACTCGCATGTCAAGTGAGTTTTTATTTCCATATTATTTTCTGTAACCACAGCATGTCTCGACTAGTACAATTCGTAACGAGTCTAAGAATTTGTGTGTTTCAAAAAATGTTAGGTCCCCTCTAATTTGCTGGGACGCAGTCTTTTGCGTGGGAATATTGGAGCACGTGTCCCCAACTATTCCAAGAAATATATAGTGGACGAGAGAGGAGAGTGAGGGGATTTAGACCAGCATTATCTTCATTAAATCGCCATTGTATTCATATTGGGGTGTTCCGACTCTGTATCTTTGCCGCGTGTGATTTGTATCTACTTCAGCTTTGAACGTCGAGGGAAAAAATGGACCCACATATTAGTAGCTTTCTAATTATTGAGATCCTTGACACCCAAACATAGCTCAGAGTATTGTATTCCTTCCATCTCAGTAAGGCGGACGGGCCACCACCGATATATGTCATTGTGTACGAGCCTTGGTATGGCAGTGTCACCATCTTCGAAATGTTCCCTTCACGCCTGGTTACTACAAGTGTTTATATAGAGTATATATGTACGAGTGCCGGTAAAACACGAGAATGATAAGTACGAGCCTTGGTATGGCAGTGTCACCATCTTCGAAATGTTCCCTTCACGCCTGGTTACTACAAGTGTTTATATAGAGTATATATGTACGAGTGCCGGTAAACCACGAGAATGATAAGGGTTTTAACTACTCGGCTTGCCTAGTGGTTAAAACCCTTATTCTACAAGTGGTTTAATTCTGACTACCGGACCTAGTATATATCTGTTTTATTTTATTTATACAATGCTCCTAACCCTTTACCCAACGTAGACGATATCAAAATTTATTATTTTAAATATCAGTTTTTCAAATTTTTCAAAAAATTTCAACAAAACCATATCATGTGACCCCTCGTTGGAACGAGCTCGACGAGCTCGTTCCAACGAGGGGTCACATGATATGGTTTTGTTGAATTTGTTTGAAAAATAATATTTTTTCAACTGCTGAATTTGAATATTACGCGGGCGGATGCGGGCGATTCGTTGGGTAAAGGGTTAATAAACAATCGACTTTGTCACTTAAAGTGGAGAAAAAAACGTCAGTTTCTGTCGCAAACATACGTGTTTGTTTTGTTTACATCTGCGCCAGTGAGTAGTAATACCTGCTCCACGCGCATGCTTGATTGACCGCTAGAAACATGTCAAAGTTTATGGAATTTACCTTGCTTTTTCAGTCACATTATTATTAACAATTCTTACATTTTATTTTAAATATTGAGTTGCAGGTATTTAAAACTTAATAAGTCATTGCACGTAGTAGATTGTACCGCAAGAACGTCGTATGTTTGAATGAAACATCGCGAAGTGTGGATGTATTGAAGTCGGCAAATTGCGTCATGTCAAAGGTCAAGTTAGATGGACTTCCTACTAAAGGTGTATTTGTAACCGCTGTAGAAGTTTTACACCGGTAGTGGGGTTAAAAGCTAAAATTTAACATAAAGCTTTTCACCGGTAGTAACATAAGTGATCGAGGCGTAAATTTCTATAACGTTGTCAGAACGTGTTTTAATCCGTCACGATCATAACGATCTTACCCGAAAAAGTGTTATTTACTAAACTTGCTACTCACGTTTGAATACTGTTCATTATTTTTTTTGCCACAAACCACAGAAAACATATCTTATAGCTCCAGCTTCGGAAAGTGGTCGTGGAGCTCGGTCCGATGTGGAGATCGTAACCTAAGTTTCAAGACAAAACATCAACACTGTAAAAGAGTTAAAACGCCTTCATTTTGACATTTCCCATTTCACATTTCACTTTGTCTCTTCTGTAAAGTTTTGTACGATTATCTAGTCACATATGTATTATCTATTTATTTATTATCTACTGATGTTTAATGTCACATCTTTATGTATAATGGATAATAGAGACCGAACACCAGATAGAATCATTTGAAATGTCATTCGCTAGAAAACTGTCGATGCTGTACATTTAGTCAATGTTATGTATATTTTGTCGTAAAGCGTAACTTTGGGAAAATTAGCTCAGTAAAAACACTTGTCAGCTTTCCTTATTTATTTACACTGTATGGCGGAATCCTGCCGTAGTCCGTTCACAGTCGGAATCCAGACTACTGCATTCCGAAAAATAATACAATATATACAGAACAGTTACTCGTAACAACGGTTACTAGTGAACACTTATATCCGAGACAATAATTAACCCCTTTTAAAATACATGATTAATCCAAGCAGCGTGTGCCGTTATGCAAATGGGCTAATCAGGGATTATCAGCTTATGTAAACTCTGATATTGGACCACTAAACAAACTCAAAACAATTAGCACTTATGTTTCCTTCAATCATTTAAAAAAAAAAAATTATTCATCTAAAAAAAACTAAAAAAGGAACTTATAACAATTTCATGTAAACACTTACCAACAAAAAATACATTTTATTATTGGTTGATAAATCTTCTTGAATGTTGCTTTTTTCGATTATTAATGATGGAAACTTGCAGTTCTTCAGCCAACAACACTTTCCACGATTTCGTCACAAGAACACAACGGTAAGTAGAATTTCCACTACAGTGCAGTCGCCGTATACTGATCGTAATCCACGCGTGGGCAATGGAGTCCACGCATGCGTTTGCCAGGTAAAAACAATCATCAGCAGCAAAATTTTAATTAATGAAGCACCTGGTTGTCCCCGGGTTGTACCCGGTCCCCGGGTTGTCCCTGGGTTGTACCCGGTGCTTCATTAATAACTTTTTTGACGAGTATTCCATTAACCCAACGTATCGCCCAAAACCGGCCAGCGTATTCTCAAAAATCTCCAATTAATTTTCATTATTTTTTCATTTTTTGTCTCAAAAACATAGGTTATAACCCCTCGTTGGAACGAGCTCGTTGAGCTCGTTCCAACGAGGGGTCATAACCTATGTTTTTGAGACAAAAAATGAAAAAAATTAGTTACTTAGGAAATTTTTTGCAAGTGTCGTCTACTTTTCATGTTAGGTAAAGGGTTAATTATTGGTTGTAATCTAATATTATCGCGTCAGTGGAAATCTTTCCTTCTCGCGGAATATGAACAGTTCACGGCGACCATGCTGCAGAATGTAAATTGACAAAATTGTGTTGCTATTTAGAAATTTTCTTCAACAACAACAACAACTACTACAACTGCAAGTCGTTTTCGATGAAAGGGTTCGGAAAATATTCGAAATTCTATTCCGCTATTAGTCTTTTCCTTGATTCGATCCGATGCGAAACCGTCTCGATTATTCGGAAAACTCGAATTCAAGTTTTTTGGATTCATACATTTCTTTACTGTCGACTTTCGGTAAATGACAAATCAGACTGCAGTAGTACTGAAATGGTTAACCGGATAATCGGTTTGAAACCAGTTAGCTACCTAACCGATTAGAAAAACCGTCAAACGGTTATCCAAAATATCGATACAGATCGTAGTTCCACGTTTAAAACGTTGTAATTCTGCCGCTTCTCCTCGTTGTATATATTGAGAAATAATTAACTCCGGCGTTCAAGACTTCGTTAATGATCGGCAGTTTCCGCGAGTAATGAGTAATCGTAAAAACTATTCCGTATTGTCTATACAAACGAACGTTGTCGAGTACTCGACAACGTTCGTTTGTATACACACTACGGAATAGTTTGAGAATACTGCTTTCCAATTCCTATAGTTTTGATCGTCATTCCACGTTTAAAACGTAGTAATTCTGTCACTTCTGCTTTGTGATAAATTACATCGAAGCCGCGTTGTTTATATTGAGAAATACACGACTTTGGCGTTCAAGACTTCATTAATGATCGGCAGTTTCCGTGAGTAATGAGTAACCGCAGAAAATATTCCGTAGTGTGCATACAAACGAGCGTTGTCGAGTACTAGACAACGTTCGTTTGTATACACACTACGGAATAGTTTGAGAATACTGCTTTCCATTTCCTATAGTTTTGATCGTCATTCCACATTTAAAACGTAGTAATTCTGCCACTTCTACTTTGTGATAGATTACATCGAAGCCGCGTTGTATATATTGAGAAATAATTGACTTTGGCGTTCAAGACTTCGTTAATGATCGGCAGTTTCCGTGAGTAATGAGTAATCGCAGAAACTATTCCGTAGTGTCTATACAAACGAACGTTGTCGAGTACTCGACACCGTTCGTTTGTACGGTGGCTGATTTAGGCCACCCTCAATACTTTTTTTATCTCGAGATCTCGAGATAATATCTCGAGATCTGAGAAACTATGTCGAGATCTCGAGAAACTATCTCAAGATCTCTAGATAATATCTCAAGATCTCGAGATAATATCTCAAGATCTCGAGAAACTATCTCAAGATCTCGAGATAATATCTCAAGATCTCGAGATAATATCTCGAGATCTCGAGATAATATCTCAAGATCTCGAGAAACTATCTCAAGATCTCGAGATAATATCTCGAGAGAAGCATATATAATCGGTGTCACCCTTTGATCATTAGCATGAATTCACTCCACCTGCCACACAAACTGTTTATTTACTTGTCGCATCTTTTCCGACTGCAACATATTCATGCCTCCCATGACAATTACACGAATCAGCTCCTGTCCCTCAGAAAAGTGAATAACTTATCAACCAACTACTTTGTTGCGTATTAGTTATGAGAGCCCACCAAATCTCAATCCAGCTCTAATATAAACCGAGTCCCGTCATCCGAGCTTGCACTTGCTGGTGTCTTGTTCCCACTCCAATCCGAAAGTGTCAACCCAGCACCCGGTACCTCCCAATACCTACTGTAGTGCCTTTTACCCTAAAACACAACGTTTTGTCACTACTTTACAAGATGAAAAGTTTGTGTCTGTCTAACACTCCAAATCCAAAGTGTAGATCCAGTATCCGATACCTCCTAGTTTTTTACCCTAAAACTCAACGTTTTCTCACTTCTTTTCCTTCCAGTCCCATGCTGATTGTAGTGATGTTTACCCTAAAACACAAATTTTGCTCACTACTTTACAAGACAGACACCCATAAATACCAAATATTTCCTTCCAGCTCCACAGTCAATGAAGTGATTGTTACCACAACTCACAAAGTGTACTCACTACTTTCTAAGACACAGATCCGTAAATACCAAATAGTCCCCAGCTCCACACTGAAAAGTTTCATTCCCACAGTGAAATCAATCACCCACTCCCTTGGTGGATTTTTCACCTACTTTCCACTTTGGTGACTGAGACACGTCGTCTCGTGACACGCTGTTATTCCACGGACCCGTCATACAGCATAACTTTAACCCCATCCGCGCGTCCATTTTGATCGAGCAAATCGATGGTTCTACTCGGTGTATAATAACCTTACACCAGCGACAGCTATAAACATACCGTCGGATTCCCTTTCCTCTCGCTGGTTTGAATACTTTGAATAGTCTGGATTAGGCGTAACTAGTTACGCCCTGTGGACGAGTGATTAAGGCCCTCACGTATTACCAACGTCAGTTTTAGAAAAGGGTTTGCCCAGTACAAGGCTGCAAATGCTAGACAAAATCGTGAATTTATAGTCAATACTCAGCAATCTCCTGACCCCCAGGACCAAATTAACCCCGAGCCTAAGAGGCGAATGGAATCGACCCCCCCCCCCCCCCACACACACACACTCTCCCCGATGAATCTGAAACGTGGCAGGGTGGGCATGACTAACATTGTTTCCACACAAAACCCAAATGCATGTAGTAATGAAAAGATTGACCTGTCACCCGACAAGTCTCAACGGTCCATACACCTTTCACACTTATCCGAAAGTGACAACTCCAACAGTGTAGTATCCAGTCCCACGCATATAAAGGCGGACAACGTGAACCCGATTCCCAGTATGTCCGAACAAGATGAAGCCTACTCAACATCATTTACTGCCACCCTTAACCAGCTGCAACATGACACCCCAATCAACAATACGTTCCTCCATGATCCCATACTCTCACCCGGTCACGGGAGAACCCCCGTACTTGTCACCCCCCACCTTCAACGTCAACTCATGAACCGAATGTAATACAGAACATCCCGTATCATACGATTAACTGGACCCGGGGGAGCCGTGGTTGAGTAGGTATAGGTGCAAGCTACAAGCCGAGAGGCCCTTGGTTCGGAAACCACGTTGTGTCCTTGGGCAAGACACTCCACTCTCATAGCCTACGTGGGGGCACGGTGGCGTTGTGTACTAAGGCGTACTGCACGTCGATGGTGCACCTGTCTTCAACCAATGCTACCCTGCTTGTGTGGAGTTATGTTGGGGAGCTGACAGTTCCTCGCCGTTGCTCTTTGGTTCTCTCCGGGTACTGCGGCTTCCTCCATCCGTAAAACTGTCATGGTCATGATTAGCCATTGTGCAGAAATATGTGAGCAAAAACAAAATGCCAGGATACAAGGTGCGGGTGGGTGGGTGGGTGGGTCCGATCCCCAAAGTGCAGTTTTTGCCGGTGTCAAGCAATTTTTTGTCAAATATCATTTTACAGACAAGTAATTACAACCAAAGTGAATTCAAGTGCTTAGATTCATAACTTAGAACAGAATAGAGCATTAATATGTGTTGGGGGTTCCATGTTTGAATTGTTTCCCCATTTTTTACACTTCATTAGGGGGTGGTTCCTGTTCTGGGTCTGGAAAAAAATTGCAAAACACAAAAGTGATTCCCAGCTATTTGGTCATGATTTTCACTCCTTTATATTTCTACTAAGGCAGGCTGCCTCTTATAAATGCTTTGCAGCTCCTATTATTTGATTCTTCTGTAAGCCTCAGGGTGCCTCATGACATTGGTCTAGTGTGCTTCCATGTATGGAATAACTGGAAAGATTGATAGAATAAAAATCTTGATTGTGGAAAACGTGTATAATTTCAAGCAAGGTAAATATGATTCTAGTGACACTAACATAAAAAAATAAATAAGAGGCAATTCATCTCAGACAAGCCACCCTGGCATGTGTCAAAGAACTTCAGTATTAGGTCTCTCTCAGACCAGCTTTACAAACTAAACATTTAACCGAAAAATAATGAAATGAAAAACAACTATTTCTTGTGGACAGCTGAAGATATCCAAGTGGGAACAATATATTTTGGGCAGGGCTTCTTGGTGATGGGATTCGACTGGTGTCTGAACAGCATAGACATGTTGTACATCGGGGTAAGGGTTGTGTGGCTTGAATATGAATGGGTGTATATCTGCAATTCAATTGGTGGAGGCGGGTTCCAATGGTTACCTGGGGGTCTGATGCTGCATTTCCGTTGTGGCTTTATAAGCAGAGAGATTGTTTTGGGGCCATCTGTGGCTAGGGATGCCTTGGATGCCCAAGAACAGGGCTGGGATATCGGACAAGTTGGTTTGCGGCACATTTCATGTTTGGGCAAAGTATTTATTTATTAATTTATTAGTATTATTTTTTTTTTTTTGATTTAGGTAATTTGAATACTTCGTTAAACAGATTTTATAAATTGGGGTGGGTCCCCAATTGTCTTTGAGGAAAAACTGTGCGGGAGGGGTGGGTGTCCAAGACATGACTGACAAAAATTTGCATTCCGGGGGTGATGGGCCCCAAAAATTGAAAATGTAAAATTTTACACCTTGTATCCGTAATTTTTTGCCTGACCCCCCCCCCCCCCCCCCCCCGAGTTTTAGGGTAAAATACACTACAGTATGCACTAGGAGGTACCGGGTACTGGATCAACACTTTGGATTTGGAGTGTCAGACAGACACAAACTTTTCATCTTGTAAAGTAGTGAGAAAACGTCCTGTTTTGGGGGTAAAAGGCACTACAGTACGTACTGGGAGATACCGGGTGCTAGGTTGACACTTTGGGATTGGATTGGGAACAAGGCACCAGCAAGTGCAAGTTCGGGTGACGAGACTCTGTTTATATTAGTGCTGGGCTGAGATTTGGTGGGCTCTCATAACTTCGCAACAAGGTGATTGGTTGATAAGTTTTCTGAGTGGCATGAGTGGATTCGTGTAATTGCCATGGGGGGCACGAATATGTTGCAGTCGGAAAAGATGCAACTGTAACCGCAGTACTTATGATGAATAACTCAGAAGCGATATAAAGTTCAACGTGGATTCTTTATTTCTTATGACATCAAATAAAGCAGAATATATCTATCGAACCCCTGTAAAATTACAATAAAAACTGTAAGTCCCACATATAAACATCTTGTGTACATCTATATTCTTGTGTGAACAAACTTCGATGACCGATATGGCTTCCCATTGGGAACCCCAGTCTGGTGCAATCAACTGGCAACAACTTTATGAGCTCTTTCCAGCAGAGTGCACCATCCTGGATTTCACCAGGGAATATCCTGTAACCATACACGGACTGGTGTACCTCAATGGAACAGGCCTAAGAAGCTCATTCCATTGATGTACAACAGTCAATGTAAGACAATACAATGGATGCCAAATCACCAAAACACCAAAACATTCACAACCAAACTTGCAAAAACATGCAAGTTCCATCACTGTGAGTTCACACAAGAAAGCTAAGTTCCAAAACACTGTTCAAGAAGTAACAAACTAATTTAGCTTGCTATTAATTTACAATTCAACTTACAAATAATTTTATACAAATTCTCATCTAAAATCAGTTCTCATGTTTACATGAAATAATACACTAAGTATGAAACCTTTCACTGAGAACAAAATATTCGGACTAGCTTCCAATACATGTTTGTGGTTTAATGTCACTTTAAGCCGACAAGGCTATAAAGTGCAGTATGAGAATGAAGTCAAGTTTAGCCAATCGTTTATACCCACACTGATTATATATTGCGGTTTAATGTCACTTTTAAGCACACGGGGCTATAAAGTGCAACATTGGAATGAAGTCATGCATAACCAATCGTTTATGCCTATGTTGGTTACTATGAACCTGCACCTGATTGGGTTAACAGATTCTAATTACCACAAACAGTTTTCACTTTCAGCAAACAAAGCTAGAAAGTGCAACATAGGAATGAAGTCATGTCTAACCAATCGTTCATGCCTATGTTGACAATGAATCTGCATCCAGTTGGATTACCAGATTCTAATTACCACAAACAGCACTAGTCTACCAAGGTAGACCAGCACTGTTCGACTTCACAAGACTTACACATGTGAAGTACCTAACTGTTAACTCTCAGTGAAATACACAGTCATTATAATTATTATCCCGTAGTATTAACTACAGGTGATATCACAGAATGCTCTTACTTATTAAAAACGCCTTAATTGAATAAATATCTAGTGTGTAAAATAATTGATGCCTACCCTCAGTGTGATGAGTTCAACGCTGCACAACCCTTCAGTGGCCTATACAGGGCAACATCCTGAACCTGGATAAAACAAGAAAAAGGCCTTAGAGTACGGTGTCAACATTCCGAATACTGCTGCTTGCAAGCGATGGGATTTACTCACAGTGGTGATTGATCGGATGACTTTGGCTTGCGCCAAACTCATCAGATCAATCACATATTTCACTGGGAATAAATATTAATGCAGCAGAAAAATACTTTGGAAATAAATATCCAGACAATAAAATAATATACAAGTAGGTGTTAGCATTAGCCTTAAATAAAATTATCTTGGAAATACACTTAATCAGTCTACTCCAGTGTGGAGTTCCATGGTGGGCATGGTGGTCGGGACAAGGCAGCAACAAAATACCACCTTGTCCAGGCCACCAGGCCACACAAAATTAACACAGGAAGGCCTTGAATTAACAGGAGTACAGCCAGAACCAAATAATAATATTTGGCACTTAACAAATATTTTGTTAGAATTTATTGGGGAGGGCCCTGGGCACTCACCAACAAATTCCAACAAAACAACAATTACTTTACAATTACACATTAATTCTAAAGTACATCTGAGCAGAAAGAGTAATTATTTTACCTTGGTTCAAAGCTGTTGTGCAGCAGATCCTGTCCTACAGAAAATAAATTTCCTGAGAATTCCTCCAGGAATCAAGTCTGAATTCCTCAAGAATATCACATTGGCCACTATCTACATTATACTTTTAGTTTTTTTAAAATAGATTAAATATTATATACACTGTAGGAAATAACTAGATCTTATTTTTCTCAAGAAAACAACACAACTCCCAATAATTTTAAATCAGACTGAAATGTGCTGTTTCTTTGTTCCAGGGCAGAGGGTAGAGTTTTCTGTTTGAAATTGACCAATAAGAAATCAGTTCACTGGTGTTCACTTCATGCTTTTTACAGTTTCTATGCACTGCAGTGGAGTTACTGAAGCGAACACCTCTCTGACCTCTTATTAAGATAAACTGTTAACCCCTTATATACAAATGCTAAAATCTGATACTGTCACACAGTTCCCCCCAGTGCAAAATGTCGTCCCTGACATTTAATCTTTGGAGATCAATGATAAAATGGCATCACATAATTTATCATTGTTCCCATTAAAAAATCCTTCATTGGACAAATTCTTTAAAATCGCTACCTTCTCTTTCCACTGTGGTTCTGTAGTTTGTGTCATGCTAAATTCCCCAGATGTCATCCATCGTGGTTTACTAGTTGGTCTAGTGGAACGTCTCGGTGCTATTGGAGGCGGTAGGTCTAAACGATCACTGCTAGCAATATTGGGCTGTTCTACCTCTGGAGAAACATCTTCAGTGTTGGAATGTACACTGTTTTCTTCCCTTGTAGAAACAGAGTCAGGAGATTTGTCATGCTCACTACTATGATGATTTAGGGAATCCCCACCATGACTAGTCTCCTGAATCTCCACAACAGAATCATGGTCGTCACCCGATTGTTGGGAGGAAGTGTCTTCGCCGGCAATACTTTCAGCATTCAATGGAACACTGCCAAATCTGTGATATACAATATCACTGTCATCACTATTTTCATCATTTGTAACATCTTGTGGTTCCACTCGACTAGTTGTGTCTCGTTTTTGTAATTTCCTACGCGGTTTTGGTTTTGGAGGACTTCTGAGGTGGCTATCATCTTTCTGACTTTGGATGGTTGAGTCTTCATTGAAGGCACCAATTGGCAAAAGTAAATTTCTATGAAGAATTTTAGTATTAAAATTCTCATCACTTTTTACTTCATATACAGGGATGTCAGGATTTGACTGTTTCACAACAGTATAGATATCCTGACTCCACTTGTCCTCCAATTTGTGCCTTCCATCAAAAGCCATTCTTTTGACAAGAACTTTGTCACCAACATGGATATCAGCTCCTCGCACTTTGGTGTCATATCCCTTCTTTTGGTGGGCTTGTGCTTTTTCTATATAGTGACTTGCCTTTTTAAATGCCTCTTTTAGTCTATTTTTTAGGAAGTCTAGACAAGCCATCAGCATCACTATTTTTTCTACCTGGTCGATACAATAAATCAAAATCAAAAGCGGACAAGGCAGCAAGCCACCTGTGCCCTGTAGCATCCAGTTTGGCTGTAGTGAGCACATATGTGAGTGGGTTATTATCTGTTAAGACAGTAAATTTCCTCCCATACAGATAATCATAAAATTTATCACATACTGCCCACTTCAGTGCCAAAAATTCAAGCTTATGAGCTGGATAGTGCTGTTCTGATTTATTTAATGATCGACTTGCATAGCTGATTACTCGCTTCAACTTTCCATCACCTTGGTACAAAACAGCCCCAAGTCCATCTTTACTGGCATCTGTGTGTAATTCAAAAGATTTGCTGTAATCTGGATATGCCAATACTGGTGGACTTGATAACATCTGCTTCAAGTAACTGAATGCCTCGTCTTGCTCCGTACCCCATATCCAAGTTGGTGGTTCTTTTTGTAATTTCTTCTGTAATTTTGTTCTTTTATTTGGTCTCGGCATGAGTTTAGTTAGTGGCTTCACAATATGTGAAAAATTTTTACAGAACTTTGTGTAATAACCTGCGAATCCGAGAAATCGCCTGATGTCTTCTGGATTTTTAGGTTTAGGCCACATTTTTATCTTTTCAATTTTTTCTGGATCAGTTTCGATCCCCTCAGCCGAGACCACATGACCAACAAAATTCACTTTCTCTTGAAAGAAAGAGCACTTCTTTGGTGAGAGTTTTAGACCACACTCTCTTAGTCTATTAAACACTTTCTCAAGTCTCTCAAAATGGTCCTGGATGTTATTTGAAAAAAATATCAAATCATCTAAGTAAATAAAACATATTTTTAGATGTAAATCATCAAAACATTGCTCCATGACTCTCTGATAGGTGGCTGGGGCATTGGATAACCCAAATGGAAGTCGATTGAATTCGTAGAATCCAAGAGGGCCTACGGTAAACGCTATTCTTTCTTTGTGCTACTCTTCTATGTCTACTTGATAATAGCCAGATTTCATGTCAATGACACTGAAATATCTGGCTCCACCAAGTGCATCCAAGACTTCTTCGATTCTTGGTAAGGCATAGCTGTCTCTAATAGTCTTGTTGTTGAGTGCTCTATAGTCTATACACATTCTCAACTTACCGTCTTTCCGGCGAGCTAGAACCACCGGTGACGCATAAGGAGAATGTGAAGAGCGAATAACACCACTCGAAACAAGCTGTTGCAGATGTTCTTGAACTTCTTGATACATGGATGGTGGTATACGCCTGTAACGCTGTTTAAAGGGAATGTTATCAGTCAGCTCTATTCTGTGTTTGATGCTGGTATGATGTCCAATATCTGTGTCGCTCGTTGAAAATACATCTTTATACTGGTGCAATAAATCTTGAAATTGTCTATGTTGTCCTCCACTAAGTATCTTTGTAGATTCTTCAAAATTTGGAATGAGACCAGTAAATTTCTCTTCTTCAGTGTCCTTTCCCTTTTCAGTTGTAACTGGCTGAACTTCACATATAATGGCATTAGGAGGAATTGTTACTGTTTTTGTTGAACAATTTGCCACAGAAACATCGATGTAACTCTTCCCCCTGCCACTATATGGAAACATGGAAGGACATAAGTCAAGATCCTTCATAAAAAACAGCATCACAGCATGTCTGTAACATAACATTTGTTGGAATGTAATCAATTTTACTTGAAAAACATCCAGCTATGGACACTGTACTATTTGGAAGAACAGTAATACTTTTACTTTCACAGCATTTCACTTTCCCCAAGACATTATTGTTTCTTTCTAAACATTTTTCTCTGTGCAACATGCACCGGAAACTTATTTGCCAAGGACTGGAAAGTGATGCTGCTTGAAGTACTCTGTCACCAAATTTTTCCTTACAGTGATCCAAGACAGAATTTAATATATTTGTACCAATAATCATTGGTACCCTTGAATTGTATTGACTATTGGGTACAACTAAGGCTAAACATCTTTGTTCATAATTACCTGGGACACCATTAAAGTTTACATCTATTTCTACATAACCATCATACGGAAGAGTTTGACCATCAGCACATTCAATACGAATGATATTATTTAATGGTTTGATTGGTATATGTTTTAAATAAGTATTATAAAATTGGCGGCAAACAGTCGACACAGTAGATCCTGTATCAAGTAAAGCAGTTGTAGAAATATTATTTATACATATAGGTGTCTCATTGCTGTCACCAAGTAAGTTACATGTATTTGGGCTATTACTAATTGACGACTGTTGGCCTATGAATTGCCCGTTTTCATAGACCCCTGCCTGTTTAAATATCTGCCTTGAGGTTTTTTCTGGTGATCCAATCGGACCCTACATCCGATTTGGATATGGCCTCTTTGTCCGCATCTGTGACAAACAACTTCATTGTCAGATCTTGAAGTGTTGTATCTTGGACGATGATCATCAACATCTTGATTCCATCTCTGTTGGTTCTGTCGTCTACTTTGTTGATCATATTGGTACGTGTTTCTATCAAATCTCCTGTTGTCATTAAATCTCTGTTGCTGTTGTTGTTGTTCAGACTTATTTTGCTGAACTTGAGTTTTTAAAGATTTCACCTCTGACTGCAGCTGATTTACTGATGCTGTCAATAATTTAATTGGATCATCTACATTAACAGCAGATTTACTATGAACAGGTGAAGTAAACTCTGATTCAAGTCTTCTTAACTCAACTCGTAGCTTATCAAATTGTTTATATTTGTCAAAGGTGTACGTTGCTATAGATTTTAAATGTGTAGCAAGTCCTGCGTACAATGCAGAACACAGCATATCATTAACATCAGCAGGCTTAACTAGGCCTGCTTCTATAACCTTTGCAAGTAAATCCTCCAATCTGCTAGCAAAAGCAGATACATCTTCTCCCTCTTTCTGCTTTGCAGTATAAAAAGCAGACAATAAAGACTGTTTTATGTCAACAGACCCAAACACTGAGTCAAACTTTTTAAGTATATCAAGCACTGAAACTTTGTGACCCATGTGCATTAAGATTCGAGCGGCATTCCCTTTCAATGACCGCTGAATAGCTAATAGTATTTCACTCTGGGAATATAAATTTTCATTCAAAAGACAAGTGACTTCATATTTCCAGAGATCAAAGTCAGCATCCTTTGACCCCTTTTCACCTGAAAATATTATTATTTTGGGTGGATTATGATATGATACATGTGGTTTCAAAGGATCAAACTTGGGTTTTACATCTGGTCCCAGTGTACCAGAATTCACAATATCAACTAACCATTGTTTTAACTCTTCGGGTGTGTCAGTCTTTGGTTTAACACCCAGTGATGCGAAAGAATCGCTAAGTTTTTGAAGTTCATCAGAATTGAGTTTTTCAGCCATTGTATATCAATGATGCAATATATTATCACAAAAAAATATTAGATGTTGTATATGTTGATGAATGTTGTGTTAGTAATAACAAAACATAATACATGCTAACATTAAACAACAATGAAAATAATCAAAGAAAATATTCCTGAAAAAAAAATCTGAAAAAAAAAAAATTCAATGTTGTCTTAGTACACAGAACTCTGACTGAAGTCAATGAAAAATTCAGAAAATTTATTTTCTGAGTTGCATTGTATAAATTATCACCCTTGATACACCTAGCTGTAAAGTCTCAATGTGTTGTAAAATAAATTATTACCTCCCCTGACTCATTCCAAAAATGTAAACAAACATTTCAGAAAAAAATATTCCAAGTATTTTGGAATCTGAAAAATTATCATATACAACCCCCTAGTTTCATATACAAACACAAATAATTGTAAACATGTTTTCAATATAAAGTTATGAATGAAACTATGATGTCACATTACTACGAGAAAATAAACAAACAAATTTCACTTTTTCAAAAGTGAGTGTAAATTTCACTAAGAAATTTCAGTCAGTATAAACTGTAAGTCTAATTATACCCAAATAAATGTCAATCACATCATTCCGGTAGAAGGTAGCTGGTATAATGCAGAAGTGGATCCATGTAGAAGTTGCTGAGCCATCAAATGTCGACGATGTCCAAAGAAATTATGTTGGGCGCCATTTGTAACCGCAGTACTTATGATGAATAACTCAGAAGCGATATAAAGTTCAACGTGGATTCTTTATTTCTTATGACATCAAATAAAGCAGAATATATCTATCGAACCCCTGTAAAATTACAATAAAAACTGTAAGTCCCACATATAAACATCTTGTGTACATCTATATTCTTGTGTGAACAAACTTCGATGACCGATATGGCTTCCCATTGGGAACCCCAGTCTGGTGCAATCAACTGGCAACAACTTTCTGAGCTCTTTCCAGCAGAGTGCACCATCCTGGATTTAACCATACACGGACTGGTGTACTTCAATGGAACAGGCCTAAGAAGCTCATTCCATTGATGTACAATAGTCAATGTAAGACAATACAATGGATGCCAAATCACCAAAACACCAAAACATTCACAACCAAACTTGCAAAAACATGCAAGTTCCATCACTGTGAGTTCACACAAGAAAGCTAAGTTCCAAAACACTGTTCAAGAAGTAACAAACTAATTTAGCTTGCTATTAATTTACAATTCAACTTACAAATAATTTTATACAAATTCTCATCTAAAATCAGTTCTCATGTTTACATGAAATAATACACTAAGTATGAAACCTTTCACTGAGAACAAAATATTCGGACTAGCTTCCAATACATGTTTGTGGTTTAATGTCACTTTAAGCCGACAAGGCTATAAAGTGCAGTATGAGAATGAAGTCAAGTTTAGCCAATCGTTTATACCCACACTGATTATATATTGCGGTTTAATGTCACTTTTAAGCACACGGGGCTATAAAGTGCAACATTGGAATGAAGTCATGCATAACCAATCGTTTATGCCTATGTTGGTTACTATGAACCTGCACCTGATTGGGTTAACAGATTCTAATTACCACAAACAGTTTTCACTTTCAGCAAACAAAGCTAGAAAGTGCAACATAGGAATGAAGTCATGTCTAACCAATCGTTCATGCCTATGTTGACAATGAATCTGCATCCAGTTGGATTACCAGATTCTAATTACCACAAACAGCACTAGTCTACCAAGGTAGACCAGCACTGTTCGACTTCACAAGACTTACACATGTGAAGTACCTAACTGTTAACTCTCAGTGAAATACACAGTCATTATAATTATTATCCCGTAGTATTAACTACAGGTGATATCACAGAATGCTCTTACTTATTAAAAACGCCTTAATTGAATAAATATCTAGTGTGTAAAATAATTGATGCCTACCCTCAGTGTGATGAGTTCAACGCTGCACAACCCTTCAGTGGCCTATACAGGGCAACATCCTGAACCTGGATAAAACAAGAAAAAGGCCTTAGAGTACGGTGTCAACATTCCGAATACTGCTGCTTGCAAGCGATGGGATTTACTCACAGTGGTGATTGATCGGATGACTTTGGCTTGCGCCAAACTCATCAGATCAATCACATATTTCACTGGGAATAAATATTAATGCAGCAGAAAAATACTTTGGAAATAAATATCCAGACAATAAAATAATATACAAGTAGGTGTTAGCATTAGCCTTAAATAAAATTATCTTGGAAATACACTTAATCAGTCTACTCCAGTGTGGAGTTCCATGGTGGGCATGGTGGTCGGGACAAGGCAGCAACAAAATACCACCTTGTCCAGGCCACCAGGCCACACAAAATTAACACAGGACGGCCTTGAATTAACAGGTGTACAGCCAGAACCAAATAATAATATTTGGTACTTAACAAATATTTTGTTAGAATTTATTGGGGAGGGCCCTGGGCACTCACCAACAAATTCCAACAAAACAACAATTACTTTACAATTACACATTAATTCTAAAGTACATCTGAGCAGAAAGAGTAATTATTTTACCTTGGTTCAAAGCTGTTGTGCAGCAGATCCTGTCCTACAGAAAATAAATTTCCTGAGAATTCCTCCAGGAATCAAGTCTGAATTCCTCAAGAATATCACATTGGCCACTATCTACATTATACTTTTAGTTTTTTTAAAATAGATTAAATATTATATACACTGTAGGAAATAACTAGATCTTATTTTTCTCAAGAAAACAACACAACTCCCAATAATTTTAAATCAGACTGAAATGTGCTGTTTCTTTGTTCCAGGGCAGAGGGTAGAGTTTTCTGTTTGAAATTGACCAATAAGAAATCAGTTCACTGGTGTTCACTTCATGCTTTTTACAGTTTCTATGCACTGCAGTGGAGTTACTGAAGCGAGCACCTCTCTGACCTCTTATTAAGATAAACTGTTAACACCTTATATACAAATGCTAAAATCTGATACTGTCACACAACAAGTGAATAAACAGTTTCATGCTGATGATCAAATGGTGACGCCGATTTTTTATGCTTATCTCGAGGTCTCGAGATATTATCTCGAGATCTTGAGATATTTTCTCGAGATCTTGAGATAGTTTCTCGAAATCTTGAGATATTATCTCGAGCTCTCGAGATATTTTCTCGAGATCCTGAGATATTATCTCGAGATCTTGAGATAGTTTCTCGAGATCTTGAGATACTATCTCGAGATCTTGAGATAGTTTCTCGAGATCTTGAGATATTATCTCGAGATCTCGAGATAAAAAAATGTATTGAGGGTGGCCTAAATCAGCCACCGTACGTTTGTATACATACACACTACGGGATAGTTTGAGAATGCTGCTTTCCAATTCCGATTGTTTAGATCCCATATACGGTGAAATAATGGCCACGGATAACCGGATATTATCCGGTCATAGCCCTCGGTTAGTCGGTTAAGAAACTGAGCCAACCGATTCAGCCCTAAATTGCAATTACCACATGTAGTCTACCTAGATAATACAAATTTTGTCGCAAAGTTCCCAAAATGTTATTTTAACAGATAGGGAAGATCGCTTTACGGCTAGTTTGTACAATAAATATATCCTCCCTTCAATGGAACTGGGAATTGACTTTGCTGACGGCGCTTTGTACTACTCAAGGGGCAATACATAGCGTTTTCGACGTCCACAGTGGTGATAACTGGTCAATTATTGTTTCACTTTGATCCCTCGATGTCAGTCAAAACACCTGCCGAGTATGTTTAGGTTGGTTAAAGGTTTAACCCTTTACCCAACGTAACAGCCAAACCGGCCAGCGCTATTCTCAAAAACCATCGGTTAATTTTCATTATTTTCTCATTCTATTGTCTCCGAAATATAGGTTATGACCCCCCCCCCCCCCCCCCCACGTTGGATTGTAGAGCTTGTAGAGCTCGTTCCAATGAGGGTCATAACCTATGTTTTTGAGACAAAAAGGAAAATAATTAGTTGTTCAAGAATTTTTTTGCAAGTGTCATCTGCTTTTCATGTTAGGTAAAAGTTTAACATTTATCAAATACACACGATATCAAACGTATTAAACTGATATTTTTTCTCAAAATGTTCAACAAAAAACATCCTTATGGCTGTTTACGAGTTCGTTCAAATTTGGATTCATGTGAAGTTGTTTTGCTGGATTTCTTTAATTTAATATTTTCAGGTCCGCAGACTGCGTGATAATTTCGTGGGATGTGGTTGATTGGTATGGTCAAAGGGTTAATTCATTTTGATGGATTGTTCATGTAAGTGACATGCATGCGACAGTTTGGCTTCAATACGTTTGGAATCTTCAAATCGTAGATATTTTGTCCCCTGAGTTCCAATGTGTTATATCTGCCTATTGGCACATGGAACACATTGAAACTCAGTGAACAATTTGTCCAAACGTTCTAAAAGACAACACTACGTTTAATCAAGTCGAAAATCAAATTTGTTATTCCCCTGCATACAGTTAAAACTAGAAGTCCTGTCATGAAATGCGCACAAATAGCACGTTGATATGCCCGTTAATGTGTGCGTTATGACCCAATTAAAGCTATCATATTCTGTACATATGGCCTGTGCACAGGCAATGTTTCAGCCAATGGACCTCCGGGTAACCCGGAGGTCCATTGGCAAAAACATTGCATGTGTTTGCTATGAGTAACCAGGAGAACCTGCCGTGCTTTGGATGCCATTCAATATGGCAATTGCGCGCAATTCCAACGCGCAATTAAGCCTATACAAGCGCACTATTCGTGACATGACTTCTAGTTTTAACTGTATATGCGTTGAACTATATAAAACACGCGACAACAATGTTCTTCACAACCAACATCGGGATTTCAGAATGGCTCTTTTGATTCATAAAACATAAAATATTCATTCACAATCATTTTGCAAAAAAAATGTATTCACAGTGTTGATAAACCATGAAAGATTCGATTAAATCAGGTCTCGGCTTTGGAACCTTTCTTGCTTCAATTCAAAGATAATGAATGTTTATTGCATTTTTAGATCCAGTCGTCGGGAATATTGCAGCTGATCAGAAAAGAGAGGCGAGTAGTACAGTAAAGAGAGCTTTCAGCGCATATGTTGATTAGCCCTCTCAACTCGGTGTGTATAAATGTTTGCGTGGTGAAAAAAAGTGGCTGTGGACGAGCAGACGATATAAAGAGCAAAACATCTGAAACGAGGCTTTGTAATAATTTAATCCAACAGCTCGACAGAGCTGTTGGAGTATATTATTACTGAACCTCACAACAAACCTGGATGGTTTCGCTAATTTCGCTATTGTCTGGAATGATACCATTCCGGGCGCCTGTGGTGAAAGTGTTAATGGCTTTGCTTCAAAATGATTTTAGCGCAGGCAGATGTACATACAAGGGGACTCCAAGCCCATGTTCAGCCAAACTGAAAATCAGAAAGTGAGACCGGGAGGTAGATACACACTCAAATGGGGCGCCTTTACACCTAACGTGTCCCACCCAGGCCTTGCACGATCTCAAGAAAAGTGGTCTGGTCTGTATACGCAATGGGACTCTCCCCCCCCCCCCCCCCCCCCCCACACACACACACACTCAAACCACGTTTAGAGAGTTTGTTTTTTAAGAAGGCTTCTCACGTTTCCTATTCATTAATTACCTGAGTTCAAAGTCTTTGGCTACAATGATGTCAAAATGTTTATCGGTGATTTTTTGTTCTGTTTTTGTATGTTAGGTCTTTAAAATACAGATCGGCTACGGCGACCTGTTAGCGTCTCCCAACGTTTAAATCGTCGTATGTCTTTTTGCCTTTTCCAACAGTCGGAGGCAAATGGATTTCCCAAGATTAACCAGAGGGGATTCGCAGCGCTAATCTCTAGGGCTATAACTTTTGGCGCGGAAAATATGCCCGCTGTTAGAGATATTTCAAAGCCATCTGCAAATTTAAACATTCACTCATATTTCTTTCGGAGAGAGCGCTTATGATCATGCCGTTAGACGTACAGTTAAAACTAGAAGTCCTGTCACGAACAGTGCCCTTATCTAGGCTTAATTGCGCGTTGGAATTGCGCGCAATTGCCATATCGAATGACATCCAAAGCACGGTAGGTTCTCCTGGTTACTCATAGCAAACACATGCAATGTTTCTGCCAATGGACCTCCGGGTTACCCGGATGTCCATTGGCTGAAACATTGCTTGTGCACAGGCCATATGTACAGAATTTGATAGCTTTACTGGGACCATAACGCGTACATAAACGCGCATATCAGCGTGCTATTTGTGCGCTTTTCATGACAGGACTTCTAGTTTTAACTGTACTTTGAAAACGCCGATCTCTTGTATGCGGTCGTAAAACTACGTTTTTTATGTTTAAGAGACTTTTTCAGGGTATTTCTAAACAATCATCAATTAAAAATAAGTTGCTATATCGATAACACAAAAATTATAGGTCTGAGGCGAATGCTATCGTTTATTGTTTGCGTCATTCATTTTGAGATTAAGGCCATTACCGGAGAAAACAACGTGAAGCTCTTAATCCACATTTTATCGATCCCAACTTTAGAACCAGTCCTCTAAACTCACACGCAACGTTGTTGACCCCCACCCACGGAGTTTACCAATAAATATCAGGGAGCTATTATGAACGTTTATGACAAATACCTCCGACGGCAATAGCTTCACCGACGGAAACATGCGTCTTACCTGATGGAATATAAGAGGCTATCACGTTCTCACAGCTCTGGAGCTTGCGCAGCCTGTGCCCAGGCTCTAGTCCAATGTGAGGTTGAACGAGCTTGAATTCGAGTACCTATACGCCCGCATCTGCGACAGATTTACTATAAACATCCACTGTTTGTTGCCTCTCAATAGGAGTTTACAGTGTTTACCTGTGACTGCACCCTTGCATACAAATCGCTGAGCTCAGTACATTTAGCAGAAGGTCGGGGTTGAAACTGCAATAATAACTTCTTTTCTCTTAAAAGGCACGCCAGAGAGATAGCATGCGCAGAGTTCGTCATCGTTTCTATATTCTTGTATTCACGAAGCTGGATGTATCGCCCGGCTAGCTAAGTAGAAAGGTCGCGCTCGGCTTCCTATTATGTCTATCTGATCCTCAGCTAGCTGTCATTTTCTCGATTATGAGTCACAGACAGTTAGTCTATACTCAGTTCTTTTTCATTTACCTAAACCATGAATTAAGAGCTGGTAGGTGTCGGCTAAGGCGATCATTTTGTATTGCAGATGTGGGAAGGTGTCCACTCTGCCGCTTCCACACTCAACGGGCACAGAGTCGTGCCAAGTTGCTGATTGAGAATATTGTCCGTGTTACTGAGAGATGGGGACAGAGCTCATGATATATTTATATATTATATTCAAATCTTAATAAACTGGAAGGGATGTCCCAGTATTTCCAATTTTCAGTTTCAGCGGTGCATTAGGTGTATTGACTTGCCGACATCGTCATTCATCTCCCAAACGTTGAAGTCACCATCAGGTATATTTATGTCCTATAGAGACCCTACCACCGACCCTAGACTTAATAACCCGAAATGTGTTGCTGACAACCGCAGCACTAGATTTTACCTACAGGGCAAGTTAGCTAAGCGAGGACAGACTCAAGTTATCAGCCCCGTACGCTTCAAAGCAGGGTCAGTTGTTGACGCCAGCTACTATCACGTACATTAGTATAAATATTATCAACGAGGCATCACTTCACTAAAAAAAAGTATTCTACCAAGTCGTTCTGAAAAGAGGAACTTTATACAAACAGGGTGGCTTCTACAGAGCAAAACAACATATCTGACATCAATGGGACTCGCATCTGTGTAATCTCATGGCGCAGGTTGGAAGTCGCCACCGTTGAAACCATAACTTTGATATAGTTTCTAACCACCAAAAAATCGTATAAACTCTGCTACGATCATCAACCTCTGGCAACAGCACTCAATGTGTACGAATGCGCTTGGCGAGCGTGGTGTCGTCATTGAAAATACTGTAGATGGTTTCTCGGGTTTGGTTAATATCCGAGTTCAGAACCAGTACTGAAATGGTTAACCGGATAATCGGTTTGAAACCAGTTAGCTATCTAACCGATTAGAAAAGCCGCCAGCCGGTTATCCGAAATATCGATAGAGATCGTCATTCCACGTTTAAAACGTAGTAAATCTGTCGGTTCTCCTTTGTGGTAGATTACACATCGAAACCGCGTTGTTTTTATTGAGAAATAATCGACTTTGACGTTCAAGACTTCGTTAATGATCGGCAGTTTCCGTGAGTAATTAATAATCGCAGAAACTATTCCTTAATGTGAATACAAGCGAACGTTGTCGAGTACTCGACAACGTTCGTTTGTATACACACTACGGAATAGTTTGAGAATACTGCTTGCCAATTCCTATAGTTTTGATTCCAAATTCGGTGAAATAATGGCCACGGATAACCGGATATTATCCGGTTATTGCTCTCGGTTAGTTGGCTACGAAAATGAGCCAACCGTTTCAGCCCTATAATCGGAACCTCTCAATATCATAAGGCAGCCCCGAGAGAGCCGCCTATTCATCTTCCAATGTACGCAATTGCTTAACAAAGCGATGCCGCCTAGGCTCATCAAATCCGCCCTTCTTACTTTCATCGAGCTTTTGTTTCTTCTAAACAATGTGGTATTTGGGCTCGGACAGTGTGGCCATGTTGTTGACTAGCGCGCTTCGGGTAGTATGCATTGTCTTCTCGAGCCCCCGATGCTCTCTGGTGGTGTATAGCAGCCCATTGGTATAATCGACGGTTTTAGGTGTTGTTTCCAGCTCCCTGGTTATTACGGTTTGGATTATCCTATGAACCGGATGTGCTGCCCTTCTTATGGTTTGGAGTTCTACTTGGTTTATGGTCGTAACCACCACGCAGACGCCAGCGTTAACTGATCGCAGAGTTAAAACAGCTCTGGCTATCATTTGCTGCCGATGACAATCTTAGAACCGGAGTTGATCTCGGACACGAGTACCGCATCATTCCCATCCGGCGTTAGTAGTTAATGCAATAATGCAAGGGGTGAGCATGTATAGGCAGTCACGATTTTGACCCCCTCGGTAGGCCTCTAGCTGCATCAACGCCTTAGTTAGCTCTAACTTAGAATAATCAGGGGCTAAAGCAAGAGTTTGCCCTGTTCGCACAATAGTATTTTAGTCGTTAGTAGCAATTCTTTAGAATCTTTCCTTAATGTTGATCATACTTTTAGCATCTGCAGATCTGTCGATTCCACTCCGGGAGAATCGACGCCGTGGTTATCGTCATCTTGGCTAATGCGGTGTTTTCAAACTCAGCGGCGGCCATTGTATATTAGACGGCTAAAAGGCTGGTTCAATATGCATAATACAAGGTCGCCCTGTTAACATAGACGCCTGCTAGACTCATGCCGAAATTTGAGAAAGCCTTGTGTACCAAGGACATCTGGTAATTGATTTTGATTGCGAACTCACTCTTTGACTGGCCGCTTTTTTTCAGAAATCATGATCTACTGCAACGAGGTCATGTTCATCGACGATAGTGACGTGTACCGTTGATATGGCGACTTCTGGAAGGTCGACATATGATTCGGGACAATACATCTGTAAACGTTTTGAAGTAAAGCTTGACAATGCGTGTACAATCATTCCAAAACCCTCGGCTAACACAAAACGTTTCATCAAACCATGGAAAGATAACGATTGCAAGCAGCCTATAAAGAACGTCGAGTCCCATGAAACCAAAACATGGCCGTCGAGGGATATGCGAGAAAAATTAAGGGTCTTTACATGTAAATTTAGGCGACAGCATTCATCAGCTAGTTTTTAAAATGGATTTGAAATTACATACGAAAATAGATTTCAATGTTTTCTAAAAAAAAAGAAAGTTATTTCTCAACCCCATTCACTGGAAGTATATTTTCAGACTCAGATAACATTGTATTCCTCGGCCAAGAGGTATAAATTAAGTAAATATATCCACATTGGTTCTCGTCCTACTTTCACATAGATTCTTGTTACAGTTGTTTGATTTATATTCACGAGTCGGCAGATTCATTGCTCTTTGACTTGAGCTTTGGCTAAATATAGATTGCGTGGTGAGTAGTGGCTGTGACGGGTCTGAGCTCTTTTGAAACAGTCTGTTTGGTCCTGAAGTCGACAACCCCCCCCCCCCTCCCCCGCCCCCGTCTAAATTGAATCATCTCACTCCCTCGTCCTTCAGTTTGTCCAAACTATCCCAATCCCAATCCGACGGCCATGGTGTTCTGGGAAAACGGGAAAACGGAAGTTCGCGAAGTGTGACTAAAGTTCATATGCTAATTCGACGCCGCATTGTGATGCTTAACTTAGAAAATGAACTATCGGCTGGTTTGGAGGCTTCTTCATCACATCTTGAGAACCTACGCTCTCAAATCAACCTCATCCGAGAAGTCATCCAAAGGATTCTCAACGAAGACACAATGCTGGCCGAACGCATTTCGAGCCCTGTTTTCTCGAGCAAACGATCACCATCGTGTGTATGTTAACGGCGATGCTGTCTCAATTCTCGTGCTCTCACAGGTCGGTCGTGGAGGTGGCGAATCACCTGTTTTTCTCCCATCCCCACAAGGGAGGCTTGAAACAGTGGGTCAAAACATATGTGGGCGAGCACCTGTAAAACCCGCAGGAAAAGCCACAACTGCCCTCACCTGTAGTATTGGGAGCCTTTGTCCTAGCTTCTTCCACTACTAGGCAAACCGGCCGGATGGTTTGCCGAACACCTTTAGGCCGTGGTCTTTACAGTGGAGGACCTGTCAATTTCCTGTTTTCCGAGGCTGGTTTTTATCGTGGTGTGATGGACCAAATCGCCAGTTGGCTCACGAATATAGGCGCCCTCTTCCGTGATGTCCATCGGACTTCTGAAGCCTCGGAGCATTCACATCATCTTTTTTTCCGGTGTTTTATAATCCGTGACAATCAGGATGCCCTTACTCTATCTTACGATACCACATAAAGCCCCCTCACTTGCCCCTAGATCCATATCTGAAGGGGTCATGTAGAGGTCGGCAAAGAAGTGATATTCCGTTGTTCACTTGGCGTGAGACAGGACGTCCTGCTACCCATTGATTGCTCCCTACAGGTCTGCAGGTCAGGCAATGGCATCTTCCTAATTCTCCTCAAAGTGTTGCTGTGCATCGAACGCAGTACCTTTGCCCAGTATCCGTCAACGGATCTGAGTATGAAAACCGATAACTGCCCAGATGTACACCTTAACGGAGTCATTAATCCACTCAACGGCAGCCCTTGTGAATCCTTTTACTTCTTCTTATACAAGCGTGGTACAGTCTGCGTGTTCTTGTCTGACAGAGTCCAAATGGGTAAGCACAAGCTACAGGGCAGTGGAGACGTGCAAGCTTCCGATATCCGATTCGGTAGAACGCGTTAGGAACTAGACACAAAACACTCGACACAAAACACATTTCGGCCGAATAAAGCTACCGTCATAGTTCTTTGTCATGAACGTTTCCAATGAATATACGATGGTCATCCAGGTATTCCCGGGGATCTTTCCGCTCGACTTCACACCTGTGTTGACTGAGCTCGATCTAAAGTGGAGTCGATGTCTCCCGGTAACGAGCTTAACATCATTATCCTCCGTGATGCTGTTAACCCTTTACCCAACGCAAACGATATCAAAATTTATTATTTTAAATATCATTTTTTTAAATTTTTCAAACAATTTCAACAAAACCATATCATGTGACCCCTCGTTGGAACGAGCTCGTTCCAACGAGGGGTCACGTAATATGGTTTTGTTGAATTTTTTTGAAAAGTAATATTTCTTCAACTGCTGAATTTGCATATCACGCAGGCGGATGCGGTCGATTCGTTGGGTAAAGGATTAAACTATCAATGAACGGCATAGGATGCAGAATAACAGATAGCAGGTCTCTGGACACTTTGATTAATAATATTTTCATTTGACTAATAAGGTTTCTGTGTTTACGGAAAGCCAAGATACATTTGACCGGTGAGCATTTAGAGGTACTCCGGCATAGCCTATAACCTGTGCATTATGTGTTTATGTTCAGAGCTGATTGATGAGGAAAGTGATTATCGCATCCAGAAGATCAGTGATATAAAAGCTCGTCTAAAGGCCCAAATGGACCACATGTGCTCTCTCAGAAAAATATATAAGTGAGGAGTTAATTTCACAGATGGCATTGAAACGTCTCTATCAGTGGGTGGCTTAGTTGTTAGACTATAGGCGGAGTTGGACCTACATCTACTAAAGTCACTGCCCCAATAGTTACTTTCCAAGAGGCAGCCGCCTGTACTTGCTGTTTTATTACTATCGTTGGAAGATTCATAAGCCGCCGCCATGCTAGAAAAGCCAACAAACACGCCACAATTAACAAATTTACAAAGGCAAAACTGAAGTACTGCCAGTGTACCTAATCAGCGATTCGAATTTTTTTCCAATATGTTATCTGCGGACGTTCATTATTTTGTTTTATTACTTAACTGGTAGAGTGCTGGAAGCCCAGATCTGAACTTTATTCTGAAGAGGAGGTGCCACAACACGAAGGCTTTTGTTCAGTGGATGTGTTTTGTATTATCTTCAAGGTGAAATCATTTAGTTTGTAAGGGTTTGCCTTGTTACAATTTATGGGAGAGTGCCCATAGGCACTCTCCCATAAATTGTAACAAGTCAAAGACATGGGTACAACATTTGATGGCCAAAAATAATTTAGTACTCTACCAGTTAAGCACAATAGCTTCTTCATACGTCAGGAAATGTAGGGGTGGGGTGGGGGGGTCTGATTTCAGCCATCATAACCCCCAGCGGAACGTTGATATGTTCGATTCGTTGTTTCCTACATGCCGTTGACTTAGTTTCGGGCTATTTTGTTAGAAATAAATGATGACAATGCCGGCTCAGTGGATGGGTGTGTAATTCCTGCAAGATCCCAGATCACCATCCCACAATCTGGGAGGTTTGGCAGGGTTGTTGACGTTCGTCATCTCAACCCACTGTTCTTTGGCAGCCCGGCTGTTCGGAGCGATGCATTGCCTCCCCTGAGGTGGGTTCGGGCAGTTCCGCAAGTTTCCCGCAAATAACGTCATCTACAGTAGACGGCACATGGTTGGGGTTGAGTCTTTCTACATTGGCGACCTACGTTTAACTGTGTTTCCCCTGAACCCGGGCTGAGAGGTTTGGTGGGTATTACGTGTGCGTATCACTGCCACGGTCTGAGGATACGGTCGGGTTGAGTGTGACAGCTTATGGACTGACCTACAAGTGGGACGGATGTGTGGCCTAGGGAATGACCTAGGAGGCTTTATAGAGGTTGGGGTTGGTCCTCTGGACTCTCGGCTAATACGAGATGTGTTATAGGAGCTAGGCAGATCCATCGGTTACTGTATTCGCCCTCTCCCTGCTGCATTGCTTGTATAGTATACCGATTGCTGACCGAACACCGAATTTTCTTTTACGCACAAACTGGGCTGAAAGGACTAATAATGCTGTTATGTTGAGTTCAGGCTATTTGTTAGTCCAAATTCTCCCCCGCTATATCACAGTTAATGTTCTGTTACAATTGATCAACAAATCATTTCGGTGGAACAGGGTTCCATCACCAATGTTTTAACATTGAAGATGGCACCTTGTTCCACTCATTAGATAAATTATGATTTGTATTTAAGGTGGATAACTTGTGGAGTAAAGCGAAGATCAGAAAGCAATCCAGGAACTTGACAAATAACGCAACCAGCAATAACTTTTCTCACGGCCAATATTGGTCCATCGAGGATGTGAATAATTTCCAGTTACAATTTTCCCTTGAAATAAAAATTCCATTGCTAATAGTTGGAAGCTTAGGAAATGCTTTGGTTATTGTTACCATATTCAGAAGTAAACATTTACATAATCCAACCTTCACAGTATTATGCAGTCTGGCTATCGCTGACTTATTGACCTTAATATGTGAATTCTTAATGGATTTTCGTTTTACCTATCATAGTTATTGGCTAACCGACACTTTAGCAATGTGTGCCCAGTGGCATGCGGTGATATTAGCAGGGGTTCGGTATTGCGTATTAGTTCATCCATTGAAGGCCAATGCTGTTTTAACAGTCAAACGCACTGTTATTATTTGTTCATGCACTTGGCTGTTAGCGCCAGGTTTTATGGCCGTGGTTAGATTAACTTATATTCCGATCGTTTCAGCCATTATTACAGCTAATCTTTACGTATTTATTCCTTTATTCATTGTGTCAGTACTCCACGTAGTAAAGATGTATATACTGAATAAAGACAGACATAGATTGGGCGTACAATCTGGGTGTTCTCGTTCAACTAGAATGTTTAATATCATGACTGTCATTGTCATATTTGAACAGATACTACTCTTTTTGCCGCTTGACTGTGATTTTATTTGCTTCGTTGGGGGTCTTAACAGGGGTTGCCCATTGGGTAGCCTTAACGGCCTTCCTGGTAGGGTTGCACGGTATATCGATAAACCGATATATACCGGTATTCAAACCAATATCGATTGAATCCCGGTGTAATTACTAAAATATCGGTTTATCGTCATTATTTATTTTCCCACAATCTAATTTTCAAGATATCTTGAGTTTTTTAACTGTAGCCCCGAATGAATAATATTATCTCTTTATCCAAGGAAACGTCTGCTTGTGCCCTCGTAATATACAAATTCAGCAGTTGAAAAAATAATTTTCAAAAATTTCAACAAAACTATATCATGTGACCTCTCATTGGAACGAGCTCATTGAGCTCGTTTCAATGAGGAGTCACATGATATAGTTTTGTTGAAATCTTTGGGGAAAATCTGAAAAATAAATTTTGAAATAATAAATTTTCATATCGTCTGCGTTGGGAAAGGTGTTTCGAACCGCATCATCAAAGGCATGCTAATTCGTTCCGACTGTGATGCCTCGAGTCTTGATTGTGGTACTTGTGTTCACATGTCTAAACAGTTTTCGATATACCGGTATACCGCGGTATTGTTTTGAATACCGATACCGGTATTCAGTTTTGAATATCGTGCAGCCCTACATCCGGGTGTCTGTATTAGTGTCAATAGATGCATCAATCCAGTTATCTATTCCATCATGTCTGATGCTTTTAGGAAGAGAGCATTCAGCTGTCGGTGAAAGACAAGAACAAGCGTTTAACGAATAGAAATAATAGATATATCATTGCCCCGCCCCCCCCCCCCCCCCCAAAAAAAATGAAATATTATTATTTTCTGTCTCAAGTGCACAGCTTATCACTCCTCATTGTCCCCATTGGATCCAACTCAGCGAGCTTGATGGAGCGAAGTGCGACAGTTAAAACTAGAAATCCTGTCATGAACTGTGCGCTTATCTAGGCTTAATTGCGCGCAATTGCCATATCGAATGACATCCAAGGCACGGCATGTTCTCCTGGTTACTCATTGCAAGCACAGGCACTGTTTCTGCCAATGGACCTCCGGGTTACCCTCGGGGGTCCATTGGCTGAAGCATTGCTTCTGCACAGGTCTTATGTACAGAATTTGACAGCCTTAGTATGGTCATAAAGCGTACATTACCGCGCAGATCGACCCGCTGTTTGTGAGAATTTCATGACATGACTTCCAGTTTTAACTGTATAAACTATGCTATTCGGATAAAAAAAAAACAAATAGCAACATGATTTGAATGTCGATTTTAGTGAACTGCTCTGGGCAGTATGGATGTTATGTTACACATATGGCGTAATAAATAACTGGTGTAAGGTGGTGTAATGCTTGAGAGCTTACAGTTTTCCGAATCGATAAGCTAGGAAAGTTACAACCAGCTTATAACATGTAAAAACCGTTGTCAATTTTTCAGACGAGTATAACGAATGAAAATATCTGATCTTGTTATGGGCTAGTGTCAACGTTTTAGACAAATCCTCAATTGTAAAACTTTTTGGGATAATCATTGATCCAGTAAACTGGCAGCCTTGTTCCAAGTTAGCCAATTACACAAAACATTTGATTTGATACTGGAAGATGTGCGACTGAAAAAGATTAGCTCCAAAAATTTATCCCCTCGCACTTTAGGAGAATAGTCATTGGATCAGTAAAAACCGAGGTGTCTGAGGATCTATAAGTAGAGAGCATTTAGCTCTCAGAGAAGGACCAACCCATGCTAACCTTTTCCCCAACAGAAATAACGAAGATTCTACTCCACCCCCACCCCACCCCACCCCTACAATAGAAGACGATAACAACATATCGGCATTATTTTTGTTTTCTCCCTCAAGGACAAAGCTTATAACTCTTCATTCGAACCGACTCAGTGGAGTCGTTTGAACGAGCAGTTATACAGTCCAAGGAAAGTGTGTTATCACTAAATCATCCGTTGAGTGGAGATTCCACCCAAGCAATAATTGCAAATTTGTTGCCAAGAATAACAAGCACAAGCCGGAGATCGATTTGCTGAAACATTGCATGTATTTATTGTCCATATGTTTATAATTTAAAAGTGATACTTTGGGTGATAACTTCCCTCTAACGGTGAGTTAGTAACAAACCACTCTCCACGTACTGTAGTGTATCAAGCGCCGTATATGTTATGCTTTGAAGTAGAGCTGGGAGGATTTAATACTTCAGATTCAGGTCGATTTCGTTTCGGTTTCAGGAAAAAAATCTTCAGTTTCGATTCAATTTTTTTCGATGTCTTAAGGAATTGAATATATGGGAAGGAACACTGCAGGGTCCTTTACCCTTTACCTAACGTAACGGCCAAAACCGGCCAACGCTATTCTAAAAAAATCGCCAATTAATTTTCATTTTTTTCATTTTTTGTCTCTAAAACATAGGTTATGACCCCTCATTGGAACGAGCTCGTCGAGCTCGTTCCACTGAGAAGTCATAACCTATTTGTTTGAGACAAATATGAAAATAATAGTTATTCAATATTTGTTTTTTGCAAGTGTCATCTGCTTTTCATGTTAGGTAAAGACTAAACGAGGAAAAACATCGCAATGGTTTGTACAACACCACCCACCACAAGAAGCCTTGTCTGTAAATATCTCCATTGGGTTCTGCTTAACTTGTCTGGAGGTTCTATGGGATCAGTTTTTAAACCTATTGAGACAGAAAAAAAACACCCAAATTAAGGTAACGAATGAATAATCGAATCGATGCTGTCATCTTGTTGTCACATGTTCTCCCTTATTACGTTTGGTTTTCGTTTCGTTTCGTTTATTTCGACTTTTCACCATAGTTTTGCTAATGAGGTTATAATATACACGTGAAAAAGGAATGAATATATATGCACATGTCAGTGGTGTGCTTCAAGATACAGTTACAGTAATCGCATACTGCGATGGATCGGTCCTCGTTCTTCTCATAACCCAGCAGCCAACACACACACCTGAGCACACATAACCCATCATCTCCTCACACCTGCATCACACATACATCACACACACACGTAGCCTTGTGTCCATATTTCCTCACACAGACATACATACTGGCAAAGGCGCAGACGCACCCTCACCCACACCCATACCCACGTATCCACCAATCCACCCAGCCAGGTGGGAAGGTGTAGGTGCGTCGGCGGGTGGGCGGTTGCGTGTGCAGACGGGCGCCCTCACCCACATCCCGTGGACGAGTCGACAAGGGCAAAAATGTGATGACGAAAACACGACGTATTCGCCCCTGTGCCAGATAGGCAAGGTGACGCGAGTCCACAGCGGCCACTAGTCAAGTTCCTTTCCAATAAGGTAGTTTGGTCTGTTCATGGAAAACACAATAAAACCTTTTGGCCGTTTTTTCTGGGTCTTGCTGTTCGGTTTTCCAGTTTGTTGCGAAAACCGGAACCGAGCCGGATTATCGAAAAACCATCCAGCTCTTCATTGGAGACTAAAGAGGAATTACAATAACATTTTAATGCCGATTTTTTTGTGAAAAAGCTTTGGAAATAAAACACCACGCATTGGGTCTCTTTGTGTTGGGCACGAAACTCTGACATCTGTACAACTGGATTTATGACTCACTAACTCCTTGCATGCTGCTGGCAGATATTCCTGTCGTGGACAAGGAATAGTTGACAGCGTAATAAGTATATTTGGGGACACTTTTATCCAAATTCTCCCTTGTATATTGGATTATATGTTTGATCAATGATTTCTTGAGTTAAATTGATAGGAATTGTTCATCAGATCTAGTCATGGCTGCTTCTCAACAGCCATGACTAGATGTGATGAAAAATATTTGAAAAATACTCAGCGGGTTAAGAGTTAACCACATATAGAAAAGTGTATCAAGCGCCACCATTTATTTGTTTCATTTATTTATTTATTTATTTTTTTTTTTTTTGGGGGGGGGGGAGGGGGCGTTGCTCTAAATACACAATACTCAACAAACAAAAAAATCTCGAGGGCTTTCAATCTCCCTCCGCCTCGAAATCGTCGATTGCTTTTTCAGTAGTATGTTTTGATGTATGTGAACAATGAATATAATGAGGATGTGAATATATTATTCTCGGCAATAAAATTGAATGTTTACAACACATTTTAATTACTATTGACAAAAACAAGTTCCGAGATTGGAAAGCGTATAATGTGTATTTATTTTTCGTGTAAGGTAAATACCATGGCATGTGATGAAATGAAAACGTTTACGCTGTGACTACAGTCACACCGTAACAGCTTTCGCGTCATCAAAACGTCATCGATAGGGGGAGCTAACGCGTTGATTGACTTGACGCCATCTTAAGAGGGAACAGATTGTGTTGCTACATTTATCGCTGACGTCCCATTAATCCAGTAGCATATATATCAAAGGCCTAGGGAAGTTAATGTGTGAATAGACAGAGAAATCTGAATAAATGTTCTTGCAATTAGTCACCTGTCAAGCACTGCGGGCGAACGTCGAAACTGTCGCCCCATTTCTTGTGAGGAGAACGATTAGAGAACGACACAAGCATTCTCCAAAGTGACATGCTTTTGTCCGCTCATGAAAACATTCGAGGAATATGACTTCGTCCATTTTTTGGTTGTTTTTGCAGAAGTATCGTGTGTTTGTGATGTATGCTCAAATTATCTTGTATTCCGATAACAACAAACAAATAAAGGGGATACGTTTTGCATATTTTAGATATTGCGAAACACTAATTTTTCAAGAGATGAGTTTTATGTTGCTGCGACTGAACTGAGGGGAAATGATCATTTCATGGAAATTGTAGGCAGCTGAAAACAATCAACTAAGAATCCTCCCAATTCTGTACATTAAAGTTCGAATATTTTCTCGAATATTTCAGATTATGTTAGCCCAGTCAAACAACTTTATGGATGTTGTACCGACGAGTCACATACTTTAGCCTCGACAAGAAATGAAAATATCGCGTTAGCAGTAGGTGGGTCACTCTTGAAAACTCGGTACACCAGCTTCAGTAAGTAAGCACGTTTATTCAGTGAAACATGTGTGTTTGGAATGGCTCACTTTCATCCAGTTTTCCAAGTCAGTCCGAGAGAGAGATTGAGCCAACATTTCCTTTACAAATATATTTTTAACACAATATTATCAATACCGGAAATCAGACTGGCGAGGGTCAACCACGACATACATTCACCTGCTACCTGGCTTTTACATTTGGGTATCCCTCACAGCAATCATGTTTGGAACTTTGAGATTTGTCTAGAGAGGAATGCGCGGTTGCTCTCTCCATATTTAACAAACTTTCAACACCTGGTCGAAACAATGTTTGGAAATTTGTTGACTGGTAGAATGCTAAATTATCCAGATTTGTCCACGTGTCTTCGCCTTATTACAGTTTATGGGAGAGTACCTGGGCACTCTCCCATAAACTGTAACAAGGCAAATCCTCACCAACTAAATTATTTCAATTAAACATAATATGAAGCACTTAAACAGAATATGATCCATTAAGTTGATGCACCTGCAGAATAAATATGGGCATCCAACAGTCTACCCGTTACGCATGGAGAACGTTTTGATCACGTGTAGCCACAGCGTAACCATTTTCACTTCATCACATGTCATGATGTTCACCACGCACGAGAAATAGTTACACGTTATCAGCTTTCCAACCTCGGAACTTGTTGTTGTCAATACTAATTAAAATATGTTTAAAAATTCAATTTGCATTGCATCGTCAATATATTCATTGTTCACAGACAAACAGTCTATAAAACGGGATCGACGATAAAGAGGCAGCGAAAGACTGAAAGCTTTCGAGATATTTTTTTAGCATTGTTAATTTTAAAGCAACATCAGTTTCCAAACAATTACATTTTTTGTCTCTTAAATAACGCATCTTTTTTTAGCATTATTAATTTTAGAGCAACATCAGTTTCAAAACAATTACATTTTTTGTCTCTAAAATAACGCATGCTCCCCAAATATTATAAGTTATTCTGTTTGTTGACAGAGGACATGGTCTCACGTTCCCTGCATGAAATTTATATTCAACCGAGGCGTCGAGCCCATGTCCCCTGTCAACAATCAGAATAACGTTTTTGCCCCGTTCTTGCACAAGTAAAATTGAATTGGAAAAAAGAATGATAAAAGTTAACACCTTGCAGAAACAACGTCTGCTTTCTAAAATTCCCTGTACAGCAACAAATTTTAAAATGATTCGAATGAATCGATTTCAGTTTATGTTACAGTAAATTAATGAACAAAGACCTTATAATCTAATCGGTTTCATAAATAATTACCCATGTTCACATAACTAATCTTTTTGAACGAAATAACGGTACTTTTGTGTGTATTTTACTTCAGTTAAATGTATTTGTCTCAGTTGATTTCAAGTGAAAAAAGACATTGCGATGAACCGTTGCTCATAGCAACGAGACATTTTCCTTGACAGTGGACATAAGAATCGCTGACAGTATACATAAATCAACGAGGCATTGACCAATCACTGCAAGGTGTTGCGGTTGGTATCGGGGCGTAGCTTTGTATTGTATTCTTACAGTTCCACCAAGGTACATGTCCAACTACTGATTGTATGTGTGCCCTCTCTATGATCATGTCCCTCCAGCTCAATAATGTTCGCGACCCCTACCCCCTCCCCCTTCAAATATGAATAGTGTATGTACATTTCGTTTATTGCATCAAAGTTTATCTACGTGAACTGTTTATATGGTTAGTATGTAAGTCATATCTCGGTGAGAATATGTTCACTTCTCAATCACAGAACAAAATAAATCTTACTTGGAATTCAATTTGATTTTGTGACAATTGTTTCATTGTAGAATGTACCCCAGAGGAAGGACATCTCCGTAACCGTATCCGTTCACCCAACAATAAAATGGGGTTATTTCTTCATTGTTTGAACTGATCGGTATTGTTTGAGGTGCCGAATGTGTTTAATTTGGGTCCTACGAAGATTGGAGATTCAATTCAGTTTCGGATTTTAACTTGCTATTCGTGTCAACTCAACTGCTCGATTCGTTTCCTTTCCAATCGTTTCTTGTGAATATCGGTTGGTATCAGTCGTCTACGTCATCTCACAAAACGTGCCATCACCCACACTAATTTTAGTCTCTTTTCTCACTACTACCACTGTTGAAAGAAAATGTAAGGTTTCCAAATAGTGCCAATGATGCTCTGCTCTGCTACCAGCGGCGAGTGCTCTGCCCTGCCTAGTACTGATGATTCTCAATGTTCCTGTTTTTGAACTATAATCCTTAGCGGGTAATATTTCAACTACATCATCAAGGCATGCCTTCGTCGAAGGCATGCCTTGATGCTGCAGTTAGAATATTTTATCATCCGGGACTTGCGCCATCACAGTCGGAACAAATAAGGTTTCCAGTAGGGTTGCACGGTATATCGATAAACCGATATATACCGGTATTCAAACCAATATCGATTGAATACCGGTGTAATTACAAAACTATCGGTTTATCGTCATTATTTATTTACCCACAATTTAAATTTCAAGATGTCTTGAGTTTTTTAACTGAATCCCCGAATTAATAATATTATCCCGTTATCCAGGGAATCGTCTGCTTGTGCCCTCGTAATATACAAATTCAGCAGCTGAAAATATAATTTTCAAACATTTCAACAAAACTATATCATGTGACCCCTCGTTGGAACGAGCTCGTCGTTGAGCTCGTTCCAATGAGGGGTCACATGATATAGTTTTGTTGAAATCCTTGGGGACAATCTGATAAACTAATTTTGAAAGTA
This sequence comes from Pictodentalium vernedei, assembly GCA_031216915.1. Lineage (NCBI taxonomy): Eukaryota > Metazoa > Mollusca > Scaphopoda > Dentaliida > Dentaliidae > Pictodentalium > Pictodentalium vernedei. Next base: position 457,321,166 of record CM062291.1, read on the forward strand.
ATAAATTTTGATGTCGTCTGCGTTGGGTAAAAGTTTTTCGAACTGCATCATCAAGGCATGTTAATTCGTTCCGACTGTGTTGCCTCGAGTCTCGACTGTGGTACTTGTGTTCATATACCTGAACAGTTTTCGATATACCGGTATACCGCGGTATTTTTTTGAATATCGATACCGGTATTCAGTTTTGAATATCGTGCAGCCCTAGTTTCCAGTCCCACTACCGCAGTGGGTCATTGTCAAGATCTCCCTGACTCGATTTCGAATAATCGGCCGTCGATTCGAAATTCGATTCGAATAAAAATGTGTCCTTCGCAGGGCCTTGGTTTAATTCGATATACATGTAATATAATTTCCATTAACGACATACAACTTTTTTTTTATTATGGTTTAACGACACATTAACAGTCAGGGTCACATCATGTCGGTGACAGTTTTACGGGTGGAGGAAGCCGGAGTACCCGGAGAGAACCACCGAGCAACGACGAGCAGCTGTCAGCTCTCCAACATCGTAACTCTGAAATCTGCACCGCGGCACGGGCAGGGTTAGATTGGTTGAAGACATGCGTACCATCGACGAGCAGTACGCCTTAGTACTCAGCGTCATCGTGCACCCGTGTTGGCAATCGGGGTTAAGTGCCTTGCGCAAGGACACAACGTGGGAGCACGAATCGGTCGCTGAAATACGACTATTTGCTTGCCTGTTTTTTGGCTGAGTCAAGTTTTTCATATCGATAAAAGTGTTCGTGGTAAATGCTTTTCAATGACTCCTCCTATTTGTCAACCAAATTGTGATCGTGCCTGGAGGAGCAATGCATTTGTAATTAGACTGTGAAGACGATAACATTCACATGCCTGTTACATTGTAATAATCAATAATTGTTTATAAAAATGTGAGTCTGAGGTGAAACGTAGCAATTCCTTACAATACTGATAAAGAATTTTACAAATTAGTTTTCACGTGGGTTGTTCATGAACATTTTTCTCTTGATTATTCGAGACAGCACGTATTAGCCTATTAACCTGTCGTTAAAACCTTTGAAACTGGCATACAGTTAAAACTAGAAGTCCTGTCATGAACTGTGCGCTTATCTAGGCTTAATTGTGCGTAGGAATTGCGCGCAATTTCCATATCGAATAGTGTCCAAAGCACGGCAGGTTCTCCTGGTTACTCATTGCAAACACAGGCATTTTGTCTGCCAATGGACCTCCGGGTTACCCGGAGGTCCATTGGCTGAAACTTTGCTTGTGTATAGGCTATATATAGAGAATTTGATAGGCTTACTATGGCTATAACGCGTAGAATAACGCGCAGGTCGACGTGCTATTTGTGCGCACTTCATGACAGGACTTCTAGTTTTAACTGTATGTACAAAATTTGCAACGACTCCTATGATAAGAATGTCGGAGAATTCGCCGCCACAGATTACATCATAATACATGCACGCACTCTAAATTTATTTATTTATTGTTGTTTGTGGTCACATACTTCTGCACAATGGCTAATCACGACCACAACATGGAGATAAAGTCAAGGTCAGTCAATCGTTTAGACCCCCAGGTTGCCTATTTTAGAGGACTCGCACCCCAAGCATTAGTGACTGGGTCCTATTTTACAAGTGAAACAAAGCTTGTTTACCACAGTAAACAAGCACTGCTTCACTTCCCGGGGTTCCCACGGGGGCCGCACTCTAAATAAGAACACACAGATTGAAATGAATTATCTGTACGAATTTCGGATGGGTGTGTCAGGTACATCATAACATACCCAACCCCTCAATTTGTTTTTGTACATAGTATTAATTACTGTTTTCAGTCAGCACACATTTGTTCAGTTTTATAATTATGCTCCGTGATAAAATCAAATGATTAAATGATTTTCGTTCAGTTTCTTCTTATGTTTAATGACTCAGAGTTGTTAATGGCGTCCACGTGATTGTTTCGCCCTAAACTCTTTTCCTAACATACACGAAAACAAAATTTTGAATTTTAATTATTGTTTTTTTTTTTTAAATTTCTAACAAAAAAACATGAAATCGTATAAGGTGACCACTCAATGGAACGAGCTTAATGAGCTGGTCACAATGGGGTCTCATATGATACCGCTACTTGACACTATTTTATTTCTGTTGCTGATTCGTTAGGTGGGGGTTGAAATATACACACCATTCAGCTCCACGGATAAATCAACACTACATGCACTGTCGATTTTTTTCATTAATTAACCAGGGAACTGTTATATTATTTGGGACACTAATCTGCACAGGCAGGTGTTTTGATTAAATATCTCCAGAGCTCACCTTTCCCCTTGATGTAATTTCCTGGACAAAGAGTTTAAACGCCCTCGCCTATCTTTCTTTATAGAAGGTTCAGTGACAATTTTTTATCATATGACTCGTCCGTTTTGTTCACTTTAAAACATTTGATATTTTGTTTTCATAATAATCACTGATAAATAAAGCCTTCTGCCAATTTCATTGGTCAATTTCAAAACTAGACAATTTGATTGGCTGAGCAAAATACAACTGGGCCATATTTGCATAATTGGGGTTGAAAGATTTCGTTGATCAATTTCAAATATGGACAGTTTGATTGGCTGAACAAAATACAACTGGATCACATTTGCATAATTTGAGTAGGGAGAATTTACGTTATCTGTCCTATTTGGGTGGGTTATATTGCATTAAACCTTTACCTAACATAACGGCCAAACCGGCCAGTGCTATACACAAAAAAAAATAATTTGTTGCTTCCAAAACATAGGTAATGACCCCCTTATTGGAACGAGCGCGTCGCGCTCGTTCCAATGAGGTGTCATAACCTATGTTTTGGAAGCAAAAAATTAAATTTTTTTAGTTATAAGAGGATGTCGTCTGGTCAGGTAGAGGGTTAAAAAATCATACTAAGTCGTTAATTTGTGCATATGTGTGTCATATGATAAACAGAATATGCAATAAGTGTTTTTCTCATATGATATTTATGAAACTCGTCCGAATTTTCCGTTTGGGGCTCGTCCAAACGGAAAATTCTTAGACTCGTTTCATAAATATCATATGAGAAAAACACTCATTTCATATCCTCTATAATTCAATAGCTCGACACGATTAATGTTTGTTTTCTTCTTGTGTTTGTGGATGGGGGGGGGGGGGGGAGTATCCTCCCGATTTTGTGATAACGTAGACCGTAGTCTTTGGGTTCTTGCGAAAGTGTATTTTGTTTTCTTCGAGTCACCGTAAAGAAAACAATGGTCTGTCTTCCCAATTTTTTTTGGTTTTGATCTTGTTTGTCGCCACAAAATACAAAATCGGTTAATCAAGACTTGGGCGTGTGGGTAAGAGTGTGTGTGTCGATGGTGGGGGGTGGGGGGCGTATTTTATTATTATTATTATTATTATTATTATTATTATTGAGAGTACTAGTAGTAGCAATTGTTGTTGTTGTTTTGATCGGAGTGACTATACCATGTTACTGTTTCTACAACTATACTATTGCTTTTACAGCCGATATATATTCCATGTGATTTGAAGACTTCATGAATCCTTTACCTCTCGGCTGTATTATGAACGACAGAGTTATATCTATTGGATTATAGTCCACTGTAAATCGAATTTGGATATGAGTGCTCTGGAAAAAAAAGTATTTCTAATTCACAAGATATCACGAGATAATCTCCCTGGGCCATTTTGTTTCCTGGCCATACATATAACCACGAATAACGTTTAGCACTTGTGTAATTCATTATCCAAACATCGCAAAAGTCAAAGCTATGAATGAAATCCTGAATTTCTTCTTTTGCTTTTATATTATTTTTCTGCATGTCGTTTGATCTGTCGACGGTGCAGTTTTGGGATTCGTTTCAACCACCTTCGATTAAACTTGAACAATTTCAAGCGTTTTTTGTTTTTCTAAAAAAATGTTTAAAAAACGATGATCAAATATTTATAGTGTGTGGTCAAAAATAAACATTAAGCGACAAATTAATGTTGATGTATGCCAATTTCACGCCACAATGTTTTTTCTTATTTAATCAATGGTGTTTAAAGTCACTTGCACCATCCATGACTGAATGATGTGCATGCATATCGTCACCTGAGTGATAGAATGTTCTATGTCCCCTATTGGACTATGGGTTATCTTTAACCTATAATTCCAACTTTCGAGGACTTCAACCATGGATGTTTATTACCGGACCCTACTTCACTAGAAGCAGTGCCCCCCTCTCACGATTTCGCTATGCCACAGTGGTGTCTTCGAAAAAGAATAGCCTCCCGTACTTTAACTATTCTTCTGGACGATTATTCTGGCATAGTGAGCTTAAGACCGGCCGAGCAATTATTATAATATAGAGGAAATCTACGCTGTTTTAGTGAATATCGGAAATTATCTCATGAGTGTTGACCTTAAAGATTTTATTTTTCACGAACACTTGAACTTTTTTTTAATATATGCTACGTAACATTTTACTGTGCAATATTCAGTCTAATTCGACTGCAAACAGTTTTAAGACAATAACAAAGATCAGTTGATCGTTCCTTCAAAGTGACCTCATGCGCCGAAGTGTGTTTACCTGAAAGTATTATTTTTCACTCGCGCAAGCGCTCGCGAAAGATAAAACTTTCAGGTCCACACTCTTGAGGTAATTCCAGATATTCACTAAAATAGAGTAGATCTTCTTTTTATTATATGGTACGTGACACTTTACTGCGCAATATTCAGCAGCCAAATTCGACAGCAACCAGCTTCAAGACAATAACAAAGACCTGCTGATCGTTCCTTCAAAACGACGTTAAAGGCGACGTCATGCGCCGATTCGTGCGTAAAGTCATTTAGAAAGCTACTGAAAAAAATCATCGTGTGGACCTGAAAATATTATTTTTTAGTCGCGCAAGCGCTCCTTAAAAATAAAACTTTCAGGTCCACACTCTTGAGATAATTCGAGATACTGACTAAAATAGAGCATATGTTATTTTTATTATATGCTACGAGGCATTTTATTGCACAATATTCAGCCCAATTCGACCCCAAATGCGCACGTTTCAAAACAATAACAGAAATCAGCTGATCGTTCCTTCAAGGTGACGTGATGCGGCGTAGCGTGACGTCATTTAGGACGCTACGCAGGGATATTCCTCGATATCCACCGAGCCGAACAAAAGGAGAAAAACGATGCAACCAATCAGGATTCTAATCCAAAGTAGAATTCATTTAATCAAGAAACTTTCGGAGACAAACTTAGACATACGGAAACAGAGTTTGAAATTATTTTCTCCGTCTTGGAATCACTATGCTGTATGCGTAAATCCATTGTTAAGAGTAAAATAATGTGATCGCAATGGCGGATCAATATGTGCCACTGGATCGCGATCCGATTGATATTTTCTGTCAGATTTCCTCCACGCAAGACTCTCGAGTCACCCCTCTCGAAACGGAACGCGAAATTCCAGAATCTGATACAGTGTCACTGCTATTTATTTATTATTGATTTATTGGTGTTTACGGTCACATATTTATGCACAATGGCTAATCATGACCACAGTGTCTCTGCTCGTTTGTTTGCTTGCTTTTCTTGACACCGTCTTAATTTTGCAGTATTTTAGTTAGGAAATATCGATCCACGTGTGCAAGTGTTTCGTGAGAAAATCGCGATCTCATCGCAATCTTATCGCGAAAAAACCCAATTTTTTATCATAGTTTTGTATAGATTAACAGCTGTACAGTGTAGTCGCCGGGGACTGTTCGTAATCCACGTGTGGGCAGTGACAACCAAGCACGCCTTTACAAGTTAATAAAAATCATCATTAGGAAAATGTTAATTAATGACGCACCAGTTTGTAACGGGTGATTCATTAATTAAAACGTTGACGCTTATCCCCACAATAAGTGTTTGGAGTATCATATTATTGCGTCCGTGGAAAAATTACCCACCCGTGGAAAATGACCAGTCCACGGTGGTTTTAGTGCATCTGCCTGAAAGATAGACATTTAAAAAGACGCAGTTGCCCAGATTACAAATTCTTTCCTGTCAATCGTCGTCTGAAGCTTCGTCGCCTGAGGGCGTACCGCGCAGCACCGAAAGTGAGGTTATCTTTATTGTATTACCAGTATTTCCCTACTAAGACGTTGCCCGTTCACGTCACGAGATTTATATTTTGATTTCAGTCTTAAAAATATAAATCTGCAGTAATAGTTACTGACATTTCTTCTTAGAGGCTTCGAAAGCTGTACAAGAAATAATCCAGTCTAATCTTTGAAGACAGATAATGATAACAATTCAGTGTGTGAACCTTCATTATTGCTGAACACGATTCAGTTTGTAACCTCACTTGGAGCTCTGTTATAGGTTGTGTGCCTCACTTGAACCGCCAGGGAGTTTTATCAATCATTAATCAATGGTTCACACACGGAAATAACATAAATAGAGGATATGGAATGAGTGTTTTTCTCATATAATATTTATGAAACGAGTCTAAGAAGTTTCCGTTTTGGCGAGGCTCTGGCGAGCCCAAACGGAAAATTCGGACGAGTTTCATAAATATTATATGAGAAAAGCACTCATTTCATATTCTGTTTATCATATAACACACACGCGCACAAATTAGCCACTTAATATGACTTTTTAACCCATCACCTAACTTCAGTCGCAGACGGCACTTGGAAAAAACATCCTAGTATACCTAAAAGTTTTCATTTTTTGCTTCCAAAACATAGGATATGACCCCTCATTGGAACGAGCTCGTCGAGCTCGTTCCAATGAGGGTTCATAACCTATGTTTTGGAAGCAAAAACTTGAAAATATAAAAACACTGAATGGCGTTTCTGTTGTAGGTAAAAGATTAATACAATATAACCCACACTAAATAGGACAGATAACGTAAATTCTCCCTACTGAAATTATGCAAATGTAACACAGTTGTATTTTGTTTAGCCAATCAAATTGTCCAGTTTTGAAATTGACCAATTAAATTGAAGGAAGGATATATTTATCACTGATTAATATGGAAACAAAATATCAAATGTTTTAAAGTGAACAAAACGGACGAGTCATATGATAATTTATTATGTGCTAAACGATAGATTATCGAAGAAATTGCAGAAGAAGAGAAATCGTATCCTCCAATATGAAGATATAGAAATTGACACTTTCACGGTATCAATCAAAATTGCGACTTTCAAAGCATCACTTCAAGGTGATTACTAGTCAAAAAATATCCCTGGAAATGATCAGTTTGTTCTAGAAACGTATAATGAAAAGAAAATCTAGTGTTTTTTGAGCGGATACCGATCATTTCCAGCAATACTTCAACACGTATTCTCCTTGAATTGATGCATGAAACCCGCTCGGACAACCTGGCCTGGAAGTCCGTAATATAAGTTTTTGGTTTGGTATGTACTTTCAAAGGACGTACCAAAGCAAAAACTTATATTACGGACTTTCAGAGACCAGAGACCTGCAAATGAATCAGATCGGAAGACGCTATCTGTTCCGATTATCGATCAAATCACTTCCGCGTAATATGAATCAATGCGCTGTTTACTTTAATGCATCAATTCGTGGTTGAAACGAGCGGATTTATAAGATTCTTATAAAAAGCGTATAATAAAAAGAAAATCTAGTATATTTGAGTGGATACCGAAAATTATTTCATTTGTGAACGAGATATATGGTTATTTTCGCTCGCGAAAAATAAACGTTTGTGTCGGTCACTCATGAGATAATTTTCGGTATCCACTCAAAAACATTAGATATCCTCTATTTATTACACATCAATTAAACTTTAAACCCTTGTATTCAACGGAATCGCAGCTATGATATAAATGATTCTGTATTCAACGGGTGATATACAAGCCGGAACTTTTTTACCGCACCGTTCAGTTACGCTTCGAAAAGTTCCAAATTTCGTTATACAATCATCGACCGTCTGTCGCATAGAGTGAAAATGAAAACGTCCAAATCAAAATGAAGTCGGTTCACAAAAAATTAGCCAAAAATGAGATAATATTTTTTTAAAAACCCAATCATTTTCAACCGGAACATTAACCCAGTCCCATGGCAGCCTCGTTTTGAGGATATCATTATATTTAAATTGGTCAACTTTATTTCGGTAAATCTTCGTACATCTTGAGAGGCTTCGGACTTCTTTTAAAAATGTTTCTCACAGCTGTTTTGCAAATCTGCACAAATTTCTACTTATATTTTTACTGACAGTAATAGCCACCAAATGGTTAGGCGTGAATGGGCACCAACCGAAGAGAAACAGCGATACGAATTTAAACAAACACTGGTTCCGAAAAGGTTGTTTTGATTTTTTATCGATCCATTTGATCAGTACAGCTTCAGTCAAAACAAACTCTTCACTTTTGGGTTTAAGCATCGGAATTAAAATTTGTTTATTTAAATGAATTTTAATGCATGGGTTGTGTAATAAACACAGAACGCGATGTGTGTTTGAATTGGTGGGAGTTTTACATAACTCGTTGGAATGGCGTAATCCTATTTCGCTCGAGCCTACATGTACGGCTCTCGCGAAATATGACTACGACTAATTTTTACCAAACATCAAAGCAGAAAGACGGAATAAAGCATGTACGAACGAACGAGGCGAAAAACCACCCTCACACAAAAGACAAAGCGCACAACTCTGTGTTGAGCGCCGGTTTTCGGCATTGACCCAAATTTGTCAAATTGCCTTCTTTCGCAACGAAACTTGGAATGTTCAGAACAATGTATTTAACATATCAGTAAGCTATAATCACCTATGAAACGACAAGTTCAAGAATAAAATCACTGAAATAATTTCACACTGTCAACTGACATTTCTTGTAAGTTGTTTGAGATATCATAAATTATTAACTTGAACGTAAATGCGGGTCAAAGTTCGACCAAATGTATTCATTGGAAAATGAATTACATTTGGTCATGACGTTTTCATCCAGCTGACCAATGGGAATTGAGTATTTGGACCCAAAACGTATAACTACATTAACAATGTAATTATAATTTATTATTTTCTATAATTGTATTTTTTTACGTATTAATATAGCTAACTAAAATGAACCATTAGCATTTTAAAATATATGGCAATTTGCCAACTGGCAAATTGTAACATTTTTCAAAATGCTAATGGTTCATTTTAATCTATTTAATATCATATCTAGAAAATACAATTGTAAAAGTTTTATACTATTGGCCCATGATAAAGTGATACCACTTGAAATGTACTAGAAAGGGTATATGGCATCTGTCAATGTGACTACTTGAGGAACACTTTAAACACGCAAAACAAGTAGAAAGGTTTTTTTTGGATTATGCAATAAAATAATTTTTTTTTTGGAATGACAACATTATCTCCCGAAATTAATTATTGAACAGCCTTTCAACGACATCTCACCAGGATCGTCGCTGTAGGCTGGGAGTGAATTAACCCCAGCCCACCCCAAACATACCAATTCAGGTTGTTGGGGGTCCCGCCATGTTCATTTGGAGTACTGGTGCGGTGAGTGTAAATGGAAAAAAATAAGTTGTGCCACAAACCATTTTGTATATTTTATTCATTCATTAATACATTTTCAAGTTTCAGGAGTCTTTTTACACTATTATCCCGACAGATAGTATAATCTAATATATCAGACTAATATATCAACTCTGTAATCAGGCCATGCGTTCGGCGAAGAGACTCGATCTCAGTTGGGACTTGAGCCACCACCAAGTGAGGTCTCCATCCCACCTCAAATCCTCCAGCAATCAGTTATGTTTGTGATGTCATTTGATCTTTCTTTTAATCAATACAGGGGAAAACTAATTTCAAACATAAACAAGAAGAAAAGTTAGTATATTTATGTTGTGTCTCTGTGTGTGTGTGTGTGTGCGTGTGTTGTCAGGGTGGAAACATTGTGCAAGGCGTATCGGACATGCCTCTGGCCCGATAAGAAAATATATTTTTTTAATGTGTAAAGTATATACAAAAAGCGAGACGTTTTGTATAAAATCACATATTATATACAGGGTCATAACCCACGCGTGGATTGTGATCGCCACGCATGCGTTCAGCAGGTAATCAAAATAATCATCAGAAATTTTTAATTAAGCACCGAGTTGTACCCTGTGCTTCATTAATTACATTTTTGATGATTATTACTATAATTTGTGTTTAGAATCTAATATTATTGCATCCGCGGAAATACTGTCCACCCGTGGAAAGTAAACAACCCATGGCTGGCCGTGGTGTTACAATAATCAAATCTAGAAATGAAAACAAATGGAAATATTTAAATGGATAATAAGCCGTTAATTTGAGAAAAAAATATCGAATTTCAGATATTACTTGTACGCAAAAGAGCATGCACAAACTACAGTATGCAAAGTGTAAGACATCAGAAGAAACGCGAAATTATTTAAATCTTTAATTGAAAAATAAAAACTTTAATGCAGACGGATTTCGAGAAGAGAAGATACCTAAAATATAAACACAGCTGTCCGAAATTGACGGGAAGTATGCACAACAGTGCAGCGTGATATAATATCTGAATATACGTAGTCTTTAACATTGCATTCGCTGCTGTCCACAACATTCAACAACTGTGCATTATTTTAGCAATAATTGGGCCCTTTTAGATCAATACTTTGTATTCTTTTCTGTAGAGTAAAGTTTAGTTTCCAATAAAACACACAGCAAATGTACCACTAATGGCAATCCAGATCGAATTTGTCCTCCTGAGAAAGCTAATTTCGACAAATATGGAAAATTACATTGCTTTCCTGTGCCGATGTATATTTTTCCGTTAGTGATCGGCTAAGCAGGTCGGTATGATAAAAATGTTGCCTGCCTTGTTCAGAAAAACAATAAATTCTCACCTTCAAGATAATCTATTTAGTCGATACAAAAGCTTCCAAACGTTCGATACGTGACTTATAACAGTACAGTTAAAACTAGAAGTCCTGTCATGAACTGTGCGCGTATCTAGGCTTAATTGCGTGTAGGAATTGCGCGCAATTGCCATATCGAATAGAATCCAACGCACGGCAGGTTCTCCTGGTTACTCATAGCAAACACAGGCAATGTTTCTGCCAATGGACCTCGGGTTACCCGGAGGTCCATTGGCTGAAGTATTGCCAGTGCACAGAATGTGATAGCATTTGCGCGCATTTCATGACAGGACTTCTAGTTTTAACTGTACAGTTGCATGGGAAAATCGTGGTTGTACATTCCTTACTTATCTAGTCATTAAAATCGACTTCCGATAAAGTTATCTCTCTTAAAATTATTGGACGGGCGATGAACGTCTAATTAAGAAGCATGTAATTGTTGAGAGAACACCCATGACATCAGTAGGCAAATAAAGCGAAGGCTCCTTTTTTACTTATAATAAACGAAAACTACAAGTAGCTCTCGGAGCTGTCTGTTCTTTTCGTCTATTAAAAGTTACAGATTGAAACTTGGCTTTCTATGGCAACGAAATTAAAAACAACTAAGTAATCGCCCACTTTGGCTCTCTGTTTAAGAAATGTGTTTTTCAGTAATTTGAAAGTCTTTCAGGAAAAATACTAAATATTACTTTCTGGACTTTTATTTAATTGCAAAGTATTGCGTATGTATTATATGCCACGATGCGCAATCTGTTGATGTTATGCAAAAAAAAGTATACGGAACATCAAAATATGGAGAAAATGCCGTTTTCCTATTGTAGATGTGTTAAATGCATGAAGTTTGTGAAATGAAGCGCACATTGATGACACAACTTTACTAACATTTCGTAATTTCAATTATTATATGAAAACCAATACCCTCAGTGCTAAATGTACTGAGCACATTAGAACATTAAGGAGAGCTAACATTTTTGCAAATCTCTTCCAATGACGAAAAATTTTAGCCAATCTTTTTATACATTACGTGGAGAGTGTATTATCACTAAATCACCAGCAGAGTGGAGATTCCACCCAAGCAATAATTGCGAATTTGTTGCAAAATATAACAATCGCAAGCAAAGTTTCATCCAATGGACCTCCGGGTTGAACCCGGTGTTTCATTGGATGCAACATTGCTTGCATTTTTTGTCCCTATGGTTTGAATTTGAAAGTGATACTTTGGGTGATAACTCCACTCTGCGGTTGATTTTGTTACAATCCACTCTCCACGCACTGTATAATGGTTAACTTATTTTTTTTTCAATTTCTTAGCTTATTGTCTCTTTTATGTATTTTAAATAACTAGAGAGACGAATTTGGAAAAACGTACAGTAAAATATTTGTTTAACCTATTTTCTGTATTAAGCTGTCACGTGATGAAGTTGGGGGAATAGTTTGTGGGATAAAATCGACGAGTTCACATAAACAATAATCAATGGGTGTATATTATAGTTTCCATTGCCTGTTGGCATATTCTTGACGAATATCAAAAAGATAATTGCTCAAATATCTTTCCGTTGCCTGGCGTCCTGTTGTGACGCAGTAACAACGGGCACTGAAGAACGACTTCTTGGTTGACGACCTATTCCCAAATTGAAACGGGAAACATACTTCAAGAACTTTTGAAATTCAGTTTTGTCAGAACAATCCTTGCAAAAATTGTCGAAGGCCTGAAGTACAGATACGGAATCTTTAGACAGATAACTGTACTGACCGACAATTGCAGCGAATCGACGGGTGACAGATCCGTCTGGTTTCACGAAACAATTAGCGTATTTAGGAGTTGACGACGATGATCCCTGGCAATTAAATTGCATAAGGCTTAAAATAAATTCTTTCACTTTCCTGTCTATGTAATTATCTTCTGTTGTTCCTTCCACTTCCTCGTCGAATTTTACCGACTTACGAGATTTGGCGACAGATCCTACTCTTTCTGATATATTGTGCTGAAAAAGTGGTTCCATTTTAGGGCGAAATATCATTTTCTTGGTCAGACATTGGGATTTAGCCACCACTTCTGGCTCGCTAGTGCTAATCTGTGTGAGAAAAACGTTATCTCCAGTGAAATGATTTCTACAAACTTGCTCTTTGCCTAATTGTTCTGCATTACTGGTTTCTGTTTCAGCATTTAGTTTAACATCCGAGCCCAAAACAACTTTCGATCTTTTTTGCACACCTTCCATAGTTGACGGTCGATGTCTCTGGCTGGGTAACCTTTCATCAAAGGAACTGTTTGATCTTGGTTCCAGATGAGGGGGAGCAGAAAAACTTCTAACCGTGTCAAGTTTTGTATCTTTTTGTGGATAAATGACTTTCTGTGAGAAAATCTGTTTTCTTTTGTCGTCAAGTTTCGCTTTGATCCTGTGATATTTACGTTTTTCAGCGATATGATATTTCATGAATGTATTTTGCTCCCTGTCGAATATAAATTTATCTTTCATACATTTGGCATCTAACGTTTTATGTTTATTGAGAAGAAGTTGGGATCCATTTGGAGATACCATGACCTCTATGTTAAGGGTGTGGTCCTGCCATGTCAGGTTTCGAGTCTTCAGCATTAGTAACGACATCTTGGGGAGTGGAGCCTGAGATTATGTTAGTTGCAACCCCTCTTTTGATGCATATGTGTTTTCTCGAAGAAGGTATTTAATCGAGTTCAGATGTCCTCACTCTGAAAAAGGAAGCAATAAGATTATTATAAGTTATTTATTTATTTATTTATTTATTTATTTATTTATTTATTGAAGTTTAACTACACTTTCTACAGCCAGTGTCACCTCGTTTCGGGTAGTTCTACGGGTGGAGGAAGTCGGCGTCCCCCGTGAGAACCACTGAGCAACGGCGAGCTACTGGTAGGCTCGCCGACGTACCAACCATTTATTTATTGTTGTTTAACGACACATTCGACAGCCAGAGTTACCTCGTATGGGATTTGCGGGTGGAGGAAGCCGGAGTACCCGAAGAGAACCACCGAGCAACGGCGAGCAACGATCAGACTCCCCAACGCACTAACTTCACGCAATCAGGGTAAGCATTGGTTGAAGACAAGTGCAATATCGACATGCAGTACGCCTTAGTACACAACGCCACCGTGCTCCCACGTGGGAAAATGGGAATACGTGCCTTCCCCAGTGATACAACGCGGTTGCCGCAGGTGGGATTCGAATCGAGGACCTCTAAGCTTGCAGCCCGCATCTCTACCTACTGAACGAGCGAGCTCCCAAAGTACCAACTCCATACAAGCAGGGTTAGTATTTGTTGAAGACAGATGCACCATCGACGTAGATTACGCCTTAGTGCACAACTGTGCCCAACGCCTACGTAGGTCATCCGAATTAAGTGCCTCACCCAGGGACACAACGCAGTTACCTCTGGCGGTGATCGAACCGTAGAACTCTCGATTTGTATTTCAGTGCCATAACCACAGAGCCACGGTGCTTCCTATTTTAATATTATTACAAGACCTTTATAACAGCAAATTGATCTGGATTGTCAATTAACGTCGATCCGATTAGACCTGACACCCCAGGCATTGTGTGTGACTTGGTTGATCTGGGGCTAATACTATGAAACTTTAAAAAGTGTATTTTCCGGATTGTATTTCCTTCAAGTCAATAAAAATGACGGAAATGAATCATTAGCATTTTAAATGATATGGCAATTTGCCAATTGGCAAATAGCCATATCTTTAAAAATACTAATGGTTCATTTCAATTAGTTATTTCCATAAATAGAAAGTACAATTCTGAAAAATACAGCTGTAAAAGTTTTATCGTATTAGACCCTGATCTCGTCAAAGAGATGGAACATGACAAACCATACTGATTCTCTGTTGTAGTAATTCGTTTATCATATCATCATATTACAGTGGATATTTACCAACTGAATACAACGCCACAAGGTAAACTAAATATAAATTATGGAACGTTTGTTCGGGGTAAAGATACTTATCACGTTTTTAAAGTGTCATCGCTAATATGAACACGTGAATGGCGTCATGCCAGACTCGTTTGTCTTTCAAAGATACAGTACATAAGCTATAAGCTTTCTGTCGAATCCCTACCTTACATAGCATCCCATATCTATGTGTATATCTTTGTTATTTTGTGCTCTGTTGTATTTTGTGTTGTATGCATCGTTTAGCTTAATGTACACAAATAACAAATTCTTGAATAAATATTGTTTAAACTAAAGATACAGTACGGATTTCGAACAGTGAAGACTCTAGATGCACCGCGATCCAGAATTGATGACCACAATACAGAGGTATTGAGGAGGGGACTGTTGATGTCAAATAATGAATATGAGAAATAAGACTCTAGCTGGAGGGACTTGCGTGAACAGGCGACATAATCCACCCTCCACCAACACATGTCCTACATATATTCACTCACGCACACACAGACATACACACACAACTTCTTTTCTCAGGCATGCTATATGGCTATGTCCTCTCATATTTCTGGCGGATATTCCTGCCCAGGTCAGTATATCCCTTGCCACTAAACTAAGTTTAATTTGGGCACTGTTAACCACATTGATCCATTGTCCCACGTAAATTTAATCATCCAACACGAGGTGACCCTAGCTCACGAAAGTATAGTTAAACTTCAATAAATAAATCAATAAATAAATAAATAAGTTTAATACATTTTTTAAACAATCATTTCTTGTGTAGATTTGATGGAAAATCGTCTGAAAATTATTCATTGGGTTAAGTGTTCAGGCCTGGGATTCTTTAGGAGTGCAGGAGTGCTGCACGCCTACTGCACGCCTAGAAAAAATTGAGGAGGGCATTTTTTCACCCCTTGATTTTCTGGAATCCCAGACCTGTTTGGGACTGCCTTTAAAAATCTATTATTATTTCATCTCCTGTGTTCCAATGTGTTCTCTGTGCCTACTGGCACAGATAACACATTGAAACTCAGGGGACGATTTGTCAATGGTGCATTGATTCGCAATAATTCATGACCCATTCTGTGTCGCATTTCGAAACATTTTGAGTGTAGACGACAATCACATAAGAACTGAATGCAACATTTTGAATAACGAGGAGGTGTGTGTGCCAATTTTCCCACTATGTAGCCGAATGTAGTACAATTTTGCAGTCACAATATTAATACGTTGAAGTGAATATAACCAAAAAGTCATATAAGTTTTTGCATTGAAAATTCAGGTGCAATTGCACTCCCAAGCAATCAGATGAGGGTAGTTGTTCTGCACTCCTTGATTTTCTAGATTGCCAGGCCTGAGTGTTACACAATGAGATGTAAGACTGAGATCACCAACATGTGTATGCATATTCGCATTCCAGTAATTGTATATTTGAACAATAATTTTTAGCCTTGGATGGTTGGATTTATTTCTTCTACTTCCGGTAGTGAATTAGAGGACATAGTCTGAACCATCACTACAACAGAGAGACTAGCTGGTGTTCGTGCATCTTCTGATATACTACTTTTATTCGCAGCTAACATGAAAGAGTGTCGGCAGGTTTCTAAAAAATATCGTATCCTTTTCAGTGCCCAACACCCCTTCCTCCAATCTACTCCAAACGCACATATCACGTGGAATCCGCCAACTTACACTCAACACACTTCTAAAAATAAAGGAAAGGGAATTTGTGTTGAGCTGTTTATTTCCACTCGACCAAATTATGTTCTTAGACATTTATCAGCCCCATGCAGCCCAATTGTATGAATATTTACCGCCACGGAATAAATGAAAACATGGACGGATCACTGGGGAGGTCAAATTACTGTCGTGGTCATCTATATGTGGAATACAACTATCAGATTTTCCTGTATTTCACTAATGTATATTCAAAGTGCCCATCGGCGAGGATTCAGATAACAGATTCCAGCCTGGGGAAGGAATACAAACAGAAATATAATTTTATATTTTATTTTCATTCGTTTTTCTTGCCCCTCCCCCCCTCCCCCCAAAAAATAAAATAAATGATAGCCCACTCCCAGCATCGTATTCCACTCTCAGCAATGACGGACTATTTTTCTGTTTATTGTTTACAAATCGTTTGAGTTGAATCAGTTATTTGTAATTATTTTATTTTCACCTTATTTGTTTTCCCAAAACAACCCTTTATAATTAATTCAACTCGACTGATTTGTTAACAATAAGAAAAAAAGATAGTTCGTCGTCGCTGAGAGTGAAATACGATTCTGGGAGAGGAATACAATTCTCGGCGAGTTGGAGTGGGAATTCGATTTGTTTTGGGAGGAAGACAAATATATTTTAATATTTCATTGCGCCAAGAACTTTGAATTCCCAAAATGAACACACAATTGATTATTTTCTTGAAACCTAACTTTGCAACTGTATCTGTTTTATCTTTTTGAAGTCGCATGGAAGAAATGTCCGAGCTCTCAAATGTCAATTCATGAATTGTGTATAATGTCACTGACAATGCGAGTAAAACTGATTCATTATTTCACTTAAACACATTAACCAATGCGAGTAAAAATGATTGATGTGCCGACAAATTTTACTTTAAAAAATGTGCCTTCTGTCTTCTAAAGGTACAGTCCCATATAGGCCCCGGATCACTCCGGACCAGTCCGGGATGATCCGGGGCCTGATCCTTGACGACGCCGTAGTGGTCCTGGATAGTCCGGGGTCGTCCTTGGCCATCCGGGGTGGTCCTTGGGTGTCCGGCATGTCGTCCCGGATATTTTTGACTGTCAAAAACCTCCGGAACGATCCGGGACGAAGATTTAATCCGGGGTGGTCCTTGACCATCCTGAATCATCCTGGACTCCGCCGTTTTGGCAACGGGGTCGTCCTGGACGATCCGTAACTTGAACGGGATGAGCCGGCGTGAACCGTATCGAAACGAGGTAGTCCGGGACAATAAATGACATGCAGGATCACGCCGGATCATCCCGTTCAAGTTACGGACCGCCCAGGACAACCCCGTTGCCAACACGGTGAAGTCCGGGGTGATCCGGGATGATCCGGGTCCTGTCCGTAGTGATCCCTATTCATCCCTAACTCTGCCGGGTCGATCCGTGACTCCTCCTGGATGGCCCTGGACTGTCCGGGGTGGTCCGTATCGACACCGGCTTGTTGGGTTTCTATAACGCATTGTGGGCAACAATACGCATCCGGGGCGGAAAAGTATCGCCGGATCATCCCGGACCACAGTTACGGCAATCCGGGATAATCCTGGGCTATAGATCCGGGTCTAGCCTATATGGGACTGTAGCTTAACGCCAAACTCGTTGCCTCATTTGTAGCACGTTGGGTGTGGACCATCACATAAACATCGACACAAAAAAATCGAGGTGAATGTCCACCTAAACGATTAATGGGGATTGTAAAAAATGTGTTGGCATAAAGCGAGAATTTCAGCCGAAGGACCTCCAGTTAGGAAGAAGGTGCATTGGTTGAAACATTCCTTTCACTTGTGATACATTCTCGCAGAATCGAAGTTATTATCTGGGTGCGAAAAGCACTCCGCGAGAAATCATTAGGATCAGTAAAATAAGGGTAAGTGTTGCCAGGTCAATGAAACCTTTACCCTTACTGTACTGACCTAAACCATCAAATGACTCCCATGTTAACCCTTTACCTAACGCAGACGATTTCAAAATTTATTATTTTAAATATCAATTTTTTAATTTTTTTTAAAAAAAATCAACAAAACCATATCATATCATGTGCCACCTCGTTGGAACGAGCTCGTCGAGCTCGTTCCAACGAGGGGTCACATGATATGGTTTTGGTTAAATTTTTGGAAAAAAGCTTTTTTTTCAGTTGCTGAATTTACATATTACGCGGGGGGATGCGACCGATTCGTTAGGTAAAGGGTTAATCCACTTCAAAATGGAGATTCTGTTTTGCAATATTTATGGTAATATATAAGTATGGGGAATTTATTTACTTCGAACTTCCCACCTCCAATAGTCCATACATTCATATTAAATATACACAAATTATGCAGTAAAGTGAAGGCTGTGATGTATCGAACACGAAATATATATGTAATCAACTTACAGAGTTGACAGCAGGTATCAGAGGTTCATGGAAGTCTGCTACCGTATTTGTTGCAGAACTGACATTAAAATAATATTTCAGGCGAACTCGTGGCCAAATGTGTTTCCGATATCCAAGAACAAAGCTGTGACATTAAAGTTCTTCGAAACGCAGCTGCAGAGCTGCGTGGGGTAAATTCCACGCGGCTTTGTTTTCGTTGTGTGTTTGTTTACATTTTCAGTCATGGCCATCGGACTGAAAAGGCATCGATAACAAAGCCGTATGAAATCAAATAACGAGAAAAATCGCCTTAATTCTACATGATATTATTATATGGAGACTGCACAATTCCCCTATTACTTGCATGGTATCATAATACCTGTTTGAGGGGGCGCGATGGCGTTGCGGTAACCGGTTCTCTTCAGATCACTGAAGTGAAGCAACATCTATCCCGGTTAACCATTGGATGTGTGAATGTCTGAGCGATCAATTCGGACTCCCGCGTTGTGTCATTGTGCAAGGCACTTAACCCCGATTGCCCACATGGGGCAACAATGAGGCCGTGTACTAAGGCGTACTGCACGTCGATGGGACGAATGTCTTCAACCAATCTAACCCTGCCTGTGTTGCAGTGCGGAGTTACAGTGTTGGGGAGCTGGCAGCTGCTCGTTATTCCCCGGTGGTTCTCTCCGGATACTTCGGCTTCCTCCACCCGTAAAACTGTACGGTATGATGATTAGCCATTGTGCATAGGTATAGAACCTGAGGGCGCGGTGGCTCAGTTGGTAGAGGTGCAGACTGCAAGCCGAGAGGTCCTCAGTTCGAATCCCACCTGCGGCAACCGCGTTGTGTCCTTGGGCAAGACACTTCACCCCATTGCCCACGTGTGGGCCAGGTGACGCTGTGTACTAAGTCGTACTGCACGTCGATGATGCACCTGTCTTCAACCAATGCTAACCCTGCTTGTGTGGAGTTGGTATGTTGGGGAGCTGATAGTTGCTCGCCGTTGCGCGGTGGTTCTCTCCGGGTACTCCGGCTTCCTCCACCCGTAAAACTGTCACGGTCATGGTTAGCCATTGTGTAGAAATATGTGACCTTAAACACAAATAAATAAATAAATAAAAAATAAGTATATAACCTAAAACACCAATAAATAAATAAATAAATAAATAAATAATTAAATAAATAAATAATACCCGTTTGAATGTCTTAGAATGACCCTATTATTAATTTGTTTCTCGATGTAAATTCGTTGTATAGCGTGATATGGGCATATCCGTCGGCCATGTACCCGCATCTTCAATCAAAATGCAGACAGTGTTGTCTTTTCCCCAAACGCAGTCCTGTCGCTGCAGAGTTAAGTATTTTGAATGTCTAGCTTTGTCTTGGATATCTGAAACACATATGGTTACGTGTCCGTCTGTGTAGATATAATGTTATTATCACGTTCTTGTACGAATACAGTAGCATGCTTCCAGGGAACAATTGGTGCCTCTTGTCAAGTCTGTGTGTTGAATGCATATATTTTTCATGTTCTGTACATCACAACCTTCATCTCGGTGTATATATACAATATACCCATAGTAGCTTGGTGTACCAAATGTTCACCACGTGTGGTGAAGTGGTGTTAACCGCAAGCCTCCGGTGCACTGTATATATAAAATATACCCATAGTAGCTTGGTGTACCAAATGTTCACCATGCGTGGTGAAGTGGTGTTAACCGCGAGCCTTTGTCGCGCGGTTAACACCACTTCAGTACGAGTGGTGAACATTTGGTACACCAAACGACTGTGGGCATATTTTATTTATTCCATGATCGTCAGATTATTAAGAGTCGCTATTATTTTTTCTCGATTTTACTGAGCACTAGACGTGCATACGTGCGAATCTGTGTTTTTTTTTTTTGTTTACACGAGCATCGGTGGGCGGTACTTCCGCTGTCAATTTTATCGCCGAAATGAAATGGAAAACGAAACGGTGCCTTTTTCATTTTAATAGCATATTAACATACCATTTCGAGTTACGAATGCTTTATTGACATGAGACAATGCATGTTTGTCAAGTTTTGGTGTTTTATGGGGTAAACTCATTTAAAAACGTTTTAAATAATTGCCAGTTTCATTTCACCCTTCGCGAGGCGACGTGCGAAAAATTTAAACAAGTTCGCATTCAGGTCGATGTCACCAAAGGTCAGCTTGGATGTAGTTCCACTTTAGGTGTAAATTTTAACTATTGAAATCCCATTGCTGACGTGTTCAGCACGGTTGGTGTGTAAAGCTAAAATTTATGTCATAGGCTTTTCATGTATAGTAGAATGGGTAATCATGGTATAAAATTCGTTTATATATAAGTTGAATTCATGAAATATCTGCGGTGGAAATTTCAAGGTAAACAAATCCCCTTATTTATATGGCTGCACAATTATTTACAGTACGAAAAGGGTTAAAATAACAAATAATTATGATAGAATTCGACCTGAAAGTTATTATTTGTTGGGAACATGATCTGGAATCAAAAGAAAAACGGAACAGGGTATTTTAAAAATAAATTGCAGAGTCCATTATTCTTCAGATTTAACAAAATCCCCCCCCCCCCCCCCCCCCACCCACAGCACTCTGGAAATTCACTCATCTGAACAGTAAAACGAGGCCGTTGAATCTGAAAAACGTTTTTTTGTGTTCATCATGACTTTCGTAATCACAGCACTGCATGTCACAGTCATACCAGACTTATTCCCAAAAAGCCAATTCAAATGGTATAATTGTTTTCAATGTTCAATTAGAGTTACCAGTTGATTTAGGTAAGTGCACCATCGATGTGCGATACGGCTTAGTACGCAGCCACCGTGCCCCATTTAGACTTTCGGGAGTAAGTGTCTTTCGCTAGGACACAGTGCGGTTGACGGGGAGGAGGGGGGTGGGGTTCGAAACGTCGACATTTCAGTTTAAAGACAAATACTCAAACAAATGAGCTACCGCGCTCCCATTTTGGGACAATGCCATGTTGTTTTATAACACACTATTACGAGGGGTTCACTGCCCCACCCCCACCCCAGCTAGAGAGTTCAACTGACAGGCATCTAGTGTCGGTGAATATTCGATATTCGAAAAACAATTCGATTCCAAGAGCATATCGGAGTAGAATTCGAAACGAAATCGGGAATCCGAATCTGAAAATTTTAAATATCGTAAAGGAAAGCATAGCGGGGAAGTCTTTGGCTTCTGAATCATAATGGCGATTAACCCTTTACCTAACGAATCGCCCGCATCCGCCCGCGTAATATGCTAATTGAGCAGTTGAAAAAAAAAAAAAAATTCAAAATATTTCAACAAAGCCATATCATGTGACCCCTCATTGGAACGAGCTGATTGAGCTCGTTCCAATGTGGGGTCACATGATATGGTTTTGTTGAAATTTTTTTGAAAAATTAAAAAAAAATGATATTTAAAATAATAAATTTTAATATCATCTGCGTTGGATAAAGGGTTAAGTGGTATTCTAACTACATTATTACCTACTTTCAATGAAGGCATGTCTTGATGATATAGTTTAAATATCTAATAAGAACGGATTTGAACCATCACAATCGGGAAAATCACGTTTAGCCCCCCCTCCCCCCCCCCCCACACCCTCCATCACCAAATTCACGACACTCTCTGCGCCAATCTCCTACACGGGTCACATACAGAAAATATGTGCTACCGTCCATTTTCGATGTTCGTTGGATTCAAAATTGTTGGGAGCATTTTCGGATCGATCGATATTCCATGCAGATGGAAATGATGTACAGGATCTCACATGTACTACTCTTGTGATAGACTCAGTCATGCCCTGTGAATCCACCCTGGCTCCCCTATTTGGTTTGTAATGGACTCTCAATCACCGAGCCTGGATGATGCAGGCACCCCTCTACTGGTTGTGATGGACTCTCAATCAAACAACCTGGCAGGCACGGTACATTCCCATTAACAATCAAAAAGATGGATAAAAATCGCAAGGAGTTGGGTTCGTTTGTTTTGTGAGGTAGCATAAAATTAGGTAAGATATTCAACATGACCACCCTACTCGCCCCTAACTCCTTTGTCCTTTATCCAAAATCTAGAAAGATATTGTTGTCCTGCAATCATGACAAAACATCAATACTTTTTCGCGATTGCTTTCGCGGTCAATTCGTGATCCGATTGCAAAACACTTTCACCAATGTGTCAGCATTTCCAAAAATAATATTCTGCGAAATCAAGGCTACAGACAAATGAAGCTATCATCCCGGTTTCAGGGTTTTTGTATTTCCTTTTTGACAGGTAAGATTCTTTAATGATGCTAGAAGATAAATGGACACATAATTTCGACCGGATCGTGATCGTGTCGCGATCCAGTCGAAATTCTCTTTCCGCTTTTGTGATCACAATGCCGTACAGTTAAAACTAGAAGTCCTGCCACGAATAGTGCGCTTATCTAGGCTTAATTGCGCGTTGGAATTGTGTGCAATTGCCATATCGAATGGCAGGTTCTCCTGGTTACTCATAGCAAACACATGCAATGTTTCTGCCAATGGACCTCCGGGTTACCCGGAGGTCCATTGGCTGAAACATTGCCTGTGTACAGGCCATATGTACAGAATATGACAGCTTTAATTGGGTCATAACGCGCACATTAACGCGCATATCAACGTGCTATTTGTGCGCCTTTCATGACAGGACTTCTAGTTTTAACTGTATGTATTAGTTATAGGAGTAACAGTACCAGGCAAATTCGTGGGTCTTTAACCCTTTACCCAACGTAACGGCAAAACCCGGCCAGCACTATTCTTAAACATCGCCAGTCAATTTTCATTATTTTTTTCCTTTTTTGTCTCAAAAACATAGGTTATGACCCCTCATTTAAATTTGTTTGTTTTATTTTTTTATTGAGGTTTAACGGCACTTTCAACAACAAGCGTCACCTCGTGTTAGAACAGTTTAACGGGTGGACGAGGCCAGAGTACCTGGAGATATCTACCGAGAAGTGGCGTGCAACTGCCATGCTCATCCAACATACTAGCTGTGCACAATATGCCCAATGATATAACACAGTTAATCCTGGCGGAGGTCGAACCGTGAACCTTTCGGTTTTAAGACCAATGCCGTAACCTCTCAGTCACCGCGCTCCCGAGACTTAATTGGTGATGGCTTCGTTCATTTACAAGCAGTAATACTTACATTATTCTTTCAAATAAATTCGCATTTCCTCCAGTCGAAAAGAGTATGAAAATATAAATTTCTGGATCTCGGATCTTGACAACATGCAGCAGGAACGACTTGTTTTCAAACAAAGCAGTCTTTTACTTACGGAAAAATTAACTGTCAGGTGCTCTTAAATTTACTTTTCGCCAGTCCACTACCCAATAAAAGTTTCCCTGCAGCATCAATCTTGTGACAGTTGTTTCGTATACAGTATCAGAAAAGTTCATTTAGCGTATCCTTCCAACACTTTTAATGTATATATGTTCGTCTTGTAACTGACCGTGTTCCTCAAGAGATTAATTCGTTAACTTTCCATTTCAGCCAAAATTTCTGTTCCAAAAAGTATTGTATGCCGTAATCGGAAATGTTGTGGAGGGGAAAATGCAGCAACAGGTCCTTCCAGCTACCAACAGTAACCACAGAGATAATTTCGGAAGAGTACATACACATGTGCACGAAGTATATTTTTAAGACATTGTAATATAGTGAGTTGTGGCTGTATAGAATCGTGTTGTTAAGACGGCGCTGCGTTGGTTATAAGTCGCTTTAATCACACATGCAAGGCTGAACATAAGAAACTACATTCAAACTGTATTTTTATACCCATATCGTCTTTGTGTATTGTTGCTTTTAATCGTGCAAAACTGCATTGTCTGAAATGTATTCTGCTGTTAAAATGTAATGTGAGATTAGATTAGGGGCGATATGCTTCACTGCTGGACTGAACAACACAAGTTACCATGTAATACAGTTATGATATGTCTATTGTAGTGGACAGTTAGTATTCACAGTCAGTTTTCGCAGCAGTCAATCGTCAAAAAACGTTATTTTAAAAAAAATGATGGACGTAACAATCGTTAGGTATTTCCAGTTCCGTATTCGACATTCGTCATCAACCGATTTTATCGGTTGATAACGAATGTCGAATAAGGAACTGGGAATTAATAATGGCCCTCACGTCCCCCAATAAATGAAGTATATTTTGACACATATTGGTCGACGTTTTCATTACTTCTTATATACATATATTGAGACACAACACTAAAAGGTAGGAGAACGAGTACAGGTATTGACGCCCCGAGTTGGAGTTTATCAAGTGTTTCGCAATCGCCATAGCCTCTACTTCTGGTTTCTGGTTCTTAAAGTCAGACGCAAGTTTAATACGAGAAAGACTCCAATCATTGTAGCTGGTTC
The DNA here is from genome assembly GCA_031216915.1 of Pictodentalium vernedei. Taxonomy (NCBI): domain Eukaryota; kingdom Metazoa; phylum Mollusca; class Scaphopoda; order Dentaliida; family Dentaliidae; genus Pictodentalium; species Pictodentalium vernedei. The sequence goes on from CM062291.1 coordinate 457,346,475, forward strand.
CTCCCTCCTCCAACCGCGTACTCAACCTGAGTGGTGTTTTGTATTTATATCCCTACTAAACCTGATTCAAATGTGAATGAAGCTGATATTTTGAAATACAAATATCACCCCCAGCAGGCTGTTTATCCACTCCCTTGCTTTATAGTATTTTGCGTCGAATCAATCAATCTCCTTTACGTCAATCCAGGCGTCCAGTCAGATGCTTAATGACCAATCAGATTTGCTTTTACATGCCGTTCGTATAAGTAGGCTGGATTCCACGCGAAATGTATCTAGCACATTGCCAAAGTCCTTTATAAATCGTGGGACGGTGAATATACTTAGTCGTCGTGAGATAAAGTTCAGATAATTTCAAACTCGAATTCACACTAATTGTAACAGAATTTCTGTCAACGGAATTGTGCAGATTAGATGGCAAGAAATAACATAAAAATACCCCCAAAATGGCAAATCCGAAAATATTGTTTTTGAACACTGAAAATTGAAAATCTCAGAACGAATGTTGGGGGTCGTCTCACTTTCCTGGTTGCTATTGTTTCGGTAAAATGTGTAAAAAATAAGTAGATCAAATGAAGACGGATTATAGTGAGTATCTAGTATGTTTGCTCGCTTAACTCAGTTCGTGTTTATTACCAACAACCAACCGAATAGGTGAGACAACCCAGATTTACCCATAAGTGCATTATATTAACCCTATGGAACTGTGAGGTCCCATATTTCGGCCCAGGAATACGATACATTGTCATTTTATTTAGTGGGATGTGTGATAAAGATCATCCAATGCTTTCCCAATATTTTCAACGTGCAGCCTCAACGCTGCGCGTTGAAAATATTAATTGGACTTGTTGTATATGTCAATGCGAAAAATAAAGCAGTTTTGTTGATTGTGTGTAATTGTTTGTTATAAAGGAAGCAACTCTTTGAAACAGATAATCTTTGTATGTCCGTTTTGTTGCAATGTAAGGAACACGTTGCCTTCGTAACGAACATGTGGAAGCAATATCTCAGTTTACCAATAAGCACTCGTCCCCATCATGGTGGAGAATCAAACTACATGACTTTATTACGCGAGGCATTCACGCCTTGTTCCTTTTAGCTTGTGGGATGCCTGAACATTACAACATTTTTTATTCTATTCTCCTAATTTCGTATATGACCAGCTCTGACGTCATGCAGCAATAAGATACGCATGTTGTTGATATGGAGCAGGAGTTGGCACTAACATTTGACAGTGCGAAATTCCACAAACATTCAGTTTCTACACCGAAAGCCACGAACACTTACTAGAAACCACACAATAATAATGTCTTTATGTGTTCTCCTGATAAAGTGAAGACATTTGCGGGATGCATGCACGAAGATGCCATGAAATTTTTGACCGAATTTACAAGTCACTTACTGTTGTGTAATATCAATGAAAGTTCTGACCAGGCCATAGCAGTTTTTCATTTCAGTTAAGCAGGTCCTCTTCTTGTATGGTTTAAAGGCCCAACCCCATGTATGAAAACATTTTACAGTGATGTAAAGAGGGCGTTCTGTGATCAGTATTGTGATACTGCAAACAATCCGTCACCTTTAACCGAAGAATCAACTCTCCAACACCTGACATTAGGTTTTTCCCAGCTGATTGAAGACTTTCATGCTATTATAATATTAGAACGATCCTTTTCATGTTCTATCGACCGATAGTACCTGAGTTTGTGTGATTTCTGAAATAAAACCTGAAGCAGCTTCGCTGCTTCAGGTTTTATTTCAGAAATCACACAAACTCAGGTACTATCGACCGATAGAACATGAAAAAAAACGTTCTAATTATTTTATTATGCCGAACAAAAAATAACGTTCATTGTTAAGCGTTAACTCTAGCATGCCATCAGTCTTGTAACAACAATGTAGTCGAATCCAGAAGCATGACGTCATTTCGAACGAATGACGTCTCTTCGAAAATGACTTGTCACAAGTGCCGTCGCTTTGGGTGTTTCTTTATCAACAAATGCCAATGTTTACAACTGCATCATGCTGTTCATGTTATAATTCATTGTTAATGCTTGTGTGAAAAGTGATTTAAATTAATGGAATATAAATTCATGTTTCTCGGACGACAAGAGTTGATAGAATTAAGCGGAGTGAAACAATTTATTTTGAACTTGAGGCGGAGGCTCAGTAAGGTCGAGGAGTACTAAACTTGTGGAAAATATAATTGAATGAAGTCATACCTGAGACTCAAATTCAGGATTCACTGAAGGATTTTCTGATTCTTTTAAATTCATTGTTTGCAGTTAAAATTGAAAACACACCCACTGAAATAGTAAGTTTGTGTCTACCGGTGTTGAAAAAACTAAACGGATACGGAGCCAGCGTTTAGTGTTGAGAAATTCCAATCGACGCTGATCAATGGAAGTGGCGCTCACATTTTCTTCGTTCTCTTGTCTCCAGGGAAAAACGTTCCGATAGTACCCGTGTTTTGCCCCAAAACTCCAGTACTATGACTTTTAGAAGGTGTCAAATTAACCAATCACGGCTGATGTTACAAACGTGAGGCATAATAATGTTATTTCTAAAGGGCGGCGTTTGAAAAAGTCTGATATTGTTATGTTTTATAAATTCGTAAAGGGACTACCCAGAAAACTAGTATCCTTTCTGCGGCTGATAATAACAATACATTGACCTCAGCATTGAATGCAGCAAAGATCGGGGAGGCTCATGGCTATCGATTCCACTTAACAGAGCCTGAACTCGTGCAAGGTGTTTCGCATGTTAATTTTGTTAATTCAGATAGTGATGTTTTTTTTCTGATATTGATACTTTGTATAAATTCGAAAAGGGACCACCCAGAAATATAGTATTCTTTCTGCGGGCTGATAATAACAATTTATTCTGCCTCACGTTTGTAACATCAGCCGTGATTGGTTAATTTGACACCTTCTAAAAGTCATAGTACTGTAGTTTTGGGGCAAAACATGGGTACTATCGGGACGTTTTTCCCTGGAGACAAGAGAACGAACAAAAAATGTAAGCTCCACTTCCATTGATCAGCGTCGATTGGAATTTCTCAACACCGTGTCCGTTTAGCTTTTTCAACACCGGTAGACACAAACTTACCAACAAATATATCATCTCCAGTGGGTGTGTTTTCAATTTTAACTGCAAACAATGAATTCAAAAGAATCAGAAATATTAAAAAACTCACTCACGTGTTGTTCACCACTTCAGTGAATCCTGAATATGAGGCTCAGTTATGACTTCAATCAATTATATTTCCACAAGTTTAGTACTCCTCGACCTTACTGAGCCACCGCCTCAAGTTCAAAATAAATTGTTTCACTCCGCTTAATTCTATCAACTCTTGTCGTCAGAGAAACATGAATTTATATTCCATGAATTTAAATCACTCTTCAGAAAAGCATTAACAATAAATTATAACATGAACAGCACGATGCAGTTGTAAACATTGGCATTTGTTGATAAAGAAACTCCCAAAGCGACGGCACTTGTGTGACAAGTCATTTTCGAAGAGACGTCATTCGTTCGAAATGACGTCATGTTTTTGGATTCGACTACATTGTTGTTACAAGATTGATGGCACGTTGCAGTTAACGCTTAACAATGAAAGTCATTTTTTGTTCGGCATAATAAAATAATTAGAACGTTTCTTTTCATGTTCTCTCGGTCGATAGTACCTGAGTTTGTGTGATTTTTGAAATAAAGCCTTCAGCAGCTTCGCTGCTTCAGGTTTTATTTCAGAAATCACACAAACTCAGGTACTATCGACCGATAGAACATGAAAAGGAACGTTCTAATATTATAACATTGACCTCAGCATTGAATGCAGCAAAGATCGGGGAGGCTCATGGCTATCGATTCCACTTAACAGAGCCTGAAATCGTGCAAGGTGTTTCGCATGTTAATTCTGTTAGTTCAGATAGTGATGTTTTTTTCTTTTCTAAGATTCTTCAATGTATAGATAGTTTAGAGCAGCGGTTTGTTACTGCTCCTTCCTGTTCCACAGTATATGTATACATGCGTCATCCAATAAACTCACAAACTGTTCGATGTTACCACTGTAAAGGTGAAGGACATATTCAACGGGAATGCAACTGAACTGAGGATGGCAAGAAAATTCAATTTTGTTTCCAGTATCGGCACACTGCTAAGAAATGTAAACTTTGTGTGCAAAATACTTCACAAATTCCAACAAATATTTCGTGTCAACTATGCAATGGAAGGGATCGTGAGGCTCGATCATGTCCAACTTAAAACGCCAACAGCCTGTAAGTGCTGCACAACTTCCAGGCTTACCCATGTTTAACAATTTGTGCACACTGTCCGACAAGAGTGTCTCGAACCTGCTTTTGTGCAACAACTTAATTTTATGCACTTGAATGTGACTTTGGGTTCCAGTGACATACCAGTTACCGCTTTGTTGGATTCTGACAGTTCAATCAATATTGTTCCTAAACAGCTATTAGATGCATTCACAACATCTTTCATTGGGATCCAACATAGCAATAGTCAAGTTTTACTGGATAACAACCAGTCAGTTAATGTTTATGGAATTGCAGAGGTCCAGCTTGGGAATCCTACATCAGGTGAAACAAATTCACAATTGTATTATGTCCCTGTGTATATTTTAAATGAAGCATCCCATCCACTTATCTTGGGTGTACAGTACATGTCCGACAATGATATTGTGTTAGTTTTTAGGAAACAGTCTTCATTTCATGGGGTGGCAAAAACAATGAAAGTCAGAAGTGCTAAATCACACATGATTGAATCTAATACTGAGTGCATTGTTAAAGGTGTATTACCACAAAAATACATTGCAATAGGTATGCAGGGCATATGTCAAAACCATTCTGAGTTAGTAATGAAAGGTCTTTTACTGGCTAAAACAGTAGTGACATGTAATACAGATTATGTTGTGGCATTGCGAGTTTTAAACCCACAAATGCCTCTGTATGTCTTGATAAAGGATCAGTACTGGCAGCATTTCAACTGTGTGATAATTCATTTGATATTATTAGTTATCCTTGTGTTTTCCAGGGTGTATGGGAACTTACACCAGTATGGGAACTCATACACCCTGAGGCAATGCCGAAGAGTGTGTGAGTTCCCAGACCGGTGTAAATTCCAATACACCCTGGAAAACACAAGGATAACGGATTTATTTCCTACAATTTTGGTGCACTTAATACTTTAACCTACGTTGTGGGCAAAAACTGACAGAAAATTTGTACTTTGCAAGTTTCTTAAATAAAACCAGACAGATATGGATGTCATTGGAACTGGCACAATGAGCCAGTTCCAATGACATCCATATCTGTAATATTTTATTGCACAAAAATATTAAATTTCCTGTATTTTTATTTTTGTTCTAACATAACTGGGATGATGGTATGAATTAATAATTAAAAATGGGTACTTTTTTTAGCCATATAGCTTGCTCTTGTACATTCTTGTTTTTACACCGTGGTTAAACACGGTGTAAAAAAAGCCACTGTGGATTGCAAGTTACACCGTACCTCTCAGCCAATCAAAATGCAGTATTTTGTTTCATTTGGAAATAATGTTTTTTACCTTGAGGTAATGTGACCACGGGGAACAGTACGAAGTCCGCTGTTATTGGTGGGCATAGTACACAAGATGATGTTCATGTTTCGTTTGATCAATTTAAAATATATTTTGACTTTGAAAAACATCCTGATCTTTCAGATGAACAATTTAACAAATTGTTTGACTGTTTATTTCATTTTGAGGAGTTGGACACAAATAGTGTATTGTAAGTAATTTACATATTCCCATGTGTGCAGGTTCATGGTCCTTCTCTGTTTTGAATGGATGTGGAGTTTGGCACAACAGGTGGTTGCCAACTTATCATTTTTCTCCTTTTCAGAGACAGCATATACATGTACTTAATCATAGTGATAGAGACATTGCACTGTAGCATGTGAGACTGGAAAATGCATATTCCTTTTCGATACACTGTTTTTTATAGTGATAAAGCTAAGAACAGTCTATTTATCCGGGAAATTTATTATTGTTTCAAAAGGCATTAATGTATTTGCCAGGTGTGTTGTATGCAGCCCCCAAGCTCTGCGAGGTTTATGTTTCCTTTTGCTTGCTCGTTTGTTTCTAAAGAGTGAATTGATTCATGTTTTTGTCACTATATTTTGGAGGTCATGTGCCTTATTCTGTATTACCTGGCCAGTATGCGGGGTAGTTTACATGACATTCAATTTTGTGAAGGCAAACGCATTTTCACATATTGTGGATGCTTTTGTTTCTCTGAAAACCGATGGTTGTCCATGCTTCTTTAGCCACGTCTACGGTTCGGCTGATCATTTCGTTTCGCTTAGACTCTTTTCCTAAAAACATGCATTAAATGTTTTTTTTCAAGGGCGGGGTGTTGTATATGTCAATGCGAAACATAAGTCAGTTTTGTTGATTGTATGTTATTATATGTTATAAGTGAAGCAACTCTTTGAAACAGATCATTTGTGTATTGTCCGTTTTGTTGCAACGTAAGGAACACGTTGCCTTCGTAACGAAAATGTGGAAGCAATAAATTTGAACGGAAACAAAATTATTTATTTTCTCAATTTAACAATGAGCACTCGTCCCCATCAGACTAGCCCAAATAATGAATATGACTCTTCTAATTACTGCTATTGAAGTATCATGGATGATACCTCCAGGAGGGTTCACGGGGCTAATTAAATATGTCTTTATAAAAACACTAAAATCCAGTTCTGTAGTCCAAGTAGTTGAGTAATCCAATTTCTCCAGTTAAAACTATTCTTTTGAAATGTTTAATTGAGTTGTCTATTTTTCTGTATTTTATATTCCTGGGTGCTAACTTTTTCCCAGCACTCAACTGTGGATTTCTGGAATGATTGTTATTTTTTAATAAATTGGGGTGAGAGCCAGCTATAAACAAACTCAACTTCCTTTGCCACCCTTTGATGTAGTTTGTAGTACGCTGTCCGACCGTACCAAAGTGGTTCCACATGAACCGTCCGTGGTAACATTCCACCTAATAACTCGGAACATAGTCAGTAAACCGTTCAACACTTGAACTGACTGGAGCCTCCTCAAGAGTTAAGAACCAAGCATCGCTCACTAAGTATAAAATTTGTCTGGGTACAAGATTGATGTCTAATTGTCAAGCTATCTCTCCACCACATGTCTAAAAAATCGTTCACAGGGTTTCACCAGGCAGCAGCCCGAAAAGTAAAGGGGACATCTTATTCACAATAAACGCATGAATAGTGTACATTTGGTAAAATACATTAGGGCAATTATTGAATGTTCCGTCACAAAAGCAACTTTCAGCACTCGACATATGTTGAAGGTTGATTTCAGTTTCAAAGATCAGTATTTTATTGCTGTAACCATCACATGCTATGAGAAAATGAATGAAAGTTTCAACGCGCCAGATGCGCCCGGGGACGATGTGGGATTGAACACCCTTGCGATTCAGGTAACTGAAGTTTGCTTATGAAGCTTTGAAAGACGGAAGTAAGGGCCAAGCATCTTATTGGTTTGAGTGTGCGCACTGGTGGTAGGGTAGTGGTATCAGACTCCCGGTAATCTCGAACTGGAAGGTGACTACGAATTGTGTATAACCACAAGACATATGCTCTGGTATTTTATTTAGAAACAGTGTGATATTTGTGGTAATACTGACATAGCAGTTTGATGGTTTGTTTTAGAGAGAAGAGAAAGGAAACCAGACAAGTCGCTGGTTTGGGGGCAGCCCCCGCATGTTATCCATAACGGTTATAAAAAAAAGGAAAAAGTCCACCAAAATGTATTGTTGAAAGCAGGGAGTCATCCATCAACCTTTAAGGGAGAGTGTCAGTAAAAAACCAAAACCCATATGAACAATCATCAACACAGACAAACATATATGGAACAGACTATAGCGTGTTTACTTAGCATATCAGTTATTAATTACGTACGACCTTTGCCTGGTATTATGTCGCGCACCTCATTTAACACTTTCAGCACTGATGGTATCTCCCATTCCAGTTCAGTAACAGTAATTGGAAGAGTCCATTATTTAGGGGTACACCAAGGTTGATTAATTAATATTTTCAACGTGCAGCATTAGGGCTGCACATTGAGAATATTGATTGGTCAACCCCACGCATTCACTTACCAGACATACTATTTTAATAAAGTTTGACGTATCGTGTTCCTGGCGGAAGCGCTGCGTCACGATTCAAAGAGCTAATGTAAATTGTGTGTGTGTGTGTGGGTTGGTGGGGGATGGGGGTACAATGCGCTATTTACGTTGTCTGTAAACGGTGAAAACAGAATGATCCAAGTCACATAATCCATACTGCTCCAACTTGTTTGTTTGGAAGAATTCCATATCGTCCGATCTTATCGTGAACTGTTCGGTCCTAGAGAAGAAGCAAAACAATGTGGATTTTGTAGGGGGTCACTCCTCCCATGTCCAACTTTCGCCAATTTTAACATCTGAACATTTGTGTAAGAACATAATAGTCTTCGATTTTACTGATTAAGCACGGCTTTACAAAACAACACAGTTCGCGTAGATCTGAACCTGTGTTTCTCGGAGAAAATCATCGAGTGTGAACAATTGATGTTCGGAAGCATGTTAGACTGTGTTAACATGTTCAAAATAATTACTTTGGGCAAGATCGTTCATGATTTATCGACTTTAAAAAAAACATAAACCAAATATTTTGCGTATATCTTGTTCCTTTAATGTGGTATAATTCACCACACAATGTTACCAGATATAGTTTAGTATTGATGCATTTTCAGTTTGATCATATTACAGGTTCGCAGTACAGAATGAACAGATTTTATGGAAATGGATTGAAATGTACACATCGATTTTATTCATCCTTTGGACAGTAAAATGTTCCGCATGGTGACAATTCTCTCAACTGCACGCAGAGTGAAAAGAAATTCATTGCAAGATTTTTATTGGAACAGCATCCTTTCTGTGAAAGATATGGAAACAAGTGTTGGGAGAAGGAATTCTAGGGATAGCTGAGTCTTTTTTAAGCAAGCGTGGGTGGCTTGTGGCCGAGCAACAATGGGGGGGGGGGGGGTGGGGGGGGGAGGCAATGACAATACCGAGGCTAGAAGCTACTTTCCGGAAATAACAAAAGAGGGTGGATAAGGAGTTCCGATACTCTAGAAGTGAATCCATCAACATCATGGCATCTAAATCAGGAAAAAGTGAAATAGCCACATTAACCCTTTACCCAACGTAACGGCCAAAACCGGCCAGCGCTATTCTCAAAAATCGCCAATTAATTTTTAAAATATTTTCATTTTTTGTCTTAAAAACATAGGTTATGACCCCCCGTTGGAACGAGCTCGTCGAGCGCGTTCCAACGAGGGGTCATAACCTATGTTTTTGAGACAAAAAATGAAAAAAAATAGTAATTCAATAATTTTTTTTGCAAGTGTCGTCTGCTTTTCATGTTAGGTAAAGGGTTAATAGATGGACGCTATTATCGAGGAGTTTTGCAAAGATATGGTTAAGACAAGGTAGGATGAAAGGGTGGATCAATAATGGGTGCGCGTGGATGGGTGTAAAAAGAACCGAGGGACAAAAAGTTGGAGGGTTTACCCAACGCAGACGATATCAAAATTTATTATTTTAAATATCATTTGTTCCAACGAGGGGTCACAAAATAGTATTTTTTCAACTGCTGAATTTGCATATTACGCGGGCGGATGCGACCGATTCGTTGGGTAAAGGATTAAAGAGGAAATAACAGTTGACGGAGTCCATGTTGGTGGGCCTAGGACAGTAAAAAAAATGTACGTATGCAAGCCACCTATACACTTCAATATTGGTACTGGGACAATACACTACAGACTACAAAAAACATTTTAGTGATCGACATTCAAACACTTCGTCCTCTGCGTTCCAATGTGTTCTATGTGCCAGCAGGCACATAGAATACATTGGAACTCAGGGGACGACTTGCCTGATCTATATTCACTTGAAGTTTCTCACGGGAAACGGGAGAGAATATGTTCTGCATTATTTTGAATTTGTCAGCTATACAATGGGAGACGGGCTTTATGGGAAAACCACCCCATTGTCACAATACGTCCGGTTACTGATATGTAAAGTGATGTTCCTAACCTTCCAACTTTTGTCAATATTCATATTTTCGCATCGTCCATAATTATACAAAAGTCACTAGGCGTTTTAAGGATTCTCGGGTGTTTAAACTAGTCTCCGAATTGTTTGGTGTATTTTCGCTAAAAACACTGTGATCTAAAATTTAAGGTCAAATGGTAAGGCGTAAACCTCGGTATCTCCTGATAACCTAAGCAACTTAGTGATCACTATGTGAACCCTGGTCCTCGATTTGGGGGCTTCAATGATTGTTCTGATTTGTTGTGATACTTCATCATGTCCAACAAAAGTCCCCAGAATCAACCCAACCAACCTAATTCTGCCAAACAAATAGCTTCCCAAGAAGAGGCTAGAGTTAAACCAGGCTCAGATGAGCCAGATCCCAGCCCTTTAGTAACCAATCACGCTAAAAGGCATAAAAACAGCAACGGTCACTCCTCTCAGATGGAGTCTCCTCTAGAGACTCCATTTGGCGCTTAGAGCCAGGCTCTTGGAGTACCTTACCCTCAGGATGATTTAACTGGAAAAATTAATAAAAACAAACACAAGAATGACCCAAAAAACGTCACCATAAAAGTGAACAACCCCGGTGACCTTATCCATATACAGGCTGCATGCCCTGACAAAAGTCTAGAAGAGATCTTAGCCACTCCACTGTTCACTGACTCTCCTACTAAAACCCAGTCGCAACATAATCAGCTTGACAACATCAGGGAAGAAAGGGAAACACCCTTCAAACGCAAACTCACTTGCACAGAACAAGAACCAGAAACACAGGAAATGGCTGATGAGATGGACTTCTCCTCCATTCCAAGACGATCGACTGATGTTGGTCCCTCATCCGTCTCTGATTCAAGGGCCAACATCAATGACAGTGATTATAAATCAGACAGCAACAGTCAAGCCACCCCACTGATGAGCGTTAACTTTGACAGAGCAGCTAGAAACGTAGCTAACGACTCCAAGGGGATAACAAAAAAAACCCACAAAACAACACCAACGCAAGCATCCAAAGTCAACCCAGTCGTAGTCGTCCGCAAGGTTCACCCCAAAACACCCAAACCAGAAATTGACAGAGCTCCCCCATATTGTCACTGGGAGAGACTCAAATCCAGAGCCACGGGAAACGACACGTGGAAATTAAAAGTAACGTGTTCCAACAGGCACACAAAACTTGAACTGATGAGCAAAGGCGCCAAAATCAACGGGCGCTTTCACACCACTGAAGAATATAAGTCTAACCCACCTCTTGTGCAATGCCACAAATCCCCAAAAATGGACACCAAGCTAAATTGATTGATTGATTTATTTATTTATTGGTGTTTAAGTTCAATTATTTACGCATAATGGTTAATCGTGGCAGTGACAGTTTTGCGGGCCGAGGAAGAAGGAGTACGCGGAGAGAACCACCGAGTATCGACGCACCAAGCTAATAAATGCCGCGGGGAAATCACCTGCATGAAATGTGAAGACAAACATATTTCAAGCGGGTGCAAGGTTACAGCCCCAACATGCCCAAACTGCAAAGGGAACCACACTTTTAACTACATGGGGTGCAACCATTACACAACGGTGAAGGAAAGCCTCGAGCTAAAAAAATAAATATCGACAAACCGGTTAATGTCTCGTCACCACATTCTTTGTTCCCCTCTTAGCGGGTGCATTTCATTCAGTACTATCAAAACACCTTGAGGTTAATCTCACCGACATCTCCAAATATGTCACTAAGATGGCCTCCGAGCTATTCAAAACACAAGTAATCCCGTCAATTGTTGAAGCCGCAATTAAAAGGTGTTAAAATCACAATTAATATAAATCTCCTCATAAAACAAGACATCCCTAAACCCACCGTGTCGATTAAAATTGCATAGTGGAACGCCAGAAATGTTATCAGTAAACAATCCCAAATGACCGACTACTTCGCAAGGGCAGACATAATCTCTATCAACGAAACACGATTGACCCTTCACCCAATGCTGACGATATCAAAAATTATTATTTTAAATATCATTTCTTTTAAATGTTTTCAAAAAAATTCAACAAAAACCATAATATGTGACTCCTCATTGGAACGAGCTCGTCGAGCTCGTTCCAATGAGGGATCACATGATGTGATTTTGTTGAATTTGTTTGAAAAATAATATTTTTTCAGCTGCTGAATTTTCATTTACACGGAGGGCTATGGTCGATTCGTTGGGTAAAGGGTTAAAACCAAATATAAATCTCAATATCAGCGGCTTCAGTGCTATCGGAAAAGACCGCCCCGTTGGTGGCGTCGCTCTCCTGATAAAATTGAACATAACATATAAACCCATCCCCGTCGACCACCTCAACGCTGAAGTTGTTGCTATCGAAACTAAAAAAAAATGTAGCCATAATTTCCTATTCCAACTGCCCTAGAACGATAGTAAACGAAAATGGTTTCGAAGACTTCACAGACAAATACAAGTAATGTATCTTCCTTGGGGACTTCAATGCAAAAAACCAATTCTTCGGCTGCAACTCAACAGGACCCAACGGTGACCGCGCTATTTAACATAATAGAAAAATACGATCTCCACCTGGTAAACGATGACCATTCAATTACCTACGTCAGCAGTAACGACAACCTAAATTCTGAAATCTTCGACTTAATTTTTATTAGCAACTCCCTAATTAATAACATCGGCGACTTCCACGATGGCGATAACTACCGTGGCAGCGACCATCTCTCTGTCCACGCCTCCCTTACATTCCAAAAAAAAACCCTAGCTGTTATTGACCCAATTCGCAGACGCATTAATTAATTGGGACCAATTTAGGGCAACTGTCGAGATAAAGTTTGAGATCAATGATCCCAATATACTATGAACTAGAAGCATGCATAAACCTTAGCGCCTGTATCAATTCAACCCTTGACGAGATTTGCCCTAAACGTACTATTCACCCTCGCAAAAAAACCATCTAGACCCCCACCTTAGCCCTGATGAAAACAAAATGGAAGGTCATAGGGGCCTTCCTAAAAGAAACCGATCCGATAAAAAAACAAAACTTAAAAACAACCCACAACCCCCTTCAAGGCGAGCCTAACCCTTTACCCAACGAATCGCCCACATCCACCCGCGTAATATGTAAATTTAGCATCTGAAAAAATATTATTTTTCAAAAAAATTCAACAAAATTATATCATGTGACCCCTCTTGGGAACGAGCTCGTTCCAATGAGGGGTCACATGATATGGTTCTGTTGAAAGTTTTTGAAAAATGTAAAAAAAAGATATTTAAAATAATAAATTTTGATATCGTCTGCGTTGGGTAAAGGGTTAAAGAAGCTATAAGAGATGATAACTGGACCAAATGGGAACAGGCCACGGGCAACATCAATGAATTTTGCAACCTTAAAATTTATGGGACAGTTTCAAACTCCTCACCGGACAAAAAAGTAACAGATCAAACTGCTTTCCCCTTGACAGGCCAGATGGCACCAAAGCCCTAGATGACAAGCCTAAGGCTGACGCCTTCGTCTAAGTTCTCAAAGGGACCCATCAACCAGAGCGAGGGAACTTTGATGATGAATTCCGAAAGGAAGTAGACAAATTTGTTCGCCAAAACAAAAAAAAATCTTAGAGCCCAGTCGAAATATCAGACGAACCTGGTGACGATGAGGACCTGACAGGTCCCTCTCCCGTCTCGAGCATCATGGACATAATCAGAAAATGCAAAAACTCCTCCTCACGGCTGGGAGAACGAAATCTCCTACAATATACTAAAACAAACTCCCGTCATATACATCAGCCGTCTCACCGACATCTGCAACCTCTGCCTCTCAACTGGCTACTCTCCTACATGCTGGAAAGTAGCAGTTGGAGTCACCATCCCCCAATCCCATGAAGACCACAACAAACCCTCCAGCTATCGTCCAATACGCCTCTTGATCTGTATCGGAAAAGTGTTTAAACGGGCCCTCACCAACAAACTCGGAGACCACCTTGAATCCTCAAAATTCTTTAATAAATGGCAATTCGCATACAGAAATCAAATATTAGCAATCGAACATGTCTACCGCCTAATCGAATACATGAAAATCTCCCACACCCCAAAAGACATAGGCGCGGCAGTACTCTTAGATGTCGAGAAAGCCTTCGACTCAGTGTGGCACAGTGGTATGAGGTATAAACTCGCGAATTTGAATCTCCCTAATAAAACCCTCCGAATTATCTCCTCCTTCCTTAATGACCGAAAATTCAACGTCATAATTAACCGCGAAGAGTCCGAAGAAGTGAATCTGGAGGCTGTGACGCCACAAGGATCGGTCCTCAGCCTACACCTCTTCATCATTTACGTTAACGATATTGATAAGTAGGTGAAAACTATGTAGACATCTCCCAGTTTGCCGATTTCAAGGGACTCTACACTGCGAGTAAAGTCTGCAACCACATAAAAAAGACTCGAAGTTGTGCTAGATGACCTAGTCAATTGGTGCGCCAAATGGCGCATCAAACTAAACCCGCTTAAAACGCAAAAACTAATCATAACTAACAAGAAAAGCATCCTCGAAATTGACATCTCTCTGTATAACACTAAGCTCAGAACGTGCGATGAGGCCATATTCCTCGGCATAACAATTGACAAGAAACTAAACTTGGACAGGCGCATAACCATCAGCGCCAACAACGCCTCTAGAAGAATCAACCTTCTAAAAATGATCAGGGGTACAAATTGGGGGAGGGGCAACAAATCGTCCTACTAAATCTATACAAAACCTTCATCAGACCGGTTCTCGAATATGGAACAATCGTTACCTACAACCTAAGTAACTCCAAAATAAATAAACTTCAGCGGGTCCAAATCCACGCGCTACGAGTAGCCATCAGAGCCCATGAAAAAGCCAAAATCGACCCAATTAGAATACGCCTAAAAACAACTCGCTGAAAAAAAAACACTTAACCGATTAAATAACAGTGAACACATTTCATATCTTAACGACCACAAGAAAGTAAACCTCAAAATCACTAAGAAAAGAACCATGTCCCAGTGGCTTGTCCCACAAGTTTTGAACAATTCAACACCAAGATCTGGACTATAAAATTATGTATCTTAATTTTTCTACTTCGAAAAAGGAAAATTCAAATTACAGCGGCAGGACATTCAGTTGGTTTTCAAGACAAAGTTCCAGCATTATGAGTCAAAATAAAATTAAAATGCAATTTCAAACAAACATGAGTTGACACTGTACACAGAACAAATGCCAGATGCTCAAGTCAAAATATCATGAGATAAATACTTCTTTATGTTCAGCATTATCATTCAACAAAAAAAGTAAGTCATTACTTGAATTCAATTAAGGTGGGAATTACCTGTATGGTGGACAAAGCCCTGATGAAAATCTAGGATAAACAATCTTTCTATCAAAAATGGAACTCTGGATGGAATGGAATGGAATGCTGGAATCTCTTGTGTCTGTTGTTTCTTCCAAGTTGATGTTCTGGTTCTTATTATCTGAAAGGGAGAAAATAATTTCTTTTTCAAATATGATTTAATTTTAACCTGCATTCCAGAGTGCAAATGTTGCAGTATCTTCTTTAAAAAAACATATCTGTACCGGAAATTATTTTTTGACATATATATTGAGAGACAAAGTGTAAAACTGTGAACTAAATTCGTGAAGCTACAAAAAGAAATGAAACATTACACATCAAGAATATCACAAGCCTATCACAACCCTCTCTCCTCCAATCGCTGATGTGAAACACGCTTTTGAAATTTTCAAGTTTTGGGACGGTTCGATTCCCAGCCGGGGATCAGAAATCAACATACCAAATTCTTCGAAAAGATGATTGTGTCCTTCAACGCACACACAGGCCTGTTCTAGTCTTTGTCTGAAGCCAACCACAACACTTCCGTCGCACTGTAGCCAGCGCATTGCACACTTATTATCTGCCGTAAGAAAAGTGAACCAAGTATTCATAAGAACTTGGCGAGTAATGATCCAGTGGTTTGGGTGATGGACTCCTGAATGCCAAGCGGGGTTGCCAACGGTTCAACTCCCAGCCGGGAATCAGAAATTAACATTCCAAATTCTTCGAAAACATGACTGTCCTTCAATATACAAATACCTCGCCTTTGCTTTATAGTTCAGCAACCGCATTGGCTGGGCGACAGGAACAAATTAAAAGCAGTATTTAATTTACAGTGAGGCTTTGATTCATTGTCAGCCGAGGCGAAAAAAAAATGTCTGCAGCTGTGAGGCAGCAAACCATCTTACTGTAGTTAATCCAGCCAGACAGTCTGACAACATCCATATCCGTCACCACCTTGCATATTTGAAATTGTACTTTTCCATTATAGCTCATACATAAAACAAAATACTATTGTTTTAGTCTGATAACTTAATTTATTTATTTATTACTTTCCAAATTGTGATTTACTGGGATTTCCGGGTTTGATTATAAACGATAACTTCATAAGTGATTTATGCAATCAGCAATTGGGTCATGTATCCGTGCGCGCAAACGAGGACGCTTTGTCGTGGGTGTAATGGGGACTTCATTGTTTTTGTTTTTTTAACCCTTTACCTATCATGAAAAGCAGACGACACTTGCATAAAACATTCTTGAATAACTATAATTTTAATTTTTTGTCTCAAAAACATAAGTTATGACCCCCTCATTTGAACGAGCTCGACTAGCTCGTTCCAATGAGGGGTCATAACCTATGTTTTAGAGACAAAAAATGAAAAAATAATGAAAATTAATTGGCGAGTTTTTGAGAATAGCACTGGCCGGTTTTGGCTTTACGTTAGGTAAAGGGTTAAATAATATAATTATCGTTAATAATGAAAAGTAATAAACAGAGTAATTGCTTGACTGGACTGGTTACGTGAAATAATTCTTTCGAGGCGAGGGACTATATTGTAAAAAACTCGTGCGCATTCGCGCACTCCTGTTTGTACAACGTCTCTCACCTCTCTTGAATTATTTCACGTAACCAGACCAGTCACGCGATTGCTCTCTTTATTAAGACTATCCATCAGTATCACGCCTACGAACACCAGGTAAGTGTCTACGTTGGTTGTTTGTTTAGCGAATTCTTTTTTACAGTAATTTGTAAATTTTATTCTTAGCAGGATAAACATAGCAAACATCCCCTCCCATACTTTTCTGTTAATGGAAAGGATAATGTCTGTACTAAATGTCACGATGCACATTTCGCTGATATATTGAGCAACACAAATTTGCAGAACATCAAAAGATAGTGAAAAAAATATTTTCTTATTTCTAAATGGGTTTCTACTGAGAATAATAATCAAAGGTTCAAACTGATTGGGGAAAAACTGTAGAAAGACAGCTTCTGTAGTTTTGTACAACTCTACAAGAAAATGCCTGAAGTCTGTGAAATGATGCGCACATCGTTGATACAAATTCGCGAACATTTTGAAATTTGAATTTTAATATAAAATCCCCATACCCTTTCTCAGAAATTTACTAACAGCTGGAGGAAATTAAGGGGAGCTAACGTCACTCTAAATCTCTTACAATGATGAAAATTATCATCCATGCTTATTGGGTGCGACACATATCTCGGGAAAAACAGACATGAATCTACAATTTCTAAACATTTGGCTGAACCAGATCAATTTTTGTGTTTTCAATCGTGACATATCTCTGAAATTTTATTCTTACCGGATTAGTTCATTCCACTTCGCGGTCTTGATGATTTCCCCACATCCCATCCGAAGGCCTCGAAATGAGCGCATCTCCGTATGTTGGAGCACGTGTATGACGAAAGTAATGTGTGTAGAGTCCGACAAGAACTCTCGGATGCAGAATTGGACGGCGTAATGAATTTTATCATTTAACAAGAACGTATTTTCCCCAATACATGTAAAAAGGTCCAGACAAAATACAAATCTGCATGGAGGGCAGCAACCGGACATGTGTTCATTCGATCGAAAACTGCTTACACACCTTGAGGCCAACATTTTGATAAAGTAATTGAATGATAAATGAATCACCAACTAGGCGAAAAAAAATGATTAGACCATTTTTGTAATGATGATATTTTATACGGGCCCACCGAACGTTAAACCTAAAACCTAAAATAAATTAGTAGACAACAGAAACACTGCTATAAACTTCGGCGGTTACAAGTGCAGTGCAAGTAAAACAAAGAACGGGATTACGTCAAATACAGCTCAAGAACGTAATACCACAACGTCACGATTTTCATTCATACGAAATCAATTCATAGACACTGAATCGTAGTCAAAATATATGCGAACAAGTCAAGGAAGGGATTATATTGTCAGATAAAGTGGTTATTATCACCAAGTGGTTATCCGAGATGTTATGTCGTCTCTGGAATATATATTGACTCGTCCTAACAGACTCGTCGATATATGCCCATGGTCGCGATATCGACTTCAATACACTATCTCGGAAATCCACAGGTTGGTAATATAAGCTACATGGCGTGTAGCTGGCTAATACATTTCCACACAAGGCGATGAGAATCAGGTGAGGTCATGAGTTCAACACAACATCTCGGATACCCACTACGATACACAATCTCGGAAATCCACAAGGTGGTAACATATCCATACATGGCGATGAGAGTTCGTATCAGATGAGGCTTCGTCTCACCTGATATGAACTCTCAAAGCCTTGTATGGAAATGTATCAGCCAGTTACACGCCATGTAACATATTTATAATGTCGCAAGTCCGTGTAAATCAAGGGATTAACACATTTTAACGAGAAACGAAGAATGACCGGACGTTTAGTTTTTAAAAGCCGCTATTGACAGCACTGCAACGAATCATCAGCAGTAACCTGCACCGGTATGTATCCATGGTGACTGTAAACAATCTTCGCTGTCCGAAGTGCAATATTTGTTTAACATGTCGCTACAAGCATAATTGAAATACCCTTACATACATTTACTGTCATGGTCACCTGAAATGGGTTAACAAAGCACCTTTAAATATTCAAAGAATCTTTTTTTCATCTGTTCAGTAAATTGTTAAGAAAATGTACGCTTCAGCCTAAAAAATCGATAGACTTTTGACAAGTTTTGTATAGTTGGCATTGAGAGGCAATAAACAACAAAGAACTTTGCCAGCTTTTGGACTACAAATAATACTTTCGGTCCATTTTTTTAAATCGATAAATACCGTAACTTGAAAATATGTTTGGTACTTAAATTCTCTTATTTTGCTTAAAATCAAATTTTAAAACTTCGAAGCGAGTGGAAATGCGCCAATTTGATCAAAATAGCAATGGCTGCTACTCACCTGATATGAAATATTATCAGGTGAGTTACCTGATACTGCGGAACACTTAGATGGTATTCCAGCGTTCTGATTGGACAAACCAACTTTTAGGTATAATAATATAACAATAATATGATTTTGGAGGGGATTATGGTTCATTAGCGGCCCTGCAGCAATGATGAACAGCCTGAGGGTTTATTAAAGGCCCGAGACGATGTCGAGGGCCGTTAATAAGTCCAAGAGCTGTTCATCATTGCTGCAGGACCGCTAATGAATCATGATGCCTGATAACAATCACGTTATTACTATTATTACCACTCCCTGTTACAGCTAACCGCACGAGGGAATTGCTGGAAGAAATAATCACTAAAGTCGGTTCGATATTTCTGTTTTGATCGTGCGTTCGACTTCAGTTCAGAAATACAAAGGGACGTCATCCGAGTGGGAGTAATTCATTAGACTATGGAATCTAAAAATAGCCGGGCCGCGGGCCGCTAATGGCTATTTATACCATTATCGCCCGCGTCCTGGCTTCCTCGAATGACGTCACTGAAATTATGGAGTTTTAACGGCCCTCCAAAATCATGTTAATCGACTAGTAACTTATAGATCGAGTGGTAATAATAACCTATATACTCTTGCGTATTTGTTAAGACAAAATTTAAAAACCTACATACAAATATAAAGTGCACTCAGCGTTGAACTCCTTAAGCTTAAGTCGCTGGCAATAAGACTAATGTTAAGTTTAGTTTATTCTCAGCCACAAAAAATATGGTACAAGAGAAAGAATACACAAAAAAAGAAAAAGAAAAATACATAAAATTACAAGATGCTGATATATATATATATATATATGCTATTGTCGCTGACACTGCCGCCGCTATCACTACTGTTACTAATACTACTACTGTTACTTCATTACTTATTTACTACCATTACTACTAATACTACTACTACTACTACTACTACTACTACTACTACTACTTACTACTACTACTACTACAGAGACTAATTCGATTAAACCCGAGTTTTAGAAAAATGCAGAGCCTCTTCAGGATTTGTACATTGTTGATGGAAATAAGTCCATAAAACTTTTCCCTGCAAGGTTTGTACCAGTAATAACCAGGGATGTATTTGGAGCGCAAGTCTTGGAGCTTGCTGCATATCAGTACAAAATGATATTCGTCTCCTATGCCATTTTGACATAATTTACATTTCCTTTCTTCCCTATTAATTTTCCCCCACCTTCCAGTTTCTATTTCAAGTTTATGATTGGCAGTCCGTACTTTTAAAAGGCAATACCAGTGATGTCGTGGCAACGATATGTAATATTGACCAAGATTTGGGAAGTTTTTGATATCTCTATAGAGCTGACCTCTAGACGAACCCGCTATATCTGCATGCCATTTTTGGAAAAATTGGTCAACTAAGATTTGATTTATTTGGGATAATAAATATTTTGCCAAAGGAAATTGGTTTAACCATATCACATTATACCCAGTAGATTCCAACGTTTTCTTATAATAAGACATCAAATGAGTACTGTTTCCGTCTATACTAAGAATATGTGATAGTTTATAAATTTTCTTCGCGAGTAGAGACCCGGTATTCTCGTTCACCAGTCTAGACCAGTAAGTCATCATTCTCTTCGTGACACAAATACTGATTGGGTATCTTCCCAGTTCCCCATAAACCATATAATTAGGTGTACTAGACTTCATGGACATAAGTATTTTACAAAACCGCAGATGTACGCTTTCAATTATTGACAGGTTTTCAAAGCCCCACACTTCGCAACCATAAAGTAAAATAGGCTGTATGAGGTAGTCAAATAACTTGAGTGCTAAATCTGCGGACAAGTTGATTTTTCGTACTTGATTCAATAATCCGAACATGGCTTTTGTGGCAATGGCCTTTCGTCTCTCTACCGAGCGACTGAAACGGCCATTACAGAAGAAATCTACACCTAAATATGTAAATGTATCCACGACCTCGAGATTGTCGCCTGCTAAAACAAATTTTGGAGGATTTTTTGTTTTTCGTTTACTAAATATCATCACTTTTGTTTTCCCGGTGTTCACTCTCAAATACCAGGCATCAGAATAGTCGCTAAAAGCATCCAAAGATCTTTGCATACTCACTTCCGAGTCTGCAAAGATAACCGTATCATCAGCATATAAAATACATAGGATTTTGAGATAAACCTCCAGTTCCGTATAAAAGTTCTCACTTAAATAGTTAAGACCTTCTACTACGCAACCACTTAAAAAATCCTCAAGATCGTTCAAATAAATAGAAAATAAGAAGGGGGACAAGTTTTCACCCTGTCTCACCCCTATCGTGCATGGGAAAAGTAGAGATTTTTGCCCATCTTTTGCCACACAAGATTTTGTAGCTTCATACATATTCTTTATGAGGTTAAATACCTTACCATTAATATTGTTCCACAGAAGCTTAACCCAAAGACCATGCCGCCAAACCGTATCAAAGGCTTTTCGAAAATCTACAAAAGTGCAGAATAATTTCCTACCACTTTGTAAGTAAATATCAACTATGGTGTACAATATGTATATATTATCTATAGTAGAGTGACCTGCTCTAAATCCCATTTGATTATTTTTCAATATATCAAATTCATCAGCAAACTGAGTTAGTCTCCTGTTTTGAATACCTGTAAAAACTTTGCCAATATTACTCAATAAAGTAATGCCTCTGTAGGAGTCAGGGTCTGAGTATTCACCCTTGTTTTTGTATAACGGCATTATAAGGCCGGTCGACCACTCAACCGGATAATAACCCGTGTCCAATATTAAATTAAACAATTTTAAATAGATCGGCATGATGAGAGCCATACTTGATTTTATATATTCATTACAAACACCATCAATACCGGGAGATTTATTGTTCTTCAATTTATTTATAACTTGCCTAATTTCGTCTTCCGTAATTGGGTTATTAATATATTCTATAGAGTCTGGGCACATGGTTTCCGTTAATTCATTTAGGTCTGGCTGTTCATCGGTGATACTATTTAAGTCCTTAAAATGAGAGTATAACTTATCTAACGGTATGGGAGTTTTCGATGCCGATTCTTGGGTCTGGGAACCAGCAGTATGTTGCTTCAAAGTACGCCAGAATGCCTGGGAGTCATGCCTAGAAAGCGAACGCAAAGTTCGGCAACAATTGTCATTCATTTGGGCCCGCTTTCTATCCATGACTTTTCTATAATTTTTACTGGAACGTTTTAAAGCTAGTTTATTTGCAAAACTTGTACTTGTTTTATATAAGCGTCTCCTTTTACGAAAGATATTTCTGTATAATTTGCACTCCTTATCAAACCATGGCCGGTTCAGTTGCCTACCCGCGGTGCCATTTTTAGTGCGATGCACACCAAACGTACGTTTTGCCGCTGAGCACAGCAGCCCTGACACGTCTCTGGCGACAGAATCTATGTCTCCCGGGGAACAATGTTGTACATTAATACCACACAACTTTTCAAGGATACTATCTAGTGCCTGTTTGTCAACCCGAGCCAAAAATTCACTCTGTTTGCCTGTGTCCCATTTACGAATTTTAGTATGACCTATAGACTCTTCACCTGGACTTACCTCTACTTTTTATGTTTAAGATCGCTACCAAATGCTATATCTATGCCTAATCCACTATGAACATCAGAATATAGACAAGAAAAATCTAAAATGTCGAAATCGTTTATAAACGGGAACAAACGTTTGTTAGCAATGCAGTAATCTACAACGCTGCTTTCGCGGCAAGTTAACTTTCCCAGATCCTTATCCCGCCCAGCACGGCCGTTTATAATATACATATTAGTATTACGACACAAGTCAATTAATCTACGCCCGTAAGTATTAGGGCTACCCATATCCTTGGTACAACGTTTTGGTATCTGGATCATCGGCGTGTCAGAGTCAAGAAGATACTCGTTTAAAAGGACATTGCTTCCCAAATCTAGGTCAGCGTCAGATATGTCACTGCCGTTCAAACAATCCGTTAACGAAGCTGTACGGGCATTAAAATCGCCCACCAAAATAACATCATCCTCTTGCCTTCTTGAATTAAGAAGGTCTTGCTCAATATCGATGTGCCAATTGTCGTTTGCATATCTAGTATTTTGCGGTGGTATATAAGAGCACCCTAACAATATAGACCTTTTGGACGGTGAATGATTGACAGTTAATTTAACCCATACTGTATTAACTGACTGTGTTGGGAGATACTTTAGATGAATATCCAGCGTGGTTTTTACAGCAACAATGATACCCCCCGACCTAATCCCTCTTCCCATTGATTTGCCCTTTCTTGCAATAATCTTGAAATTTGGAATATTTATAACGTCTTCGTTGTATAGTTTGGTTTCCGTTAAACATAAAACATCATATTTATTGATGAAGTCGTGAAATTCTTTGTAATTTAACCTTTTATCCAATCCAGCAACATTCAGGGAGAGAATTGACAATCTATTTTTTATATCATCATCATCATCATCATCATCATCATCATCATCATCATCATCATCATCATCATCATCACCGTCGTCGTCGTCGTCGTTGTCAACGTCAGCATCGCCGTCGGCAGCGTCGTCGCCGTCGTCGTCGTCGCTAACGTGGTCGTCGACGTCATCGACATCATAATTATTTCCACCGTCACCATTGACATCCGCGACAGTAGCGTAATTATTACGACCATCGCGGGCGAGAACATTTTCGCAAATGTCACGAACGTCTCGTGAAGCCTGATCTCTACTTTCATCACACCCAAGCAAATAAGAATAATAGTCGTGGTTTCCACGTTCGTTGTTCTCATTACTGTCGAGTTTTTAATAATCTGTCGACAATCCACATCGATGAGACTGTCAAGTTCGTTACTAAAAATATCGATAAAATCATCACTGTTGATTACGCCAGGGTAATCTTATTCATGTCCCTCATACTCGTCGTAAAGATGAACATCGAAAATGTCAGAATTATCATCAACGTCATCGTCGCCGCCACCGTCGTCGTCGTATGGTTGGTTTTCTTAAGTGATAGACTGTTTGATTGGAGCCTAGAGTGTTGGGTCTTATGAATTGTGGAAAATTTCAAGTTCCGTTTGCTCGCCCCAACTCTTACTGACTCGAGTGTGGAGAGTACCTCTAATAAAGTAGGATATGACGTCACTGGAATGGATATCGAATAGGAGTTGTTGATGCAGAGATCCATAGTGATTAGCCGGCCGTTCTTCAGAGGGAAAGAATTTGAATTTAATACTGACTTCGTCACTTGTGTTACATTCTGGACCAAGACACTTCATTCCGCTTTATGTAGTTCACAAAGCTTGATATTTGGTTTCAGCCTAAACCGTTAAGTTAGCATACGATTGACTGACTTCCCGTGCAGGATGGCTCAAGTCCTCTCACACGCCAGTGTCC
The DNA here is from genome assembly GCA_031216915.1 of Pictodentalium vernedei. Classification (NCBI taxonomy): domain Eukaryota; kingdom Metazoa; phylum Mollusca; class Scaphopoda; order Dentaliida; family Dentaliidae; genus Pictodentalium; species Pictodentalium vernedei. Next base: position 457,371,290 of record CM062291.1, read on the forward strand.
CAGATACCTTGTATAAGCTTCGATGCGGTGTTTCTCGTGACTAGGGGTAGAGTGAGGTTTAATGATAACAGGAATGGGTGTAGATTTGATCTTAACCCTTTGAACTCGCAAGACCGACTTTTTGTTCCAAGCAATAATTTCTGCCCATTTTTGTTTTATTATAAAGGTCTAAACACTAGGCATTGTTGATATAATGTTAACTACAGTCTGCAGTCGGACGGCTGCAGACTTCATTTATTTTTTATCCTCCCTCTATATTGATATTGGACTCATCGATCTCACTGTAAATGTACACAAATGCGATATCATTCCAGAATTCGAGGGTTCGAAGAGTTAATAGTAGTATGTCATGTACCCGGACACCCCTTATTTGCCGGATCTCATTGCCGGATCTCATGTGACGTCATAGTCACGTGACGTAGTGGCGCCATGTTGTGTTGTCATGGTAACCCGCGTGAGCGGCCATGTTGTGACGTCATCTCCATAGTGATGCGTGGTGTTAGTGCGCATGCGCAGCGCGTGTTGTTAGGGTGATACGTGTTTCCGTCGTCCATTTTGTATACTGGAGGCCGCCATCTTGGTTTCTATGGTAGCACGTGATTGCTATGCTACCCAATTGTTCTGTAATAGGACGGGGTATGTTTTGAGGGTATGTTCGATTGTAGAAGAGTAAATCTAATTACCACAAACAACCCGACAATCCTTCCAAATCACCAAAATCCACCCGAAATCACCGAAATTGACTTTATTTCCCCATTTTATCGGTTTAGCATGTAGTGCTATAGTACTAAGGGGTACAAGGGGTGCATTCGACTGAAGTGGAGTATTTTTCGGGTTCGGATTTTCCCAGAATCCTCATTTAATTACCCAAATAAACCCGTCAAGTTGTATTATTTCGAATTCTTTAAGAATCCCATTTTTTGGATCCCATGACGTTTTATTTCCCTATTAAGAGTAGCACGTAGTGCTATAGGACAAATTTACCCAGAATCCATTATTAAAATTATAAGTAGGACCCATATGTGTACATGAAGGCCATGAAGCTAAGTTCCACCATATACTCATATGAGGATCTACCCAACAGATGTGTCGTACGAGGTCTAATTTACTATCCCTCATTTTTTGATTTTTCTTTGTACTTCGAAGGAAAGTTTAAAAAAATAACAACACTAAATATAAATTTAAATTTCTTTTATTCAACAACAAAAATACATCTTTTTATGGTATGTAGATTGTCAGATATTCATAAACAGTCTTTCTGCAGATTGGACATCTTCTGAGTGGTTTCAGCAGTCTTTGCACAGGCACAAATGGTTACATGGTCGCGGAGCGACATTGGCTTCAGCTAATAAACACACACTACATTTTGTCCTCCGTGAATCTTCTTCTTCTTGAGATGATGTGTCCATTTCTTCTTCTTCTTTTTCAACGTCCATGAATTCAGGTGGTAAATTATGAATGTAATAACAGTCTGGAGAATATTTTCTGTGTTCTTCTATAACATCATCTTCTGTTTCCCAGAAACGAACAATAATACCACAATGAAAACATTGAGTTCTGTCTCCTGTCCCCAAATAAAAGAATCCAGCTTTTGTCAGTTCATTCGGGGTTTTCACACTTTCACTTTGTAACATGAATTGAAATGTCTTGAGACGATTTTCCTCCAATGCATACTTGATGTGTTTTGGTGGTCTTTGTCCTGGTGTCTTTCTTATTTTTTCTTCTCCACGTAATAACTGCTCCAGTACCGGTGGCGGAACATCACGAAAATACGTTTCAAATGAAACGCTCATTCTCTCTACAAAGTCTCTTGGATTTCTTGTTTCTTGGTTTCTTGATTGATAATCATTCAGTGCCATCCTGATCAAACATGGAATAGTGAACATTCTTCAATCCTTTTTATCTTCATTCTTCTTTGGTTTTCTTTCTCTTTTTGGTTTGGGTTCTCCTATTTCAAGACTTCTCTTCTTTGCAATATCCACTGCTTTGGTCACTTGTTCCCAATCTCTGGTGGTAAACTGGAACCCAACGTCGTTCTTGAACAGTTGAATCTGTAAATCGTTGTTAAGTTTGAAGACGGTCACATTAGTAGACATCCTTCTTCTTTGGCTGTCGAAACACAAATGAGCTGGACACCAAGTGCACCAGTTTTTATAGTTTTCCTTCAATGCAGCGACATCTAGTGGCTGGTTTCCTCTATGACGTCATTAACCAACACATCATTATCCATTAGATCAGTGGTAAACATGTTGGATATGGTTTCCATCGGTACAGCGCGACAGCGATGTTTCAAGTAAAACAAACAGTATTGTCCACACACTGGTAATGGTCCTTGAAGGCGTTTCGTATTATACTTCCAATATCTGGAATTCTTCTTCAGGAAATTCTCGAATGGTCTGTGTTGTGGTGGTAATCCATAGGAATCAAAGTATTCTGCGTTGTGGTGACTCACAAAGAGAGCCACCCAATGTTCTCCTTTTCTGTGGTCTGGGTCCGTGTTGGCTATCAAAGCCACTGGTCTGTGATCTGGTAATCTTCTTGGTAATTTGTTTCTTGAAAATACACCCAAACATATTCTCTTCAAACAACTATCTGATCGAAGTGCATTCTCTAACTGCAACGTGTTCATGTTGATTAATCGAAGATTACTTGTCTATTCTTATCCACTTCTATGATGTTCTGGAATTCTGCATACACCAGTACGTTGATTGTGGTTGGTAATGGGTTTTCGAAATGGACTTCTAGTCTCAAGTTTCCTCTCTTCACCAGATCGAAGTGTTGTCCATGTGATAGATCTGGAGTCAGGTCGAATACGAATAGGGTGTATCCATTTATGTACTCTTCTCGGCTGATGTGGTTTCCTTCATTCTCATACATTTGTCCAGTTCCTTGGAACAGAGTTGCATAACATCTCGCCACTTCTTGTTGTTCGAATCTAGGTTGTAATGGTTTGGCTGGAATCTGCTGCCCATCCACGTACAACGCCAAGTAATTGATTTTGTAGTTCTTGAAATTATATGGATTCTTTGAAAAGTTTTCATTGAAAGCATCGTTGTCTACACATCCCACTACGATGCGTTTAGGTAGTTGGCCTAAAAATAAATTTTCTTGTGTAATACTCAGATTTCCTTTCGGCACTGAAAACACCTTGGTTTCCACACGATCGATAGGATATTTTGCAGTTGCTTTTGTTAGTGCTTTCTCGTGAGCCATTCTCACGAATGATTGGAGTCTCTCTTTGCGTACAAACATGGATACATCTAGAATTTTGATCTTGTATGTAGCGGTATCGGCCATCAATGCGAAAGCATCTTTGGCTCTATTCATTTTAACATGAACATTAACTCCATTCAGCAAGTAACGAGTTTGGAAAAACATGTCCAAATGTAATCTTCCAGTCATGTCCACGATTTTACTTTTCTCTATAAATTTCTTTCGAAGAAGAAATCCCTTGTTATCATCTGTCAAATCTTCCATGTGTCCGGCCGTATCCTTGTACCATAATGCATTAGTCAGTTGTGACTTCTTGGCAGCTGGTCCATAACTCAACAAAGTTTCTATGAAAGCTCTGTAATGATAAGTGTTGTTGGAAGGAGATACCAGTTTTTCATTCAAGCTGATATCGATTTGATTAAATAAGGAATGCATCCATAAATTGACTGGGCCCACTTTGGCATCGGGTGCAATTGATGCCCCATTGGAATCTACAACCGTTGCTTTAACATACAAGTATGTCTGTGCCAAATTCAAATAATCATCTCCTAATCCTGCAATGTGGAATTCTATTGGACCACTGTTTCCTATAGTCGCCAAAGGCCTGTGTTCTACCCATTGCCCATGTTCCACACTAGTCTGTGTTGGTGGTATGGAAAACAAGTCGAGTTCGCTGTTGACACACTCACAAGATTTTTCATTAATGAGAGACATCATGCACCGAGATGGTCTTGGGTCTGAACAGTTCTCTTTCTTTTTGTCGATTTGCTAGTTTTGCGTGGTGCGGGCCTTTTTATACTTTTCCTACCGGGTGGTTTTGAACCACCAACCACTTCATTCCAAGCTCCTGCACCAGCCTCTTTGACTCTTTTGATTGCTGCCTTTTTTACATTTTTCCCTTCAATGACATCTTCGGCAAAGGCTGCTCCTTTTCTCAATAACTGTTTTCCCACGGTCCTGGCTGTAGTTTTCAATAAAGGTAACACCATATTCTTCAGTCCTCCCAATATACTTCTCAAACCATATCCTCTCTGTATTTGAGCTCCAGAAAAAGCCGGAAGACCGTTCCCAGCTTGTTTCGTGTAATATTCTTCGTACAATTTGGACTTACAACAGTAAGTCATGTTTATGTGAAATGAAGAGATCTACGATTTCTGAAATGAAGTGTCACTGTCACTTTCCCGAACTCGAATGGTACTATGGCTCCTGTGTCACCCCTTATATACACCTGGACGGTACTGATTTTTTTTCGTTCTACTGGTACATAATACACATTCTCAAATGTTTTAGAGATGATATCCCCATATTTCCCACGCACGGGTACGATACGAAGAAGTGGTATTCTTGTATCTCCTACGACTTGGTAACGAACCAAGTCACAATATACATAGAGTGAATAAAATCCTTGGTTGACATCGGCAACTCTGGAAGAATTGTAAGTTCCTGATTTAAAAACACACTCATTAAATGCCAAAATATTTTGAAGAGTAGGGCTCAATGTGACCACGACTCCATCACGTACCGTGATACGAACTTTACCAGTCACTCTATCCAGTTCAAAAGCTACCTTATCGTGACGAGGCAAGAGTAATTCTTTAACACCATTGATAGCTCGTATCACATCAATGGGATCCGAATAACGACCTTCCTTGAGAGTAAGTCGGTAATTCTTTTTCGAAGACCAGAACACTGTAACGAAAGCTTCTTCTCCACGAATATTGAACCAAGTATTTGGATACTGAATCTCTGCCAGACCTACTTCCCATTCTCCCGTGAGATTCACTGGTTGTGATAACTGAGTGGTGTACGTAGTCAACGTGTTTTCTGGAAACACGTTCATAGAACTATTACTTGGTAGAGTCAAATAAAACATTACTTTTTCTTAATGGTTGGATTTGGTAACAAATATCCTATGCTACTACTCAAGAGAGCAGTCCACAACTTGCTGTCTGTGTTTTCGAGAGTGAGATTAACGACACTGGTAATGATGATGATATACAAAATGATTATTTGTGAAAAATAAGTGATTTCGCTCCTTGGAATTCTTTTACCAAACAGAGGCCAAGAACCGTTCGATCCTTCTTCCATTTTGAAGAAACTTCAGAGGTTCACTTCCTTTTATAGGTGAGCTGACTCTGTTTGATCCACGAATTGAACGAAGTTGGGTATCCCAACCATTTTACGAACAATTCCCTTTTCTTACCTCGACCACGTTTCTTCAGTACGTGTTCGATTTTGTAAATTGTTTTATGTGAAACTCGCTGAAGCTCTTCAGTGTAGAATGACCCTTTCAATATTTCTCCATTATCATCTTGTAACATGTATGTGACTGGATGTCCTTTCTTGATGGCTACTACTGTGAATAACTCCTCGGTCCAATTGGGCAAATAACCTTTCTCAAAAGTTTTCTTAACTTTATTGATTCTCACTCTGTCTCCTACTTTGTACTTTGGTGTCTTGTGTTTTATGGGTTGCCCATACAACCTTTGCCAAACCACTTCTTGATTTTCAAAGTTCACGGCGATGGGGGCCATACCTATACTGCGATGATGAGAATGATTATATGATTTCACCAAGTTTTGAAGTGGAAAAGTTAGTGTATCATTCTTGGTAAAATATTTCCACATTTTGGTTTTCAAAGTTCTATTGAATCTTTCTACTATGGAACATTTTGTTTCCACATTTTGTGTAGTGAAAAAGTCGACTTTGTGATCTTTGAGAAAATTCTGAAATTTTCTGTTTAGAAATTCTTTGCCTTGATCAGTTTGTAATTTTTCTGGTTTACGACCTTGTTTGAAAATTTTACTAAAAGCTTTCACGATGGAATCACCAAGTTTGTTTTGTAATGGTATCACCCAAGCATATTTACTAAATACATCTATACATGTCAACAAAAATTTTATGTTTTTGTTGAATTTACTTATGTTTGAAACATCTACCAAGTCAGCTTGCCATTGTGCATCTATACCACTAACTATTACTTTTCTTCTACGAAATGTACGACGAACAGGTTTGTGAAGAGTGTATGTGTCTTGAGTCTCTAACCATTTTACAACTTGTTTGGTTTTTTTCTTGGACGCTCTACGAAGAGCGTCTACACCACCAAAACTACCAGGCACTTCAGAATCATAGTACAATGCTTCCATGACTGCCCTGTTCAAGTGTCAACTCTATTTATACCTTTTTTTCGATCCACTTTGGCGTTTCTGTTTTTTTTGGTTGTTTTGGTTCCGACTTTATCGGTGCCTGTTTCATAAAATCCCAACGTTCTTTATGACCAATTAATTCTTGGGGTATGTTACTATCTCTCAAAGCTTCGTCCAACATTTCCCATCCCTTTGGTTGGAAAGATTTTCGTCTTCTAAGTAAATCGTTTAGAAGATCTGTTACATTCGACCCTACCACTGTTTGATCTTTGTAGACTAATTCACCCTTCTCATTCCAAGATATATTTGGGTCACTTCTAATACGATTCAACAACAACTTTCCCTTTCTCTTCATTGTCATAGGTACAGAATCGAGAATGTCTTCGTCTTTATTATCTTTCTCGAATTCGACTTTAATTGGTCGAGGAGCCATTACCTTTTGTTGAAATGTCAAGTATCTTTGTAAAATTTGATTATATTGAGTCATCTTTTCATCAGCCGAAAGAAAAGGGGCATCGAGAATATCTCTCATTTCTCTATCCAGTGATGAAACAGCCAGTTCATTCGGTTGTCTTGGAGTCTCTTGCAGACGTTCCAATAACCTTGGTTCTACCAAAGCCATCTTCTTTGCATATTCCATCATCCAAATATACCTTTAACAGCACCCAATAGTACAGGAGGTAGCAATGCCCCCAAGAATCCCCCTTTCTGCAAGATTTGTCTCCTCTTTTTGTCAGATGTACCTTTGTTTGCCACTGCCCTCACTAGTTGTTTCTGACGAACGAGTTTGGTTCTCTGAGCTTTGGTCAAAGGTACTGCTCCCTTCAGTATATTCGAGGCACAGTCACACAAACAAGTTATCAATTCTTTGTCTGCATGTTTTAGTATGGATTTGACGAGTGCGGGTTTCGATTTAATAAGAACCTTGAGAAGAGAGATGTTGCGCTTGAGACGGTCAGACATGCTTCTGACTCGAGTCAGACTTGTTGCTCCCCTTTTATACTTTTCGGAGGTACACATATTGGGTTTCCCCAGGAAAAATTTGACTTCTTAATCTCATGTGTTCAGGAGTATCTTGTTTGAGATCTATTAAAAGGTAACCATATGGTGTCGAAGTGGCATCTTCAAAAACTTCTCTCAGAAACTTGGAATGACCAGGATACATCTGTGCTGCCAAGTGTGAGATCTGAGAACGATCCCTAGGATTTTTAAACAAGATCATGTAATGACTATTGAGAGCTACAGTCCTATGGACTTTATTTTTATCGAATAAATTTTGAACAATGTAGATCACACTAATGTTACGGTGATGACTACCTTTAGTAAATAATCTAGACACTCGAACATCTGCATCGAGCATCAGATCATCCAATATGACTAAACTATCAGATTTTAATTCTTGAGGGAGACCCTCTACGAATTCTACTTGGGGTAAAGTATTGTATAATGGTTGCCATTCACTATAACACCAAATGATGTGACTTGGGACAGGTGATATAATATTTTGAATGTTTTGAATAACCCGATTTACAAAGGATGATTTACCACTACCCGTGGGACCACACAATAAACAAGTGAATGGATGCTTCCAACGAGGATCCATCTTTGTTGTTCTATGTGGGTACTACTTGCCTTTTATACCTTTTGGGGAGGTGGCCCCCACTGAACGTGGGGACTACTCCCCCCTTTTATACCTTTTGGAGAGGTGGCCAATATGAACCGTCATCCAAAAAATATTTAAAATTGGTGGCCCTCTGACTTACTGGCTGGGGACAGTTTAAGTTTGTTTGATATTTGTCAAGAAGATAAACATCAAATAACTTAAGCGTCATTACCACCTTTTTTTTTTCTTGTTTCTTCATTTTATACTTTTTTTCTTCTTTTTTCTTCTTTTTTTATAAAAAATCATCTATTTACAACATCTATTTACATCTTCAATTAGAATCCAATTGTAACAGGTTTCTTGATGGTCATAAATTCAATAACCAAATCCATAATACAACGTCTCTGTTCATTTGTGAGAGGTTTCTCGAACATATCTTCATATTCTTTCTGTACTGGTGGTGAATTCATTCCAGAAGTATTATGGTGCCACAGTAGATGAACATCATTCCTGTTAACTCTTTCAAGTGCGTCACTAAAACATGTTATAATCTTCTCTTCTTCAGACATCATTAGGCATACATTATGCTGAATCTGACTTGGGTGATCGACTGTACATCCATAGCATTTTTCTTTCATTACAGCGTTAATGTTCTCTTCGACATAATGAGGATATGCCAAGCAAAGTTCATGCTGCAAGCGAACTTGCCTGAGTTCACTATCAATTTCATCAACGATCAATGGTCGTGGTTGGGTTATTCTCACTGTGATCTTCTTCTTCTTCTTCAAAGGTGGTTCTTGATTTGGTTTTTTGAAGTCTGCATGGTTAGTAGGTTTAGTGTCTTCAGTTAAAGCTCTGTGTTGGGTTTTGATGGCTGCATCTACTTCTTCTATTTGGGATTTCAGTGCATTCCATTCTTCTAAAGATAGTGCAATCCCAGTCTTCGTTGGATAAGGTTTCTGGTCTTTACCCTCAAAGTATCTTCGAACATGTATCTTCAGTTCACCCTGGTACTGGGTGACATAAGTGTAAGTCTGCTTGCTACCAAGTCGGAACATCTTCTCTGGTCAATGGTTCGATCGTGAATGATGCCAAGTCCATGCTTTGCCTAATCTTATATATCTTTGACGGACGTGATTGAAAACATCACCCCAGTTGAACAAATTTTGATTGAGTTTTTGATTCTTGGTTGGGGTTTGTGTTTGTTTCCTATAGGATTATAGGTTAAAGTTGGAAAATTTAGAAAATTAGTATAGAAAGTAATGGGAAAGAAACACAATGAGAATACAGAAATTTGATTGGTTGATTAACTTCGATCTGATTGGTCAGTTTGGCGATCAAACTGCAATCTTGATCCTTAAACTGTAGGATATGGCCCTCTGCATTTTATACTGGCTTGGGACAGGTCAAGCTACAAACCTCTGTCCAATGGAGATAAGTCAAATAGCTCGAGTGCATTCCCACCCCCTACAGTTCGTATCCTCTTTGAGGGATTTTTTTTTTTTTTTCATCAAAAAAGAAAAAACGAAAACAACATGTCCAACTTAGCAATTTAGTTTTTCTATCATAAAAATTTCTCATTTCTTTTAAATATTCACAACAGAGAATTTCTTAGTAATGATGATGATGATGATTTATTCCTTTGGTTATACAATAGGGGTAGCCTAAAAGACACCAGGAATCAACTTTAAAAAAATGAAATGAAACTAAAAAGTAAAGAAGTATCATCTGGTTCCAATAGGTGTAACCTAAAAGATACCATGAATCAACATGTCTTTTAAAATAAATGGAACTAAAAAGTTTTGAATGAAACTAAAAAGTTTTGAATGAAACTAAAAAGTAAAGAAGTATCATCTGGTTCCAATAGGTGTAACCTAAAAGATACCATGAATCAACATGTTTTTAAAATAAATGGAACTAAAAAGTTTTGAATGAAACTAAATTTTGAATAAAGAAGTATCATCTGGTTCCAATAGGTGTAACCTGAAAGATACCATGAATCAACATTTTTTAAAAATAAATGGAACTAAAAAGTTCTGAATGAAACTAAGTTTTGAATGAAACTAAAGAAGTATCCCCCACTTCCAATAGGGTTAGCCTAAAGTATATCAGGAACACGATGATGATGATGATAAAAAAAACTCTCTGTATTAGAATAAATAAAAAAATTGAAAAATCTTTACACTAGAAAAAAATGTATTGCCTTGTAAGACTTGCCATTTAGAATTTTTTTTTTTTTGAAGACTGCCATATAGGACTTTATGAGGACTGCCATAAAGGACTTTTTACTTTGTGAAAAACTTGCCATGTAGGACTTTGAGGACTGCCATAAAGGACTTTAGAGAATGCCATAAAGGACTTTAGAGAATGCCATATAGGACTTTTTACTTTGAGAAAAACTTGCCATATAGGACTTTATGAGGACTGCCATAAAGGACTTTTTACTTTGAGAAAAAAACTTGCCATATAGGACTTTATGAGGACTGCCATAATGGACTTTATAAAGGCCTTTAGAGAATGCCATATAGGACTTTAGAGAATGCCATATAGGACTTTTTACTTAGAGAAAAAACTTGCCATATAGGACTTTATGAGGACTGCCATAAAGGACTTTAGAGAATGCCATAAAGGACTTTAGAGAATGCCATATAGGACTTTAGAGAATGCCATAAAGGACTTTAAAAATTTGATGAGCCTAATATGATTGAGTAGACCACCTAAAAACCATTTCAGTTTTTTTTAGGAATTTTTTGTAGGCAAAAGCTAGACTTGGTTCAGGTTGTAGAAAAATATGACACTCACTCAATTGGTTCTTCTTTAAATCTCTAGTGGTATGGTACTAACTCCATCTTCTAAAACTCTTCGTTTTGGGTAGAAATATGATAGTCCATCTCTGCTCTGCTGGTAGGTATACATAGTGTTGTCATTCATCACAAATCCTCGGTTGATGCCAGATCCACTTTGTTGAGTCTTCAAAACTTGCAAATATCTGTCTTTCGTCAAATCATTGTGGCGTTTGCTGATTCCCTTACAACTGAATTTATTGGTGGCTCCGAAACAATAATATGTTTTACTACACAGTCCAACAATGCCGGTTCCTTGCCATTCTACCTTAAACAAGCCTGGAGTTCTCCTGTCAAAACGCTTTCTTTCTTGGCAGCATGAGGGTGACAGCCATTCTTTGCCTTCTAATTTGGTTTTCACATAATCATCTCTGTGGAAATCACAACACTCTGATGGAAACCACTTGTGATTCTCTTTGTAAAATTCTACTCTCTTCTCTGGTTTCACTAATTCATCTATGGATGGTGACGAAGTACATATATATGCAGAATCTGTGTCCATTTCAGCATATTCGAAATCTTGGCGGTTGATAAAAGTATCGATGACATCATAATAGAACTGAAGCATCCGGAGTTTCGCATACTGGTAAACAAAGAATCCGATGTGAAGTGGCAGATCCAACTTGATGGTCTTCTTGTTGAGTTCGACTTCATATAATGTTTCATCTAATGGATTCAAGGCTCTGAAGGACATGTCATTTACAGCTTTGGTAACTTCTTCGTCGTCGCAATAGCACACACGTCGATGCTTCTCTTTGTTGGTGACGGTTTTGCCATATCCAGAATTTCCCAACAGCTTCATGGTATCGGCAACGATCGACTTGTCAGGGTCAACATCTCCTTGTCTTCTTGCTTCAGATACTTCATCTCCAAATTTTTCAAAACATCTTCTTGGTTTATATTGGATAACTTGATAGACGTGATCAACTTCAATACCATGCTGGAGGTACCACTGCAGTAAAGGGGTTGCAAACAACATTTTTTCCGCTCCATAGCTTCCGATCAAACTTCTTCGGGGTTTCTTCATGATTCCATTCTTCTCGGCAAAGGACTTCATGTGTTCACCAATATCATCTATGGAAATATCTGTATTCTTGAAGATAGGTGTCATCTCTTCAAAGTACTCTTTCAGGTCATCTGGTACATGTATATCACACTCGACTAAACCAAACAGTTCACCGGACTTCACTTTGTTCAGTATTTCTTCCTCTGTCATCGCACCATCTATTTTGTCTGAAAAGTTCTCTTTCAGGAAGGCTTTGAGTGTGGCATCGGTCTTCTTCATCTCTCTCCACTCACACTCCCAGATTTCAATAAGTTTATAGCCCAAATCGGTGATGTACTTTGCATTGGTACGGGTGTCTTGTAGCAGTTCTTTCATCGGTTTATCTCTGACTTCATTATGGATGATAGGAAGGCCATTCTTATCTTTCATGCAGGTATGTCCGTGCCAGAAGCAGCCATGGAACTGGTATACAGTCTGTGTCTCTTTGCACCAACCATCAACAGGCAACTGTCTTCGACCAATCATTTTTTCAGCTCCGTTAAACTGATGTCTGATGTGGATGTCATCTCTCATGGATAAAAACTCTAACCATTGTTCAGCCATTTTACCATACTTCATTCGATGTTCTGGTTTAAACTGGTTTTCTTCACGACGTCTAATACTCCAACCCGTTGGCATCTCTTGCATTAGGCACCAAAGATATAATGCATTCGCATCAAAGCCTATAATACTTCCACATGGTTTTGCTTCTTTACCATATTTTGTTTCTCTGATTCGAGTAACATCTTTCTCGTGGTATCGGTTGAAGATAATTGAAGGTCCACCAACGATATTATCTTTCACCAAGTGATGCAAGTCTTCATTCTTCTGGTTAAATAATGTGAAGTAAGTTTCATCATTCATGGTCTGGAACAGGTATTTCAACGTGAGGCCCAGAACACTGATACCATCTTTAAACATGTCGATGTGGCGTTCTTGGTAGAAAGCAAACTGCTTGTCAACTGCTTCAAGGAATGGTTTTACATCTCGGTTATTATACCAGATCAGAAAATCACGGAAAGTTGTCATCTCCAGGTCGTTCCATACATGCTGGCAGTACTGGTATTCTTCATTGGATATATTTTCTTTTTTGAGAGAACTGTAGAAGGCTTCATGGTCTGGTAGGTGGTCTTGATCCAATTTGTTCAAGCTGTCGATCCATTCATATGGTAAAAATCCCTTTGTCACGGAGCAGCCAAATGCTTTCAAAAACTTGTCATAGCTGAATCCTGGAGCGAGGTAGTTGCAAATATCAACAAACTTGAAAGATTCTGTCGAGACGCACATGTAGTTATTCGATTTCTTCACTGCAAACTTGAGTGGATTCTGTCTCTTCAGGTATGTCATCAGTTCCCGCTTGACTACATTCATATCATATTTTCCAGAGTTGAATCCGATGACGGGCATCTCTTGCAGGTAATCTTGAAATTTCTTCTCCAATTTTTGTAAAGGGTGCACCTTGGATGTATCTTCTCCAGTAGCTCTGGCTTCCGCTTCCAGCGTTTCATCAATTTTCTGTCTGAGTTTAAATAGGGTCCAAGCATGATAGGTCTGCATCAGTTGGAGGCAATGAGATGAAATAGCTGTGAGGTATGTCATCATTTCTTCAACAAGTTCTTGAGAATTTCCATTTGTAATAAAACATTTCGGTTCTTGGTATTCTGGAACATTACTACATACACTCACACTCAATGGTCGGTGTTCTGCTTCCCATATCAGTTTATCACTGTCAGCAGGTAGACTGGATTTGACAAAGTAACTTTCAAAATCAAACGTTGCACGGTATGGATAAAACTTCTTCTCTTCAGATACTTCTATACCTTCATCTTCTAACAGATCAAATATGGACTGGGATGGATGGTATACACCGCCAACATACTGGTAATTTACTTCATCTGTACAGGTTTTCTCGTGACGATTTAATTTCTTCACAGTGTGCTATAATTTGCCGCATTTGCGGCATTCAAAGGATTTGCAGTATTGGTCTATATCGATGATGTAGCTAAAATGGTTCTTGTAAACGTTCACATACATGGTATCTTCATACTTTCTGTGAGATCTCTGTACTAATTTGGCAACAATTTGGTCATCATCATTCTTGACAAGTTCATATACTTGGATATTTACTTCAAAACATTTCTCCAAGTCAGGTAATTCGGCTAAAGTTACTCCACGGAATTCATTCTTTGGCTTTTCTGTATACTTGTTGTACATGGCATCTGTTGTATTATTCAATGTGTGTGCTTTGGAACCACTCCATAAAGCTAAACAGCGGAAAATACACAGGTTGTCATCATAGGTAAAATAGTTATTTTCATCTTTCACCAAAGCATTTACTGCTTTGTTCTGGAGAATGTAGTCAGGAAGATCTTCTGCCATTCCAATTGGGTGGTCTTTCAGCTTGTTCACATAAAATGTGACGTTCGTAACTCTCTCCACAAGCCATTTGGTGTTGGGTCGTTTTAATTTGGCCCATTCCAGGATATCTTCTTCCATGACATCATCAAGGAATTCTTCAAAGTCTTCTTGGCAGCACACAAGTTGTGGAACATCAAGTACCCGGGCGTTGTTTTGTGATGGATGGTAATACTTCAGTTCATTCGTTTCGTTGTGTCGTAGGATAAAACCAAAACTCAGATTAATTTTAAATCTTAGCTGTTGTGGCAGAAATATGGTAGTCATCAATTCATCAGTCATCATCTTCAGGTTCACATCGTTGATCCGGTAGTTATATTGGTCCTGGACTCTTCTGTTCATCATGTGGCGAGTTCTAATAGAACTCCAGTTATCTTCGTACACGGTCAATATCTCATCTGGCTCTTCTTCAGACATCATATTCTTTTCAAACTCCATTGGGTCAACATCATAATGGGTGGTCGTCGTGGTCCGTGGTTGTTTAGGTGGTCCTCTCTTCGGTTCATCAGTCTTCCTTTTTGATGGTACAGGAACTGGTCGGTGGGCAACGCTCTTGTGTCGATGAAAATGGAGTAGTTGGTTAAACTCCTGGCCGCATTCCATACATGTATATGTCTCCAAACATTTCTTCAGATGGTTTACCAAATCTTCTTTCCTCGTAAAGGTCTTGTTGCAGTTGGTACAATCGTGGGTCTTCTTCTCTCCATGGGTATTTCTCCGATGGCGATCTCGATTCGTTCTTGCAGTAAAGGTCTTCCCACACTCTTCACAGGCGTAGACATCAGTTCTGGTAACGGCAGTAGCAGCTTCAGACATCTTCATAAATTTTTTGCAAAGGCAAAATTGCTATAGAAAACTCTCTAGCGATGTGTTCAGTTCGAAGGATCGAAACAGAATGACGCGACGTTATTCTTCTCCGGAATTTATTTAGACGTGACGGACGTTTTTGAAAACGTCACGACGTCACAAGGTTTTTTCATCGATATTTTCATTCTCGATGGGTGTTTGTGTTTGTTTCCTATAGGATTATAGGTTAAAGTTGGGAAATTTAGAAAATTAGAATAGAAAGTAATGGGAAAGAAACACAATGGGAATCCAGAAATCTGATTGGTGGATTAACTTCGCTCTGATTGGTTGGTGTAAAAACATCTTGATCCTTATTTATTTTATTATTTAAAATCATGCAGTTACGGGGGTCATTTAAAGAAATTGCTAAATATAGACCCTACCAATTAGTTAGGGGGTCAGTTAAGGATGTTACTAAAAATAGATTTTATAAAAATATAGTTCCAAGTAGAAGCAGAGAATTCTGGGTAAATTTGTCCTATAGCACTACGTGCTACTCTTAATAGGGAAATAAAGTCAATTTCGGTGATTTCGGGTGGATTTTGGTGATTTGGAAGGATTGTCGGGTTGTTTGTGGTAATTAGATTTACTCTTCTACAATCGAACATACCCTCAAAACATACCCCGTCCTATTACAGAACAATTGGGTAACATAGCAATCACGTGCTACCATAGAAACCAAGATGGCGGCCTCCAGTATACAAAATAGACGACGGAAACACGTATCACCCTAACAACACGCGCTGCGCATGCGCACTCACACCACGTATCACTATGGAGATGACGTCACAACATGGCCGCTCACGCGGGTTACCATGACAACACAACATGGCGCCACTACGTCACGTGACTATGACGTCACATGAGATCCGGCAATGAGATCCGGCAAATAAGGGGTGTCCGGGTACATGACATACTACTGTTAATGATATGTGTATTCGTGGATCCACAGAATCACGGGCATTAAAACTTCAATAGAGAATTACTTGCATATTCGCATATCAAGTGGGTTTTTATTTCTGTTTTATTTTGTTACCATGACATGTCTCGATCAGTATAATTCGTAACGCGTCCACTAATTTGTGTGTTTCTAAACATGTCAGTTCCCCTTTCATTTTCAGGGTCGTAGAATGTTGGGGTGCGGGTATGGGGGCACGTGTCCCCAACTCTTACCAGAAATAGAGAGTGTGAGAGACAGACAGAGGGCATTTAGACCAGCATTCAATTTACTAAATCGCCATTATAGTCTCTGTAGCTTTGCCTCGTTTGATTAAAATATACTGCAAGTTTGAACGTCGAGGGAAAGTTGTGAAAAATGGAGCCAAAAATTAGCAGTTTTCTTAATTCAGAGTTCCCTGAGTCCCAGACATAGCTTAGAGTATTGTATTAATTCCATCTCAGTAAGGCGGATGGACCACCACCGATATATGTCATTGTGTGAGTGCCTTTGTATAGCAGTTCTACCAACTTCAATTTTTTCCTACACGTCGGGTTATCCTCACTACTACAATTGTGTAGTTCCACTACGTTATCAGAACGTGCTTTAATCCTTCTCGATCATAACGACACCCGACAAACAGCTATTTACTAAACTTGCTACCCACATTTGAATATTGTTCAATTTTTTGCCACACACCCCAGAAAATATATCTTATAGCTCCTGCATGGGAACGTGCTCGTGTAGCACGGTTCAATGTGAAGATCATAACAGACGTTTTGAGGCAAAACATCAACATTTTAGAAGAGTTGAAAAAACCTTCATTTTGACATTTCGCTTCGCTTCTTAGGTAAATTATTGTAAGATTATTTAGTCGCATACCAGATTATTTAAATATTTATTCGTGTTTAATGTCACATATTTATGCGTAATGGCTAATCGATACCGATCACCAGATGAAATATTCGAAATATCATTCGCCAGAAGACTCTTGCTGTTGTAAATTGAGTCAACGTTACATATGTTCCATGCAAACACATGCTAACAAACATTTTATTTTTTTATGCTGATAAATTTTCTTGAAGTGAAGACGTAAATTGATAAAATTATGTCGCTATTAACAAATTTGATTCTACAACAACAAATACCACAATTGCAAGTCTTTGTCGATAAAAGAGTTCGGCGAACGTTCGAGATTCTATTCGGCCTTGAAACTTTTCCCTGGTTCGATTCGATGCGAAACCATCCCGATTATTCGGAGGAACTCGAAGCGGTGAGAGTTTTGGATTCATACATTTATTTATTTCGACTTTCCGAAGAAAACAACTCATCCTGCAGTTTTCTGAGACACGAGATTTGCCATATCCAGCCTACACAGATAACTAGGTTTGTCATACCCAGCCTAAACAGATACATAGATTTGCCATATCCAGCCTACACAGATAACTAGATTTACCATAACCAGCCTATACAGATAACTAGCTTTACCATATCCACCCTACACAATTAACTAGATTTACCATATCCAGCCTATATAGATAACCGTATTTACCATATCCAGCCTATACAGATAACTAGCTTTACCATATCCAGCCTACACATAGAAGTCGATTTACCATATCCAGCCTATACAGATAACTAGCTTTACCATATCCAGTATACACAGATAACTAGATTTACCATATCCAACCTATACAAATAACTAGATTTACCATATCCAGCCTATACAGATAACTAGATTTACCATACCCAGCCTATACAGATAACTAGATTTACCATATCCAGCCTACACATATAACTAGATTTACCATATCCAGCCTATACAGATAACTATATTTGCCATATCCAGCCTACACAGATAACTAGGTTGGTCATACCCAGCCTAAACAGATTCATAGATTTGCCATATCCAGCCTACACAGATAACTAGATTTACCATATCCAGCCTACACATATAAGTCGATTTACCATATCCAGCCTATACAGATAACTAGCTTTACCATATCCAGCCTACACATATAAGTCGACTTACCATATCCAGCCTATACAGATAACTAGATTTACCATATCCAGCCTACACATATGAGTCGATTAACCATATCCAGCCTATACAGATAACTAGATTTACCATATCCAGCCTATACAGATAACTAGATTTACCATATTCACCTTACACATATAAGTCGATTTACCATATCCAGCCTATACAAATAACTAGCTTTACTATATCCAGCCTACACAGATAACTAGATTTACCACATCCAGCCTTTACAGATAACTATACTTGCCATATTCAGCCTACACAGATAACTAGGTTTGTCATATCCAGCCTAAACAGATACATAGATTTGCCATATCCAGCCTACACAGATAACTAGATTTTCCATATGCAGCCTATACAGATAACTAGCTTTACCATATCCAGCCTACACAGATAACTAGATTTACCATATCCTGCCTACACAGATAACTATATTTACCATATCCAGCCTACACATATAAGTCGATTTACCATATCCAGCCTATACAGATAACTAGCTTTACCATATCCAGCCTACACAGATAACTAGATTTACCATATCCAGCCTATACAGATAACTACATTAACCATATCCAGCCTACACAGATAACTAGATTTACCATATACAGCCTATACAGATAACTAGATTTACCATATCCAGCCTACACAGATAACTAGATTTACTATATCCAGCCTGCACATATAAGTCGATTTACCATATCCAGCCTATACAGATGACTAGCTTTACCATAACCAGCCTACACAGATAACTAGATTTACCATATCCAGCCTACACAGATAACTAGATTTACCATACCCAGCCTATACAGATAATTATATTTACAATATCCAGCCCACACAGATAACTAAATTTACCATATCCAGCCTATACAGATAACTATATTTACCATATCCAGCTTACACATATATGTCGATTTACCATATCCAGCCTAAACATATAACAAGATTTAGCATATCCAGCCTATACAGATAGCTAGATTTACCATATCCAGCCTATACAGATAACTATATTTACCATATCCAGCCTGCACATATAAGTCGATTTACCATATCCAGCCTATACAGATAACTAGATTTACCATATCCAGCCTACACATATAAGTCGATTTACCATATCCAGCCTACTCAGATAACTAGATTTACCATATCCAGCCTATACAGATATCTAGCCTTACCATATCCAGCCTATACAGATAACTATATTTACCATATCCAGCCTACACTTATAAGTCGATTAACCATATCCAGCATACACAGATAACCAAATTTACCATATCCAGCCTATACAGATAACTAGATTTACCATATTCACCTTACACATATAAGTCGATTTACCATATCCAGCCTATACAAATAACTAGCTTTACTATATCCAGCCTACACAGATAACTAGATTTACCACATCCAGCCTATACAGATAACTAAACTTGCCATATTCAGCCTACACAGATAACTAGGTTTGTCATATCCAGCCTAAACAGATACATAGATTTGCCATATCCAGACTACACAGATAACTAGATTTTCCATATGCAGCCTATACAGATAACTAGCTTTACCATATCCAGCCTATACATATAACTAGATTTACCATATCCAGCCTATACAGATAACTAGATTTAACATATCCAGCCTATACAGATAACTATATTTACCATATCCAGCCTACACATATAACTAGATTTACCACACCCAGCCTACACAGATAACTAGATTTACCATATCCAGCCTACACAGATAAATAGATTTTCCATATCCAGCCTACACAGATGACTAGATTTACCATATCCAGCCTATACATATAAGTCGATTTACTATATCCAGCCTATACAGATAGATAGATTTACCATATCCAGCTAATACAGATAGATAGATTTACCATATCCAGCTAATACAGATAACTAGATTTACCATATCCAGCCTATACAGATAACTAGATTTACCATATCCAGCCTATACAGATAACTAGATTTACCATATCCAGCCACCACAGATAACTAGATTTACCATATCCAGCCTATACAGATAACTATATTTACCATATCCAGCCTACACATCTAAGTCGACTTACCATATCCAGCCTATACAGATTACTAGCTTTACCATATCCAGCCTACACATATAAGTCGATTTACCATATCCAGCCTATACAGATAACTAGATTTTCCATATCCAGCCTATACAGATAACTAGATTTACCATATCCAGCCTATACATATAAGTCGATTTACGATATCCAGCCTACAAAGATTACTAGCTTTACCATATCCAGCCTACACATATAAGTCGATTTACCATATCCAGCCTATACAGACAACTAAATTTACCATATACAGCCAACACATATATGTCGATTTACCATATCCAGCCTATACAGATTACTAGCTTTACCATATCCAGCCTACACATATAAGTCGATTTACCATATCCAGCCTATACAGATAACTATATTTACCATATCCAGCCTATACAGATAACTAGATTTACCATATCCAGCCTACACATATAAGTCGATTTACCATATACAGACTCTACAGATAACTAGATTTACTATACCCAGCCTATACAGACAACTAGATTTTCCATATTCAGCCTATACAGATAACAAGATTTACCATATCCAGCCTACACATATAAGTCGATTTACCATATCCAGCCTATACAGATAACTAGATTTGCCATATCCAGAATATACAGAAAACTAGATTTACCATATCCAGACTATACAGATAACTAGATTTACCATATCCAGCCTCCACATATAAGTCGATTTACCATATCCAGACTATATGGATAACTAGATTTACCATATCCAGCCTATACAGATAACTAGATTTACCATATCCAGCCTATACAGATAACTAGATTTACCATATCCAGCCTATACAGATAACTAGATTTACCATATCCAGCCTACACATATAAGTCGATTTACCATATCCAGCCTATAGATATAACTAGATTTACCATATCCAGCCTATACAGATAACTAGATTTACCATATCCAGCCTATACAGATAACTAGATTTACCATATCCAGCCTACACATATAAGTCGATTTACCATACCCAGCCTATACAGATAACTAGATTTAAAGTATCCAGTCTATACGGATAATTAGATTTACCATATCCAGCCTATACAGATAACTAGATTTACCATATCCAGCCTACACAGAAGACTAGATTTACCATATCCAGCCTATACATATAAGTCGATTTACTATATCCAGCCTATACATATAGATAGATTTACCATATCCAGCCTATACAGAAAACTACATTTACCATAGCCAGCCTATACAGATAACTAGATTTACCATATCCAGCCTATACAGATAACTAGATTTACCATATCCAGCCTACACATATAAGTCGATTTACCATATCCAGCCTATACAGATAACTAGATTTTACATATCCAGCCTATACAGATAACTAGATTTACCATATCCAGCCTATACAGATAACCAGATTTACCATATCCAGCCTACACAGATGACTAGATTTACCATATCCAGCCTATGCATATAAGTCGATTTACTATATCCAGATTACACATATAAGTCGATTTACCATATCCAGCCTATAGAGATAACTAGATTTACCATATCCAGCCTATACAGATAACTAGATTTACCATATCCAGCCTATACAGATAACTAGATTTACCATATCCAGCCTACACATATAAGTCGATTTACCATATCCAGCCTATACAGATAACTAGATTTACCATATCCAGCCTACACATATAAGTCGATTCACCATATCCAGCCTATACAGATAACTAGCCTTCTCATATCCAGCTTACACATATAAGTCGATTTACCATATCCCGCCTATACAGCTAACTATATTTACCATTTCCAGTCTATACAGATAACTAGCTTTACCATATCCAGCCTACACATATAAGTCGATTTACCATATCCAGCCTATACAGATAAATGGATTTACCATATCCAGCCTATACAGATAACTAGCTTTACCATATCCAGCCTACACAGATAACAAGATTTACCATATCCAGCCTACACATATAAGTCGATTTACCACATGCAGCCTACACAGATAACTAGATTTACCATATCCAACCTACACAGATAACTAGATTTACCATATCCAGCCTACACATAAAAGTCGATTTACCATATCCAGGCTACACAGATAACTGTTTACCATATCCAGCCTACACAGATAACTAGATTTACCATATCCAGCCTATACAGATAACTATATTTACCATATCCGGCCTACACATATAAGTCGATTTACCATATCCAGCCTACACATATAACTAGATTTACCATATCCAGCCTATACACATAACTATATTTACCATATCCAGCCTACACAGATGACTAGATTTATCATATCCAGCCTATACATATAAGTCGATTTACTATAACCAGCCTATACAGATAGATAGATTTACCATATCCAGTTAAAAGAGATAACTAGATTTACCATAACCAGCCTACACAGATAACTAGATTTACCATATCCATCCTACACAGATAACTAAATTTACCATATCCAGCCTACACATATAAGTCGATTTACCATATCCAGCCTATACAGATAACTAGCTTTACCATATCCAGCCTACACTGATAACTAGATTTACCATACCCAGCCTATACAGATAACTACATTAACCATATCCAGACTGCACAGATAACTAGATTAACCATATACAGCCTATACAGATAACTATATTTACCATATCCGGCCTACACATATAAGTCAATTTACCATATCCAGCCTACACATATAACTAGATTTACCATATCCAGCCTATACAGATAACTAGATTTAACATATCCTGCCTATACAGATAACAATATTTACCATATCCAGCCTACACATATAACTAGATTTACCACACCCAGCCTACACAGATAACTAGATTTACCATATCCAGCCTATACAGATAACTAGATTTAAAATATCCAGCCTATACGGATAACTAGATTTACCATATCCAGCCTACACAGATAACTATATTTACCATATCCAGCCTACACATATAAGTCGATTTACCATATCTAGCCCATACAGATAACTAGATTTACCATATCCAGCCTACACATATAAGTCGATTTACCATATCCAGCCTATACAGATAACTAGATTTAAAATATCCAGCCTATACGGATAACAAGATTTACCATATCCAGCCTACACAGATAACTAGATTTACCATATCCAGCTTACACATATAAGTCGATTTACCATATCCAGCCTATACAGATAACTAGATTTACCATATCCAGCCTACACATATAAGTCGATTTACCATATCTAGCCTATACAGATAACTAGATTTACCATATCCAGCCTACACATATAAGTCGATTTACCATATCTAGCCTATACAGAAAACTAGATTTACCATATCCAGCCTACACATATAAGTCGATTTACCATATCCAGCCTATACAGATAACTAGATTTAAAATATCCAGCCTCTACGGATAACTAGATTTACCATATCCAGCCTATACAGATAACTAGATTTAACATATCCAGCCTACACAGATAACCAGATTTACTATATCCAGCCTGCACATATAATTCGATTTACCATATCCAGCCCATACAGATGACTAGCTTTACCATAACCAGCCTACACAGATAACAAGATTTACCATATCCAGCCTACACAGATAACTATATTTACCCTATCCAGCCTACACATATAAGTCGATTTACCATATCCAGCCTATACAGATAACTAGCTTTACCATATCCAACCTACACAGATAACTAGATTTACCATATCCAGCCTATACAGATAACTACATTAACCATATCCAGCCTACACAGATAACTAGATTAACCATATACAGCCTATACAGATAACTAGATTTACCATATCCAGCCTACACAGATAACTAGATTTACTATATCCAGCCTGCACACATATAAGTCGATTTACCATATCCAGCCTATGCAGATGACTAGCTTTACCATAACCAGCCTACACTGATAACTAGATTTACCATATCCAGCCTACACAGGTAACTAGATTTACCATACCCAGCCTATACAGATAATTATATTTACAATATCCAGCCTACACAGAAAACTAAATTTACCATATCCAGCCTATACAGATAACTATATTTACCATATCCAGCTTACACATATATGTCGATTTACCATATCCAGCCTACACATATAACTAGATTTACCATATCCAGCCTATACAGATAGCTAGATTTACCATATCCAACCTATACAGATAACTATATTTACCATATCCAGCCTACACATATAAGTCGATTTACCATATCCAGCCTATACAGATAACTAGGTTTACCATATCCAGCCTACACATGTAAGTCGATTTACCATATCCAGCCTACTCAGATAACTAGATTTACCATATCCAGCCTATACAGATATCTAGCCTTACCATATCCAGCCTATGCAGATAACTATATTTACCATATCCACCCTACACTTATAAGTCGATTAACCATATCCAGCCTACACAGATAACCAGATTTACAATATCCAGCCTATACAGATAACTTGCTTTACCATATCCAGCCTATACAGATAACCAGCTTTACCATATCCAGCGTACACATATAAGTCGATTTACCATATCCAGCCTATACAGATAACTAGATTTACCATATCCGGCCTATAGAGATAACAAGCTTTTCCATATCCGGCCTACACTTATAAGTCGATTTGCCATATCCAGCCTACACAGATAACTAGATTTACCATATCCAGCCTACACAGATCACTATATTTACCATATCTAGCCTACAGAGATAATTAGATTTACCATTTCCAGCCTATACAGATAACTATATTTACCATACCAGCCTACACATATAAGTTGATTTACCATATCCAGCCAATACAGATAAGTAGGTTTACCATATCCAGCCTACACAGATAACTAGATTTACCATATCCAGCCTACACAGATAACTAGATTTAACATATCCAGCCTACACATATATGTCGATATACCATATCCAGCCTACACAGATAACTAGATTTACCATATCCAGCCTACACATATATGTCGATTTACCATATGCAGCCTACACAGACAACAAGATTTACCATATCCAGCCTATACAGATAACTAGCTTTACCATATCCAGCCACCACAGATAACTAGATTTACCATATCCAGTCTATACAGATAACTAAATTTACCATATCCAGCCTATACATATAAGTCGATTTACCATATCCAGCCTATACAGACAACTAAATTTACCATATCCAGCCTACACATATATGTCGCTTTACCATATCCAGCCTATACAGATAACTAGCTTTACCATATCCAGCCTACACATATAAGTCGAGTTACCATATCCAGCCTATACAGATAACTATATTTACCATATCCAGCCTGTACAGATAACTAGATTTACCATATCCAGCCTACACATATAAGTCGATTTACCATATCGAGCCTATACATATAACTATATTTACTATATCCAGCCTATACAGATAACTAGATTTTCCATATCCAACCTATACAGATAACTAGATTTATCATATCCAGCCTACACATATAAGTCGATTTACCATATCCAGCCTATACAGATAACTAGATTTGCCATATCCAGCCTATACAGATAAGTAGATTTACCATATCCAGCCTATACAGATAACTAGATTTATCATATCCATCCTACATATATAAGTCGATTTACCATATCCAGCCTATACAGATAACTAGATTTACCATATCCAGCCTATACAGATAACTAGATTTACCATATCCAGCCTATACATATAACTAGATTCACCATATCCAGCCTACACATATAAGACGATTTACCATATCCAGCCTACACAGATAACTAGATTTACCATATCCAGCCTATATGGATAACTAAATTTACCATATCCAACCTATGCAGATAACTAGATTTACGATATACAGCCTACACAGATGACTAGATTTACCATATCCAGCCTATATATATAAGTCGATTTACTATATCCAGCCTATACAGATAAAAATAGTTACCATATCCAGCCTATACAGATAACTAGATTTACCATATCCAGCCTATACAGATAACTAGATTTACCATATCCAGGCTATACAGATAACTAGATTTACCATATCCAGCCTACACATATAAGTTGATTTACCATATCCACCCTATACAGATAACTAGATTTACCATATCCAACCTATACAGATAACTAGATTTACCATATTCAGCCTACACATATAATATTCAGCCTACACATATAAGTCGATTTACCATATCCAGCCTATACAAATAACTAGATTTACCATATCCAGCCTATACAGATAACTATATTTACCATATCCAGCCTACACATATAGGTCGATTTACCATATCCTGCCTATACAGATAAGTAGATTTACCGTATCCAGCCTGCACAGATAACTAGATTTACCATATCCAGCGTACACAGATAACTAGATTTACCATATCCAGCCCACACATATATGTCGATTTACCATATCCAGCCTGCACAGATAACTAGATTTACCATATCCAGCCTACACATATATGTCGATATACCATATGCAGCCTACACAGATGACTAGATTTACCATATACAGCCTACCTACACAGGTGACTAGATTTACCATATCCAGCCTATACATATAAGTCGATTTACTACATCCAGCCTATACAGATAAAAAGATTTACCATATCCAGCCTATACAGATAACTAGATTTACCATATCCAGCCTATACAGAAAACTAGATTTACCATATCCAGCCTATACAGATAACTAGATTTACCATATCCAGCCTACACATATAAGTTGATTTACCATATCCAGCCTATACAGATAACTAGATTTACCATATCCAGCCTATACAGATAACTATATTTACCCTATCCAGCCTACACATATAATATTCAGCCTACACATATAAGTCGATTTACCATATCCAGCCTATACAAATAACTAGATTTACCATATCCAGCCTACACAGATACCTATATTTACCATATCCAGCCTACACAGATAACTAGATTTACCATATCCAGCCTATACAGATAACTATATTTACCATATCCAGCATACACATATAGGTCGATTTACCATATCCTGCCTATACAGATAAGTAGATTTACCATATCCAGCCTCCACAGATAACTAGATTTACCATATCCAGCGTACACAGATAACTAGATTTACCATATCCAGCCTACACATATATGTCGATTTACCATATCCAGCCTACACAGATAACTAGATTTACCATATCCAGCCTACACATATATGTCGATTTACCATATGCAGCCTACACAGATAACTAGATTTACCATATCCAGCCTATACAGATAACTAGCTTTACCATATCCAGCCACCACAGATAACTAGATGTACCTTATCCAGCCTATACAGATAACTATATTTTCCATATCCAGCTTACACATATAAGTCGATTTACCATATCCAGCCTATACAGCTAACTATATTTACCATTTCCAACCTATACAGATAACTAGCTTCACCATATCCAGCCTACACATATAAGTCGATTTACCATATCCAGCCTATACAGATAAATGGATTTACCATATCCAGCCTATACAGATAACTAGCTTTACCATATCCAGCCTACACAGATAACTAGATTTACCATATCCAGCCTACACATATAAGTCGATTTACCATATGCAGCCTACACAGATAACTAGATTTACCATATCCAGCCTACACATAAAAGTAGATTTACCATATCCATCCTACGCAGATAACTGTTTACCATATCCAGCCTACACAGATAACTAGATTTACCATATCCAGCCTATACAGATAACTATATTTACCATATCCGGCCTGCACATATAAGTCGATTTACCATATCCAGCCTACACATATAACTAGATTTACCATATCGAGCCTATACAGATAACTAGATTTAACATATCCAGCCTATACAGATAACTATATTTACCATATCCAGCCTAAACATATAACTAGATTTACCACACCCAGCCTACACAGATAACTAGATTTACCATATCCAGCCTACACAGAGAACTAGATTTACCATATCCAGCCTACACAGATGACTAGATTTACCATATCCAGCCTATACATATAAGTCGATTTACTATATCCAGCCTATACAGATAGATAGATTTACCATATCCAGCTAATACAGATAACTAGATTTACCATATCCAGCCTATACAGATAACTAGATTTACCATGTCCAGCCTATACAGATAACTAGATTTACCATATCCAGCCACCACAGATAACTAGATTTACCATATCCAGCCTATACAGATAACTATATTTACCATATCCAGCCTACACATATAAGTCGATTTACCATATCCAGTCTATACAGACAACTAAATTAACCATATCCAGCCTACACATATATGTCGATTTGCCATATCCAGCCTATACAGATTACTAGCTTTACCATATCCAGCCTACACATATAAGCCGATTTACCATATCCAGCCTATACAGATAACTATATTTACCATATCCAGCCTATACAGATAACTAGATTTACCATATCCACCCTACACATATAAGTCGATTTGCCATATCCAGCCTATACAGATAACTAGATTTACTATATCCAGCCTATACGGACAACTAGATTTTCCATATTCAGCCTAAACAGATAAATAGATTTACCATATCCAGCCTACACATATAAGTCGATTTACCATATCCAGCTTATACAGATAACTAGATTTGCCATATCCAACCTATACAGATAACTAGATTTACCATATCCAGCCTGTACAGATAACTAGATATACCATATCCAGCCTCCACATATAAGTCGATTTACCATATCCAGACTATACAGATAACTAGGTTTACCATATCCAGCCTATACAGATAACTAGATTTACCATATCCAGCCTATACAGATAACTAGATTTACCATATCCAGCCTATACAGATAACTAGATTTACCATATCCAGCCTACACATATAAGTCGATTTACCATATCCAGCCTATAGATATAACTAGATTTACCATATCCAGCCTATACAGAAAACTAGATTTACCATATCCAGCCTACACAGATAACTAGATTTACCATATCCAGCTTACACATATAAGTCGATTTACCATAACCAGCCTATACAGATAAATGGATTCACCATATCCAGCCTATACAGATAACTAGCTTTACCATATCCAGCCTACACAGATAACTAGATTTACCATATCCAGCCTACACATATAAGTCGATTTACCATATGCAGCCTACACAGATAACTAGATTTACCATATCCATCCTACACAGAGAACTAGATTTACCATATCCAGCCTACACATAAAAGTCGATTTACCATATCCATCCTACACAGATAACTGTTTACCATATCCAGCCTACACAGATAACTAGATTTACCATATCCAGCCTATACAGATAACTATATTTACCATATCCGGCCTGCACATATAACTCGATTTACCATATCCAGCCTACACATATAACTAGATTTACCATATCGAGCCTATACAGATAACTAGATTTAACATATCCAGCCTATACAGATAACTATATTTACCATATCCAGCCTAAACATATAACTAGATTTACCACACCCAGCCTAAACAGATAACTAGATTTACCATATCCAGCCTACACAGATAACTAGATTTACCATATCCAGCCTACACAGACGACTACATTTACCATATCCAGCCTATACATATAAGTCGATTTACCATATCCAGCCTATACAGATAGATAGATATACCATATCCAGTAATATACTGATAACTAGATTTACCGTATCCAGCCTATACAGATAACTAGGTTTACCATATCCAGCGTATACAGATAACTAGATTTACCATATGCAGCCACCACAGATAACTAGATTTACCATATCCAGCCTATACAGATAACTATATTTACCATATCCAGCCTACACATATAAGTCGATTTACCATATCCAGCCTATACAGACAACTAAATTAACCATATCCAGCCTACACATATATGTCGATTTACCATATCCAGCCTATACAGATTACTAGCTTTACCATATCCAGCCTACACATATAAGCCGATTTACCATATCCAGCCTATACAGATAACTATATTTACCATATCCAGCCTATACAGATAACTAGATTTACCATATCCAGCCTACACATAGAAGTCGATTTACCATATCCAGACTATACAGATAACTAGATTTACTATATCCAGCCTATACGGACAACTAGATTTTCCATATTCAGCCTAAACAGATAAATAGATTTACCATATCCAGCCTACACATATAAGTCGATTTACCATATCCAGCTTATACAGATAACTAGATTTGCCATATCCAGCCTATGCAGATAACTAGATTTACCATATCCAGCCTGTACAGATAACTAGATTTACAATATCCAGCCTCCACATATAAGTCGATTTACCATATCCAGACTATACGGATAACTAGATTTACCATATCCAGCCTATACAGATAACTAGATTTACCATATCCAGCTTATACAGATAACTAGATTTACCATATCCAGCCTATACAGAAAACTAGATTCACCATATCCAGCCTACACATATAAGTCGATTTAACATATCCAGCCTATAGATATAACTAGATTTACCATATCCAGCCTATACAGATAACTAGATTTACCATATCCAGCCTACACAGATAACTAGATTTACCATATCCAGCTTACACATATAAGTCGATTTACCATATCCAGCCTATATAGATAACTAGATTTACCATATCCAGCCTATACATATAAGTCGATTTACCATATCTAGCCTGTACAGATAACTAGATTTACCATATCCAGCCTACACATATAAGTCGATTTACAATATCTAGCATATACAGACAACTAGATTTACCATATCCAGCCTACACATATAAGACGATTTACCATACCCAGCCTATACATATAACTAGATTTAAAATATCCAGCCTATTTGGATAACTAGGTTTACCATATCCAGCCTATACAGATAACTAGATTTACCATATCCAGCCTACACAGATGACTAGATTTACCATATCCAGCCTATACATATAAGTCGATTTACTATATCCAGCCTATACAGATAGATAGATTTACCATATCCAGTCTATACAGATAACTAGATTTACCATATCCAGCCTATACAGATAACTAGATTTACCATATCCAGCCTGTACAGATAACTAGATTTACCATATCCAGCCTACACATATAATTCGATTTATCATATCCAGCCGATACAGATAACTAGATTTTCCATATCCAGCCTATACAGATAACTAGATTTACCATATCCAGCCTATACAGATAAGCAGATTTACCATATCCAGCCTACACAGATGACTACATTTACCATATCCAGCCTATACATATAAGTCGATTTACTATATCCAGCCTACGCATATAAGTCGATTTACCATATCCAGCCTATAGAGATAACTAGATTTACCATATCCAGCCTATACAGATAAGAAGATTTGCCATATCCAGCCTATACAGATAACTAGATTTACCATTTCCAGCCTACACATATAAGTCGATTTACCATATCCAGCCTATACAGATAACTAGATTTACCATATCCAGCCTACACATATAAGTCGATTCACCATATCCAGCCTATACAGATAACTAGCTTTCCCATATCCAGCTTACACATATAAGTCGATTTACCATATCTAGCCTATACAGCTAACTATATTTACCATTTCCAGCCTATACAGATAACTAGCTTTACCATATCCAGCCTACACATATAAGTCGATTTACCCTAATCCAGCCTAGACAGATAAATGGATTTACCATATCCAGCCTATACAGATAACTAGCTTTGCCATATCCAGCCTATACAGACAACTAGATTTACCATACCCAGCCTACACATATAAGTCGACTTACCATATGCAGCCTACACAGATAACTAGATTTACCATATCCAACCTACACAGATAACTAGATTTACCATATACAGCCTACACATAAAGGTCGATTTACCATATCCACCCTACACAGATAACTGTTTACCATATCCAGCCTACACAGATAACTAGATGTGCCATATCCATCCTATACAGATAACTATATTTACCATATCCGGCCTACACATATAAGTCGATTTACCATATCCAGCCTACACATATAACTAGATTTACCATATCCAGCCTATACAGATAACTAGATTTAACATATCCAACCTATACAGATAACTATATTTACCATATCCAGCCTACACATATAACTAGATTTACCACACCCAGCCTACACAGATAACTAGATTTACCATATCCAACCTACACAGATAACTAGATTTACCATATCCAGCCTACACAGATGACTAGATTTACCGTATCCAGCCTATACATATAAGTCGATTTGCTATATCCAGCCTATACAGATAGATAGATTTACCATATACAGCTAATACAGATAACTAGATTTACCATATCCAGCCTATACAAATAACTAGATTTACCATATCCAGCCTATACAGATAACTAAATTTACCACATCCAGCCTATACAGATAACTAGATTTACCATATCCAGCCTATACAGATAACTAGATTTACCATATCCAGCCTATACAGATAACTAGATTTACCATATCCAGCCTACACAGATAACTAGATTTACCATATCCAGCCTACACAGATGACTAGATTTACCATATCCAGCCTACACAGATAACTAGATTTACCATATCCAGCCTATACAGATAACTAGATTTACCATATGCAGCCTATACAGATAACTAGATTTACCATATCCAGCCTATACAGATAACTAGATTTACCATATCCAGCCTATACAGATAACTATATTTACCATATCTAGCCTATACAGATAACTAGATTTACCATATCCAGCCTACACATATAAGTCGATTTACCATATCCAGCCTATAGATATAACTAGATTTACCATATCCAGCCTATACAGATAACTAGATTTACCATATCCAGCCTACACAGATAACTAGATTTACCATATCCAGCCTACACAGATAACTAGATTTACCATATCCAGCCTATACAGATAACTAGATTTACCATATCCAGCCTATACAGATAACTAGATTTACCATATCCAGCCTATACAGATAACTATATTTACCATATCCAGCCTATACAGATAACTAGATTTACCATATCCAGCCTACACATATAAGTCGATTTACCATATCCAGCCTATAGATATAACTAGATTTACCATATCCAGCCTATACAGATAACTAGATTTACCATATCCAGCCTACACAGATAACTAGATTTACCATATCCAGCTTACACATATAAGTCGATTTACCATATCCAGCCTATACAGATAACTAGATTTACCATTTCCAGCCTACACATAAAAGTCGATTTACCATATCTAGCCTATACAGATAACTAGATTTACCATATCCAGCCTACACATATAAGTCGATTTACCATATCTAGCCTATACAGATAACTAGATTTACCATATCCAGCCTACACATATAAGTCGATTTACCATATCCTATACAGATAACTAGATTTAAAATATCCAGCCTATACGGATAATTAGATTTACCATATCCAACCTATACAGATAACTAGATTTACCATATCCAGCCTACGCAGATGACTAGATTTACCATATGCAGCCTATACATATAAGTCGATTTACTATATCCAGCCCATACAGATAGATAGATTTACCATATCCAGCCTATACAGATAACTAGATTTACCATATCCAGCCTATACAGACAACTAGATTTAACATATCCAGCCTATACAGATAACTAGATTTACCATATCCAGCCTACACATTTAAGTCGATTTACCATATCCAGCCTATACAGATAACTAGATTTACCATATCCAGCCTATACAGACAACTAGATTTACCATATGCAGCCTACACAGATAACTAGATTTACCATATCCAACCTACACAGATAACTAGATTTACCATATCGAGCCTACACATAAAAGTCGATTTACCATATCCAGCCTACACAGATAACTGTTTACCATATCCAGTCTACACAGATAACTAGATTTACCATATCCAGCCTATACAGATAACTATATTTACCATATCCGGCCGACACATATAAGTCGATTTACCATATCCAGCCTACACATATAACTAGATTTACCATATCCAGCCTATACAGATAACTAGATTTAACATTTCCAGCCTAGACAGATAACTATATTTACCATATCCAGCCCACACATATAACTAGATTTACCACACCCAGCCTACACAAATAACTAGATTTACCATATCCAGCCTACACAGATAACTAGATTTACCATATCCAGCCTACACAGATGACTAGATTTACCATATCCAGCCTATACATATAAGTCGATTTACTATATCCAGCCTATACAGATATATAGATTTACCATATACAGCTTATACAGAAACCTAGATTTACCATATCCAGCCTATACAGATAACTAGATTTACCATATCCAGCCTATGCAGACAACTAGATTTACCATATCCAGCCTATACAGATAACTAGATTTACCACATCCAGCCTATACAGATAACTAGATTTACCATATCCAGCCTATACAGATAACAAGATTTACCATATCCAGCCTACACAGATAACTAGATTTACCATATCCAGCCTACACAGATGACTATATTTACCATATCCAGCCTATACATATAAGTCGATTTACTATATCCAGCCTATACAGATAGATAGATTTACCATATACAGCTAATACTGATAACTAGATTTACCATGTCCAGCCTATACAGATAACTACATTTACCATATCCAGCCTATATAGATAAGTCGATTTACTATATCCAGCCTATACAGATAGATAGATTTACCATATACAGCTAATACAGATAACTAGATTTACCATATCCAGCCTACACAGATAACTAGATTTACCATATCCAGCATATACAGATAACTATATTTACCATATCCAGCCTATACATATATGTCGATTTACCATATCCAGCCTATACAGATTACTAGCTTTACCATATCCAGCCTACACATATAAGTCGATTTACCATATCCAGCCTATACAGATAACTATATTTACCATATCCAGCCTATACAGATAACTAGATTTACCATATCCAGATTACACATATAAGTCGATTTACCATATCCAGCCTATACAGATAACTAGATTTGCCATATCCAGCCTATACAGATAACTAGATTTACCATATCCAGCCAATACAGATAACTAGATTTACCATATCCAGCCTCCACATATAAGTCGATTTACCATATCCAGACTATACAGATAACTAGATTTACCATATCCAGCCTATACAGATAACTAGATTTACCATATCCAGCCTATACAGATAACTAGATTTACCATATCCAGCCTATACAGATAACTAGATTTACCATATCCAGCCTACACATATAAGTCGATTTACCATATCCAGCCTATAGATATAACTAGATTTACCATGTCCAGCCTATACAGATAACTAGATTTACCATATCCAGCCTACACAGATAACAAGATTTACCATATCCAGCTTACACATATAAGTCGATTTACCATATCCAGCCTATACAGATAACTAGATTTACCATATCCAGCCTACACATATAAGTCGATTTATCATATCTAGCCTATACAGATAACTAGATTTACCATATCCAGCATACACATGTAAGTCGATTTACCATATCTAGCCTATACAGATAACTAGATTTACCATATCCAGCCTACACATATAAGTCGATTTACCATATCCAGCCTATACAGATAACTAGATTTAAAATATCCAGCCTATACGGATAACTAGATTTACCATATCCAGCCTGCACAGATGACTAGATTTATCATATCCAGCCTATATATATAAGTCGATTTACTATATCCAGCCTATACAGATAGATAGATTTACCATATCCAGCCTATACAGATAACTAGATTTACCATATCCAGCCTATACAGATAACTAGATTTACCATATACAGCCTATACAGATAACTAGATTTACCATATCCAGCCTACACAAATAAGTCGATTTACCATATACAGCCTATACAGATAACTAGATTTACCATATCCAGCCTATACAGATAACTAGATTTACCATATCCAGCCTATACAGATAACCAGATTTACCATATCCAGCCTATACATATAACTAGATTTACCATATCCAGCCTACACATATAAGTCGATTTAACATATCCAGCCTATAGATATAACTAGATTTACCATATCCAGCCTATACAGATAACTAGATTTACCATATGCAGCCTACACAGATAACTAGATTTACCATATCCAGCTTACACATATAAGTCGATTAACCATATCCAGCCTATACAGATAACTAGATTTACCATATCCAGCCTACACATATAAGTCGGTTTACCATATCTAGCCTATACAGATAACTAGATTTACCATATCCAGCCTACACATATAAGTCGATTTACCATATCTAGCCTATACAGATAACCAGAGTTACCATATCCAGTCTACACATATAAGTCGATTTACCATATCCAGCCTATACAGATAACTAGATTTAAAATATCCAGCCTATATGGATAACTAGATTTACCATATCCAGCCTATACAGACAACTAGATTTGCCATATCCAGCCTACACAGATGACTAGATTTACCATATCCAGCCTATACATATAAGTCGATTTACTATTTCCAGCCTATGCAGATAGATAGATTTACCATATCCAGCCTATACAGATAACTAGATTTACCATATCCAGCCTATACTGATAACTAGATTTACCATATCCAGCCTATACAGATAACTAGATTTACCATATCCAGCCTATACATATATGTCGATTTACCATATCCAGCCTATACAGATAACTAGGTTTTCAATATCCAGCCTATACAGATAACTAGATTTACCATATCCAGCCTATACAGATAACCAGATTTACCATATCCAGCCTACATAGATGACTAGATTTACCATATCCAGCCTATACATATAAGTCGATTTACTATATCCAGCCTACACATATAAGTCGATTTACCATATCCAGCCTATAGAGATAACTAGATTTACCATATCCAGCCTATACAGACAACTAGATTTACCATATCCAGCCTATACAGATAACTAGATTTACCATATCCAGCCTTCACATATAAGTCGATTCACCATATCCAGCGTATACAGATAACTAGATTTACCATATCCAGCCTACACATAAAAGTCGATTTACCATATCCAGCCTACACAGATAACTGTTTACCATATCCGGCCTACACAGATAACTAGATTTACCATATCCAGCCTATAGAGATAACTATATTTACCTTATCCGGCCTACACATATAAGTCGATTTACCATATCCAGCCTACACATATAACTAGATTTACCATATCCAGCCTATACAGATAACTAGATTTAACATATCCAGCCTATACAGATAACTATATTTACCATATCCAGCCTACACATATAACTAGATTTACCACACCCAGCCTACACAGACAACTAGATTTACCATATCCAGCCTACACAGATAACTAGATTTACCATATCCAGCCTACACAGATGACTAGATTTACCATATCCAGCCTATACATATAAGTCGATTTACTATATCCAGCCTATACAGATAGATAGATTTACCATATACAGCTAATACAGATAACTAGATTTACCATATCCAGCCTATACAGATAACTAGATTTACCATATCCAGCCTATACAGATAACTAGATTTACCATATCCAGCCACCACAGATAAGTAGATTTACCATATGCAGCCTATACAGATAACTATATTTACCATATCCAGCCTACACATATAAGTCGATTTACCATATCCAGCCTATACAGACAACTAAATTTACCATATCCAGCCTACACATATATGTCGATTTACCATATCCAGCCTATACAGATTACTAGCTTTACCATATCCAGCCTACACAGATAACTAGATTTACCATATCCAGCCTACACATAAAAGTCGATTTACCATATCCAGCCTACACAGATAACTGTTTACCATATCCGGCCTACACAGATAACTAGATTTACCATATCCAGCCTATAGAGATAACTATATTTACCTTATCCGGCCTACACATATAAGTCGATTTACCATATCCAGCCTACACATATAACTAGATTTACCATATCCAGCCTATACAGATAACTAGATTTAACATATCCAGCCTATACAGATAACTATATTTACCATATCCAGCCTACACATATAACTAGATTTACCACACCCAGCCTACACAGACAACTAGATTTACCATATCCAGCCTACACAGATAACTAGATTTACCATATCCAGCCTACACAGATGACTAGATTTACCATATCCAGCCTATACATATAAGTCGATTTACTATATCCAGCCTATACAGATAGATAGATTTACCATATACAGCTAATACAGATAACTAGATTTACCATATCCAGCCTATACAGATAACTAGATTTACCATATCCAGCCTATACAGATAACTAGATTTACCATATCCAGCCACCACAGATAAGTAGATTTACCATATGCAGCCTATACAGATAACTATATTTACCATATCCAGCCTACACATATAAGTCGATTTACCATATCCAGCCTATACAGACAACTAAATTTACCATATCCAGCCTACACATATATGTCGATTTACCATATCCAGCCTATACAGATTACTAGCTTTACCATATCCAGCCTACACATATAAGTCGATTTACCATATCCAGCCTATACAGATAACTATATTTACCATATCCAGCCTATACAGATAACTAGATTTACCATATCCAGCCTACACATATAAGTCGATTTACCATATCCAGCCTATACAGATAACTAGATTTACTATATCCAGCCTATACAGACAACTAGATTTTCCATATCCAGCCTATACAGATAACTAGGTTTACCATATCCAGCCTACACATATAAGTCGATTTACCATATCCAGCCTATACAGATAACTAGATTTGCCATATCCAGCCTATACAGATAACTAGATTTACCATATCCAGCCTATACAGATAACTAGATTTACCATTTCCAGCCTCCAACTATAAGTCGATTTACCATATCCAGACTATACAGATAACTAGATTTACCATATCCAGCCTATACAGATAACTAGATTTACCATATCCAGCCTATACATATAACTAGATTTACCATATCCAGCCTACACATATAAGTCGATTTACCATATCCAGCCTATAGATATAACTAGATTTGCCATATCCAGCCTATACAGATACTAGATTTACCATATCCAGCCTACACAGATAACAAGATTTACCATATCCAGCTTACACATATAAGTCGATTTACCATAT
This sequence comes from Pictodentalium vernedei, assembly GCA_031216915.1. NCBI lineage: Eukaryota > Metazoa > Mollusca > Scaphopoda > Dentaliida > Dentaliidae > Pictodentalium > Pictodentalium vernedei. The sequence continues at coordinate 457,410,683 of CM062291.1, forward strand.
CCAGCCTATACAGATAACTAGATTTACCATATCCAGCCTACACATATAAGTCGATTTACCATATCTAGCCTATACAGATAACTAGATTTACCATATCCAGCCTACACATATAAGTCGATTTACCATATCCAGCCTATACAGATAACTAGATTTAAAATATCCAGCCTATACGGATAACTAGATTTACCATATCTACCCTATACAGATAACTAGATTTACCATATCCCGCCTACACAGATGACTAGATTTACCATATCCAGCCTATACATATAAGTCGATTTACTATATCCAGCCTATACAGATAGATAGATTTACCATATCCAGCCTATACAGATAACGAGATTTACCATATCCAGCCTATACAGATAACTAGATTTACCATATACATCCTATACAGATAACTAGATTTACCATATCCAGCCTACACATATAAGTCGATTTACCATATCCAGCCTATACAGATAACTAGATTTACCATATCCAGCCTATACAGATAACTAGATTTACCATATCCAGCCTATACAGATAACTAGATTTACCATATCCAGCCTATACAGATAACTAGATTTACCATATCCAGCCTGCACAGATGACTAGATTTACCATATCCAGCCTATACATATAAGTCGATTTACTATATCCAGCCTACACATATAAGTCGATTTACCATATCCAGCCTATAGAGATAACTAGATTTACCATATCCAGCCTATACAGATGACTAGATTTACCATATCCAGCCTATACATATAAGTCGATTTACTATATCCAGCCTATACAGATAGATAGATTTACCATATCCAGCCTATACAGATAACTAGATTTACCATATCCAGCCTATACAGATAACTAGATTTACCATATCCACCCTATACAGATAACTAGATTTACCATATCCAGCCTACGCATTTAAGTCGATTTACCATATCCAGCCTATACAGATAACTAGATTTACCATATCCAGCCTATACAGATAACTAGATTTACCATATCCAACCTATACAGATAAATAGATTTACCATATCCAGCCTACACAGATGACTAGATTTACCATATCCAGCCTGTACATATAAGTCGATTTACTATATCCAGCCTACACATATAAGTCGATTTACCATATCCAGCCTATAGAGATAACTAGATTTACCATATCCAGCCTATACAGATAACTAGATTTACCATATCCAGCCTATACAGATAACTAGATTTACCATATCCAGCCTACACATATAAGTCGATTGACCATATCCAGCCTATACAGATAACTATATTTACCATATCCGGCCTACACATATAAGTCGATTTACCATATCCAGCCTACACATATAACTAGATTTACCATATCCAGCCTATACAGATAACTTGATTTAACATATCCAGCCTATACAGATAACTATATTTACCATATCCAGCCTACACATATAACTAGATTTACCACACCCAGCCTACACAGATAACTAGATTTACCATATCCAGCCTACACAGATAACTATATTTACCATATCCAGCCTATACAGTTAACTATATTTACCATATCCTGCCTACACATAAAAGTCGATTCACCATATCCAGTCTATACAGATAACTAGCTTTACCATATCCGGCCTACACAGATAACTAGATTTACCATATCCAGCCCACACAGATAACTAGATTTACCATACCCAGCCTACACAGATAACCAGATTTATCATACCCAGCCTATACTGATAACTAGATTTACCATACCCAGCCTACACATATAACACAAATTCAGTTACAAAATTACCGCAAATGTTATTTTGAAAGATAAGGAAGATCACTTTACGGATAGTTTTCACAATAAATAAATCCTCCCTCACTGGTACTGGGATTTGGTATTGCTGATGGCGCCTTATGCCACTCAAGAGACAATATTTTGATTTTTCTTCCTCCATTTTAGTGATACGTGGGCCATTATTGTTTGACTTTAGGCCATCAGTTTGAGTCAAAAGACCAGCCGCTTATTTTTTCACAATAGTTAGGGTTTGAACTTTACAAAATACACACGATATCAGAATTTATCTTACAATCAACATGTATTTTATCTGTATTAAGCCCGCAACTGTCGTGTATCCGCCCCCCTGATACAGATGTTAGTATGAGGGGGTCGGATACAAGCACGTTCCTTTCGCGAGAGTTCTATTTTTTTTCTTTTTGTTCATCCGTACGAATAAATAGTTTGTTATATATTCGTCTACATTCTTGACTTATCCCCAATATATTGTAAGATAAAATGATTATTACCATTATGTGGATGTAGAAAATATGTACCCGAGCCTCGTTCCGGGTTCTAAGGGTAGATCACGACTCGTCTTCTCGGATACATATTTTGTACATCCACATAATGGTATTAATCTCAATGTATTCTGCAATTTTTGTTTTCAAAATGTTCAACAAAACCATCATCACGACTGATTACGAGTTCGACGAGTTCTTTCATGGCTTATATTTCATCAAAAATTTGTGAGAATCCATCTGGAGTATCGCAAAAAATAGCTGCGATAATCCATATCGATATGAGTGTCCCAGAATCCCATGAGGCCATCTTGGTTGAAGCCCTGTTATATACTGATAACTCATATTAACCCTTTATCCACACAACTTTTTTAATTTTTAAAACATAACCTGAATTTGATATTTTAAAAGATAAAGAATATTTACCAATACAACCTTATAAACATGAATGTCATTGGAATAGTCTCATTGGGACGGTTCCGTTACTGCTGAAACATCAGCGGAATGGAGTTATAATCCAAACAGGCACTCATGGCAAAAGCATTGCAAACAAGAATGGAACTTTTCAATCATGGAGGCCAATTCTCTGAAACTCTTCTTCTTTTACATTTTAATAATATTTTGAGATTTCGTGCCGAGTTTTCAGACCACTAGTCTAATTCTTAAGAAATCACATCTAGTGATACTCTGGAACCAGTCTATTCCTTTAATAGGCCGTTGTCTTCGTTTTGATAAAATCGGCTTTAAAATACGATTCACTTTTCCGACCAACTGAATTATTCCAAAAGATTTAAGTAATGATACAAAAAACAATATTATGTTCATTGAATCAACGAAAGAAAAAATGTTTGTCAACATTTTAAGTACATTACCTACACTATTAGAAATGTTTGTAAACTAAATATATATGAACTAGAAGGTCGACGCGTTCCAGATGGGGTCAGCCCTGCGGTCCGACTGAAAATCTCTAGTTACATTACATATCAAGGGAGATAATCAAAGCTTAAATTTCTAAGTGAATTGAATCAATCCATTTGTATCGTGGATGAAGACTCGCTTGGCTGTTGGTGAGTTGAATTCTCATGATATAATATATATAGCTGTGGCACGTGACTATTTCAGAACTGAATGCATTTTTTATAATCTTTATTGGAGTATGAACGTGTGGGAATGGGTACAAATTACGTATGAATCCCGAAGGGGATTCATACGTAATTTGTACTCATTCCCACACGTTCATTCTCCAATAAAGATTATAAAAATTGCATCCAATTCTTATAATTACATTCCGTAACTGTTTAAACTACTTTTTAGCAAACAACAAAGCAGACAGACGAAATAAAACATGTACGAACGAACGAGGCGAAAAACCACCCTTTTTCACCCAGCTGATCAATGGGAATTGAGTATTTGGACCACAAAATACAAAGCGCACAACTTTGATTTTTAATTTTCACAACTTTAGAAATGGAGCGTGTATTTCAGTAACTGGCTTTATGCCACAGTTGAGTTGGGAAATGTCACCAAAGAAACAGCAACGGAGTTGATCACTGCGAGAGGCGCTAAAAGTTAAAAACCCGCCCAAAAACCGCCCGAATTACATTCTGTCAACTGCGCTCTACCGTAAATGTGGGTCAAATTTCGACCAAACGTATTCATTGGAAAATAAATTACATTTGGTCATGACGTTTTCACCCAGCTGATCAATGGGAATTGAGTATTTGAACCCAAAACGTATAACTACATTAACAATGTAATTATCTGGATATGGCATTTCACCTATTGTAGTCTATGCACAGACTACACGATAAGTGTGTAAACAAATAGCCCGACTGAATAAGATTGGCGGCAAGAGAGCTTGACTTACTGTCTGTGTTGACTGTCCACTTTATTTGTATTTCTGTGTCACTTAAGTCTTTACGAAATGTACAAGCACAATAAAGAAGTATATTTTACCTCCTACAAGTATCTGGGAATTTAATTGGTTCAAAGACGTCACACGGACACTGCATATGAAACCATATACTGCCTGTCCACATCAATATACGCTGACAGCTATGGGTAATCTCCCCTTTGTTCAGTGATTATTCAAAATGGCCGCAGCCGATAAACGCTTCAAGTTGAAAGATTGAGTGTTGGAAGACCATATTTGGTCTGAAGTGCAGATTAGGCAACTTAATAGGCTTCATATTCTGTGGATGTGTGCCATGTTACCTTCGACGAAAAACTGTTTGGTATGTATGAATTTGCATTCTTACAATTGATGGGAGAGTGCCTGCAGGCACTCTCCCATAAATTGTAACAAGGCAAAGACACGTGAAAACATTGTGAGAATTCTCTCATTTAATTTTGATCGCTGTTGTTATTAGTTCTGTGCATCGATGCAACAGTCGGTAAGATATATTCGTTACACAGCTTGTTGGTAGCCTAATATGGTATATAGGTGTCAGTTAATTCCTTATTGGACTCGAGACGATCGAGTCCAATAAGGAATTAACTGACACCATATATACCATATTAGGCCACCAACAAACTGTGTAACTAATAGTGTGCTATCTCGAAAAGTTTTCAGTCTTATACATCAAACTACGGAACCTCAACGTATTGTTTTACTCTTTATTTTCTTTTCCACATTTCACCTCGGGTGCAAAGTTTTATCACCAGGGTGGAACATGTTTACCCATTTCGGAAAAATGTCCGCTGTGGAGGAATGCTTTCTTATTGGTTGGAAATAACCCCAGGGAGAAAAGTTTTTAGCTCGATACGCCTGCGGAAAACGTTTTTTTTTTTTTACATCTGGAGGATGGTTTTATCCTGGGTAAAAAGTTTCATATTCCATGGAATGCATCTTTCTCAGCTGCAGAATGTCCACCACGGTGGAATGTTGTCACATCGTTGGATGTTTCCATTCCACATGTAATTTGTTTTTTTTAAAGAGGAAAATAAATTAATTAAAGAATGTATGAAATCGACGAAACATCTTCACTCGCGTTTTTGAAGATCCCCCATCCAGGAAACATGCCTTTAAATCCCACTAAATTCATAACGGTAACCTGTGTCTCTAAATACAAGGATGTTTTAAAATTAGAGGACATAACACATAGTGTAGGGGAGTTGTAAATATTTGATGGGTTAATATTGATTGATTTTATTAGCGGTCGCAGATATGTTTCTGTGATTACGCATCAGATGATTTTTTTATAACAACGTTCACTGAACTGGTCATAGGAGAGCACATTCTACACACCGTAATGCACTAAATTGTGACTACTCATTTTTAACTATACTTTTGATGTGCGCATTGCCCCAATTCATTTCTTTCGGACAGCTGCAAACTTGAAGATGTCAAGTTATTAAGTTTTTGTTAAGTGATCTAAGAGATTTAAAAAATATTTCTAATATATCAATGAATAATTTAATCCCATAGATTAGGTAATTGTTATTTATTTTATATTATAATTTAGAATTTAGATAGATTCATTAATCTGTTTGATTCTTGTACCGATGAAAGTTTAAATTATTATTTCAATTGCCATGAAATAATCCTGTTGTACGGTGGGCTGTTAAGTTAAACTCTCCGAGTTTGCCTTGGCGGTGCGACGTACAACCGGATAACCGGAAGGGTGTAATGACGCTTCACTGTCATTTAATAACATCTGGAAAATAGCGCTGATATTATATTGATGTTATTCTATTGCATGAGGCGCTGCAAAGGCAAGCTCATAAAGCTTGACTTGCCCGTGGCTTGTGCAATATTATTTTCTGTAGAACAAATACTATATTCCGCTAGTCAAGTGAATGTTGGTTTGGAGATTTTTCGACGCGAGCACTCGAACTCTCTTCCGACAAGATAAACTGTTGCACGAGACGCTGCTAAGGCAAGCACTTAGAGCTTGACTTGGCCATGACTAATGCATACTGTTTCTTTCTGTTTTTAGAACAATATATATTTAGCCCATCGAACCAATCTTTCGTTTGAGGGACTTTGTCAACGGGAGTACCAGAACTCCTGAGTTGACAAGATTAACTAAGAGGGAATGGAAGTGGGTTTCCATATTTGAAGAATCCATATTTAATTGCACAATATCGGCGAACCATATGATTTTCATAATTTTAATTTCTGGTTGAAGTTATATTGTAAATACAAAAAATGTCAACAAAGCCATATCATGTGACCCTTCTTTGGAACGAGCTCGTCGACCTCGTTCCAGAGAAGGGTCACATGAGATGGTTTTGTTGACATTTTTTGAAAAAAATTAAAAAATTACATTTAAAATAATAAATTTTGAAATCGTCTGAGTTGGGTAAAGGGTTACGCGAAAAAACATATAACAATGTTTATGGCTTTTGCTATAATAGTACACGCATTATGTCCATCCAGAGGAAAGTAACTGCAAATTGTAACCAGTGTGGGAATGTTATGCAGTACGGTCCGCGTGTACCGTCACAAATACGCACGTGAGTCCGGCCATATACTCATATGGAGGGACGGTAAACGTCTCGGAACCGTCAGCAAACAATCACTCAATAGAACACTGGGTTGGACTCCACGATCCATTTAGTGAGGGTCTGCCGATGGCGCTTTCATTGACATTTGATGTGAAATTAGGAAAACAGGATGTATCGTCAATGGATCAAATCGCAATCTGATCGCAACACATTTACACCTGTGGGTTGAGATCACAGTTTTGCGAATCCAAATCTTTCGGTAGAAACAAAGATGTCAATAACATTTGAGATTTAATGTTGCCACATTTATTGCACGTCGATGTTTTTATTTTCATAAAATACACGCTTTTTCTACAAAAACCGAAGCGAACACAATTTTGTTTGGTATTGTCCATGCATAATACGAACCACGTGTTCGGGTTATTTAACACGCCCATTCTCTAAGCTGACTGATGGTCTAATACAAATTCATATAATAGTTGTAGATGCGGCACATGTAACAATTATTATTATTATTATTTATTGGTGTTTAAGGTCACATACTTATGCACAATGGCTAATCGTGACCGTGACAGTTTTACGGGTGGAGGAAGCCGGAGTACCCGGAGAGAACCACCGAGCATCGACGAGAAACTGTCAGCTCCTCAACATTCTAACTCTGTTCAAGCTCCGCTGAAGCAGGGATACAGCAGTTGAAGACATATGCACCATCGAAGTGCAGTACGCCCCCATCATCGTGCCCCCATGTAGGCAACCGGGATAAAGTGCCCTGCCCAAGGACATAACGCGGGTCGTCCCGGACGGGGATCGAACTCGGGACCTCTAGCATAGAAGTCCAACAGTTTACCACTGAGCCACCGTGCTCCTCATGTATCGAAACTTACCTAAAGTGAAGTCGTTATAAACATGAATGCCCAGCATGGATAGGTAGAATTTGTTACAGTGTTATATAGTATTTGTCGTGGAGATGGCCTCTTTTTTAATATTTAGGAGTTGACCAGGTACAGAAAACGTAACAGATTGAAAATTCCAAACATTTTTCAACTGCAAAAAACCTTGTCACGAAATCCTTCATAAATCCATCGAACACATGAATTTAATACTCTTTTGATCCGAAGTATATCGATTCAGACAGTGAAAGATAACAGAACACACACTGTTATAAGGTAAGATTGAGGCCGTAACAGGAAAATAACAACGTGAAGGTTGCTCGGGGAAAGTTAGACTGGTTCCCAGCGAGACGGCCGATTGACCCTTTAACTGCCACAGAATAATATTTATTTTTTGCACGTTTGTCTTTTTCTGCAATAATTTGTGTTTCTAATGTATTTTTAGTAAACTGTAGGCGTGCAATAAATATAGAACTCCATATGCGCTTGAACTGTAATTTTCTGCCGCACTCGACTTCTCGTTCAGTTCCGCCAAAATCGATCTAGTGCTGTAAAAAATAACAGTTCGATTGCGAATACCGTTCTGTCTTGTTTTGTCGAATTAGACTGTACAACGTCTGTAAGGAGGAAAGCGACTCGGTCGCGATCCGTTAGAAATTATCTTTTGACCTCTGTAATCAAAGTACTGTGAAATATCCTCTGGGTTGTCGTATGTGAACCTTCTGGAGTTATTGGAGTTTAAGAACACTTTCAATAGCAAGTCACATTATTTTACGGGTGGAGGAAGCCGGAATACCCACAGAGAACCACCGATCAGTGAAGATCAACAGCCAGACTCCACAACGTACTAACTCTGCACACGCAGGATTAGCAGCGGTTGAATGGAAGTGCGGCACCGATGTCCTGTGGGCTTAGTACACAGCAAGACCGTGCCCCCGCGTGGGCTATCTGGATTAATCGTCTTACACAAAGCAGGTACCGCTGATCAAGATCGAACTATCGACCTCTCGGTGTGAAGCCCAATGCTCTAACCACTCGGGCACCGTTCTACCTCACATGCCAACGTATAGGCTTCTGATGAATTGATGAGTGGAGTAAACATGCAAGGTTAGTAATGATTCCAAACGTCGGGATTGTGACGTGTGGGGAAAAGTGTGAGAAAAGAATCAGAGATAAGGTGTTCTTTGCAACATCAGACGTCACTGAAACATAAGGAGCAATATTCAACCCACAGAAAGAACGATCTTACCCAATGTCTTCTTGAACCGATTTTTTTCTACCTTTTCGCGTGCAAAGACTGGCGCGTGTAATTTCAGTTCTAAAAGACAAACTCGTAACTTTTGAACAATAAATGCCACTTCGTATGGTTGTCTTCGTAACTGTTCTGGTGAAAAACCATGAGATATTCGTTTGTTTGATGGATCATTAACAATGTCCGTTTCTCTTTCCGAAACACGATGACTGTTAGTGTGTCTCTTTCATGCGTCGAGAGTGATGTGTCAGTTTTTTACCAAACCCTAGCCCCGTGGGTCTTCATTATTTATTTTGCTTTTTTCTAACCCTTTACCTAACATGAAAAGCAGGCGACACTTGCAACAAAAAATATTGAATAACTATTATTTTCATTTTTTGTCTCAAAAACATAGGTTATGACCCCTCATTGGAACGATCTCGTTCCAATGAGGGGTCTTAACATATGTTTTAGAGACAAAAATGAAAAAATAATGAAAATTAATTGGCGAGTTTTGAGAATAGCGCTGGCCGTTTCTAGCGTTACGTTAGGTAAAGGGTTAAATAATATAATTATAGTTAATAATGAAAAGTAATAAACAGAGTAATCGCTTGATTAGACTGGTTACGTGAAATAATTCATTCGAGGCGAGGGACTATATTGCAAAACACTCGTGCGCATTCGCGCACTTGAGTTTGTACAACGTCCCTCACCTCTCATGAATAATTCCACGTGACCAGCCCAGTCAAGCGATTACTCTCTATTTATTTTTTTCTGCTTGACAATCATACCCTTGCTCTGATCACTATATTTTCATTCCTGTCTGAGAAATGGTACTTTTCTTTTCATTTGCCAGGCTCTATATTTTCAATAGCTGACTGCTAATTTTTACTCTCATCCCTCTACCCCCCCCCCCCCCCCCCCCCACCCCCTCTCCGTCAGCAAATCTTATTTCGGTGTTAATACCAAATTTTTGAGAGAGTGGACTTACGGGTACTAGCAGCACAAGCTCAGCACTATAGATTCGCCATTCTTGTGGTTTTAGGCATTTTATCAGTGTTATGAGATACCATAGGAGATGTACTGAACATACTGCTGGAAAAGTTCATGTTTTTTTTGTATTACCAGTGCTACAGCACTGACTCTAGGTGTCTTAACTGACAATATTCAGTCTAATTTTTATTTTACAAAACTGCAAAATGTTACGCAAATGCAATGTGAATGTTTTCAGAAGCCAGAATAAGATTCAAAACTAGCATACATGGGAAGTTTGATATCACAAGAGGTTTGTTATTGTTAACATTAATTAAATTATAAATTATATTAATATTTTTAATGAAAAGAGGCATACCGGGTCCAAACGCAGAGCTACACCTGTTACCACTTACCACACCAGGAGGCAGAAGAAAATCTGATATTAACTGTTAAATGGCACTGCCTATTGATAGCAGTTACAAATATAGTTACAGCCCCGATTTTGAAAAAATGACTGAGATCCATATTTTGTCGGGGAGGGGCATAGTCTCCCTTGTCATATGGATAGATTAGACAGAGTTTTTCAAAAAAGATGTGTGCAGCTGCAGATGTTAGTCTTATTGTGGGAGTAGGGTAGTTTTCAAAGAAAGATTTGGTCTGTTATTCCCTAAGCCAAAGCGCACCCGCTCGGTAAAATAGTCTAACAGAGAAGAAAAATCTACTGGGGGCTATATCGGTTTTTAAGCCCTTTTAACACAGCGTGGACACTTTCCTTTGAAAGAACAACTGTCCCTTGTTTTTGACTCATTAGAAGCCAAAAGTTGAATTCAAATGCAGAAATTATTATTTTATCACATAAAATATGTAAAACGTGTCTTTGATAGGGTTGGGTATGATTATACAAATAACTGTAGACAATATCTGAATTAGAGTTACCCGCCTTGACAGTGGCGTAACGCCATTACAACGAGCTTGGGGCATCTCCTAAGTGCCCCCAACAATTGCACGTTTTCAGGGCCTACAGCAAATCCAATATTTGTGAAAAAACATTATTAAGGGTCTCAAAACAGTGTTGAAGTTGAAGCAATGAGGTTGGATGCTAAAACTTTCAATGAAACCACATCATGTGTCCCCTCAACGGAACGAACTCGTTCCGATGAGGGGGTGACATGATATGGTTTTGCTGATTTCTTTGACAACTGCGCAAAAAAAAACCGCAAAAATAAATCGGGTAGAGAGTTAACCCCGTACGAACATATTCAAGTACACCAACGCTTCCAATAGATTACACCACAATGTCCGGCAAACGACAACATGAGGGTCGTGGATGGAAGATGGGAAGATAGGGGTCCTTATATATACTGAGTCAAAAAAGAAAGTATAATAAACTTTGAGGAGTAATTTTTTAGTATTATCGACTTTAATCCTAAACAAATTATTATAAATTCATATTTCGAGTCTAGCTGTATGAGTTTGCATAATTTCATGTTCTAACTGTTGCCAGCGTCACGTTAGGACGTCGCAATTCAGACATGGGATGAAAGGAAAAGTTCACACATGCAGTCAAATCATCAAATCAAATCAAACTTTATTCAACAATGTACCTAAGTTTAAACCATATTATACACAAAGCACAATTTTAACATGTGGTACATTCCCGGGAGACAACATTGCCAGTTAGACCGTCTTCCTGCTGCCTCCCCTTGCAGAAGTTGTTATTATAGGAACATAACAGTGCAAGTACTTTACAATTTCTTAGATAATTCGTTTACAGTTCACAAAATAGTTAGAGGTAAATAGAGGATATGGAATGAGTGTTTTTTCTCATATAATATTTATGAAACGAGTCTAAGAAAATTCGGACGAGTTTCATAAATATTATATGAGAAAAACACTCATTTCATATTGCATTTATCCTAAGACACACACACGCACAAATTAGCCACTTAGTATAAATTTTTAACCCATCACCTAACTTGAGTTGGAGACGGCACTTGGAAAAAACATCCTCGTATAACTAAAAATTTTCATTTTTTGCTTCCAAAACATAGGTTATGACCCATCATTGGAACGAGCTCAACGAGCTCGTTCCAATGAGGGGTCATAACCTATGTTTTGGAAGCAAAAAGTGAAAATATAAAAAAGAATTAATGGCGTTTTTCTTGTAGATAAAAGATTAATACAATATAACCCACACTGAATAGGTCAGATAACGTAAATTCTCCCTACTTAAATTATGCAAATGTAAGCCAGTTGTATTTTGTTTAGCCAATCAAATTGTCCAGTTTTGAAATTGAGCAATGAAAGCTCCCAACTCTAATTATGCAAATTATGAAAATGTGGCCCAGTTGTATTTTGTTCAGCCAATCAAATTGTCTAGTTTTGAAAATGACCAATGAAACTGACGGAAAGCTTTATTTATCACTGATTAATATGAAAACAAAATATCAAATATTTTAAAGTGAACAAAACGGACGAGACATATGATAAAAAATAATATGGATTCAAACAACGAACATACTGAATGGGGTATTCGTGCAGGTGGGGTATTTGTTTTAGACTGAGGATTGTACAGTATTATACCCAGCCGTAAATATAATATAACAATCTCTTGTTTGACTTATTCACATTCCCTTTTGTACCAAAATGCTCTACATACTTGGACCTCCCTGATAGATAACGTTTGAACCACTTGTTATTAATTCCTCTAATGTCATATGACTCTAATTTATTAAGTAATATATTGTGGTTTATTGTGTCGAAAGCTTTTGAAAAATCTAAAAATACGGCCAAAGTGCAATCTTCAGATGTTTTGTCACTATTGCCGGCTACATTATGGAGTAGCTGCAATACTGGATGAGTTGTTGAATGGTTGGCCCTAAATCCATACTGATGTTCATATAAAACATTAAAACTATTAAAAAAAATAACAAAGTCGTCTACAAGCTGCTTTTTCAAGCAACTTTGAAAATACGGGCAGTATACTGGTTGGTCTGTAGTCATTGATATCCTTAGGGATGCCAGATTTGAATATTGGATGAATTTTCGCGTTTTTCATTTTGTCAGGCACAATACCAGTCACAAATGACATGTTTATTATACGGGACATCGGGCTGTCGACTTCAGTAATACTTAACTTCATAATTTTACTTGAGATATCATTACAGTCTCTACTTATTTTTGATTTCATATTATCTGCTATAGATATTATTTCCTGTGGTGTCGTTGGTGTCATGAAGAATGTATGAGGATTTTCATTGTTCATATATTTTGTATAACTCGTTTCTGATGAAGGGACCTGGTCACTTACTTTTAGACCTATAGTGAAAAAGAATTTATTCCATTCCTGTGCAATTTCAGTAGCGCTTGAAGTATGTACACCTTCAACATCAAAGCAAGGTGGGGTGGAAACGGGTGTGCTGGCTTGAATCGCATTCCTTAATATTTCCCATGTTCTCTTCATATTATGTTTATTTTCTAGCAGAATCCGTTCGAAGTATAAGGTTTTGCTCCTGCGTTTGAGCCTGTTGAAGATCTGACAAAATTGTCGATAATTATATTTGGTTATTTCAGTAGGGCAGTTTAACGTTTTACGATATAATTTATTTTTATTGACCGATGATTGTATCAGACCAGCAGTCAGCCATGGCTGCCGCCTGATGTACTTGTGTTTCATAGCCATGGTTTTGAGTGAAACGCGGTATCAAATATCGTTTGGTAAATTTTCAAAAAGGTTTCATAGGCGTTGTTTTGCATGTGCTGTTTAGAACGGACGAGAGGTTGCAGGTTGACAATAGTTGTTCAAATAAGGCTATATTTCTTTCACTGAATATACGCCTAGAAACATCGTGAACACATTTGGTCTTGATGCTGCTCGGTTCACAGTAAGATGTACCCAAGTGGTCCGCGACATCTGCAGTGATGATACCTGATTTAGACCCTAGGACGGGATTATTTGTGTGAATATGATATGTCAGGTTTGCGGAGTGGTCCGTTATTCTTGTCGATTTAGTAATAAAGGGAAGAAAGCCATTCGCGAAAAGAAGGTCGATAAATTCGTCAGTTGTATTATGTTTTCTGAATTTCAAGAGACCTGTATTGAAGTCTCCCATGATATATGCTTTTTGTGTTCGGAGTTTATCTCATCTAAAATCCTTGAAACAGTTGAGATAAATGTGTCCAGATAAGCTCTGGGTGGGGTGTTAGGTTTGTAAATAGTCCCCGATTATACCTGGTCGGTTATGGCGATAATTAATTTCAATAAATATAGATTCGAATACTTGGGGAATGAAAATTGATAAATCTTCCCGTATTTGATAGGTTACGTTCTCTTTAACCCTTTACCCAACGCAGACGATTTCAAAATTTATTATTTTAAATAACATTTTTTAAATTTTTTTCAAAAAAATGCAACAAAACCATATCATGTGACCCCTCTTTGGAACGAGCTCGACGAGCTCGTTCCAAAGAGGGGTCACATGATATGGTTTTGTTGTAATTTTTCGAAAAATAATATTTTTTCAGCTGCTGAATTTGAATATTACGCGAGGGGATGCGGGCGATTCGTTAGGTAAAGGGTAGGCGAATATCTCGACGCCACCTCTGCCGTCATCCGTACTGGGACGAGTTTTATGAAAAAGTGGCTGATATCCATCTAATCTATAATGGAGGTTATCCGGAATTTTGAATATTTCCGTGAGGTCGATGACATCACTGTTGTCCCCGTAATGTTGAATACTACACAGCAAATCACTAAGTGAGTCCCAATGGGAATTTAGACTTTGACAATTTATATTAAACACAGACAAAGGGTAGTCATCCTTGGCTATTGACATGTTTCGGGCGAGAAGTACTTGCAGTCGCGATAGATAATGGCGAATGGCGTTTCAAGATTATCAACATCTGTGTAATTGTTATCGTTATAGAGGGTTATAAAATTATACATAGCATTAGACTGGACCTCGCCTAGGGTTATTTTGTTGATATTAGCCAATATTATATTTTGGGATAATAGCTTCGTCTAAAACAATACCATGTGGAAAATGTGTAAAGATGAATTGGGTACTAAATACCAAATATGATCTGTAAAGATTGCATAATACCAGCAGTATGAGAGAATTTACACTGTTCTGTTCCATAAACAAAAGAAAACATTTAAAAACAAGAATGAAAATACAAATAAATTCCCGCAGTTCTGTTGTCTTGTAATCTATCCGATTACAAAGATCACAACTAAAAATATTTTACCTCCAGAATGTATTTGATAGGGTTGTAACATATACTTGAACTTGAAAAGCGATGGATCAGAAACATTGTTATGCCCCACACCTTATAAATCAGTTTAGCCTGCCCCTCGCTGTTAAATTAATTTCGTCCTATCTTCTAATTTTGAGTTTAAATCTACCAGCTCGAAGAGCTTGTTTCAGTTTAGGGTAACAAACTGATGTTTCTATAAATGGAAAATTATGTAGGCTCCATTCGGTCACTATTTTACAGTCTCCAGCAAAATGGAGTTAACGTATTTAGTGTGGTCGGATTTTTATATCCGTCTACCTAATCTACAAGCTCAAAGAGCTTGTTTCAGTTTAGGGTAAAAAACTGATGTTTCTATAAATGGAAAAGAATGTAGGATCCATTCGGTCACTATTTTACAGTCTACAGCAACAGGGGGTTAACGAATTTAGTGTGGTCGGATTTTTATATCGTATTTAGCGTTAATAGCGTATATGTCCACTGTTTAGGTTAAACATATTTTTATTTGCGAAACAAATAAGTTGCAAATAGGGATTGGAGGACAAATGCTTTCCACTTAGTATACCCTCCGCTCCCTTAACATGATACAAAAAATCAATATAATGGCGAAACAAACAAATGAGAGATATGTAAAAAAAAAATATATATATATATATATATATACTAGAAAATCTAACTTCACAATAAAAAGAGTGAGAGAGAGAAAAAAAAGTGATTGATTGATTGATGTCCTTTCTGCACCTTGAGTCTGCCTCTGTCAATTTGATTTTCCATGCCGAGGGTCGACCAAGCGCTGCACTGAGTGGTTGCTACTACTACTACCACCATCATTACTGCTACAACTATAGATAATCCTTTTACTATCGCGACATAGCACTCCTGCGACGAATAATAATAATAATAATAATAATAATAATATTTACATATTAATTTCCGTAATCATCCATTGGTTACACTTTAGCCGCCTAATCACGCGCCTTAGGAGTCGCAATGAACTGCATGTGTTAAACAATACTAGGATGGAAACTCATTATCGAATCCTCGAGTGTTACGAATAAATTTTTGAGCAAATTTAAAAAGTGAGGTATTAGTTTTATGTTCTAAAATGGGATCGCCGTACAGTAAAATATCAACGGAGTTCAAATTAACATTAATTTCCAATAGTTTACTAATGAGAGCGTTGCGAGAGTTTGAATAAAAGGGGCAGAAGAGTAAATAGTGCTCTGCGTCCTCAACAACAGCTGGACAATGGGAACAGTATGGAGATTCGGAGATGTAATTGAGAAACTTATCACTGTTCAAATCGCTGCAACAAGTTCGAATTCTACTATGAATAATGTTGTATTTTCTGACACCACAGGAGAAGTATCCTGGAGGTCTCCCTTCAGGCGGTGATATGAGTTTTTTGAATTCATTGAGTGAACTGCTGTTTCGCACGGACTCTGGTAGACTATTCCATGTTCCTGTGCACGAGGGGAAAAATGATCTTTTTAATAGCTCTGTTCGCATGCAATAAGGCATAAAATCTGCCGAATTTCGAAGATTATAACCAGATGTGTCACGAACTCTTCGTGGTAGTAATTTCTGCAGATAATCGGGCGCATCGTTGTTTACGATTTTGTAGAAGATACACATCTTTTGTATGTGTCTTATTGTTTCGAGGCTGTCCCACCCAACTTCAATCAAAAGGAGATCTCGCGATACTGATCTCGTCAGCCCTGATATGATTCGTGCGGCATCACAGTGTATATCCTCTAGACGCTTCATCATATATTGGGGAGCTCCGCACCACACCGGACTCCCGTATTCCAATATTGGCAAAATGAAGGCATTGTACATCTTATTGAAAATGTGTCGATTGAAAATATGCTTTAGTTTTCTTAACTGTGAATGTCTAACACAGGCTTTTTTACAAATGTCGTCAATATGCGCTTCCCAGCCCAAGTTTGATTGGATGGATAACCCCAAGTGTTTGTGGACGCCAACAAAGTCAAATGTTTCGCTGTCGAACAAAACACTTGGAATAATGACATCTCTATTGATTGTAAACAACACAGCGTTGTTTTATTTAGCATTAAATGTGACCAGCCAGGTATCGGCCCATTTGTTGATTTTTTGGAGTTCGATGTTCATTTTTGACTCAATGCTATGAATTTCAATAGATGATTCGGTCAAAAACAGGTATCGTCAGCGAAGAGTCTAACATAATAGACTCAATATCGTCAGCTATATCATTGGTGTAGACCAAAAATAAAAAAGGGCCAAGAACAGACCCCTGAGGAACCCCCGCTTCTATGTTTCTGTACTCGGATTTACATTCGTTAATTTTCACCCTTTGACTTCTGTGTGCCAAATAGCTTTGAAACCATCGCAGCAAGGGACCAGAAACCCCATATTGCTTCAGTTTGAAAATTAGACCGGTGTGCCAAACCCTGTCAACGGCCTTGGAAATATCACAAAAACACCACAAGTTTGCATATTTTTATCTATGGCGTTGCAAAGGTTATGATAGGCCTCTATCAACTGGTACACTGTACTATTATTCGGCAAAAACCCTGACTGGAATTTGTAAAATAAACTATTTGCAAGGAAATATTTGTGGATATCTCTAAAGACAATTCGTTCCATTGTTTTACCGATACAGCATAACAACGATATGGGCCTATAATTTTTCGGGTCGTATTTGTCTCCTTTCTTATAAAGAGGAATCACATCAGCAAGTTTCCTTCCTCGTCGGGGTAGACGCACTCTGACAATGATTTATTAAAGAGGAGAAAAAGGGGTCTGCTAACAGAATATTTTGTTTCCTTCAACATTTTGTGACCCATTCCGTCGTGACCATGTGACTTTTTAGTTTTTAAACTTTTTAGAATATCCGAGATGTCCTGCTCAGAGAACGATGCGCTGCTGATGGAGTGAGGGCATCTCCGTTTGAAGGGCGGAAGGGTTTTTGAACTCGAGTTTAATGCACTGTTACTTATAAAAGTTTCGTTTAGGAGATTTGCTTTCTCTGTATCGTTCTCGATAATTTCACAGTTTTCCTCGGACATGCGGTAAAGATGGGTTATGCCAGAAGTACTAGAAAAATTTTCCAGAAACTTTTTAACAACATGCCAAAACTGCTTAGGTTCCGTGTCGTGTGATAGAGATTCGTCAACTTTTTCCATGTATACATTCTTCGCATTTTTTTCATGTTGTTAACCTTGTTCCTGGCTGTTTTATATTTTGCCCAAAGCTGGGGTTTATTATTTTTGAAAGCTAATTTTCTTAATCGGTCACGGTGGCGTAACTCTTTTCTAATAGCGCTGTCAAACCATGGTTTGTCTTTCTTTCGCACTGTTATTGTGGAATTGAAGATACATTGCTTCGCTATTTTTAAGAACTCCGATACAAAGTTTGACACGGCATTATTTATGGAGGGCGCGTCGCTTATTAAATTGTCCCAATCGGAACTAGCTATCATGGTATTCATTCGTTGGAAGTCGGCTTTGTTGTAAAGCCAGACGTCACGAAACGTAACGGGGTTGTTAAAATGCGAGTTGGCAATATGGGCATAAGTAGCTCTATGGTCGGATAACCCCAGTTCCAATGTTCCTGAGTTGAACACATTAACAGTGTCGCTGACGATTATCGGATCAAGCAGTGACTGCGAAGTAGGAGTTACTCTGGTGGGTTCTGTAATTACGTTGTTTAAGTTGAATAATGTCATGAGAGAATGTAGTTTGCTTTGGGGGTTTAGGAGATCAGAGTTCATGTCACCTGTAAGTACTATCGCGGGGTTAAGGGATAATGCCAGATCTATTTTATCTTCTAGTTTAGACCAATAGTCGGCAACTGATTCTCTCTCGGATCTGTATGTCAGGCATAAAATAAATTTATGTTTAACCCCAACCTCAAACCAGAGAATGTCGTCGTTAAATGAGAGATAGTCTAGCTTTCTATGGTATATACTGTCTGAGGAATACACTGCGATGCCGCCACCGAACTGGTTCCTATTGTGAGTAAATGGAGCGGAGAAGTTAGGTGGCAAAATATTACTAATATCATACTCATCGTCAAGGTGAGTTTCCGTAAAACAGAGAATGTCGAAATCATCGATCTCGTCGCTGAGAAGAGGGAGTTTGTGGCGAATACTACGAATGCTGTAGTTCAGTATCGAAATCGCAGATGTTTCATTAGTTGACATGTCCTTACTGTATGTGGGGCGAGGGTTAACCTCAATGTCCCCACTCCTAATGATTAATAGTTGAAAGAAGAAGCTGGTAGCAATTAGAAGAAATGTGGACAAATATAATTTATTAGCAAATGAGGACTTTCCACAGAACCCATGACGAACCCTCAACATGGAGTACACGGAATTGTAGAAAACGCCCACTGATTGCCTGTATTGTGCTAATTCAATCCCCATGTTTATTCGACTATAAGATACTTAGTAGAAAATTAGTGCAGGCAGTGGGAGTCACTGAAACATAGTTTTTACTGTGTTTAATTTGGTGTTGCCAACACAGATCCAGAGTGAAAATGCAAAAAAGGACATAACTGAAAAGAAGAAAATGAACAAAACAAACTGTACAAACTGTTATGGAAAGGATAATGGTATTTATAATGGGAACGATATCAAGGGAGGGTTCAGGTGATATAGACTACTAAACCTAATTGAGTTAGATCCTCTGCAAACAAGCACCCTTGCTATCTTACTTACTTACTTACTTACTTTACTTACTTACTTACAGACAGACAGACAGACAGACAGACAGACAGACAGACAGACAGACAGACAGACAGACAGACGGACGGACGGACGGACGGACGGACGGACGGACGGACGGACGGACGGACGGACGGACGGACGGACGGACGGACAGACAGACAGACAGACAGACAGACAGATACATGCAGATAGAGGGGCATGGCAGACAGACGGAGAAACAGTCGGGCAGGCAGACAGAAGGACAAGCAGACAGACATACAGACAGACAGATAGACAGACAGACAGACAGATATATAGACAGACACCTGAAACAATCTCTGGCAGACATACAAACACAAACACATGCAGATAGAGGGGAATGGCAGACAAACAGAGAAACAGTCGGGCAGGCAGGCAGGACAGACAGACAGACAAACAGACAGACAGATAGACAGACATACAGACATACAGACAGACAGACAGACAGACAGACAGACAGACAGACAGACAGACAGACAGCCAGGAAGGCGGACGGACGAACGTACGTCCGTGTTAATGGGCAGGCAGACATATGTATGAGCGGACGGACGGACGTGTAGACAGACAGAGAAGGACAGACGAGTGGTGACGGGCGGACGGACGGACGGGCGGACAAAAGGATAGATGGGCGAACACACAAACAGACGGACTGACTGATCGTCCGTCTGTCAGTCCACTGTTTGCCTCTTGAATGGCAAGACATCGACGGCGCATGGACCTGATTAGTCTCTGGATGTCACCCTGTGGTATTGTGTTCCACTCCTGCCTTAGAACATTACGTAAATCGCCTAACGTTTGAAGATCATGAAGTCGTACCCGACGGTCCACTTGATCCCAAAGATGCTCGATTGGCGACAAATCTGGTGAAAGTGGGGGCCAGGGAAGACGTTCGATGATCTGCTCCTCAAGAAAGTCACGACAGGTACTCACCACGTGAATCGGGCATTGTCTTGCTGGAATAACTGCAGTCCGACGTTAGCATTGAACAACGGGACAACAACAACGTTAAGAAATTCGTCCCTATATCGCTGTCCATTCAGACTGCCATCGATGAAGATCAACTGTGTTCGATGGTGCAAGGGAATTCCTGCCCAAATCATTACGCTACCCCGTTGAAATGGTCGCATTCCCGCATGCAATCATCAGAAAACTGTTCTCCTCGTCGGCGATGCACTCTTGCCCTACCATCAGCGTGCCGTAGACAAAATCGTGATTCAGCACTAAAAAGAACTGTGCTCAAACGCTGCTGAGTCCAACGAACACGCTGATATACCCATTCCATTCTGACAGTACGATGATGTTGGGTAAGGATTGGCCCGTGGTATGGACGCCTACTTCGGATGCCATGTTCAGCGAGTCTGTTGAGGACAGTTTGTGCACTGATTCTATTGTTAGTTCTACCAGGAGTAATCGCTGCTGTCCTCGTCGCCAGAAGGAAGCGATCACGCAAGTGAGACGTCCTGGTGTGTCTGTCTTGTGCAGGGGTCATAACTCTTGGTTGACCTGAACGCAGTCGGGCGGCAGGAGATCAAGTGGTTCTATACCTTCCAACGAGACGGTAAATGGTGGCCACAGTGAATCCAAACTCAGCAGCGAGCTCAGCTGGGGGTATCCAGTTTCATGCATACTGATGGACGCAACCTCTGATTTTCTGTTAACCTTGGACATTTTTTTAAAATGTCAGAAGACAAAAAACTAGCGTGTTTTCTCAATAACCCAGGCTCTCTAGCACAACATAACACAAAGAAACTCGCCGGTCTCCCATTCAGTTTGACATTCTAGGGTAGCATGTGCTATTTTGAAATCCGTAGCAAAATTGTATACGGTTGGGTGGACAATAACAACATGTCATTAAACTCTTTGCACGACTTCTTGCCCACAAACATGCAACATTATAACTATAATACTACTCAAAGTTTGCTTAGCACCAAATATTTGACACATCATTGTGAAATTTGATTGTGACATATTTGAGATATATTTGGTGGATATAATTGAGGAATGTATTGTGATGGTCCCCAGTGTTTATATTAGCTCTCTTGACAGGCAGACTGTTCGTGACAGTCATGGAAAGCATGTACCCCTTGATTTTCATGACATTTTCGTGAACTACATACATGTACATGGCATGTGTAGGGTATTCAGTCTTCATTTCAACACAAACCCTTGTGATTTAATGATTGAATATGGCAAATGCAAATGTAAAAAGACATTTGTCTGAAACAGAAATGTGGCGGGCTGTAGGGATGATGGAGCAAGGGGCTACCCATCGTCAGGTTGGTGAAGCCCTTGGTGTGCACCATACGGTGATAACCTGAGCCTGGGAAAGATTTCAGCAGTATGGCACACCAGTAAGACGGCATGGTGGTGGCAGAGACAGAGCAACATCTGCAGCTGCAGACCGGTTTTTGATCATTCAGGCCCGTAGGAACCGTTTTACCACAGCAACCCAGCTTCGCAGTGACCTTCAGAATGCATAAGGGGGTAAATGTTTCGACGCAGACTATCCGGCCAAGGTTGCAAGAAGGTGGTCTCCGATCGAGAAGACCAAGTGTTGGCATTCCGCTGTCCCAGAACCACCACCAGGCACAATATGAATGGGTCATGGACCACATTGGATGGACCAGAGAAGATTGGCGACCTGTCCTTTTTACAGATGAGTCAAGGTGCTGCCTAGACCACACATATAGGCGTTCTAGGGTATGGAGAAGACCAGGAGAGCGATTCCATACAGCCAACATTGCTGAGCATGACCGCTATGGTGGAGGGTCAATCATGGTCTCGGGCGGCATCAGCAGGGATGGATATGCATAGCTCTGCGTCCTTGAACGTGCAACATTGACTACACAGCGGTATATTGATGAGATCCTGGATGTCCACGTCAGATTGTATGCAGGTGCAGTGGGTTATAGATTCATTCTGATGGACGATAATGCCAGTCCTCATGCTGCCCGTGTTGTCGGGGAGTACCGACAGAGGGAGGGGATTGAGCGTGTGGACTGACCTGCAAGATCCCCTTACCTCAATCCAATCGAACATGTATGGAATGAGTTGGAGCTTGCAATTTCAGCCCATCCAGTCCTACCAAGAAGTGTCCGGGAGCTTGGTGGCATGCTGGTCCAAGAATGGAACAACATCCCACAAAGGACCACCAGGAATGTGATTGGGAGCACGAGAAGTCGTTGTCAAGCTGTAATTAACAGTAATGGGTCTCATACTCGATACCGAACCCATACCAGTTCGCTCCGTCAACTTTTTGGAAAATTGAAAAAATTCCTCTTTTACCAATAATATCCATTTTCCATGGTTATCGTATTCAAAAGCTAAACAATAATGTCAAACACATAGAAAATCTTAATTTCTGTACTTAAATCATTAAAAATATAATTAAATAAAAAATATATACACTTTTCATCACAATATTTCAACTAAAACGTAAAACACGTAGTTGGATATACTTGATGCTTAACACACTTTGAGTAGTATATATTTCATTCTTTATGCTATTTTTTCACATTTGTTTCTATTATACTATGTTTTTTGACTCAGTATATATACTATACTACCGTGGTGATCTTTCCCAATCGAACACAGCCTTATAACAACATACGTGACATAACACATTAAGTTAAGTGTGTAAGATGCACCAATAGGATAACAAGTGGTAGATAAATGTTGCGTCGTTGTAAATTCATTTTGGTTTATTAATTAACAAATTAATGATATATGAGCTAATGATCAGTTTTCACGACAGGTTCTAATATTATTATTTATCACATTCCAAGCTGAAATGACGAATAGCGTTGTTTTTAACATGAGACACTAACATTGTAATCACCCCAGTTATTTATTTATTTATTTATTTATTTATTTATTTATTTATTTATTTATTTATTGGTGTTTAAGGTCACATACTTTTGCACAATGGCTAATCATGACCGTGACAGTTTTACGGGTGTAGGAAGCCGGAGTTCCCGGAGTGAACCACCGAGCAACGACGAGCAGCTGCCAGCTCCCCAACATCGTGACTCCGCAATGCATCGCAGGCAGGGTGAGATTGGTTGAAGGCATGCGCACCATCGACTTGCAGTACGCCTTAGTACACGGCAACATCGTGCTCCCATGTGGACAATCGGGGTTAAGTGCCTTGCCCATGGACACAACGCGGGAGTCCCAATTGATTGCTCAGACAGTCACCCATCCGAGGATTAACCGGGCTCCACATTACTTAACTTCGGTGATCTGACGAGAACCGGTTACCATAATGCCACCGCGCCCCCAATCACACCAGTTACTTCAATGTGAATGTCGCAGGCAAAACGCATCAAGGGACATAACCTATGATATATTAACAAAGAAGGTTCGTTGTTCAAAAAAAATCAAGAATATGTCATGACTTGTCTCGCTCTTGGAGGCACCTTTAACTTCTGACAGGGTATCTGGAGAAATATTAACTAGAAACTGGAATAGGCTGATCCAGGTTGTAACTCATTTTATTCACAAGTACCACGTCCTGGGGAGGTGATAGCATTATGGACCCCCAATTGCGGGGATAGTACTGTAGATACACATATGCTATCTCCTGTAATAACGTACCTAAATGCAAATATCTATAGCTACTGCGAAGGGTTCGCCCGACCGCCAGGCTGACTTTCCGCTGTCCAAATATTCTCCTCGGGAAGGCCGCCAGACCCCCGCCCAGGAGAATGGCGCACTGCTCGCCCCCCCCCCCCCCCCACCTGGAGCCAATACTATTAAACTTTTACAATTGTATTTTCTAGAATTGTATTTTATACGTATTAATATAACTGACTAAAATGAATCATTAACATTTTAAAAGATATGGCAATTTGCCAACTGGCAAATTGCCAGATCTTTAAAAAAAAAATGCTAATGGTTTATTTTACCCCATTTAAAGTCATAAGTAGAAAATGCAATTTTCGAAAATACAATTGTAAAAATTTTATAATATTGGCCCCTGGTGGTTATGCGCTTTACAACAGATGGTTGATTACTGAAATGCCCCTCTTACCCAACCCAAACTCAGAATCCTAGCTCATCCATTGATTTGTATAATGGAATATTAAAGCGAGAGGTTTTTCGTCGGGAAATAAAACCTCTGTTAACCAATACTTCGTTTTTAGATATTCGTGAGCAATTATTGCAGGCATCAAATAAATGCGTATTTTTTCGGAATGATGATGGGCTCTTATAAACTCGTATCAAACTGCGACCGACTAGCGGTGAGGATTGCCTGGATAAACAACCGATTCATACAAACTTACACGCTAATTCGAATATTGACGAATAATTTGCGTTTTCGACATTTCATTGAAACAAAAACTTACATACATGTTCCTGCTGTTTTAAAGTACAAATTCCCTGATATAATATAGATGACCTTATCGACCTTTACTCGACTAATTTGAAAATGGATTCCTCGAAAACGTCTGTGTTAAGCTCTCGAATTGTGATGGAAACATAAACTCGACTGTATTCGCTAAATTTTATTTTCCCGTCTTTTTGGAGTATCCTAACCGAGTTAACGCATCTTACGTGTGAGACTATAACCTAGGTTATAGATTAATATCCTGCAACGCCACAAGGCGTCTAACATAATCCAACAGTTTATAGCCACAGTCGTATAACTTTGTAGGGATCAGGTGGAATAAACAAGTACCAAGTACACGTGAACGCCGCATGTATACATGCGCATGGGAAGGATACGGGTATGTTTGCGCACTTGTTTCATTATAAACACAATATTGATTAAGATGTGAAACGCATTACAGTATGGTGCTAATAATATTCAGTAGCTATACCTTGTTGCAGTAAAAATTGAACCCCAAAGCAGTGAAATAATATTCTCGTGTGGTACATCAAAAGGACATAACATTCCATAACATTATTTTACGGACTAGCATACACGGTTGGACTAATGTAAAAGTTAACTTTTTTTATCTTTCAACAGGTATGTATTCGGTCAAAAATTATCCGAATATAGCGTGTATCAGGGGCCCATGATACAAAATCTGTATCTTACAGCTGCTTAATACAACCGCGTACTCGATCTCAATTTTTAACGTTACTATGTATAGAACATTACAGGCTTTCCAAAGGCGTTCAAAAACACTTCTCGAAAGAATATGTATTAAATATGGAACCACGTTGCTTTTGATGTTGAGCATGTACGTGACCAATCAATTTATCTGAGGATCGCAAAAGTTCAAGTCAGCCGCATACAGTTTGAACCGAAATGACAAGCATTTTTGAAACAAGAGCTCGTCCGATTGTACATAATTTGCGATAAGTGGTACATACCCATTTATCATTTCGGTTTTTCAAAGTACCTACACTGGACTTAGATGGCGAACATAGATACTAGCAGGTAATTAATAGATCGGACCTAAGGTGGCACATTGGTTAGAGCACTGGACTTTAACCCTTTACCTAACATGAAAAGCAGACGACACCTGCAAAAAAAATTATTGAATAACTAAATTTTTTCATTTTTTGTCTCAAAAACATAGGTTATGACCCCTCGTTGGAACGAGCTCGACGAGCTCGTTCCAACGTGGGGTCACAACCTATGTTTTTGAGACAAAAAATGAAAATATTTTGAAAATTAATTGGCGATTTTTGAGAATAGCGCTGGCCGGTTTTGGCCGTTACGTTGGGTAAAGGGTTAAACGGAAAGATTGACAGCTCGATCTGCGCTGTGTCGTCTGGCAAGACACTTAATCTCGATTTCCTAAGTGGAGACACGGTGACACTGTGTACAACGGAGTACTACGTTACATGGTGCACTAATCTTTGGTGGATTATGTGTTCTTGCCCCAGTAAATTGGATCTGAATTACACTTACATATATACTATGTTGTAGCAAGAACATTCTAGTTATGTTGTTGTAGTTTATCTTTGTACCTGACTTTGGGTATACAGTACTTTTTTATCACAAAAGTGGTATTTGTCGCTACTAGATCGCGATTCGATCGCGACGCACGTCCACTACTGTTTCCATATTCCATAAATGAAATATTGCGAAATCCCTCAACAAAAACGAAGCGAAGATAACATCTCAGATCCAATGTTCTTGTATTGCTATTTTGACAGCTGAGACTCTTCAGTACATCTGGGCGATAAGATAGCATCTCAGATTCATTGCTCGTGTATTACGTTTTCGAAAGCTGAGACTTTTTTGTGCTTCTGGTTGTTAAGTGGATAGAGAATTTTGATCGGTTCGCATGACCTAGCATTGCGTACTACCCATACCAAGAGTAGGGCAGTATAACCCATTCGATTGATTAGTGGAACTAAGAGGGTGACACTAAGCGTGCGGGTTCAAAATATTTTCCAGTTTATATCCGTCTCAGTGAAAGATGTGATGAAACCATCCGTACCAGTTGGAATTTTTCTCCAGCAACCCAACTTAACCAAGCTACAGCAATCTTCGTCCAATGAGTGGAATTCTTAACATCAACAAGTGTGAAATGATGAATGGGAACCCCCGGTATCACAGAAATACATATACCGATGAATTTCATACGACCAAACAAATGACATGTATTAGATGACGATTTGCAGATACCGGGTAGAACCATATTAGAGAACTGATCAACATTATGTTCAAACTCATTTATATACGGATTCGCTCCACCTCCCTGATCTTTTTTTGGAGGGGGAGGGGGGGGGGGGGTGGCAGGAGTAGGTGCTTTATTACACGCCTGTTCTATGTAATCCCCATCTACAACAACAATAAGCCACGTGGAAAATGAAAATCTGTTCCGCACGTAAGTGCGGAAAGGAAATCATTGATGGACTATTTTTAAATATAAGCGAAATTTTACTGGAAATTTCTACAAATCGTGCACCGCGATTACAATTTGAGTCACTAGCGATAGATAGAAATCGACCCCTGAATTCCAGTGTGTTCTATGTGCATTACGCACATAGAACACATTGGAACCCAGGGGACTAAATAATAACAGGGGTTCCCCTCGCAAATTTGGTTTGCGATAATAAAATGTATTCTTTTTGTTGATAGTTGCCAGATGAATAGCTGAGTGTCCTTCTATAGTAATTGTTTTTATAGACGTGGAGGTGAGTAATAAACACAGAACGACACGAGAGTGAGAATGGGTTAATCGATATGACACTTGTGCTACCGCGGAAGGATAAAACTCGAGTCCTGCGGTGTCTCGTTCTATCCTTCCACGCTGACACTCGGTGTCACATCGAATCACCCATTCACACGCGCTTGTCGTTCTGTCACTGTTACACATAATTTTTAACAAGAACGGAGATATACACACTGTATTATTTGTGATAACAAATGGATATGTTACAAAAAGTAGTGGGTGTCCATTCGTTATCACCAATAATACCATGTTCCATGCATACGTCTATATCTTCAGCGCAGCTTCCTTTAAGTCGTAATAAATTAGCGTCCCATTTGCAAAAAGTGAATGTGTCTATACAAATGTGTGAGGAATATTTTGGCTGGCAAATATTGTTGCCTTGTTCAAAGAAGCCATCGGAGGGCTATTCTGATCTTCCATATTCCATTTCCCCAGGAAGGCTCCGACTCTGCCAAAAAGACTGGAAACGCCTGTCAAGTACTTGTGCATTGGATGATAATCCGCATTATGACTCACTAAACCCAGAAATCTGTATCTGCCACTGTTAGAAAATAGCATGAAACTTAGTGATGAAGTTGTTAGACGGACAGCCGGTATATAACCGGTTACTAATCAAACGGATTGAAAAACTGTTAAGGGGTTATGAAAAATATTGATGCCGAATAACATTCTATTAACAACATATAATTAAGATTGCATCATGACTTTTTGAAATCAAAAACGAAACACATTGATCACATGCAAATTCCTAGAATCACTTCAATTGATCAGGTGCAAGTTATATGAACAAGTGCAAATTCCATGAACCGCCTCGTGGATTTTGAACTGTCATGATACAATTCTTACGTTTATTCCCTTCATAAAACAGGACCAGTTAATGTCCGTACATAACCTCCTTGATAACCTCCTGTAATAGGAGCAAGTTCCAAGAAAGCTCCTTAATTCAGTGAAATTGGTAGGTATAGGCCATGTTTTGGTTGATGCTATCTTTTCTGGAGCTGCTTCTATACCCCTCTCTGAGAGAACATGACCCAGAAATTCTACTTGTAACTTAAAAAGATGACATTTCTTGCGGGATACTTTCAGTCCAGCCTCTCCTATTCGTTTTAACACTTCGTCCAGTCTCGCAAGGTGTGCCTCAAAAGTGCTTGAGAAAATCACAATGTCGTCAATATAAAGTAGGCATGCTTGCCACTGTAAGCCATGTAAGATAAATTCTAACAATCTCTCAAAAGATGTGCAGGCATTTCACAAACTGTAAGCCGTAGCGTTGAATTCATACAACCCATTAGTTGTAATGAACGCAGTCTTTTCCTGGCCTGTGTAGTTAACTTGGACTTGCCAATACCCACTCTGTGGGTCCATTGTTGAAAATATTGTTCAACCTCATAAAGCATCAAGTGAGTCGTCAATTCTTGGCAATGGATTGAAGTCTTTAATTGTGACGGTATTTAGTTTACGAGAATCGTCACAAAATCGTATTGTTCCACCCTTCTTCCATACAATCACTATGGGGAAGACCACGACAATTTCGAAGGCACGATCGCGGCCGTTTCCAACGTACGTTGAATTTCATTCCCTACTTCTTTGGTCGGGGACAAGGGAACTCGTCTTGGAGCTTGTTTAATGGGTTTTGCACTACCTGTATCAATATTTTGATACACTATATTTGTTTTTCCAAGGTCATCCTTGCTCCTAGCAAAAGCATTAGCATGCCTGTGTGCTTGTGTAAACGTGACTGTACAGACTCCTTCTGCGCAGTACTAACAGAATCATCACGTGCATTTAAAATAATATCCTAATGTGCAAAAAATCCATCTTCTCCCTGAGCATTAGCCTCAACAGCCTCACTACTTACTGTGTTCACCATGTTAATTGGGACTTGTAGTTGATGTACCCCAAGGGGGACAACTTCACATTCAGCAGTGACAGTATCTTTATACAAAATCTTAGCTTCAGCGGTAACATTTATTACTCGCAAAGTTAAATTTGTACAACTGAGATCAATTAGGCACTTGGGCTACTAACAAACCCTTTTTCAGTAGAGTTTCACTGCCCTTTTCTATGAGTGCAGTTTTATAATAAGGCAACTCCCCAGTCAAGGCGCACGGTATCACCATTTCACAATATGGTGGTATTGTCATATTTTCTGATATAGAGATCATGTATACACTTACTGCCGTTGGCTCTCCAAGTGACATTTAATTTCAATATCATCCATAATTAATTTTCTTTCCTTTATATGTATAGTGCAGTTATTTTTTCTGAGAAAATCATACCCCAAAATTGCTGGAGCATCAATATCTGCTACAATCATATAGCAATGTCTGATGTTGTTGTGAATATTAAGGGGAAAGGTAGCTGCACCGTCGGGTGTGACCAATTCACCATCAGCCATGCGAAGACGCCCACATGCTTGGTCCAAATCTGATCTGTCATATACTTTCTCATAAATCTTCTTGTGTGGCACTGACACGGTTGACCCTGCGTCTATTTTTCTCCAAATAAATTTATATTAACAAATAATCCATAATTATTTACAGTTCTTATGTCATATATAACCTCAGGTCCATTTTCGGAAACTGCTGAATCTTGATCCCCAGACTCAGCATAAATTAGTTTTCCGAGTCCCCTCTGGTTCGAACACCTTTCTCTATTTTTAGGTATTTATATGTTGATGCTTGATTCCCATAAGCGTAATATTCCTTATTGATAGCCGCTTTAAATTTCCTGCATTCCTTTTTGAGATGGCCAGGAATTTCACAGAATAAGCATTCCCTGTCATCTCGACCTATTTGTTTTTCATTTTCAATCTTAGCTTTTCCTTCATTTAAGGCATTAATTACACCGTCTCTTGATTCACTAGGCAAATCATGTGTCAAGCCTTCTTCTACTGCCTGAGCACGCAGACTATGTTTGGCATTACTCTTTCCATTGTGGCTTAACATGAATGCATCATCAATATTTTCAGCACTGCTTTGACAAACTGCTCACTCCATATCTTTGTCACGAAGTGCATTGCGAAAGCATTTATAAGCAATACTATTTTGCACATCATCCAATGCAGTAGGATATGCAAACCTCACTAAGCATTTCACATCCTATACTAGCGCAGGGAATTGCTCACCTTTCTTTTTTGTTCGACTATCCAGTTCACACTATTTTCTAACCTCAAATCTTGCCATTAAACTTGATTTAAGTTATGAATAGTCTTTAAGTTGTTCAGGTTTAAGATCAGTTAAAATACTTCTGGAATTTCCTTTCAAACATGTGGCTAGTTTCATTGCCCGTATATTATTATGACATCCATTTAATTCAGCAACCATTTCAAAGTGACTCATGTAATCCGTCCAACTTAACTTGCCATCACAGTAATCGGGCTTCGTGTTTTGTCCATCCCTATTAGCCCCAGGGTTGACACGTGACCTCTTGTTATAATCACCATTATTTAATGTCTCGCAGTTGTTAGTTGCATTTTGTGTTATTAACTGATTCATCATGTCAGTCGTATTATTAACTGAGTCTCGTAGTAACAGTAATTCAGTCTCTACATTACTGATTCTATCCGAATGTACTTGCTTATCATTGTCATTAATGACAACAGTCTCAACATTCTCCTCCCCATTCTGTTCAGATGAATGTTGAAATTCAGTTCTCCGAGAAACGTCCAGTTGACCGTTTGTTTGTTGGGGGTTGTGGAATTCTCTCTCGTCATTAACCGAGGTTGCCCCACCAGTCTTTGTAGTTCTGAGCATTTTGCCAAACTCCGTAAAGTAACCCAATCACTAAGGATTAGTTTATTCGAAAAGTGGGTTAATCAATATCCTACCTCTGCCACTAAACGTGTAACAACAGTCCAGCCCTCTGAGTTCTCCCCAACTGACCACACACGTTGTGGGCCAACCGATGACTTCGAGGTTCAAGCCAGGAAAACCAGAACACCATATCCCTTATAGCAACAGTAATAACGTAACAGATCGGTATATTGTTTGGTTCAATTACTGATATTAACCAATTATTTCAGTGTTGGTAGCAATATGCTAGTTCAATATATAGGTAATTGGATCACCAAGAGTTTTGGGTCACTGTGTCACCTGGTGGTTATTACCGACAACATGCAAATTAGCAGGAGCATAAGGTTCAGTTTCTTCTTTCTGTTAAATGCTGCTATTATTGAGTAACCGGAGAGTGTGTTTCAGTTTCTTCTTTCCGCTAAATACTGTTATATTTAGGAGTTGGAGTGTGTGTGTTAGCTTCTTCATTCTGTTAAAACATGTTATTCTTGATCTCTGTAAATGTGGGTCATCGGTAGGTAATACTCAGTTATAGTACCCCTTCAATATTCAGGCCATTCCCTATGGGCTACATAAAATGTGAGCAAGAGATCGGTGATCAGGCGCGACTTTGCAAGAGACAAGAAAGTGCCAACAAAAAGTTTGTCGATGTGCAAATACCCCAATCACAATGAGCCAAGCTCTAGGAGCTCAGTTAGGGTAAATGCACATACATAAAATTTGTATCAGCACTACAGGTACGTCTGTATCAACTACACTGTATTGATACAGACCAATCTGTAGTGCTGATACCTACGGCTCTAGCGAAATATGACGGCTCTCGCGAAATATGACTACGGCTCTCGCGAAATATGACTACGCCATTCCAACTCGTTATGTAAAACACCAACCGATTCAAACTCACATCGCGTTCTGTCTATTTATCTGATTCGGAATATAGAATATTTATGAATATCATAACCTCGACCCTCTCCCTCACCCCACTTCAGTCGAGGGCAATTCACGCCTTTTATCAGAAGAACACCAGGTAAACCCTTCCTTTATATGATCCATTGTAGTGATAAGATAGCGACGGGTTAATATCAAAGCGTGATAACACGAACCAAGCTTTTATCTTTATTGTTTTCTATCTATCATGCGACACACACGTCTTATCTACTTCGGTATGTATTTATTTTGTATAAATACTCACAAAGTAATGGCTGTATATGTACATGTGCATAATATATTGTGCATACGGCTAACAGTTTGGTAGGATTTAAAACGGTAAGAACAGTTAAATGTCTGAACGGAAGAAGTAGAATAGTTTGATTGGGCAGCCTGTTGCATCATATTCTCATCGTGGCGCGAACAAAAAACAACACACTTTGAACCCCAGTAATTACAGTTAAAACTAGAAGTCCTGTCACGAATAGTGCGCTTATCTAGGCTTAACTGCGCGTTGGAATTGCGCGCAATTGCCATATCGAATGGCATCCACAGCACGGCAGGTTCTCCTGGTTACTCATAGCAAACATAAGCAATGTTTCTGCCAATGGACCTCCGGGTTACCCGGAGGTCCATTGGCTGAAACATTGCTTGTGCACAGGCCATATGCACAGAAATTGATAGCTTTACTTGGGCCATAACGCGTTCATTAACGCGCATATCAACGTGCTATTTGTGCGCATTTCATGACAGGACTTCTAGTTTTAACTGTATATTATGTTATGAAGATTCCAATACTTCCGCATAATCCCCTTACTGATGCCATTAATGATCGTTACGTTGTGGAGTTCTCCGTTTTAGAGTGCATAGCTAAATGGTTAGACATACAACCTAGAAGGAAAAAAAAAAACAGCTCTCAATTATTCGAGTTTTCTTACGTGGGTTGAGTCTGAATCATAATTGTTGAGGGTTCAATAATCTATTGCGCCCCACTTTAGGCCATCGAGGGTTAAGTGGTTTACTTAAGGACGCAGTGCAAATGGCGCGAGTCAGAACCCAACACACATCCTTTTGATTACAAGTCCAATTCGCGTATGCCCTCATCCTACCGTGTCCTACATTGTATGTTTTAATTTGATCAGAGAAGAAGCCAGAGAAATTTGAACGGAGCGCCACCAGGTGTGTTCCGGTCGATATTCTCAGTTTTTACGTCACTAAATATAAAGAACATCGAATGCCAGATGCTATTTCTGTTTGTTTTACTTGATTCTCTCTTTATTCACCAATATTTATTTTTGAAACCCCGACCCACTTGTAAGGTAAGTTTATTACACGACTGTTCCCTATCTGTAGCAACACTAACCCATGCGGAAAATAAAAATTCGTTCCGCACACATCCTTCACGGACAATTTTTAAGAAGAAGCTTAATTTCACTGGGATTTTCTACAAATCGTGCATCACAATTAAAATTTCAATCGCTGGCGATAGTTAAAAATTGTAACATGGGTCCCCCTCACAAATCTGTTTGGCGATGAAATGTGTTCTTATTGTTGATAGTTCGTCTTCTGAGTTCCAATGTGTTCTATGTGCCGACTGACACATAGAACATCGGGATTCGGGGACGAGTAGTCAAAGGGATTGCCGAGTGTGCTTCTAATAATTTTATAGACGCGAAGGCGTGTAATAAACACAGAACGGATCACGCGTGTGAATGGATTAATCGATTTGGCATGAGTGTCATATTGATTAACCCATTCACACGCGTGTCTCGTTCTGTGTATATATCGCAACCAAATCGCATACAAAACTCCTAAAATGATATATCTACCAGCCGGACAATTTTAGTAAAGATGGCGTGCGGCAATGTTCTAGCAACAATTCTTCGAATCGTTTTCATTTTGGTTTTATTTGATTTATGTTCACAGCCATTGATACGTTTGTATTATGTGATGCTCGCATTTCAATATAACAATGACATGATTCTGTAGGGTATTTCGTTTTGTCAGCAACCAATCAGAAACACCGCCAAATTATAAACGACCCTAGACACAGTGGACGACCGCTGATAAGGTGAATGGTCTTAATCATTCCTGATATGTCGTTAATAAACAGCAATGCCTGACGCCTGAAAAAGTCATGTTGTTACTATTATTAAAACCACTACCAGTAAAACAGAATAAATAACTAAAAGAGGGCTGAAACGGAATTTTACAGTGGAAAATGGATGTCACAACAGTATATTTAACCCATTGAACTCTGGTGGTATATTCCATACCAGTTTAATGGCAGCAATTGGAAGAGCCCATATTCATTATTTGGGGTAGACCAATCAATATTTTCAACGTGCTGTCTCGGGGCGGCACGTTGAAAATATTGATTGGCCTTCAACACACACTTACTGAACAGCCATCCGATATAATGACGTTATGACGTATCATGTTCCAGACGGAAAAGCGGCTGCTCGGGTTCAAAATGTTAACTTTAAGTGGGAATACCAATCGTTAGTTACTGATAATTTAGCACTTTTACAAGTGGTCAAACCATAGTGGCAACACGTACTTTAAGGGGTTATGTATTTGTCATAATATCCATGTACAATCCCCGGTGACATGACGATAAGACTCCGAAATCAAACTTGTTTACAATGCCACGGAGAATCGAATCTAAAGCCACGACGAATGTTGGGAACCATTATTCTAACGGGTCCCAATCACGTGACGTGTTAGGCTGTTATGGAGATTCAAACTCACCAATGGCTCAAAACTCTGCATGATCTCTCGCGATTTACGCAGTTTTGTAGTTCGAGTAAAACTCCATTAATGTACTAGGGACCACTTGCAATGTGATAATATTCCTTATCTGTCAAAGCACAACATGCCTATCCCACTGCAAGGCGATTTATTGAAGAAAGACGATAAATAAAATGGTATGTTTGGGTGCGGTATTTGTAAAGAGAAAAGCTAACAACAAACCTTATAAGTACATCACATGTTAACCATTTACGTAACAATAAGGTCATAACCGATCAGAACGATTCAAACATCACCATTCAAATTCAATTCTTTTTACTTCATTTTGAGCCTCAAAAACATTATGATCCCTCACTGAGCTCGTTCCAAAGCGGGTTCCTGGCGCTAAAATCGGCATTATTGGTCATTAAAGACTAAGTGTTTTGCAAACGTTGTCTTTTATTTTGTCAATAAAACCTATTTTTTTATTTGCGTATTATTTTTCCCCCAGTTCCGTGTTCTGCAAATCCGTACGGAACAATATTTCATTCACCTGACGTCATGGATTCATCAAAAGAACTAAACGCTGCCCATTTTCGTAATCGGCAACTCGAAACATCGCATTCTGTCCGAGATCAAATCGGAAGCTGAGATGATAGCTGATTATTCGAATGCTAATTGGAAAAATAAATTGTTTTAAAGTTTTTTTTTTAATTAATGGATTCTATGTAAAAGGCGCGTGTAATAAACACTGAACTTCAATTTGTGTGAATGCGTTCGTCAATACGACACGAGTATCAGCGTAGGATAGTTATCGACACGAGGCCTGCAGTTCTATCCTTTTCCGCTGAGGGGACAGATTGGTTAGGTTTGAGCATTCTGTTCAATACAATGACACAAGTGCTTTTATTTATAGAACACTATACATGCAGACTATGTTCGTAAAGGTATCTCTCAAATGAAATATGCGTCCTACTGTTTATAAAAAGACTGCTTGTCACATATTAACCGTCTCAATACCCACGATTTCCTGGTCCGAAGCCAGAATCTCAAAATGGTCCAACATAGTGGGGCGAAAGTTAAAATTTCCCAAACAATGTTTCTGGATCGTTGACCACCGGTACAAACTTGAAACCTAACAAAATATATTTCTTCAAAACAATAATAAAGAAAACATGTCGTAAACGTTCGTTTATTATTATTATTTTAAAGAATTCCTATAAAATTCCTTTCGTTCAGCGATTTTTTCGTGCACATATCTATTTGATTGTCATATGCTTATAATAAGCACTTTCAAACAAAGGATATACATTTGTATGAAAATGATAAAATTGCACAATAAAAATTGTGGTTTCGGCAAATGGCTAGCATTTTTTCGTCAAAGTCACGGCTTTCAGAGAAAATGTTAGTGTAACGTCCCAACTCGGACCAATCGTCAAAAGAAAATATAAAGTGTCCAACAGGTTCAAGAGAAGTATCGTTAAGCTTTAAGAAAGTGGGGTTTGGGACACGACCCACACAGGTAAGTAACCCCCCTCCTAAAATAATACATTTACTAGGTATAATTCTGACTGGAAAATTATCTGAGATATTTACCCACGACTGTATACGCGAAGGGTCTAAACAGGGAACACCATACTCCGGTCTGCATTATTCATAAAAATATGATAGATTTAATAATCAACAACTCATCTAGATGATATGACATTTTATTCAACAACCATTCCCATATACGCAACATTCAAAGTCCCTATAACAAAATCAACGTTCCACAACCAGAATTGTGCTCACACAATCTCCATGCGTTGTCAGATAGGCTATATATCAATCGTAATTGATACTACCGGGCTACCATAGGAATGAATTCACATAAAAATATAATTTCTCACGAAATTACTAAGTTTTAGACGCAAGTTTCCACAAATCAAACTCAATAACATGACAATGAATACCACGGAAAAATAGAACATTTTGTGCCACTCGTCTCAGAAACTGAGTCGAGTGGAACAAAATATTCCAATTTTCAATGCAAACCACATCAGTGTGCGACCCTTCAACACAAACTTCTCAAAGGCTATTAACGGCCTTAAATTGTGGAAAACATGCCAAAAATACAGCATATACGCTAAATTCAGCAACTAGGTTTCCGTAATCGAATAGGTCACACTATCCGAATCACAATCCAGTGCCTGAGGTGAAAATATCTTTAACGTAAAATATGGTCAGATACGAATCGCAATTGGTGCTACCGGGCTACCATAGGAACGAATTCACATAAGAATATAACTTCTCACGAAATTACTAAAGTTTTAGACGCAAGTTTCCACAAATCAAACTTAATAACATGACAATGAATATCACGGAAAAAGAGAACATTTTGCGCCACTCGTCTCAGAAACTGAGTCGAGTGGAACAAAATATTCCAATTTTCAATGCAAACCACATCAGTTTGCGAGCCTTCAACACAACTTCTCAAAGGCTATTAACGGCCTTAAATTTTGTCGCAAACATTCCAAAATTTCAACATTCGACTGCGCAATACTAAGCCGTCATATCTCACATTTTGCGAATTCCATATATTAAGCACGCACACCGAATAACGTAAACTCAATTATAATTCTGCTCGGGGGTCCATGGATGGAAAATCTATCGAAGTGAATAACAACTCACCACACGACGTCCAAAGAAGAAAGTGAAACACTGTCTCTCTGCGTTTGCATATTTAACAACATTTCCATGCAAACTCCCAACAGTATCCGTTGCTGCACGGACTACACACACACCAAGTGTGTCAATCCAACACAACGGCTTGGCAAAAATCGTGCGACCTTCAACATTACCAAACTAGTTTTTGTTAAGGTCTAAAGGTGTGATATTTTATCGGTACATTACATGGGCTTTTATTAAGGTCTAAGAGTGTGATAGTTTACAAGACCAGGACGAAGTCAACACACTTCGGTACATTACCCCCACCCCAAGACGAAACGACCCCGTTTTAAGGAAAACCTTATCAAGAAAGAAATGTTCATCATCATATTTTCATGGTCCCTAAAAGGGACAAAATCTCAAAATACACTTCTTCGCAAAAAAAAATATATATATATGCCCTGGAATTTTGGCTTCTTATACGTAAGTTAAATTACAATTTTACTCTATTTCTGGAGCCATCCAACCAAGGAAAAATCAAACCATCAACTAAGCATAGGTAGGAACAAATGATTAAACCGATACAGAATAGCCCCCACAAGCCAACCTCATCAAAGTTGCAGCCACGGAAAGACATGCGACAAGAGATCTTACCGCTCGATTAGAAATTACTCCAGATCGATGGAAACATTGTATACCACCATCTACAAACAAGTTATAGGATACGGGCGACCTTTCCCTGGATACGCCTCCAGAAACACTGCTGGCCTTTATAATTTAAATGTATTCCATCCGGTGCCATATGAGACACTGCGACCTGCCTGTGATCAGGGTTCGACATTAACGTTTTTATGCACCCGACACATCGGTCTAGTCGCTTCAAAAATTACTAGCCCGGAACTGATTTGTACTTGCCCTGACCCAGTCCACGGAATTAAAGAAAAACGAGGACACGACCGGCGACGGTAAAAAAATTATATCGTACATTCGTTTAACTTTTGCAATCGAACCACAATTTATTTTTATTATAAACTATCGGTAAACTCAACTTTGCTTACTGGTACAGTCCTTTGATTTTGAAAAACCCAGGTGCGCATTTAGTTGCTTGCTGCTTTTGGGACTTTGGCACTCATTTTTTGGTGGGACGCGCTACATATAACATCAGAAAATGAGCGTGAAACGATACATGTAGTTACTATGATTTCACGTCCATTTCCTGATGTATCGTGCCCCCCCCCCCCCCCCCCCCTCAAAAGCGCGTCTTCTAAGTTGTAAGTCAACACGCATATTTCCAGATGTAATATTATCATGCATTGATTTTGTTCATAAAGAAATTTAAGAAAACTCACCTTGACATTTTGTTTCTCATTTCGAGGAATTGTCACTTTCCGTTTCGGCCACCACATTTTCAAGAAAAAGTACTGTGTAAAGACTGAGATTTGTACAAGTCCAATAAAACCGTGCACATAAGTTTCAGGTTCAAATAGATTTCGAGAAGTTAATTTTCCCAGCGAATTATCGAATCATAAGAGAATATAATTTTAATCCATTTGCACACAAGAAATCACGATAATTCACAGTATATTCCAGATTCAAAATGGAATTTCCCACACACTCTGACAGTCACACTGACACAGTTGAAACTTTATGACTTCACTCTGATTGACATATTGGACACACCAACGACGCTGTCTTTCATTCTATGCAGAACAAATTTTCAATTTGCAACAGGTAATTATAAGCTATGAGTCATGACGTCACAAGTTCCCGTGTTTCATTCAGACGGTGCAGATACGAGCCGACTCGAGTAGATCCCTTCTTCACAGTTGCGACAGGAGATAACTCGACGATATTATCATCACAGTATGTTTCGACATGATAATAGAAGGAGATAGAGTCGGATCGGCACACAAATATATTATATTTGTGTGCCAATCCGACTCTATCTCATTCGGTCTTGCTGCAATAACAAAAATGATACTTTTTTTCAATTAATCAGTTAGTGGCCTTAAAAAATTGAGGACGACGAGTCGGGCAAGTTCGACAGAGAAACAACAAGACCGGACCAAAATCTACTAGACAATGTCGGTCGGACGTGGGTTAGTGTCGAACCCTGCCTGTGATGTAAGTATTGAATACCATCACACACAGACCGCAGGGACTCATTAACAGCTAATCTCCGGATTTCGTACATTTGGCGAGAAACATTTCTTGTTTTCAATCTCGGAAACACACTTCCTAAAATTACATATTCAACTCTACAGGACTGCCATTTATTAATTATAGTTTGCAATTCTTCTAAGAATGTCACCAATGAAAAGTCAGTACTGTCCAGGTCATTACCTCCAATCTGAAGAAAAACCCACTTCACACCACACACGTCGACATTGTTCAAGTTATGTACTTTCCCCCCAGGTATTCCCCAAAACTGCACCCGGGTCCTTGGTATATTCAGGCGCCAAAGATTCAAGTGTCCGAGGATAAAACAATAAAGTCTCGTAATAAAACTATGGCCAGTGATCATCCCTTTCATGATTACCAATATGAAAGTCTATACTCTCAGTTACAGTTCGACACACAGCAACTACTACATATACGTAAGTCCTGCATACACAGATACACAGGTCAGCATCTCGACTAAGTATAAATAGTCTATATAGTAGACGACTATCAGAACTTCGTTATTTCATCGAAAAATACCAATCTTGTGATGAGGTTTATTTAACTGGCTGTCGAATTTTCACTACAGGTAACAAGTTTGTGATGAGATTTGATGATCATGCCGTCGAAATTTCAATGCGAATGTCCATTTTGTGATGAGGTTTATTTAACCCTTAAGCCCCCATATAGCCCCAAACCGCCACTTTTATATTGCATTGAAGCAGGTGCTCCCTTGTGTAATCTTTTTTATTACTCTTGTATGAAGACTGAATTTTCCCTGGCAGTGGTTCTACATCACTGCTGGCTGCCTGTATAGGCAGCCAGCAGTGATGTAGAACCACTGCCAAGTCATCAATAACTATGTAAGCAGAAAAAGGCCATAAATACTTTAAAATTAATCTGAGGACTTAAGGGTTAACCGGCTGTCGAATTTTCACTACAGGTATCAAGTTTGTGATGCGAAGCCCATCTTCCAATGACCTAAAACAAAAAAAATAACATCAGCAGCTGTACCTGTAGAGAAGGGAAAGACAATTACCCTTTTTGTCTGTTTAGCTAAGGAAACAAGTGTTAATTAGATGTTTTTAATTTTTCTTTTTCACTTGGGAATGACATCCGGCTCTGCAAATCTATATGGGAATTAAGCCATTTCCACTCGATCGACTGATTGCATTAGACCCACGGACACATCTCAATCGAAAAGATGCATACTTGTTCTGCAGAACTTAATTTACTTACAAAACCCTGGCTTACTCTAGCACCTCTAACACCACCCACCATACACATTCGCACCACACCCCCACCCCTCCAAAAAACCCGACCCACAAGCGTGCCATGCAAGTCGATCGAAATAGGCCACGTGATCGGAAACCACTCATCCATCCCACACAGTCCATATCTTAAATTGAAAGTCCCACCCTGCGAGCACCTAAAATCTTGGGAAACCCTCTAGGTCCGCACACACGAACACACACTGGCGTAATTGTACATATATTACAATATTCATTCCACAATAATTACACCTTTGTCAATAAGGTGTATTTATATCTAATTTTGTTTTCCATGAAAACATACTTACACCCCATAAATATAAAATTATTTAATATTCTGTACGTATGTGCAGACCCACGAGGGCCCAACCATTGAGGATTCACAATCATACTGCGACATGAATCGCCACGGCGATTCAAATTCTATATGTACATTTCTCTAATGTACATAACTTGCTACTTCAAGCACAGCGAATTCTATTGAGTTTTCGCTAGCTATTAACGTGCGCAAAAGTACCATCATAACAGCCTTCCAAATTATCGCCAAAAGACGCATACCATAAAAGATATCTCTACACAAATCTCCGATTCAATTTATTCCCAGCGAACTCCATTGGGTTACCGCTGGTCACCCAAGTGCACAACTGTCACCATATTAGCCTTCCAAATTATTGCCAAACGAACTCTGCAGAGTTATCGCTGGCCACTGGTATGCGCAATCTCCATACAATTACCATGCCAATGCACATTCCTCACACGTCATGACTTAATATATTATATTACAACTCTCCATCATAACGCATTAAAACACATTTCATGCTCGCAGGTAAGGCTCTCAATTATATATGCATGCTTTATCAGCAACACATTATATTAATTTTAAATATTGCTTTTCTCTAAACTGCGCCTCTACAATCAGTAGGGAATTTCGAACAGGAACCTCCCCACCATTGCAAAAACAGTTTAGAATAATTATTCAAAATCACAAACAGAAAGTCCTAAAATGCCGGCGTCAATTCCCTTATACTCAAAAAAATAAGAACTGCAGAACTTTAAACAAATAATGTCTACAGTTCAATCCAGGGCATACTGGCCACTTTCCATCCAAGGGGGCGGCGGAAAATTCGTCCCCGTCGGCTCGATGGTTCGTCGTGTGGGGAATATGCCACTTCACCATGATCCCCCCCCCCCCCCGAGCAGATTTGTCGTTAAATTCACCATTTCCTGTATAATTTTCCTCATATGAGGGCTGATTATTACCAGGCCCCATATCCTCACCCAAACTCGCCCCTACACGATTAAAACATTTTTTCAACCTGTTAAAGTGGACCACTTGTAAACGTCCACCATGTTCCCTACAAATAACATAATTGGCATCAGATAATTTTTTTCTAATTATAAATGGCCCTGACCAAAAGTTGGCAAATTTGGGTGTCTGACCCCTATTTATTCTAGGTACATAGAGCCAAACTCGATCGCCAACTTCGTAAGGCTTACCATGAACCCGCCGGTCATACATTTTCTTTCTGTACTTTATAACAGCTTCACATTTTTGACTGACTAACTGAAAAATGTTAGCCAAATGATTTTCCAAATCTTGCACATATTGCGATGGACTTAAGTCTTTCTCAGGAACATTACCAGTCACAATTTTCACTGGCAATCGTATCTCCCTTCCAAACATAAGTTGATTTGGTGTATACCCGGTGGTCTCATGAAGCGCACCACGATAGGCCATCATAGCAAAAGGCAGATAATACTCCCAATCACTATGATTTTCCTCCACAAAACAAGCCAACATAGCCACTAAAGTACGATTAAACCTCTCCACTTGTCCATCACTCTGTGGATGGTAAGGGGTAGTCCTAGTTTTTTTATTTCGAAGTATTTACAGATTTCTAGAAAAAGCTCCGATTCAAAATTTGCCCCCTGGTCGGAATGAACAAATTTCGGCATACCAAATCTCGAAATCCAATCTTTCACCAAAAATTCCCCAACAGTATGAGCTCGTTGATCAGGGATAGCATACGCTTCTGTCCATTTGGAAAAATAATCGGAAATTACCAATATGTAAACATTTCCATTGTTGGATTCAGGAAGTGGTCCTAGTATATCTAAGGCAATTCGCTCCATCGGCTCGGATACCCTATCGGTAACCATTGGCGCTCGAAGAGTCTTATTTGGAGATTTACGACGTTGGCAAACTTCACAAGTTCGGATCCATAGCTCAACATCTCTTTTCATCCTCAACCAAAAAAAATTCTGCCTAACTTTCCATAAAGTTTTAAAAATTCCTAAATGTGCTCCAACAATGGAATCATGAAAACATTTCATAACTTTATTGGTGTCTCCTTCTGGAACAATCCACAGGAACCTACTGCCACCATTAATTTCAAACCATTCTCGAAATACCATGCCATCTCTTACCACAATTTGATCCCACTGGGAGATATACTGTTTGTACATAACGGGTTCTCCCCTTAATTGTTCTACAGTTGGTTTAACTCCATTCGCTTTAGCGGCTAATAATTTCTTCAAAATTGGGTCCCTCTGCTGATTTTCAGCAGTGGCTACCACACTTACTGATAAATCAAGTGAGAAAGAACTTATAGGTATTCGACTCAATGCATCCGCATTTTTATGTTGCTCACCACGACGGTGAACAATAGACAATTCAAATCCACTCAAATATTCCAACCAACGTGCCACTTGACCCGTTGGTTCCTTGAAATTAAAAAGCCAACGTAGGGAACCATGGTCTGTCCTAAGTGTAAAATGTTTCCCAATCAAAAAGTGACGGAAATTCTTCACACTCTTTATCACAGCCAATAGCTCCTTTCGGGTCACACTATAGTTTCTTTCTTCAGGAGAGTGAACTTTGCTAAAATATGCTACTACTCGTTCTTGACCATCAACAAGTTGGGACAACACCGCTCCACCGCTCCACTGGCGTGATCGCTCGCGTCAGTGTCCAAAATAAATTCCTGGTTAAAGTCTGGAAATCTCAGTATTGGACTTTGAAACAACTTATTTT
The DNA here is from genome assembly GCA_031216915.1 of Pictodentalium vernedei. NCBI lineage: Eukaryota > Metazoa > Mollusca > Scaphopoda > Dentaliida > Dentaliidae > Pictodentalium > Pictodentalium vernedei. The sequence continues at coordinate 457,455,166 of CM062291.1, forward strand.
TCAAAATTTCAAATGCACTCTGACAATTCTGATTCCAGAGAAACTTTACATTTTTTCTCGTTAATTCCAATAGGGGACGGGCCAAATTAGAAACATCAAATATAAATTTTCTATAATAGGAACAAAGACAAACGAAGCTCCTAATATCCTTAACACATTTAGGTATTGGTCAATCCATGATCCGGGCTATTTCTTCAGGGTCAGCCTGTATTCCATCCGGAGACACACTATGGCCCAGATAGGACACTTGACGCCTAAAAATAGCACACTTTGAAGGCTTCAATTTCAATCTCGCTCTCTTAATTCTCCCCAATACCTCTTCTAATCTACTTTTTCAGGAGTACCCCCACCTTGGGGTTCCACCATGATCTCACTTGATTGCATTTCTGCAACCAGTTCACCCTGCTTTAAACATTGGGGCATACAGGTTAAATTAACTAGCCGCAATGGTACTATGCCATTAGCATTTTTCTCAACAAAGCACCGCCCCAACATAATGCCTGAATGTTTTTTAACAAAATTTGAATCAACCTCACAAACTCCCTTAACAACAGAAGTACTTTCTAAATATCCATCAACAATCATCTCGGAGGAAGGGGGCAAGACCACATCTTTAATCAACATGACGTGGTTCTGGCCTCGCATTTCCTCCGAGCACTTTAGGGGAAGGTCAACTCCTGCAATCTTAACTTTATTTATACTCAAATAAATCTCTACACCATACTCTCGCAAAAAGTCCATACCCAAAATGCCGTCACAAGGCAATTCTGCCACAAAAAAAGTATGTTTTAATTTGATTTCACCAACTACAACTGGCAAATCTATAACTCCAGCTACATTCACGGGCTGACCATTTGCCCCAAGAACTTCATGGGGTACAGACTTCAATACAGAAGGCTCTATACCAAATTTCTCTTCCACTACCTTGGTATTCACCAAACTAACGAACGAACCAGTATCCAACAAAAAATCAACTTCCTTTTTACACAGTTCAAGGGTTAAAAAAACATAACCAGACTTATTTCTCAAAGGGGTCCTATTACTTCCTGACTGAGGTTCGACTCCAACCTCAATCCCTAACCTTTTAATTGACTATCTTTTGACCACCGTCCACCTCCTCGACCTTGCCTTTCATAGTTTCCCACCGAACCACGTCTACCTCGACCCCAATTTCTGCGGTAATCATTAGACCTTAACTGTTGATCACAACCACTATCACAATTAGGACCGTTAACTTCATTCCTCAACTCTAGTTGCTCCAACCTTAATTTTGCCAACTGATCTTTCAATTCGTCTACTTATTTCGTCAATGCTCCTATCGTATCTCGTTCCAGAATAAATCAACAATATATCGTCACCTGAGTTGAAGTGTGTTCTTTGTGCCTACTAGCACCCTACTGGCAGCCTACTGGCGTGCCTGCTGGCGTGTCTACTGGCAGCCTATTGGCGTGCCTACTGGCACATAGAACACTTGAAACTCAGGGGACGACATACGTGTGAAAAGTCGACGTGATTTTCGATCCTGTAAATTTGATAAATGCTCTATCATAGCTATTAGGTGGTTCATAAAGCGTTGATCCTCTTGGGAGTTTATCAGTTCCTGAGAAAACATTCAAACGAAGAAACTGTAGAGTAACAAAAACATAATTCATAATAATCTGAGTTAGAGAGATTTGAAAGGTTGAACAAGAATCAGTTTTGGTGTAAGGTTTCTCAGTGACAATGACAGGTGCAGAATCAAGTTCCGTATCGATGAAACATAAATGGGAAATGTCATATGCACACCCAAACTTCATGTTTTTACATTGACAGAAGTTGACGAAACTTCTACTCTTCTATAGGACTCTTCTTCTAGAGCTAAACGAACCGCTATATCAAGGGTCTCTGGCTTTCCTCTAAGAACCTGCATTCGAACATCTGCGTCAGTCAAGGCGGCTATAAAAATTTCCTTGGCCAAATCATCTCTGACTATCAAAGGGACCTCGGGATAAGCACGTTTGACCAACCTCCTAATACTACTTGCCAATTCTGGCAAGGTTTCGCGAGCTGTTCGGCGACGCGATCTCAACTGTGATCTATAAATAGCTGTACCTCTATAGGGGTCAAATCTATCTTTCAAACTCTGCATAATTGTAGATGATACGGCCTTAATAGATGGATCTAAATCTTCATAAAATTGAAGGGCCGCCCCTCTTAGTGAAACTACTAACAATTTACAGGTAAGGGCCTAGGACCATTGATTTATTTCAACACATTTTTCGAAATGGGTCAAGCAATCATTAACATTGGTCGATCCATTAAACATTTCTGGTGAAACAACAGGTTTCTTTGGAAACTCAGGCCATATATGAGAATAGCTTCGCTGTTCCCTATATTGTTGTGGCAACATATGGTAATCACTGTCCGGAGAAGACACACGCTGTCTCCTAACAGGTGATGTCACACGGTGCTCACCGACCGGTGACATCTGGGTCAACCCTTCATATCCACGCTTGGGAATAGCTCCCTCATGTGACAGGGATGTACTAGCTCGACATGCAGCATCAGAACTTTTTTTCTTCTTAATTAATTCACTAGTCTGCTCTTCCAATGCCCCAATTGATTTTTGTATTATTTCCATCTGTGTCTGAAAATATTTTGCGAGTCTATCTTCCATAGTTTTAATATGTGTAACTTCCCGCGAAACGGAATCAGACGTATACAATGGGTGTGGTGTAACTTCCGCCATCTGTGTATGTAACTCGTCCCCTTCTAGCCCCCTAGATAAAATTTGCGAAATCATGAAGTAATCTTGAAGATTACGTCTAACACCACTAGCCCTACTTTTCAATATACCATATCATATAACAAGCAAAAAAAAAAAATTGTATTACGTTTATTACTCAGAAACCACCTATTAATCCCAGTTTCCACCACAGCTTATCAAATGTCACCACTACGGAGACAATATACCCAACCTAAAATATATTTTTTTGTATCCTGTCGGCGACGCCAAAAACTGTAACGTCCCAACTCGGACCAATCGTCAAAAGAAAATATAAAGTGTCCCACAGGTCCAAGAGAAGGGTATCGTTAAGCTGTAAGAAAGTGGGGTTTGGGACACCACCCACACAGGTAAGTAACCCCCTCCTAAAATAATACATTTACTAGGTATAACTCTGGCTGGAAAATTATCTGAGATATTTACCCACGACTGTATACGCGAAGGGTCTAAACAGGGAACACCATACTCCGGTCTGCATTATTCATAAAAATATGATAGATTTAATAATCAACAACTCATCTAGATGATATGACATTTTATTCAACAACCATTCCCATATACGCAACATTCAACGTCCCTATAACAAAATCAACTTTCCACAACCAGAATTGTGCTCACACAATCTCCATGCGTTGTCAGATAGGCTATGTATCAATCGTAATTGATACTACCGGGCTACCATAGGAATGAATTCACATAAAAATATAATTTCTCACGAAATTACTAAGTTTTAGACGCAAGTTTCCACAAATCAAACTCAATAACATGACAATGAATACCACGGAAAAAGAGAACATTTTGTGCCACTCGTCTCAGAAACTGAGTCGAGTGGAACAAAATATTCCAATTTTCAATGCAAACCACATCAGTGTGCGACCCTGCAACACAAACTTCTCAAAGGCTATTAACGGCCTTAAATTGTGGAAAACATGCCAAAAATACAGCATATACGCTAAATTCAGCAACTAGGTTTCCGTAATCGAATAGGTCACACTATCCGAATCACAATCCAGTGCCTGAGGTGAAAATATCTTTAACGTAAAATATGGTCAGATACGAATCGCAATTGGTGCTACCGGGCTACCATAGGAACGAATTCACATAAGAATATCATTTCTCACGAAATTACTAAAGTTTTAGACGCAAGTTTCCACAAATCAAACTTAATAACACGACAATGAATACCACGGAAAAAGAGAACATTTTGCGCCACTCGTCTCAGAAACTGAGTCGAGTGGAACAAAATATTCCAATTTTCAATGCAAACCACATCAGTGTGCGAGCCTTGAACACAAACTTCTCAAAGGCTATTAACGGCCTTAAATTTTGTCGCAAACATTCCAAAATTTCAACATTCGACTGCGCAATACTGAGCCGTCATAACTCACATTTTGTGAATTCCATATATTAAGCACGCACACCGAATAACGTGAACTCCATTATAATTCTGCTCGGGGGTCCATGGATGGAAAATCTATCGAAGTGAATAACAACTCACCACACGACGTCCAAAGAAGAAAGTGAAACACTGTCTCTCTGCGTTTGCATATTTAACAACATTTCCATGCAAACTCCTAACAGTATCCGTTGCTGCACGGACTACACACACACCAAGTGTGTCAATCCAACACAACGACTTGCCAAAAATCGTGCGACCTTCAACATTACCAAATTAGTTTTTGTTAAGGTCTAAAGGTGTGATATTTTATCGGTACATTACATGGGCTTTTATTGAGGTCTAAGAGTGTGATAGTTTACAAGACCAGTCCGAAGTCAACACACTTCGGTACATTAGCATTCAAGAAACCAACATGTTTTTTTCCGACGGACAACAAAATTTCCGACAGACATGGTCATGAGGTGGGAACAAAACACCTCTGGCTTTGGGTCTGAGAATTTCACTCTCCACAATAAACTAACTAGAACGTTTGTTTTGATCTGTTACTGTCTGAGCTTGTGATATCTTTAAATTTTTTATTGCTTCAGAATGTTCTGACAGAAGTCACAAAAAAACTCAGGTACCGATCCAATCGAAATTCCTTCTCCAGTTTTGCAGTCGCAGTACTGTCGGTTTGCCCCGAGTTGGCAATGTTTTTCGGTGTTTGGCTATTTAGACGTTTCTCATAATTTGTTTATGTCATATTTACCTCAGTTTGAGATAGCTGAATGTCTGAATGTTTTTTTAATAAACGTGAGACTCGCTTCAATGGTTTGTTTAGCATGCTGTTAGAGCGCAGTCGTCATGGGTATCAAATTCGCTTTTCACGGATATGCAATATTTCCACGGTTGCCATAATATTGGATTGTAAACACCAATTATAGTAATAGTCAACAACAATTTAGTTGATGAGGCATCTGATACAACCCGGGGTTTCATTAATTAAAATTTTTCTTATGATAATTTGTATTACCTGGTAAACGTATGTGTGGACATCACTGGCCACGCGTGGATTGCGACCGGTCCACGGCGACTGTACTGTTACTTCGCCACGATATGGTCTTAGCTACGGATTTGTCGTTAACCCTTTACCTAACATGAAAAGCAGACGACACTTGCAAAAAAAAATATTGAATAACTAATTTTTTTCATTTTTTGTCTCAAAAACATAGGTTATGACCCCTCGTTGGAACGAGCTCGACGAGTAATGTTACTCGTTTTATGGCTTCACAGTACGATGTTATTGACGTCAGTGGCATGCAATGTTGTTTTTGGGCCTTATTGGTGTGAGTGCATTGGTGAGGGAGAAGTGACGTCATGTCATGTGTCCCGGTTACGTCATGTCGTGTTGCCATGGGGGCTCAGCTGAGCGGCCATACCATCATTACCATAGTGATAAGTCATGTCAGGGCGCGTGCACAGAGCGTGTCGTTGGGGTGATACGTGTTTTCTTCGTCCATTTTGCTAACTTGGGGTCGCCATCTCTTGGAGATTTAGTCTTAATACTGTGTTGTTTTAATATGTAAATCTTGCAGTGTACATTTACCTTGATGAGGCTCTTGATTTTTTTTTTGTTTTGGTGGTGTAGAGGTTCAGACATTTCATGTCAAATGAGGCCAAATTTGATAAACTAACCGTACACTAACCTCTCCATCCGTTCATTGTAATATAGCTTTTGAGATGTATTACTACTTACCTTCTCAATAGAGATTTATTCATAATGCTGTGTTGTTATAAAAGTTTTTTTTGTGTAGTGTACATTTGCCTTAACTGAAGTCTTGGAGCGATGCAATATCCCTTGGCCTCGCCAGGGGTAACTGCGTTTTATACAAGCGCAAGTGCAAGGCACTTAATGGTAATTACCCAGGCGTGGGCACGGTGGCGCCGTGTACTAAGGCGTTTTGCACGTCGATGGTGCATCTGTCTTCAACCAATGCTGACCCTTTTTTATGTGGAGTTAGTACGTTGGGAAGTCTGACAGATGCACTACGTTGTTCGGTGGTTCTCTCTGGATACCCCGGCTTCATCCTTCCGAAAACTGTCCGACATGAGATGACCTTGGCCGTCCTAAGTGTTATTGCGCCCCAACAAATAAATAGATAATCTTCCTTGGGAAATATCTATACCGTAGAAGTTTATCCTAGTGTATTTATTCCCTTCTAAGCTCGCGGCTGATCAACCATTTCTTTGTTTCTTTTATAAAAATGACCCAAACTAGTTGAGGTTGCTGAATCCATCTACATACGTGTTGCTGTTTGCTGTGACCTGTGGGAGATTTTGTGTACTAAGTCTAAGTACATACTGCCTAGGATATCAACAGAAGTCCCGAAGTCTTACGTGTAACTAGATGTAAAGACACAGTAGAGGTTGGGCGTTACATTTTAGCTTTTGTTCGTTTGTGCCAAACTAATGTGTCAGTGATTGTTTGGATATCCAAGTGAAGGAAAATGGTTTCACAAGCTCTGTTCGATGGTTCTTTCCTTGTTTATGTTGTGGAATCGTCTTTACACTACACCTTCATATTATTGCAACTGGTAAGACTAAACCATGATCAATTCCAGTCAGAAACTAAACTGAAAGCTATTAAAGGGCTGATGAATTGTTTATTTGGGGAAATTAACCATGAATTCATTTGAAATTTTCGTACCGAGTTCACTGAGATCGAACTGAGCCAAGGTTTCATGTCAAATAGTGATGGATTTAACAATTTTCCTAACGCAGACGATATCAAAATTTATTTATTTAAATATCGTTTTTTAATTGTTTTTCGAAAAATTTCAACAAAACCATATCATGTGACCCCTCAATGGGACGAGCTCGACGAGCTCGTTCCAAAAAGGGGGTCACATGATATGGTTTTGTTGAAATTTTTCGAAAAATAATATTTTTTCAGCTGCTGAATTTGCATATTACGCGGGCGGATGCGGACGATTCGTTGGGTAAAGGGTTAAGATTCGTTTAACCACATGTGTAATTTACGCATTTAGATAACATAACCACTAAAGAGGACCAGCGCTGTTCACAAATGTTTCCATCCAAATATTAGTATTATATTTCAATTTGTGCCGCACAAACACAGCTGGTAACCCCTCATTGAAAAGAGCTGTGTTTTCGAGAGAAAATATTTAGATATTCAAGAAATATCTGCAAATATCGACTCCTGTTCGCATTAGGTAGACAGTTAATGCAAAATAAGAGAAGTTTAATTCAATTCTACTTCTCAGATCAACCGACTCATAACGCTACCACGTTGAGGTTGACTTATGACGTCATCGATGTATTAGACGAGTTGTGAACGATATTTTCCTTCATGGGGTATTTGATGGTGATTTTGCGATAAATATGCGTTCACCATTTTACTGCGATAAACAGGCAGCCATAATACATAGCACATAACAGAACTGGAAACCTTGTGGGCTTTTTAATTTTAGTGGTACCACCATTCATTAATCGATGAACAGCGAATGCGGAATATTATATCTAAACATTTTATTGTAGGTTATTCTGTATATGTCTTGATCTTCCTGCCTCTGGCCCATGGATATGACGGTCGCCGATCCGTTCCACGGGGTTAGTATTAGTGTTTTTTCTGTTATTTTGAATTATTTGAGGTCAATCACTTTAACCTTTGCCCAACGAACACAATATCAAAATTTGTATTTTAATTATTGTTTTTTAACGTTTTTTAAAAAATTTCAAGAAAACCATATCATATGACCTACAGTTAAAACTAGAAGTCCTGTCACGAATAGTGCGCTTTTCTAGGCTTAATTGCGCGTTAGAATTGCGCACATTTGCCATATCGAATGGCATCCACAGCACGGCTGGTTCTCCTGGTATACTCATAGCAAACACAAGCAATGTTTCTGCCAATGGACCTCCGGGTTACCCGGAGGTCCATTGGCTGAAACATTGCTTGTACACAGGCCATATGTACAGAATTTGATAGCTTTACTTGGGTCATAACGCGTACATTAACGCGCATATCAACGTTCTGTTTGTGCGCATTTCATGACAGGACTTCTAGTTTTAACTGTATCATTGGAACGAGCTCGACGTGCTCGTTCCAACGAGGGGTCGCATGATAAGGTTTTGTTGAACTGATCTCAAAAATATAGTTTTTTCAACAACTTACTTGTAAATTACGCGTGTGGATGAGGCAGATTCGGTAGGTAAAGAGTAAAAACACTTGACACGGTTTTATCGTTCAAGGTATCAGCACAATTTTCTTTAAAGTCTAAATTCTACGAACAAATGAAACTATTAGAAACAAATTTCGACGACTATTTCGCATTCTTCTGATTTATTGGAAAGGTTGCCATAGATGGTGGAAAGACTAACCAGAGCTACTGCTAATTTCGAGAGCGAAGTAGAACGCTTGATACAGTTGGGTGGAGTCGAAACAATGCCTTTAATACAACTAAACATTTGTTAGATGACAACCCAGCGGACTTGGAAAAAGGGCTCTAAAAACAGACAACTGTACGCGACAGTTCCGCTTTTCGTTGTGCAAATATGTAATTTTGTCAGTCTTTTCTGGCTGTTTTATCACGTGATAAATTGTTTTGTACATTATATCACAGAATGTAATAGTTATCATCACTCGTCAGAGTCTCTTCTAAATAAATTGTTTGGATTTTTAATTACATTTTTAATTACATTTCAGTTACAATGTGCCAGGTTTGTGATGATCGTACGTCAGGCCGGGAATGTGCTAAGACATCAGAGACCCAGATGTGCACCTACTGTAAAACAACACTCTATTTACTCGGTTCTACATACCAACAAGTAACGGAGTAAGTATTTTGTGTTCGATCAAGTTTGTCTCTTTGTAATAAATTCATCGGCCCGTGCAATAACGGCATTTAAGATGTCTTTTTCAGTATTTCGTGATAGTTGTCAAAACATTACAACAGGTAACGTTTCTTATTTGGGGGAGCGGTGGCTCAGTAGGCAGAGGGGCAGGCTGCAAGCCGAGAGGTCCTCGGTTCGAATCCCACCTGCGGCAACCGCGTTGTGTCCTTGGTCAAGACACTTCACCCCCTTTTCCTATGTGGGGGCACGGTGACGTCATGTACTAAGGCGTACTGCACGTTGATGGTGCACTTCACTTCAACCAATGCTAACCCTGCTTGTGTGGAGTTAGTATGTCGGGGAGCTGACAGTAGCTCGCCGTTGTTCGGTGGTTCTCTCCGGGTACTCCGGCTTCCTCCACCCGTAAAACTGTGATGGTCATCATTAGCCATTGTGCAGAAATATGTGACCTTAAACCCCAATAAATAAATAAATAACGTTTCTTACTTGGGTGGAGGGTTGTAATCGCCGAAGTCGCGATGGAACGACGAACTGTACAGCTGGGTAATGGAGGGATAATGAGCGAAAAGATAAAACAAAAATTTCAAGCGAAATCAATATCCCCTAACATTGTTTTTTAATTAGTTTCATCCTGTAGACATTCTGTGTAAGGGCGATGACTCACTCATCACGGCATTAAACTTCAAACTAAAAATACAACGGTTCGATCCCCGCCATGGGTAAATGCGCTGTTTACTTGGGCAAGGCCCTTCATGCCCACTGCCCTCGCGGGGGCAGGATCGCACTATGTACTAATGCATACTGCACGTGCATGTCTATGGTGCAATTGTCTTCACCCAATGCTAACCTTGCTTGTGCGGGGTTAGTACGTTGGGGAGTCTGATAGTTACTCGCCGTTACTTGGTGATTCTCTACGGATAATCCGGCTCCCGCCACCCGTAAAACTGTCCCACACGAGGTGACATTTACTGTCGAAAGTATCGTTAACCCTTTACCCGACGAATCGGTCGCATCTGCCCGCCTAATATGCAAATTCAGCAGTTGTAAATATATTATTTTTCACAAAATATCAACAAAACCATATCATGTGACCTCTCGTTGGAACGAGCTCGTTGAGCTCGTTCCAACGAGGGGTCACATGATATGGTTTTGTTGAAATCTTTTGAACAATTTCAAAAAATAATATTTAAAATAATAAATTTTGAGATCGTCTGCGTTGGGTAAAGGGTTAAACCGCAAAAATAAATAAATAGACGTTTTCTCTTCTGTTTGTAAGAACAAAACATTACATTGTTTCACAACTAATACATGTGTGTGAATGCTTTTGTTTTGGGCATAAGAAAATCTGAAGATTCACTCTCCGTGTTGTCTGAATAGCGGGATTGGAATTCAGGTTTTTAATTGTGTTTTATAAGCTCCGGTGATACCAAAGAGGAAAACTTCAAAAATCAAGAACATTTGTTGGCGAGAATGTTGCTGCTGTTGTTTGGCGATTTTTTTTTTGTGTGTGTGTGTTCGTTCGTTTACATTTGGTTGCTCTCGGGGGTTTTCGTTTTAACCCTGACAAGAATGAATTTGTGTTTATGACAGTGCTAGTTATATTGGATTGGAAAGTGCCAATTGACACTATCCAATCAAATGTAACAGTGCAAAAATTATGAAAACAACTCTTTATCTAAGAAAAATTGAGCATTCTGCGAGTTAAAAAGACATTTTTTGTGACTCAAGTTATTTCCGATTTTTAAGCAGATAAGGAGCCAAAGTGATGAGTTTAACTCTCCATACATGTAGAGTAACTTGATGAGAACGCATCATGTTGTTAACAGGAGGAAAATTATAACAATCACATGCAAATTTTCAGCTTATGGCCAATATGTTTCAAAGGCGAAAACAATATTTCTACTTTTTTTTTCTTTCTACTTTTTAAAAATAGTTCATAACAAACGCGGTTTTGCTTTTTTTCTTTTTTGTGCCTTTTTGTAGGGGGAGGGGTGATTAGAAGATATATATGGATCCATCTTATAGGTGGAGATTAGCAATAACACTCTAGTGTCACCGAAATGCTCTGTTTCAAGATTTTTTTTTTTGGAGTGCCCCAACCCCATACGAACTGTTTAACTCATTGCTGCCGGAGGAATCATTCGCGACAGCTATGCCATGTCTGCTTTTTAATAGAGAGTTAAAGACAGTCCATTAACTTTTGAAGGAAATACATTTATCACGAGGAAATGATCAGCGTTCTACATTCTGATTGTTTGTGCCAAAGACAAGTTGGTACATATTTTTAGTTTTTTAATAATATACATTTATCTACAAATAATATTAAGGTATTTTTCAATGGAATGCGTAGAGATGGTAAGTTCTTCTGATCTCATCTGTTTTGACTTATCAATCCAGGTGTGGTAGTGACACCGAGTGTGAGACGCTGTGGTGGGCCGGGACAAAACTGGACGCCCGATGTCCACAACACGACAGTGATTTATTGAGCCATCACATTTACCATGCCACCTGCCATTATTGCTGTAGGGCAACGGAGAATAGTGCACCTTATTGTGAAAAGGGGATTATAACGGAAAATCACGGAACGTCATTTTCAGCAGGTTAGTGGAGGTTACTTAGTTCTCAACCCCTTACCCAAGGAATCGGCCACATCCGCCAGAGTAATATGAAAATTCAGCAGCTGAAAAAAAAAAAAATTTCAAAATATTCAACAAAACCATATCATGTGTCTCCTCTTTGGAACGAGCTTGTCGAGCTCATTCCGACAAGGGGACACATGATATGGTTTGGTTGAAATTTTTGGAAAAGTTTAAAACAATTATATTTAAAATAATACATTTTGATAGCGTCTGCGTTGGGTAAAGGGTTAAAATGGTCAATTCCACCAGCATAACTGGCTGATGATGAAGAGAATGCCGATATTTCCTTCTTATCCATGGATATAACAACTCTCTATACAATGAGATTGCTGGAACGTCAGCGGAATTTCGTTGCCACTGAGACTGCACCCCAACTCCTCCAAAGTTGAGGTAAAATAATCAACGCGGCAACTTCCTCCAATTCATGATGTTTGATGACTTGAAAACTGTTACACGATGACTGTAACATAAATCAGAGTGTAGATACCTCCACTTCACCTAACGTCACTGCGTTTCCCTAGTGCGGAAACTAATAACATTGCATCAACTTTCCAATTTCGGCACTTCTATTTTGTCAATAATAACTGAAACTTTTTTAAAATATTCAATTTTTGTTGCCACGAAACATGTGGACATCATCAACATATTCATTTTTCACATACATCCAAGAAAACTCTTTATCCTTTTACCCAACGCAGGCGATATCAAAATTTATTATTTTAAATATCATTTTTTTAATTTTTCAAAAAAAGTCAACAAAACCATATCATGTGACCCCTCATTGGAACGAGCTCAATCAGCTCGTTTAAATGAGGGGTCACATGATATGGTTTTGTTGAAATATTTTGAAAAATTTAATTTTTTCAACTGCTGAATTTGCATATTACGCGGGCGGATGCGAGCGATTCGTTAGGTAAAGGGTTATAAAGCAATCGACGATTTCGATGCGTCATGAACTTGGAACACTTTCGAGAAATTGTTATTGAGCGTTGGTTATTTATAGCAACTTCCGGAACCCTAAGATGATGGCAGTGAATAGACATTCCTGTAATATTACAAATTATTGTGATCAATTTTCGGCAACATGGTCTGAGGTTTACGGCTCGGAGCTTTTGTTCAGCCGAGATGCGAAGCGTCGAGGTTTGATATATGTTCCGAGCCCCAAACCTCAGACCATGTTACTTTCAACTATCACAGAAACGCATATGTCCCAATAAGACCCCACCCAAAACCACATCGTGAAATGGATAAGGTAACTATTTAACGATGACACATTTAGTAAATAAACTTCTCGTGTACCCCAATACATCACTGTCAGGTCGATGTAATTCCATCTTAGTTCACATCATGAACAAATTCACGATTTGAACTGAGATGGAGTAACCTCGGCTTTTTCTATAAGTGGGTTATTAGCATACATTTATAGTATGATCGCTGGCCTCGAAAAGTACAACGTTACAGCCAGTGTGCACTTCGAATTTCCCTCCATTGTTATCATATTTTCAAATTATGTCACTTGGTGTCGTCCGACGGCATTATATGCCGCTTGAGCCGCAAACATAGACGCAACTAAGAAAAGCCCTTGACCAATCAGACGGCGAGGGTTTTAGTCTTTTAGGAAAATAATGTGACCAATGAACCTTCCAGTTGTATAAAAATCACTGGTCGCTTTGTTGTATTATAATTAATTTCCGCTGGTGTTGAGTGGTTTAAATATCATAGAAATCCCCTCTAACTGCCTCAGAACATATCATAACATGGTTTTCAAATGATATCACTATTGTAAATAATTAACCAAACTGGTCACTACATTCGAGTAATGTTTTTGTTATTTAAATAGCACAGTTTTGGTAAAGGGTGATCGGCTTTATGAAAGAGGTTCCCAGAATGAGTTGTAGCATTCTGGGCCAATTGGATAGACTGCAACACTTAAACTTTCGATAAAGTGTTGAACTGGTGGCAACTTCATAATGTATCCCACTCATTACACAAACAAAGTAATGGCATCCCAGACAATTAATTAAGGATACTCAAACACTGTTTTCATCCTAGTACATCGTCTTCTGAACAAATCGATTACTTTTTTATTACATATTTGTCTCTTCCTTTAGAATATAATCAAATTTGAAAAAAAATGACTGTTTAACCTGTCATCAAACACAACTTGTAGGCAAAATGTGTAAGATTTTTTTTTTTTTTTTTTTTTGGGGGGGGGGGGGGGGATAAATGAAAACTTTCCGACTCAAAAACATAGCTTATGACCCAATCTTATGGCTCGTTTCAATAACGTTTTCTCAAGCTATGTTTTCAGAGGAAAAATAGAAAAAAATAATGAAATCGGAATGGGGATATGAAAAAAACGCTGAACGGATCTCGTCTTTTCGTTGGATAATGGCGTTAACCCTTTACCCAACGCAGTCGTTTCAAAATTTATTATTTTAAATATCATTTGTTTTTAATTTTTTCAAAAAAATTCAACAAAACCATATCATGTAACCCCTCTTTGGAACGAGCTCGAGGAGCTCGTTCCAAAGACTGTCACATGATATGGTTTTGTTGAAATTTTTCTTTCGAAAAATAATATTTTACAGCTGCTGAATTTTCATGTTACGCGGACGGATGCGGGTGATTCGTTGGGTAAAGGGCTAAAAGCCAAAATGTATCTCCACCAGAAAATTATACGCAACGAAGTTAGTCCATCTGTAGTATGAAGAATATACCTGCAGAGGCTTGGTGTACCAAATGTTCCCCACGAGTGGTGAACATTTGGTACACCAAGCTACTATAGGTATATTTTGTTTATACCATGGTCGTCAGAATATTAAGAGTCGCTATTACTTTTTTCTCGATTTTACTAAGCAGCAGCCGAACGTACGTGCAAATTTGTTTTTGTTTACATCAGCATCTGTTGGCGGTACTTCCGCTGTCAATTTTATCACCGAAACGAAATAGAAAAAGAAACCGGGCCTTTACATTTTAATAACATAATAGCATACTATTTAGAGTTAGGTGTGTTTTGTTAACATGAGACAATGCATGTTTGTTAATGTTTGGTGTTTTATGGGGGTAAACCCATTTAAAAAGGTAAAAAATAATTGCCACTTTCATTCCACTGTTCGCGAAGCGACGTGCGATAAATTTAGACAAGTTCGCATCCAGGTCGACGTCACCAATGGTCAAGGATGCAGTTCAACGGTTGGTGTAAATTTTACCTATTGAAATCCCATTGCTGGCGTGCTCACCACAGTTGGTGTATAAAGCTAAAATTTTGATCATAGGCTTTTAATATATAGCAGAATAGGTAAGCATGGTATACATATTTTTCTAGTCCTTGTCTTAATGCAGTAATTTGTTTCTTTACTTTATATTCTGTTTTGAAATCATTATATTGCTTTTCAACTGGCGAATGGTAGAACTATACTTTGATTTGTATTTATGAGGCGTTATCTCGTCCTGAGATTAACTTAAAGCCTATGAAGTAAACAGGGTTGATCTAACATTTCAAATAGCATTTTTCCGGCAATTCTAGGTACAAGAAAACTGAACCTCATAAAACGTACTACAGGCCAAAGTCAGATTTAAGCCATCCCACTTTCTAGCATTAAATAATATTAAATGAATATGAGGGTTGGAACAATCAACATATATCAACTATGCATCCATAAATCTAGTCATGAAGCTATCTTGTTAAGAAAAAAAATATCGATCTATCCAAAATAAAGAAGAATAACTCCATCGCTACCGATGAAATATTTCTACTAAATATACATTCAGTAGCTTTTGTAGAAAGAGGTCATGTAATTTTGAAATCATGTTATATTGGTCATTCAATACGTTCACATTGTTTTTTTTATCGGAGGGAGATATGTGACCAGAATATGTTCCCAGCCAATTCCTTTGAGACCCAAATACATTATTCTTGATTATTTTGATTTTAATAGTATCAGACGGCTGTATTATAATCCGATGTCGCTGAGAGATGCATATCACAATATTCTGTCATTTCTCAAAAAATCATCATCTTTTTTTTTAGAAATTTTAATTTGTTTTTAAGTTTGTAAGGTAGCATATTGAACATGTTATTATAGTGGTTGACTAATCAGCATTTCCGGAAAATGTTTGCATTGTTTTTCATTACTTTTATGACAACTTATTTATCTGTCACGAAAGCTTATTGCACATCATTTGTTTTACTAACTTCACTGATTTCAAATATTGCGTTTCGCCGCGATGTAACCAGTTGATGTTGTTATGGCTTAAGCACCAAGCATTGATAAATCAAGAATATATCTATCAACTCAAGTTTCAAATGATCTCAGGAAATACCATGTGGATTGAAAGGTTCAAATGCTCAGAAATGGTTTTATTTGTGAGTACAGGCAAAACGGTGTTTTTTTTTCACCCGTCTTTGAACAGTCATGAGAATGTGTTATGTTTCGTCCTCACTTGTAAATTAACTTGGGTATCCACTCCCAAACCATTGATGTCTTCTATATCAGGGATATGGCGACAGGGTGGGTGTGGAGGGGAAGGAGGGGGGGGGGTGTCCTACCGCCCTCTCCCCAGCTAGGAGTATTTTTTTTCAATAGCTGGAAATTCCGAGGTCAAAAAGCAAATAGCTGGAAATTCAGTAAATTAACATTGTTCATGAAAAATATTAAAATTCCAACTAATGATGACAAATTTTGATCATTTATTTCCAACTGGAAACTCGAGTTTCAAATTTCCTGCTCTAAAATTGGCATGACCTCAAAATTTCGACACTGACATCAATCCGGTAAATTTTCTGACCCAGACACATTATAAATGATGCTTTTTCCGTTTCAGGACCAGCGAAAAGTTTCAGAAGGGTTCATAACCCTTTACCCAACGCAGATGATTTCAAAATTCATTATTTTAAATATAATTTTTTAATTTGTTTTTTTAAATTTCAACAAAACCATATCATGTGACCCCTCTTTGGAACGAGCTCGACGAGCTCGTACAAAGAGGGGTCACATGATATGGTTTTGTTGAAATTTTTCGAAAAATAATATTTTTTCAGCAGCTGTACTTGCATATTACGCTGGCGGATGCGGGCGATTCGTTGGGTAAATGGTTAAAAGATATCACCCAGCGCTGCAGTGCATCCACCTATCGAAACTACTCCCAGATGGAATTTACACCGGTGGCACAACCCCCACCCCACCCCAGCTGAAACCCTCTAGCCACATCCCTGTTTTATATATGAAACAATCCACTCTAAAATCAGAGCTATCATCGGTGTTAAAACTAACCCACTCCAAAACAATAGATATATTCCGTGTATAAAGCAATCCACTGTAAAACAATACACATCGTGCGTATTTTAAGTAACCACACAAAACAATAGATCTTCCATATATAAAGTAAACCACTCACAAATCATAAATATCTTCGAAGTACAAAGTATCCCACTCAAAAAACAGACACACCCTTTATGTGAAAGTAACCCACTCACAAACCAGACATTTTTCATATATTAAATAATCTAACCATAAAACACAAATGTTTCCATTTATAAAACAACCTATTCAAACGCCATTGATATATTCCACGTGTAATGTAACACACTTCCAAACCATCGATAGATTATATATATATAAAGTAACACACTCAGGGGGCACGGTGGCGTTGCGGTAACCGGTTCACGTCAGATCACCGAAGGTAAGCAACCTCGGGCACGGTTAATCTTTGGGTGGGTGACCGTCTGAGCGATCGATTCGGACCTCCGTGTTATGTCCTTGGACAGGGCACTTCATTCACCCGTCGATTGTTCACATGGGGGCTCGAAGACGCCGCGTACTAAGGCGTACTGCACGTCGATGGTGCGCATGTCTTCAACCAATCTAACCCTGCCTGTGCTACAGTGCGGAGTTACGATGTTGGGGAGCTAGCAGCTGCTCGTCGTTGCTCGGTGGTTCTCTCCGGGTACTCCGGCTTCTTCCACCCGTATACCTGTCACCGGCACGATATGACCCTGGCTGTTCAAATGTCGTTAAACCCAAGTGAATAAATATATAAGAAACACTCTCAAGCACTGCAGAAACCTGCCTTATATAAGCAGACCGGCCAACACTGAATATGTTTGATTATATAAAGGAACTCACTCCAAAACAACAGAACCTTTCCATGTCACTCCAAAACAACAGAACCTTTCCATGTATAAAGTAATCCACCCAAACTATAGGTACAGTTAAAACTAGAAGTCCTGTCACGAATAGTGCGCTTATCTAGGCTTAATTGCGCGTTGGAATTGCGCGCAATTGCCATATCGAATGACATCCAAAGCACGGCAGACTCTCTTGGTTACTCATAGCAAACACATGCAATATTTCTGCCAATGGACCTCCGGGTTACCCGGAGGTCCATTGGCTGAAACATTGCTTGTGCACAGACCCAATGTACAGAATTTGATAGCTTTACTTGGGCCATAACGCGTACATTAACGCGCATATCAACGTGCTATTTGTGCGCATTTCATGACAGGACTTCTAGTTTTAACTGTATATTCCGTGTATAATCTATCCACCCCAAGCCATAGATATTTTCCTCATATAAAGTAACGCACCCCCAAAAACTTAGAAATATTTTATATGTAATGCAGCCCGACCAAAAGAACAAAGATACATTTCATATATAAAGTAATCCACTTCAAAACAACATATAACTTCCATATAAAAATAATCCGCTCAAAAACCATAGATGTATTCTTTCTTGGTATAAAGCAATCTACTGAAAAAGCAACATATATATTCCATGTATAAATTTGTCTACTCCAAACCCACAGATATCTTTGGTGCAAAATGTGAACAATTATATTAATGCATACTTTGTGACATACTTTGTGACAAAGTGATTCTATTGTGGGAGTTCCTATCATCAAGTATCCTGTCCAAAATGTGAACATCTCACACCAATGAGACATTATCCTAGTGTTGTATAGCACTTCGGTAAGTTCACCCATCCCGCGAGTTCTTCTTAACAATTATTGCTGGCTGTAAATTGCATAAATCGATACTGAAAAGGTAAATTGTTCTTTGTCTCAGAAAAAAAAAACAGACACAAATTCCTAACTATTCCTTTGCCCATCCTTAGTAAAGACAATATTTGCCCAAACATTTCCTGCATAACTAAAAAAGATCAGTTTTACATCGGAGACATTTGAGCGAGTTCGTTCTATTGAGGGGTTGTGTTTTAGAGGTAGCCAATGATAATATAACACTGGGAAAGAGAATACTCGAACACATTCCAGTAACGGGGTAAATGGTTGTTGACTTAATTTTAGCAAATTATATTTTGGGGCTATACTTTGCTCACATTGCCTTGTTAAATTACAATTTGTTGGTGAATGCCGGTAGACACTCCCCGATAGATTGTGGCAGGACGGATCCATATGACCAAGGCATGCGTGCTCCTATCAGAATCCTATCAAAATCTAAAACCGAAGCACATCAATAGAAAATACAATTGAATGAATTAATCCTTCTGCGAAGTGATGAGGGTGCCGTGGTATCAGATATCACTGCGCGAGTCGTGTGCAGTGCTGTAGTGCAGTCCTTTGCATCTGGATTGTTTGCATTTCTTTACAATATTAGGTTCCACGCCCATGTATAACATTCGCAAATTAAGTTTCGAGGTAAGAATGTGTTCACCTTGACTTGTTTAGGACGGGTCCACGAGACCAAATTAGACTTGTTTCTAACAGAATCGAAAGCACGTATTTAATTCTTAACCAAAGAGATGTCGAGGCAAACATTTGTTATCCAAGTGTCGAAATTATACGTGCTCCCAACGGCATCTAAAGCACCTTCATAAAACAATAGAATAAATGATTGCGACAGGACGGATCCATATAACCAAATTATATATGCCCCTAACATAATCTAAAGCACATCTATAGAACACAAAATAGAATGAGCTTTATAATATTAGGTTCCACACCCTTACTAACTTATTGCTGAGATAATCGGAGTTCTGAAAAACACAGTCTGCATCTCGTCGGAAGTATCGCTTCTGTCTCTCAATTAAATAATTCGTTCTTCCTCTTCCAAATCCACTGTCAGGGTCTCATTGCCCATTGGTATCCACAACAGGATCTGATACATAATTTGTAAGAGTCTGACAACGTGTTCGAGATTGTTGTACTCACAGGCATTTTTTCAAATCCCAGACAATTTGTCATACACTTCCGAAATTTACCACCCACTTCTCAAATGAATCGCCCTTGTGACGATGATGGTCGAGGGGGGTGGGGGGAGGGGAGGGCATTGGTTTGTTTATCAAAGAAACTATTGACTTCAGAGAGCGAGATGATTTGAGTGTTTTTATTCAACACGTAGTTCAATCCTTGTTCCTGGAAATTAATATTAATAAAACAAAAAGAATAACTGGGATTATATACAGACCGAATACAGCACCAAGAGCAGTTTTAGATCTTTTTCAGTCAAAAGCGTACTACATAATGGGTGATATATATGAACACTGACCTCTAGAAATCTAAATCGCACTTAAAAGCTGCAAAGTGCATTGGCGCAATATTTAGCCGAGGGCTAAACAACTACAACTATTGACCATATATTTTCAAATAATATTCTATCTTATTACTTCCAAAGTGTGATTTACTGGGATTTCCGGGTTTGATTATAAACGATAGCTTCACAAGTGAATTATGCAATCAACAATTGTGTCATGTAATATCCGTGCGCGCAAACGAAGACGCTTTGCCGTTGGTGTAATGGGCACTTCATTGTTTTTTGTTTATTTTTTTTTTATTTTCATTTTTTTTGTCTCAAAAACATAGGTTATGACCCCTCATTGGAACGAGCTCGGCGAGCTCGTTCCATTGAGGGGTCATAACCTATGTTTAGAGACAAAACATGAAAACCTAATGAAAATTAATTGGCGATTTTTGAGAATAGCGCCGGCCGATTTTGGCCATTACGTTAAGTAAAGGGTTAAATAATATAATTATCGTCAGTAATGAAAAGTAATAAACAGAGTAATAGCTTGACTGGATTGATTACGTGAAATAATTCATTCGAGGCGAGGGGCTATATTGTAAAACACTCATGCGCATTCGCGCACTCATGTTTGTACAACGTCCCTCACCTCTCATGAATCATTTTACCTAACCAGTCCAGTCAAGCGATTTCTCTCTATTTCTTCATTATCCGGTCTACATATTACTGATATTTCATGTAGAAATAACCCCGAGAAACACGAGTAAACAACTAGTTGTTTTAACCCTTCACCTAACATGAAAAGCAGACGACAATTGCAAACAACATTTTTGAATAACTAATTTTCTTCAATTTTTTGTCTCAAAAACATAGGTTATGACCCCTCTTTGGAACGAGCTCGTTGAGCTCGTTCGAAAGAGGGGTTATAACCTATGTTTTTGAGACAAAAAATGAAAATAAAAATTTATTGGCGATTTTTTTGTAAACAGCGTCGGCCGTATTTTGTTCGCTGTTACTATGGGTGAAGGGTTAAGAAGAATAATAAATAGGGAAAGTATTGAAAACTTTAGATCAATTTTAAAACAAAGCAATTTTTCATCAGTCACGGAGTCCGTTTGTACGAACCCATCTTACAATACATTTTTGAATACCTACCAAAATGTATTCGAACTAAAATTCCACCTAAAACGTGTCAATATAAACAAAAGGTTTATAAAACAACACCCCTGGTTGATGAGGTAACTTCTTCCAATATCAAGTATAAATTTATGTTAAACAGATGCGATTCCCAACTCAAACCAATATTCAAAAGTACAAATATTGGTGCAAAATGTTCAGTAGAGTTAAAAAAGAGCAAAGCTGTTTATTGTAGGAATATTTTAATGATGAGCAGATCTGATATGCGAAAAACATTGCAGATTCTGTATGAAACTATTAAAAATGCAAAACGCGCTTCAACACTTCCTCCCATTTTCAACCAAGATAACACATAAATGACCCTCGGGAAATATCACAACAATTCAATAGTTGTTTTTATAGTATTGGCAAAACTACGAGTGACCAAATACAACAAAAGTCTAAAACGTTCTATGATCATATTGATGGAAATACATCGAGTAATGTGTTTCTAAATCCCTCAACAACGTCTGCAATTATAAATGTTATTTCAGCAATGAAAATCAAAACAGGTAACGACTATAACGATATCACTTCACTCACCCTGAAGTGTTCAATCTAGGTCATTGCTGTACCGCTATCGCATATAATTAACTGTTCGTTGTTCACTGATTGGTCCCAGCTTAAAATAATAGCTAAATAATCCCAATCTTCAAATCCGGGGACAAATATAATTTTTCTAATTGCTGATCAATAAGTATTTTACCAAATTGTCTAAAGTTTTAGAAAAGATCATGCTAATGCGACTAATTAATTATCTAAATCACATTGACATTTTATACTACCATCAGTACCGATTTAGGAAAAATCATAGTACAACTCAACTAGTCATGCAACTGTTAACAACTTTAACGGAAGAAAATAACAATGAACATAAAAGTAGTAGACTCGCGCTATTTCTTGACCTTTCAAAAGCATTTCACACAATTGACCATGACATCTTCTTACGGAAGTTAGAAAGGTATGGTATAAGGAGAATAAGTAATAACTGGTCCAAAAGCTATCTTTCGAGTGGGAAACAATTAGTCTCTTAAAGCGAACGCATGTCTGACCAGAATGAAATCACATGTGGCGTTCCCCCAGGGCTCCATTCTCGGGCATCTTTAATTTTTGATTTATGGTACTGACATGAACCGTGCTAATTCTTTGAAGAGTTTATCATTCGCTGACGACAGTTCGACAAATTCCCAGGGTGCTGATGTAAATACCTTAGCAACTGGCGCAAACATTAAATTAAATAAAATCTTAGAATGGTGTTCAGCTTACAAACTATTTTAGAACGCAAATAAAAGGATCGAAATTTATGATTATAATCAAAATAAATCAATGCCTATTTATAACATAGGGAGTAACCGTTTGACCGGACTGGTTACGTGAAATAATTCATGAGAGGCCAGGGACGTTGCACAAACACGAGTGCGCGAATGCGCAAGAGTGTTTTATAATATAGTCCCTCGCGTCGAATGAATTATTTCACGTAGCCAGTCCAGTCAACCGATTACTCTGTTTATTACTTTTCATTATTAACAATAATTATATTATTTAACCCTTTATCTAACGTAACGGCCAAAACCGACAGAGCTATTCTCAAAAATCGCCTATTAATTTTCATTATTTTTAAATTTTTTGTATCTAAAACATAGGTTATGACATCCCATTGGAACGATCTCGTCGAGCTCGTTCCAATAAGGGGTCATAACCTATGTTTTTGAGTCTAAAAATGAAAATAATAGTTATTCAAAATTTTTTTTTGCAAGTGTCGTCTGCTTTTCATGTTAGGTAAAGGGTTAAAAAAAAGCAAAAAACAAAAACAAATGAAGTCCCCATTACACCCACGGCAACGCGTCTCCGTTTGCGCGCAGGGATACATGAGACACTTGTTGATTGCATAATTTACTTGAGAAGTTATCGTTTATAATCAAACCCGGAAATCCCAGTAAATCACACTTTGGAAAGTAATAAATAGACATATTTCATAGATAAACTAACTGACTCAAGAACAACAGTTACATATATAGCATAATCTACTAAAATAAATATTGATAACTTTTACATATAAAGTCACCCAAAATGATAGATATCTGCCATATGTGAAGTGGTCGACTCCAAAACCATAGATATCTTCGCTATATAAAGGAACCCCTCCAAAATCAAAGACATTTTTCACATGTAAAGTGTACCACTCAAAGCATAGATATCTATCTTACATGTATAATGTATGCCAATCAAAAACCATATTTATCACATGACCCGTCCGTTTTGTTCACTTTAAAACATTTGATATGTTGTTTTCATATTAATCAGTGATAAATAAAGCCTTCCGTCAATTTCATTGGTCAGTTTCAAAACTAGACAATTTGATTGGCTGAAGAAAATAAAACTGGGCCACATTTTCATAATTTGCATGATTCGAGTTGGGAACTTTCGTTGGTCAATTTCAAAACTGGACAATTTGATTGGCTAAACAAAATACAACTGGATGATATTTGCATAATTTCAGTAGGGAGAATTTGCGTTATCTGTTCTATTTAGGGTGGGTTATATTGTATTAATCTTTTACCTACAAGAAAAACGCCATTCATTCTTTTTTATATTTTCACTTTTTGCTTCCAAAACATAGGTTATGACCCCTCATTGGAACGAGCTCGTTCCAATGAGGGGTCATAACCTATGTTTTGGAAGCAAAAAATGAAAATTTTTAGTTATAGGAGGATGTTTTTTTCCAAGTGCCGTCTGCAACTCAAGTTAGATGATGGGTTAAAAAGTCACACTAAGTGGCTAATTTGTGCGTGTGTGTGTCATATGATAAATAGAATATGAAATGAGTGTGTTTCTCATATAATATTTATGAAACTCGTCCGAATTTTCCATTTGGGCTCGCCAGAGGCTCGCCAAAATGGAACATTCTTAGACTCGTTTCATAAATATTATACGAGAAAAACACTCATTCCATATCCTCTATATATCTTTCCAATACAAAGTAACATACCCCCCCCCCCAAAAAAAAAAAAAAAAAAAAAAAAAAACAGAGATATTTCCATATATAAAGTAAGCCACCCAATAGCCATAAATATTTTTTATATGCAAAATAATGTTCAGTGCCTTACATTCTTTCTTTGGGTGAATGTCTTCCCTATTTTTTGTTAAAGAAAATGAGTTTTTCGCAAGGAGCTGTAAGGTAAACATTCATATGCTATATACATTTTTAACCCTCTTTAACTCTGTTTCTGCTTAAAACACAGCTTATAGCCTCTCATTAGAACGCCTTCGTTGAATGCGTTCCAATTGCGGGTCATAAGTTGCAATTGCTAAGGCACAAATAAACCTCTTAAACGTCTATTGGTTTTGTTTCTTTGTTTGTTGGTGTTTAACAACACTTTCAAAATTCGGAGTCGTATCGTGTCGGATAGGTTTTCGAATAGAGAAGACTGATTTTCGGATTACCCACAGAGAACAACCCAGAAACGGCGAACACCTGTCAGACCTCCAACTTACTTACATACGACTGTCAAGATCGAACCATTGACCTTTCGGTTTAACCCTTTACCCAACGCAGACGATATCAAAATGTATTATCTTAAATATAATTTTCTGAAATTTTTCAAAAAATGTCAACAAAACCATATCATGTGACCCCTCGTTGGAACGAGCTCGACGAGCTCGTTCCAACGAGGGGTCACATGATATGGTTTTGTTGAAATTTTTTGAAAAATAATATTTTTTCAACTGCTGAATTTGCATATTACGCGGGCGGATGCGGGCGATTCGTAGGGTAAAGGGTTAAGATCCGATGTTACATAGTTGTGGACGATTATAGTCGGGTTGACAGAAATATTCAGCTAAGGCAGTTTTACTTTTCACATAATGTAAAATGTTTGTATTAATTTGCTTCTTTTCTCAGTGACAATTTCAAGCCAAATCCACACAACAGAACAGCCATCCAGTTCTCTAGTTACTTCTCCAACTACACCAATTACATCTCCACAAAATGGTGAGTATTTTCTGTTTTTGACTAGCATAAGGCCGTGAAATAAAACCACCATCAAAATGAAGAGTACAGATTCTTTGTTTCCTTTTCAATGGCTGAGTTAGAAAATTCCCGTCAGTGGCGTCATGACTAACAGATGTTGGGGCAGGAAGAGTTCGGTCGTTCGGTCAGACGAGTGAAAATATAGTATGAAGTTTGCTTATTTGGGTTTAATGCTACTTTCAACAGCCTTGTTCATAATGCGTCGGGCAGCTTTTTGATGGAAGAAAGCTGGAGCACCATCGAAGGACACAAAAGTTGTAGTGTTTACGCCTGTCTTCCTTGTCAACAGGATCCATGCGAGACGCCATAGTTACATGACACAATTACAACATGTTTAGTTGTCATGATAACCTATTCGAGCCGCCATATTTTCACGCCATGATCACAGGAAAACGCAGTGTCAATACACAAGCTTGCTAGCTATGTCTCACTCCGTCTCGACTCTGACCTCGGCCAAGAGTTTAATAAGTTCAGCCAGACCACTCCATTCATTACAAACTGTTTCAGTCTACATAGTTGCCTGGCCTTGTGCATGCTGGAGTACCGCCATTTAAGAACAGTCTGTTGATCGTACCGAACTTGCCGTGTGTGTTAGTACACACTGAGTAACAATGTGTACACACCACGGAACGCACATAGCCACACATTGAATATGCCGATACGTGCTTATGAGAAAATGCACAGTGTGCGCACAACACAGGCACACGGGCACATACGGCAAAGAAGGAATTCTAAAAATATAGTCGGATACTGCGTACACGGAACATCACGGAACATAGTTGACGGAGCACGCTTGTGCACTAGTGTACAATATGTCACATGATCAGTTACGTCAGCTTTGACGTCTTTGAATAAACTTGCCCCCACATTGTCAACCAGGATGAAGGAGTTTACCCATGTTCAGAACATAGTTGATGTCGAGGGACCTGGACTGCGACATGTCGATCACAAGTCCAATGTTCTAACCAATGAGCCACCACGATCCCTGAAAGTATATATTATCACACAATGCATATGATGTTTTCTATTATCCTCGTCAAACAAGATGTTCAGACAGAAACCTTCTGTTGTTTTAATTTTAACCCTTTAACCAGTGCACGTGATACTCAGATTAGTTAGCTTAACCCTATGAAATTGTGGTATCTTCCCAGTCAGTTCAATGGTAGCAATTAGAAGGGTCCACATCCATTATTTGCGGTAGACCAATCAATGTGCAGCTTCGGGGCCGCACGTTGAAAATATTGATTGGTCTACCCCACACATTTACTATACGGCTGCATTTCATGACGTTACAGTTAAAACTAGAAGACCAGTCATGAAATGCGCACAAATATCACGTCGATCTGCGCTTTAATCTGCGTGTTATGACCTCAGTAAGGCTATCAAATTCTGTACAAATGGCCTGTGCACAAGCAATGTTTCAGCCAATGGACCTCCGGGTAACCCGGGGGTCCATTGGCAGAAACATTGCCTGTGTTTGCAATGAGTAATCGGGAGAACCAATGCGCAATTAAGCCTAGATAAGCGCACAGTTCATGACAGGACTTCTAATTTTAACTGTATGACGTATCATGTTCCTATCCGGAAAAGGACCCTTCGGACTTAAAGGGTTAATTATTTTTTTTAAAAATTTGTCCAAAAATGTCAATGAAAACTCGTCATTGGAAGGAGCTGCAGTGAGAGAGCCATATATGGTTTTCTTCATTTTTTTGAAAATGAGAACTTTTTGCAGCTGCCCAATTATGCGTCCGATGCGGATGCGTTCGATTCCGACATGTGGCGTTTGTATGAATGCCATGAACGTGTCGAAAAAAAATTATATTACCTTGCGACTAACACAAATATTGTATGTTACTTATGTATTTTTAGTACTATTCAATTGGATAAGTGGGACAGCAAATGATGTTATTTTAAAACATATGTTATCTTGAAAAAATACAGGAAGCGATTATTCAGTTAATACATGACAACGAAAAAAAAAATGCCATTGAGTATTACAATAGTTTTACCTAATCAGCGGAAACGATAGAGTATGAACTCATTATTGCTATTTGGTAAGTTCTGTTGGATAGGTAACTTGACATTTAGGATGAGAAAGATTTGGTGGTCACTCGTCCAGCAGTGCTATCAGAGTTTGAAACAAAAGCCATCCCCAGTTGCCATAATGGTGCTATTCCCATAAATTTTCTTTAAAAATTCAGAAGAAATACAGTACGTTGAGAGTGGATGGTTTGTAATAAGAGCGGTAATGGAAAGGAGTTTCTATACAGATTATCCATTTTGTTCGTTTTACAATATATAATATTAACACCAAGAACAGGCATTTTGTATCTTTGTCTGGCGACACAAATTTTGTAGATTGCAACTGCAGAAACATGCGCGTTACATCAGATATTATGATGGCTGCCTATTGGCCATTTCCCCTTAATTTAGAAATGTTGAATATGTGGAATGTGATCTTCATATATTATTCCACGTTTGCCATTTATAGTGGTCTACTTCTCTGTTTTATGTGAACTAAATGTTCTCACCAACAGGATATGGGGGAGCTCGTTTACATAATTGCTGCTTCCTTTCTCTAGATTAGAAAATTATTTGAACTTCTCTCTCATTTATATTAGTATTGATTGTGGGCCACTAATACAAATGAGAGATGAGTTCAAATACTATACAATATTACTATATATGATAATATATATTACTATATATATAATAAAATATAATTTACTTGTATTTATGTTTCATAAGTCGCGAGCTCTTTAAATGCAATAACGAATAATTAAAATATTAATATAAATCGTCCAATGCATTACATCTCGACAGATCTATGAATATATATCCTTACCCCCTACGCGGTAAGTATTTCTAAGATATTGAACATCATATGTAATCATGGCTGCTTCACAGCAGCCATGACTACTTTGATGTAAAATTCATCTAACTTTTACTCAGAAAATCTTTTGTGAAAGAATTTATTCAGTTTACAGGGTGGAAATTGAAATAAATATGCCCAAATTATACGCATTTCAGTTGCAGGAGAAATCTGGTCCTGGGCAGGAGTATCTGACAGCAGCATGCAAGGAGGTAAACTAACGTTTTTGCATTGAGGGAAATGCATGGTCTTAAATGATGTCGCAGCTGAAGCTCCAGACTAGAATTATTGAATCAGTTATTAGTTTCTGCATCTATCAATAACTGATCACTTGTTATAGCCAGAAGTATACTACTTTGTTATCTCCAATCCATTTTAGAGATTCTAGAGTTAATTATGCAAGCCCGCTAAAGAAATCATCCCCATGGTCCTGTATTAGCCCTTCGTCCTTTTATTTATTCAGAATGTCTGGACCAATAATAATGGAGGATAAATATCAGAAATGTTAAGAATGTTCTGTATTTATCATTTCCGAAAACTGGCCAAGAGGGAAGTGCACTCCCGTGTGTTGTTCAATCACACCTCGCAAAAACTGGACTATAAACATGCGCGACATCATGTATAGAGTACCGTGTAAGACTCTTATTTTTTGTTTAAGTGTCTGGCCAGCATTTCAACTTATGGAGCAGCCAGCATGGCTGTACCAGTTGTTGATATAATAAATATAAAAATTACTTAAAATGTCCGATTTATTGTAGAAAACACTAACATTTTCTCACCGGGGATAATTCCTAATTCTTTATTTCCCCGCCTCTTTCTACTGGACATTTCACCACCATGGCAAAATACAATGCATTACTTCCACAGGTCTGGCGGTCCGGCCCTCTTATACGTCGCTCCCTGGCCTGTTATGCGAAGCTTCCTCGGCAATGGAGAGGAAGGGTGGTGCCCGTAACTACAGTACAGTCGCCGTGGACAGGCCGCAATCCACGTGTGGGCAGTGATGTTCACCCATGCGTTTACCAGGTAATAATAATCATCGTCACCACCATCATCAAAGGGGGCGCATTAGCTCAATAGGTAGATGTGCAGGCTGCAAGATTAGAGGTCCTCGGTTCGAATCCCACCTGTGGCTACAGCGTTGTGTCCTTGGGCAATGCCCATGTTGGGGTACGGTGGCATTGTGTACTACGGTGTACTGCACGTCGTTTGTGCACTTGTCTTCAACCAATACTAACTCTTTTTGGGGAGCCTGACAATTGCTCGCCGTTACTCAGTGGTTATCCTCGAGTATTCCGGCTTCCATCACCCGTAAAACTGTCCGGCACGAGGTGGACCTGTCTGTCGAAAGTGTCGTAAAACCTCACAAAATAAATAATCATCATCAACATTTTAAACAATGAAGCACCGGGTTGTACCTGGTGCTTCATTAATTAAATGTTTGATGATTATTCCTATAGTTAGTGTTTGGTATCTAATATTATCGAGTCCGTGGAAATATTGCCCACCCGTGGAAAGTGACCAGTCCTCGGCGGCCGTATTATGTCAGAGTAAATCGTAGGCAGTGTTCTGAGCCCTGTGTTACCTTGATGGACTAACTAATATTTATGCATATCTAGTCCTGACAATTAACTTAGGCGGGAGACTAAATCTCCATTAGTCAGTTTCGGTAGTCGGAAATACATATTATATCCGGACAACGTGCAGAATCATGACGTATTGTACCAACGAGCGCTTATTATCAAGTGTGTTTAGGTGTCATTTACTCTCTATGCCTTACATCCCCTTAAGCTCTTTGAAATCTGGTCAATCCAAAGCCAATCACGCAAAATAATGTTTTAGTTGGGTTGTGTAGTGCAGGGATGGGATGGGATGGGATGGGACCCTACAGTTTTTTTTACCCAACATTATTTACATTTCAAATGCACAAGAAAGGACCAGAACATTTTTCATCTCATCGAATACCGGATATCGAGATGGTCTATGAGCTGAAAGTTTGCTGGTGCATCCTGTGCTTTACTCTCAAAACTGTAAATTGTCCTAGGGTAGAAGATGTTGTACACAAACCGGGGGGGGGGGGGGGGGGGGGGGTAATCTCGAAATGTTTGAATATCGGATACGCTAATTCTCGTAGAACATATTGTACATAAAACGGGGATAATCTGGAAATATTTGAATATTGGAAACACTTGGCTCCTAGATCATTTTGTACACAAAGCGGGGGATAATCTGGAAATGTTTGAATATCGAATACACTTAGGCTCGTAGATCATATTGTACACAAAGCGGAGGATAATCTGGAAATGTTTGAATGTCGGGTACACTAAGGCTCGGAGAACATATTGTACACGAAGCGGGGGATAATCTGGTAATATTTGAATATCAGATACACTTAGGCTCGTAGATCATATTGTACACGAAGCGGGGGATAATCTGGAAATGTTTGAATATCGGGTACACTTAGGCTCGTAGAACATATTGTACACAAAGTGGGTGATAATCTGGTAATATTTGAAACTTGGAAACACTTAGGCTCGTTGAACATATTGTACACAAAGCGGAGGATTATCTGAAAATGTTTGAGTATTGGAAACACTTAGGCTCGTAGAACAGTTAGTCCACAGAGCGGAGGATTATCAGGAAATGTTTGAATATTGAAAACGCTTAGGCTCGTAGACTTTGCCATTTTAGGCGAAAAAATAGTGGTTTGGTTCAGCGTACATGCGAAAAGGGGCCGTTCGAATTTGTATGTATGTATTTATTTTAATATTTTATTTTCTCATACAGCCCCTTAAACCCCTTAACGACGTCAAGAACAAAACCGACCAGTGCTATTATCTCCAGAACTCACCATTGATTTATTTTATTTTTTTCACTTTTATTGTCTTAAAACACAGCTTATCAACCCTCATTGGTACGAACACGTTGAGCTTGTTCCAATGGAGGTCATAAACA
The DNA here is from genome assembly GCA_031216915.1 of Pictodentalium vernedei. Lineage (NCBI taxonomy): Eukaryota > Metazoa > Mollusca > Scaphopoda > Dentaliida > Dentaliidae > Pictodentalium > Pictodentalium vernedei. The sequence continues at coordinate 457,486,335 of CM062291.1, forward strand.
ATATTTTGAGTCAAAAAATGAAAAATTATACTTATTCAAGAAATGTTTAAAAAGTGTAGTTTGCTCTTTGGGTTTGTTGATGAGTTAAAATGTATTGCCTGTATTCGAGGTGTACAAATATCTTACGTCAGGCCCGTATATGTAAGTATTCTTTTTTATTTAATGCTCAGGCATCAATTCACGCTGAAAAATTAAGTCATATTCCCCTGTCGGTCGGCAAAACGAAATATCAAAATGATATTTAGAAATCGATATTTCATCGTAGGTTCGGATGACGAATCACATGTACTTTAAACAAGTCAGCACATCAGTAATGAATTCCAGAGTCCCAAATACAAACGAATTCGAATAATTGATAGTGACAGTGACTAAATCAATTCATTAAATCAGCGGTTTCAAAGTTTGACTTTCTCATTCACCTTCCAGCGAAAAGCCGAAATCACTTTCAAATTTCTTCAGTTCAACTTCACACGTCTTCAGTGCATTGAGTTCAAAAAAAATAAAATGACGTGTCTTGTTATTGAAAATAAGAAAGTGGTGTTTTTTGTTATTGTTCTATTTCTTCGAAACACATTGCGATTATTTCAATTCGCCAGCCTTGGTAAATCGTAAAGTTAGGGGAGAAATAAGACGGGACTACTTTTTGTGCGGATATTCACACATTCCAATGGTTGGAGTTTGGTTGTTGTAATTTTTGTATGGACGCCGGTTCGGCACATACATTTTGCGCCTTGATGGCAAATAAAGGCCACAAATTGGAGAGTTTGTAGTCGTAGAGCATTAAATAAAAAGAAAATTCACGAAAATTTGATGAATACCGAATACCGTTCGTGGCTACAAGTCGCTCGTGAAGATCCTCATATTTCTTTGTAGCCACTCACGAGATATTTTCGGTATTCATCAAATTTTCGTGAATATCCTCTATATATAGATATGATTGTTTTGCCAAGCGCTCATAAGAAGCTCAAAGTCGGGTCTGAAGTCTAGAATCGGGCGGGAAACTTTTTATCCATTTTCATCCTAAACTGACAACTTATGAATTGTCCAACACTGGCTGTTAATAAAATGAATGTGTGAGATGAAAACAAATCCATATGGGTTATATACACATGGTGTTTGTAAAAAATCTTTTATCGCGACGAGAGCGTTTTCGGGGGCATATATAGCTACGAGTCGCGCAGCGACGAGTAGCTATGTAGCCCCCGAAAACGCTCGAGTCGCGATAAAAGATTTTTTACAAACACCATGTGTATATAACCCTTTTATCTACACCCCCACCTCCCCCACCTCCCCCACTCCCGTAATAAAACAAGTTTTGATTAACAAATGCAGACCACTAAAAATAATCTAGCCTTCAACCAGATAATCACTAATGTGAAAAATATCTGGTTATTTGTACTTTCCGACGTTTGACGTCACATTTTGAAAAAATGTTGAAGAAACTGAATTCCCAGTGACGTTTGAACGTCAGGATAATTAAAGTCTCGAAGGGTGAAATAATCTCATTTGAAAAAGTGTAAGTTACTAATTTTTACTCTTTTCCGTCAAATTTTATTTTTACAATCCAGTAAGTTTAATTAATGGCCTTCTTTTTTATTCAATACATTTCGATAAATACCCCCCCCCCCCCCCCCCCCGTTTTATTTGTTTCGATCCGCGGCAGCGATAATTAGTTATTCAAAGTGTTGAATGAAATAGTACGTCATGCAAATGAGATGGGCGTGAACGTTGTATTCTTGCGATAGCACGTGACTTTTATTCTTACTGCAGTAACGATAAAAGATTTTTTATTGACGGCGAGTTTTCGATAACGATAAAAGATAAAACGTTACTGTTTTTACGTATAAAGTAGATAAATCTGATTATATGTTGTAGGCAGAATATGTCAATCATGTACTGAGGACCCGAAAACACACAAGTTTTGTACCGATAAAGATATAACTAATTGCGATGCATCTACTCCGTATTGCATGAACACCGTATCAACTGAAGCTGATGGTTACACGAGGGTTGACAAAAGGTAATATTTGTCGCATTTTTTTGTGTGTGTTTTTCAATAATTATAAAGTTTTGTTAATTTTCTGTTCTATCTACAGAATGAGGCATGCGACCAAGTATGAAAGCGCAGGATACCCACATGGTGTCCACTTTATACAAATTGTCAAGACTGCGTCACAAAAGCACAGGCATAGACTGTCTTATTGGAGAGAAACAATTTCGACAGCCAGGGTCACCTTTTGTCGGAGAGGTTTAGTGGTTGAGAAAGCCGAAGTACCCATAGATAACCAATGAGCAGCTGTCAGACTCATCAGCGTAATAACACCGCACAAGTTGGGTTAGCATTGATTGGAGACAAGTGTACCAGCCATCGATATGCAGTACACCTTGGTACACAGCTCCACCATGATTCCACGTGGGCATTCTGGATTCTGAATTGCCCAGGAAATACAACGCAGTTACTCCTGGTGGGGCTCAAACCGCGAACCTTTCGGTTTAATTAACCCTTTACCCAACGCATCGCATCCGCACGCGTAATATGCAAATTCAGCAGCTGAAAAAATAGTATTTTTCGAAATATTTCAACAAAATCATATCATGTGACCCCTCTTTGGAACGAGCTCGTCGAGCTCGTTCCAAAGAGGGGTCATATGATATGGTTTTGTTGAAATTTCTTGAAAAAAATGATATTTAAAATAATCAATTTTGAAATCGTCTGCATTGGGTAAAGGGTTAAAGTACAATGCCGTAACCACCGAGCCACGCGGCTACCAGAACAGGCGTAGGAATAAGAGGGGTAGCAAAATTCATCTTCTTGACTATTAATTTGAGGAGGGTCTGCTGTTTACCACTCAGTCATCCAACTATTTTAATATTTTCTTCTTTTGTTTGTTGGCGAAAAGTACATGTCAGATACTAGTTAAATGAAGGCATCGTCCATGGAGTACAAGGTGCCTTCTACAATGCATTAACATTATGGATGACGCCTTGATACACTCTGGAGACGATTTGTGTGTTAGAAATTCGTTTTATGTGAAGTTTCACACTAAAAGAAATTGTTCGTTTTGCAGAGAATTGCGCAACATATCACAGTCACAAATCAATAAAGAAAGCTTCCATATGTCCCTCTTTTGAATACAACGCGTTCTTTCCTTCAGGGTGTTATACATCCACGATGCAGATACAGGAAACGGTGGGTGATAGCACTTACCGCAGAGGATATGTTTTAAACTTACGTTTTTGTGATATGTTTCAGTCGCGTGATGATCTGTCGCGCTAAAGTAACTACCGATACTCTGGTACTTCTGCTTCCAAAATTGCATGTTTTTACATGTCAATTTTAACACTTTAAAAACGAATCGGGCCCCTGGTCGGCTTCTTTTTTTAAATTGCGCAGTTGATAAAACAGGGACATTAATTATTTTAATATATATGTCAGCTGAAGTAAGGAAAAATTACCTTACATACCTAACGTTATACCAAATAGAAATAAATTGCTATCACCCCCCTGGAAAGTGACGTAGCCATTGATAGAGGAGCAAGAGCCAAATATGTCCGCTTTGATAAACAAGCTAATGTATATAAAATAATTGACGGTTAAATCAAGGGAAAAAAACGTAATATACTACAACATAAAAAGTACGGGCATGGTGGATGGCTGACATTTATTTCTAGCAGCTGAAGGCTGAACATTCCGACCAAAATCATTCTAAACAATGAAATATTGGCGTTTGAGGCTCAATAGAAGAAAGGAAGACGTTCGATTACGAGTAGAGTAAAACTCGGAAGATAGTGAAAGGACAATTCAACCCCATCGTAATTAACCTATTTCTGAACAAATAAGCACCTAGATGTTATCAAATTTGTATCAAGGATCTTTCTTATACACTTTAAGCATTTTCCTGAAGAAGAATAATATGAAAACACAAAAGCTGGCTTTTTATATTTTGTTCGCCAATCAGTTTGAATATTTCACTGTTTTTAAGTCATTTAGCAAAGTTGAAATGACATATCGAGAGCATTACAGCTTTTATTCACGTTCTTGTTCAGCACATTGTAGCAACAGTGATAAAGCCACACTGACCAACTCTGGTGCACTTCTTAACCCCCTGCACCCTGATGTCGAAATATCTAAAGTTCAGGGTGCAAATATTTCCCATAATGCAACTAGAAATTTAACCAATTCAATCTTGTTTGACAGAGCTCAATGAGCTCTGTCAAACAAGATTGAATTGGTTACATTCCCAGTTGCATTATGGGAAAATGGCTACTTCACATCTGGATATTTTTGACATCACTGTGCAGGGGGTTAACGTAGACGTTCGGATAGCTGAACTAGGAGAAGAGGACACTGAGGACTTTATTAACATTTTGTAATTATTTATTTTAGTTTAATAAATAAAGAAGTTGTTACTTGGTCAGTTTTATATGGGTCGAGATATCAGCCCTCGTTAACTTTACATCAACCTTCCACCTTCGGCCGCAATTTTATTTGAGGTTACCTCAGGTTGATATCTCCGTCGAATCGGTCCGATTCGAAACTAACAAAGTAATTTATCCTAAGAAATATGCCAGTTGTGAGGAGGGGTCATGAAAGAATTGGTATTGACAGATCCAAGCTAGGACGCTTCAAGGCAATGGCACGTCTCCTGAGTGGAAGCAGCAGCACAATGATGTTCTAAATTAGTCATTCTTTTTCGTTACACTCACGATATAACACCGGAAATGCACAATATTATGGTAATTAATTTATTAGATATGAATTGATTGGATTTTGTCTTTACCAAAATTGGCAATTTTTTAACTCGGCCGATAAGACTTCTAATTCGATTGATACTAGTTTTCTATGAACCGGGTACAGGAACGAAATTACACCCAGAAGCGGCAACCAGGAACCCTGTACAGGAACGAAATTACACCAAGAAACGGGAACCAGGAGCCGAGTACAGGAACGGAATTACACCCAGAAGCGGCAACCAGGAACCGGGTATAGGAACGAAAATACACCCAGAAGCGGCAACCAGGAACCGGGTACAGGAACGAAATTACACCCAGAAGCGGCAACCAGGACATTTTCCGGCAATATCAAGCAAGTTTTCGAGCGTAACGTGGCGCATCCTGACGGGGTGTTGATGCTGGAGGAGGTACTGAATAGCGATACCAGTGATTCTGAAAATGAAGACGAGTTTGAACTTTGAAGCGGATGAAAACTATTTTGCTGTTGAAAGCGGGGAGGGGTCCTCCAGAATTCATTGAGAGCTACAATGATTCGATGAAAATGGTTCGTCAGGAATCAGGACTGTAAACATTTCACGCGTAGAAGGACTGACGAAATCCTATAAAATTTCAATTCAGAAAACTTCAGTTCAATACACAAACAGTGCCACGCTTCATTCCCGGCTCCATGCTGCAGATTTTCTGGGAATCGGGCCGGCTTTCGGAGCCGAGAACACCGGAATTCACGTTCCCAGGATTAAAGCCAAATTGCTATTCGTCGAACTTTTTTAAATTAACTATGACGCCCCTCTCAAACAGTTGAAGTTATGATATTCGAGAATTTATTTTATCACCTGTTCAGCATCAACTAACCTATTCTGGAAATGTCTTCAGCAACACCATGAATAAACCCATGTTGTCAGAAATCAGCGTCAAATTTTAACATTAAGAACGAGTTGGTTTCAGAATTAGATACGAATTAATCTTCTCTACTGTAAAATTATCATCCCTGACTTACAGTTAAAACTAGAAGTCCTGTCATGAAATGCGCACAAATAGCACGTTGATATGCGCGTCAATGTACGCGTTATGACCCAAGTAAAGCTATCAAATTCTGTACATATGGCCTGTGCACAAGCAATGTTTCAGCCAATGGACCTCCGGGTAAACCGGAGGTCCATTGGCAGAAACATTGCTTGTGTTTGCTATGAGTAACCAGGAGAACCTGCCATGCTGTGGATGCCATTCGATATGGCAAATGCGCGCAATTCCAAAGCGCAATTAAGTCTAGAAAAGCGCAATATTCGTGACAGGACTTCTAGTTTTAACTGTATCTCATTTAAAAACAATCGACTTTCGATAAAGTTATCTCCCCTGAAATAATTAGACAAACAAATAAGGTTCAATTATGAAGCATGTAATTGCTGAGAAGTCACCGCTGACATCAATGGAAAACAAAGTGAAGTTACTTTTACCTCTCGGATCTGAATTTATATAGTTTCAGCCGAGCTCAGATTTTGACATTTGCATTGATAGAAGATCCGCATGTGCGTGTGTCGTATCATTGCTGGTTTTATATTCTGTTGTCCTCTAATGGATCCGCTTTAATCTACGTGTCATAGCCATAGTACGGCTATCAAATTCTGTCCATATGGCCTGTGCACAAGCAAAGTTTCAGCCAATGGACCTCCGGATAACCCGGAGGTCCATTGGCAGAAACATTACCTGTGTTTGCTATGAGAAACCAGGAGAACCTGCAGTGCTTTGGGTGCCATTCAATATGGCATTTGAGCGCAGTTCCTACGCGCAATTAAGCCCGGATAAGCTTACAGTTCGTGACAGGACTTTTAATTTTAACTGCAGTAGACTAGCTTGTAATAGTTACAAACCTAATTCAAAGTTTCCAGTTTGCCTTGAAAATACAGCTCACGATATCATGACGATCTTGTGTTATAAGCAATCCTGCGAGAGAAAACTAAAATGCCGTTGGCGATTTTTGTGAATGTCGCTGATCTGTTGTTGTTCTTTTATAAAGGATTATTTTACACATTATATGATAAACCTAATCTCACATGCGTCACTACTTCATTTGAAATTGCTAAACTATGTTCACTAAAAGCGACCTGCGATTCGGACAAGTTCGACTCAGATTGAGTTTAGTGATAATGGTCAAAGTGTGACTCATTCATGCCTGGTAATAAGCAGACTGTCATCTGCGAAATGCGGTCCCCAGGTGGTGTATTTAATGATGGTACCCTGCACAGCAGGGTGGCATCACTAAAATTGCCTCTGTGAACCTAACTCTGAATCGAGATTTTAACAGAACGAGGATCCCAGAATATATACTGAGGGATTCTATCCCACTGTGGGGGATAGCATCAGTAACTCACCATGTGGGGACATCCATCTGCAAATAACAAATTGCTTATTTCCAGGCTTGGACTCATTTGAGTTCCTCTGTTTTTATTGCAGATGTGCAACCCAAGCAGAATGTCATTCAGACTGGTGGATAACAACACGCAATAATCTCGAGTGTGCTCAAGGTAACACACCAAATCCTGGTCCAGGAGGGATTGCCTGTCATTATTGCTGTGATCAGACAAGGCCGCATCCAAACGGATTTTGTAATAATGGATCAATTCCTGAGGACCTAACGGTGTTTTCATCAGGTAAAACAAAAGAGACCGTCTTTGCTATATCTGTCCCTCGTGGATATGATATCTACATCGTTAAACTGGTAATGGATTCGCCAGAAATAGTATATAGTGCCTGATAAGTTATTCTGATGAATGTGTGAGGTTCATCTAATTATCCTAATTATTGGCATATTCGCACCATTCTCTCAAATGATGTAAATAATATATGCAAAACTCTGAATAACTTTTAAAACGTTCCTCAAGTATGCCAGATGAGTAATAGGAAAAGCAGATTAAAAGATAAATAAATAAATAAATAAATAAATAAATAAATAAATAAATAAATAAATAATATTAATAATTATTTAATTTATTTAGCCTAAAATTCCATTAAGCATTAGTACTCTGGTAGTGCAACAGCATTTTCTCCCATCACTCTGTGTTTCTAGTGTTTACCTATAAATATAACCAATTATATCTTGTTTGACAGAGCTCATTGAGCTCTGTCAAACAAGGTATACTTGGTTGAATATATAACTGCATTATGGGAGATATTTGCTGCTGAAAATTTTGCAGTTTTGACACTAGAGCGCAGAGGATTAAACATGATCTTTGGCTGTAAATAACGCTGGCATATACATAAAACACACTAAAAGAAAACAAATCTAAGAGAAGAAACACAGAGAATTATAAAGGATCAAAAAAAAGCCTGGCGGAATAACAAAGTTTTAATCCTTGATTTGAAAGTAGAAACTGAATTAGTCTGTTTAGTATCACGGGGAAGTTGATTCCACTGTTTAGGACCACATATGGAAAATGCCCTTTCACCCGCGTTTATCAGAATAATCGGCATTTAACTTGTATATCTTTATTCATTTTCCACGGACGCGTTAATATCAGCCAAACCTGTCGATCAGCATTCTTCCATATTCGAAACATTAACAAAATACGATGCCTTATTGATAAACAGTTGTCGGAACGACTGGTTCCTGCATTTGTAACCACTCATCTTGACTACTGCAATTCTATGCTTTATGGATCTAAGCAATGTAACTTTGTCAAGCTCCGACGAGTACAGAACTGCGTTGCCCGCCTCATCACAAAAACTCTAAAATCATGCCATATCACCCCAGTTCTTTTTTTAGATTGCTCTGGCTCCCTATTAAATAAAGAATTGATTTAAACCTTTTGTTGGTTTATAAATGTGTGAATGGGTTGGCCCCAATGTATCTGTCAGACCTGATCGAATTCCATCAACCCTCTAGGGTACTTCGGTCACCCGGCCACGATAACCTTGGATGCTGAAAGTGTAGTTAAGCCGCAATACGGATATCAACCTGAAATTTTACAAAATGTAAACATTGTTTATGAAATTCAAAACTTAATGTTTGAAAAAAAAAATAGAATTTAATAGACAGAAAATATTTTTTTTTTACAAAATTCGAATTTGACAAAAATTAAACAAAAAACTGTTTATGAAAATCACCTCATGTAAAGCTTGTGAATAAATTAAATATAATAGAGAGAAAAAAGATAGTTGTTTACAAAATACAATTTAAAAAAAAAAGTTGTATCAAGTGTTTATGAAAATCAAATTTATTGTGTCCGAAATATCAAATTTAATAGATACAAATGAAAAAAAATAAACTCGCTCGTTATTGCCGTACAGCACGTTTCAAATAAACTTCATCAAACTTGTTCCAATGAAAGTTTATAAGCTATATTTTAGAAGTAACAAAAACGGGAACGCCGGTGTAAAAGGAATGGAGGTCCGTAGGAACGTTAGTCCCTCTGGAGTATTATTCCGCGGAATTATAGTCCTAGGTCTAACATTTCTAGGAATAGTAGTCCGGCGGACTACTATTCCTAGAAATGTTAGACCTAGGACTATAATTCCGCGGAATAATAGTCCAGAGGGACTAATTTTCCTACGGACTTCTTTTCCTGTTACACCGGTATTTAGAGAGAGAAAAGAAGGAAATATTTCAATTCAAGGGTCGTCTTCAGCCCGAGTTAAGTACGAAGTGATGTTCTCTGATGTCATTTAATCTCGTGGATACCCGGAAGTAGAGAAGCGCTTCTTCACTGTGATGATCAAGTTTTGTTTTACTGATAAAATAGGACCTTGTATCCATCGCTCGGAACGGAAGAAATCTAAAGTAGGTAATCAGTTGGGGGTAAAAATATTCGAGAAAAAAAGAGGCAGGGTGGCTTGAGTCGCATGATGCGAAATATCGTCTAAGTGGTGAGTGAGAGGGGAGCGCGAGTTGGTGTGCCCCTATCCCGTGTTTCTCAAAACAGACGGCTGAGAAGTGTCGTGCTGCTCATATTTGATGTGCTCTTTGTCCTTTGTCAGTGAATGTTGTGCGGTTCTCAGCAAGTACGTGTTCCAAAAAAACAGAGAAATGCGTAATATCCTTTATTTATTCTTCGAGATATTACATTCAGAAATTAATCCGCATTTTGTGAATGCAGTATAGAACAGCGCGTGAGTGCCGCCGTCAACATGTTACTTGCATAGCAAAACAATGTTTTTGGGTGTTCCTTATTGCTTTGTTGAGCTCAAAACTGTGTTTTATAGTTTTAGGTGAGGGTAATAGTATATAAAAGCTGCGGTAAAATTATCTGAAAAGTCCAGAAGACCATAATACGGGCCTACACAAGTTGGACGCACAAGATGAAAATAATAAACATTCAATATTGCGTAATGGGAGGCAACTCTCGTGTTATACTGCAAATTCATCTCCTTGTATAACGCACACCAAGTTATTTTGTTTATTGTATCATATTATTATGCCTCACGTCTGTGACATCAGCCGTGATTGGTTAATTTGACCCCTTCTAAAAGTCATAGTACTGAAGTTTTTTTTAACAAAACACGGGTACCATCGGAACATTCTTTCCTGGAGACATGAGAGCAAAGAAAATGTAAGCTCCATTTTCATTGATTACTGTCGATTACGCACGTGCTGATTGGAATTTCTCAACACCAAACGAAGGCGCCGTGTATGTTTAACTTTTTTCGCCACCGATAGACACAAACTTACCGACAAACATGTCATCTTCAGTGAGTGTGTTTTCAATTTTAACTGCAAACAATGAATTCAAAACAATAAGGAATTTTAAAAACTCACGTGGTGTTCTCCACCTTAGTGAATCATGAATGTGACTTCAAGTTCAATCAATTATATTTCTACAAGTTTAGTGTCACTAATAGTACTAGTGTTCTTCGACCTCACTAAGTCTACGCCTCAGGTTCAAAATAAATTGTTTCACTCCGTTTAATTCTAACAACTGTCGTCGTCTAAGAAGAATTTATATTCCATTATATCACTTATCACAGATGCATTAATAATGAATTATTACATGAACAACATGATGCAGTTGTACACGCTGACATTTGATGATATAGAAACTTCCTAAGCGACGGCACTTGTAACAAGTCTTTTTTCGAATTTGTTGATCTGGAAACTCCTAAAAAGACGTCATTCGTCGAAATGACGTCATGTTTTTGGATTCGACTACATTGTTATTACAAGATTGATGGCATGTTGCAGTTAACGGCATAATAAAATAGTTAGAACGTTTCTTTTCATGTTCTATCGGTCGATAGTACCTGAGTTTGTGTGATTTCTGAAATAAAACCTGAAGCAGCTTCGAACATAAGCTGCTTCAGGTTTTATTTCAGAAATCACACAAACTCAGGTACTATCGACCGATAGAACATGAAAAGGAACGTTCTAATATTATAATATAAAGTTCTTGAAGTATATTATCTCAAGTGATGGTTCATGTGAAATTTTGGTTTATTTCTATTTCTATGGATAATTCTCCATGTTCAATTTTCTAACACTCTTATCGTGTGCGGTGTCCGACATATATGAACCCTCTTACCCTGATCAATGTTCGGGTCGTAAGGATTTTAAATCTCACATCGTCCTTGTACTCCTTGCCGCGCTGAAACTCCTTATTCGTTGATTTTTATTCAATTTTGTGATATTGATTTTTTGATTGCTGTTTCTTCACTTAATATCTGAGCTTGTGATATTTCAATGACATTACGATGTTTAGTCAAGCGTGTTTTGCTTGTCCGTGAGTTAAACAATCGCTGCGCTGTGTTTTCCTATCCACCCAACAACCGAAATACCGCAACTTGGGTGCAAGTTGTGTCCTTGGGCAAGACACTTCACCCCCATTGCCCACGTGGAGGCACGATGGCGTTGTGTACTAAGACGTACTGCATGCCGAGAGTGCATATGTCTTCAATCAACGCTAACTGTGCTTGTGTGGAGTTGATATGTTGGGAAGCTGATAATTGCACACAGTTGCTCAGTGGTTCTCCCCGGGTACTCCGACTTCCTCCACCCGTAAAACTGCCATGGTCATAATTAGCCATTGTCCAGAAATATGTGACCTTAAACACCAATAAAATAAATAAATAAATCACTACAGTACGACGATCAATGTTTGTACATTTACCTGATGCCCAAGCAATGTTTCATCCAATGGACCACCGACGGCTCATTGGCTGAAACAGTTTCTGTGCTTTCTATTGATTACAGGAAAATATATTGTGCTGTGGATACCATTCGAAAGGAACATTTCGCCCAATTCCTTTGCGACATTATGTCAAAATAAGCGTAAAGTTCGCGTCAGAACCAGTTTTATCAGCATCTTGCACAAATCTAATTCCTAGAAAAAAGGAAATGATGTATTTTTGCAGCGATAAAAGTGTAAAACAGCTTAACCGGTAGTTTGTGGATTTAGAGAACTTTTATAACGCGAAGTGGAATAATGGGATACAGCTCACATCCAGTCTTGTTTTCGATTTTGTGCACGTGACAACTGTTACTTATACCCAGTTCCTTTCTGGTTAGTTATCAATCGACGCTATCGGTTGTTAACGAATGTTGAATAATGAACTGGGAATAAGTAATGGTTGTCAGATTCCTTCGATTATGCAGTATCACACTGCGTGCGGTTTGCCAGTGTCAACACCCTGACACACCATCTGATACGTCAAGAGGTATTTGAGGACTGATTGTATGCACGTACCTATGATAGGGGTATAAAGAACGTCTTCATTATAGAGCGGTAATCATTATAGTGTCTACTGTATATTTGCAGATATCAAGTGTCAGGTGTGTACAGATGACCATAGATCGAATAAACACTGTATGGACAGTGACTCACTATACTGTAGTATATCAGCACCTTACTGTATGAATACGGTATCCACGGAGGCCGACGGTTACACGAGAGTTGATAAAAGGTACCAATACAACATTGTTGCTAATAAAATAAAGTTTCTCAGAGACATCACCAAAGCTGAGAAAAACATTTTTCAATTTTCCTTAGGCGAAAGTATTTGCGGCAGAAATCTGAATTTTTATAGTTTCAGCCGAGTTCAAATTGTGACTTTGACATTGATAGAAGATTCACATGTGCGTGTGCCGCATCATTGCTGGTTCTATACTCTGTTGTCCTCTAATTGATCCGATCGCATCCTACACACTTATATACCAGTGTGTCGAGATTTCATGAATAACTATTCCAAAATACTTTATCTTCGAGAGAGTGCTAGAATGTTCTATGTCCCTTAGGAGAGATAATTCATAGTCCCATAGGGGAGATAATACATAGTTCTATAGGGGAGATAATACATAGTCCTATAGGGGAGATAATACATAGTCCCATAGGGGAGATAATACGTAGTCCCATAGGGGACATAGAACATCCCAGCATCCATGCGATGATATGGCTTCGATGTTCTCGTAATTTCTCGGTAGGTGAGATTCCGCAGTGATGTGAGGAAAAAAGCAAAGAGTGATAGACGTACAGTGCTGTTCATTTCATTTACAGATGTGCAACTAGAGCTGAGTGTTATTCAGACTGGTGGATAACAACACGCCAAGATCCAAAGTGTGCGATAGCGTCAAGTCCACATCCAGGGCCGTCCGGCTTCGCTTGTCATTACTGCTGTGACCAGTCGTTTAGACATCCACTGGGATACTGTAATAGCGGAACAATACCTCGGGAGCTAGCTCACTTCTCTAAAAGTAAGACAGAACTTTCAACACAAGATATCGAAAATATGTAAAATGAACTTTCACAGAAAGAGGGCTTATTTGGAATTTACGACTTTCAGATATTGTTAACGCACAAAATGCAACCAAACAGTTATTGAAGAGAATTGGTTTGCCTTAATAAACTTGTAACAAAACGTCTTCACCCCCCCCCCCCCCCCCCAAACTCTAGAAGTCCCGAGTTAATCTTAGATTTTAGCAGTGGTAATTGTGAAGAGTAAATTACTACTAAAACGCAAAGAGAACAGTTACAGTCCCATCTCCCCATCCCCCAAACTCCTGAGAAAAGACAACTGATTTGCGCAACATGCCTAATCGGGTCAATCAATGGTTCAACCGACTGAAATCCAATCCCATCCTTAAGGATCTTTGACCTGAAGATTGTTTGTGCTACTCAGTCCATGCTGATTAATTTATTGGTGTCTAATGTCACTTCAGCATCTGTGGCTATATCATGATCGTGTGGTAAGTATAGTGTCAAGAGAAGATTGTAGACAAACATTTGTACCTATCTTGTCCACTTAACCCTTTACACAACGTAACGGCCAAAACCGGCCAGCGCTATTCACTAAAATCGCCAATTAATTTTCATTATTTTTTCATTTTTTGTCTCAAAAACATAGGATATCACCCCTCGAGCTCGTTCGAACGAGGGGTCATAACCTATGTTTTTGAGACAAAATGAAAACAAATTAGTTATTCAAGATTTGTTTTGCAAGACTTAGTGTCGTCTACATTTCATGTTAGATAAAGGGTTAACCTTTTATCTAACAAATCGCCCGTATCCGTGCCAGTAAGTAATATTTCAACAAAACCATATCATGTTATCGTCATTGGAATGACCGTGGCGAGTTGTTTTCAAAGAGGTCGGTCATATGATATTGTTACGTTATTTTTTGGAATAAGGGTTAAGAGGGCGTCCACCCACGAGCGGGCCTTATTATACAAATTAGAAGAAGCTTGTTTACCATAGTAAAGCACCATTGCGTCACTTCGAAGGGTCCGCGCGCGGAGTGTCAAAGTTGAAATATATAAGAAAAGACAATTTCAAACATTTTTTTGAGTTAGCGCTGGAGATGGAGATAACAAATAACCTTTTCTTGAGAAAAAAATCTATTTCTCGAACAAACAACAAAATCGAAAGACTGTAAATCATCATCACATCTATTCAATTCCGGAAGTGTTAATTACCACAGTACGGTGAACTAATCAATTCCGGAAGTGTTAATTACCACAATACGGTGAAGTAATCAATTCCGGAAGTGTTAATTACCACAGTACGGTGAACTAATCAATTCCGTAAGTGTTAATTACCACAATACAGTGTAAAAAAATCAACGTATTTTAGATTACCGTACTTCAATACTTATCTATCAAAACTTCAGCACTCAAATCAGCAATCAAAAATTGTCAGCACATCGCCTGTCGAACTTTCGTTGCTAAAAATATGGATTTCTGAAGAAGAAAAGTGGACAGTTAATTTCAACACCTTTGAAGTGGAGTTGTCCGTGTCCTATCGTTTATACAAAATATGAAAAGAAAATCAATAAATACATGTTTACCAAAAGGCACACACGTTTAAATCTCCATGGTAACCGTTTTTTTTGTAGCCATACATTCGATCATGTATTCTTTTTAATTTTGCCTCACATCTACAGTACGTGGAGAGTGGATTGTAACTAAATCACCCGCGGAGTGGATTTATCACCCAAGATATAACATTCAAATTTTGTACATATCGACAAAAAACACAAGCAATGTTTCAGCCAATGGACCTCCGGGTTTAACCCGGAGGTCCATTGGCTGAAACCTTTCTGGTGCTGGTTGTGCTTTGCAACAAATTTGCAATTATTGCTCGGGTGGAATTTCCACTCTGCGGGTGATTTAGTGAAAATACACTCTCCACGTACTGTACGAGACTATGAGATCTGCATGCCAGGAGGTCTGATGAATAACCCATGGACTGCACATCGTGCAACAAAGCTCTCTTTCTGAAAAAAGCAACGTGATTATCAGCATTTCTTACATTAAGGCCTCGGAGGAAGGAATCCTGGCAGTTGACCAGAACGGGCCGTCCGACCGTCCGTCTTCTCCCGAAGTTTGGGCCAAAGCAGAGTATTGGACATAAATCTCCAAAATAGAGATCACCTTAACCGGGGCCACTGCGTCCTCAGCTGCCAGCATTCCTTCATCCGGGCCTTTGGAACGCACCTCACAGGAGAACAAGGTGTCTGCAAGATGTTGATGGCAGGGAAGAACAATTTTGGCCCAGGGCTGCGTATTTGGATATTCCGCAGCAAACCTACTCATTTGAGCAGACGTTCCAATTTCAGACCAGCGAACCCGCCCAATTGAACAGGCCGCCCCTATCCGCAACCTGAGGCCCCGCCTAGTAGGGATGTAGACCCCCCCCCCCCTCCATGGGTCAATTTCAATTGAATCCCTTTTCAATCGTATGCCATAATGCAAGAAATTGGAGTGCTGACCAAAAAAACATTAATCCATCCGTTTTGATCACTTGTTAGATCCAAATTAGACTACGGTTGTGTGGTTTACGGTTCTTCCAGAAAGTGATATCTTAAACCACTCGATGCAATTCATAATACTGGTATTGGAATTAGCTTGGGTGTTTTCGCTAATAGATTCAGTGATTGTTGAAGCAGAGCAGAGAAGCCTTCCCCCAAGAAGCGCCGAATTAAACTGTCACTCCAGTATGTTTCAAAAGGATTTGATAATCCATCGAACCTTGCTTATAACTGTGTCTCAGATCCTCTAACCGACACCAGAAACATATTCCTCCATTGGGAATTAGAATTAAGCCTCATATGGAGTCAACCATGCTTGAATCTAATTATATAAAAGAGAGCCGTGAACCACATATTCCCCCTGGACATCTAAAAATACGGCTATTGTGGACCTTGCTTCTACCAACAAGTCAGGAACAAATTCGTTCGAATTTCAACAAGAATATGGTGAAATAAAGTCCAAGTAAAGTGCATATGCAAGAATTTATACGAATGGATTTAAAGATGGTGACAAAGTATCATCATCTGTTATTGCTGGTGATCAGATCGGCTCAAACAGAATACCAAACAAAAGTTAAATCTTCACAGCTGAAGTAAAAGCTTCACAACTTACGCTTAAACATATCGGGATACTGAACCCTCTCATTTTGGAACTTCGTGAGAAGTTGACCACCCTGATGTCTGACAGATATGATATCGTGTTTTGCTGGTTGCCTGGGCATGTTTGTATCTCCGGTTACACCGGAGCAGATAGTGCAATAAAACAGGCTTTGAGCAAGCCTATCACTGATTTTAAAATTATTTTCAGTGATTTCAAACGACATATCAATAACTACATCAAATCTGTGTGGCTGGAGGAATGGGAGGTAGCGACAAATAACATGCTCCATCGCTTCCGGGCTACTATTACTGATAAATATCCGTCTTGTAAACTTTGTAGAAAATATCATGTCATTCGGACGCGATGTCATATCGGCCATGCAATACTTACACATTCCTTTTTTTGGTAGAGAGTGATATGCGGCCAGAATGTGGTCCTTGTCAGCAGGCGTTGACAGTGGAATACATTTTTTTAGACTTTACATATTTTAATCTTGTCAGACGGCAATAATGCACGGTATATTGATAAACCGAGATATACCGGTATTCAAACCAATATCGATTGAATACCGGTGTAATTAGAAAAATATCGGTTTATCGTCATTATTTTTTTCCCCACAATTTTGATTTTCAAGATGTCTTGAATGTTTTAATTGTAGCCCCGAATGAATATCCAAGGAATCGTCTGCTTGTGCCCTCGTAATATACAAATTCGGCAGCTGAAAAAATAATTTTCGTAAATTTCAACAAAACTATATCATGTGACCCCTCATTGGAACGAGCTCGTCGAGCTCGTTCCAATGAGGGATCACATGATATAGCTTTGTTGAAATCTGGGGAAAATCTGAAAAACAAATTTTGAAAATAATAAATTTTGATATCGTCTGCGTTGGGAAGAGATTTTTCGAACAGCATCATCGAAGCATGCTAATTGCTTCCGACTCTGATGCCTCGAGTCCCGATTGTGGTACTTGTTTTCGATATACCGGTATACCGCGGTATTTTTTCTTCGAGAGCAATTTTCAACAGAAAATTCTTATAAAACTCTGTCGTTCCTACTTTACAATACATACTCTTCTTCGCCACGATATAGACTTAGCTGTTGATGTGGCGTAAAACACCAATACATAAATGAATAAATGAATAATTAAAGTAGCGTTTATCTGACCACAAAGTAAAACTCCCAAAGCTCTTCCTCTCGAACTGTTATTGGTCAAGTGCCATGTTTAGTCGACGATAATCACCTCCTCACCCTACCGATGCCATGGCGAAAATACATGGTTTGATTGTACAACAAGATGGGCGTTGTAAAATGTTGTTTTTTAAAGGGACTGAACATTGGGTAAATATTCTCAGCTACCACGTTCTTATAAAATTTGAAATGCTTACAAACACTGCTCCTGGCGTCATAATGTCTTGATCAAATTTATTTTCTTTCCCGCTTTGATGTATCTTATCCCAGTCTTACTGCAGACAAATACACCACGTAAATAAACCAAGTACAAAATGAATCATGCAATTACTTAAAATCTTTTTGACCCAATCTTACCAGGTGTCAAAACTGGAATCTGTAATTTATGTTCCATTTAACACATTGGGTTCGACCAATTATATTAATAATTATATAGAGAGTAATCAATTTGTTTTGAGCGTTACGATAAATAATTCATCTCGAGACGGGACTGTTTCGTAAACCACTCGGGCGTACGAAACAGTCCCGTCTCGAGATGTATTATTTACCGTAACGCTCAAAACAAATTGATTACTCTGTTTATTACATGGCATTTGGAATAAAGAGCTCTTTTGCTATAATAATTCAACCCAAACTATTGTCAGATATAATCCAATTTAGTGTAAACACGGATCACTTTCTGTGTCAAATCTTCGAATGGAAATGGCCCAGTTTTATTTTTGTGACTTTCGTTCGATATTTTACTATTTTATGTGGCGTTCCAGTCGCATTTGTGGAATGGCATTCAGCCATAAGATAAAACATTTCTATTTGGATTTTGTCAACTGTGCTAACGAACCTGTTCATAGAGGAAAGAAAGGATTTTTAAAAATATTCAGAAGGAAAATTCATTTTAATTAACTGATGTGGAACTCGAAAACAAAACATCAACAAATCGGTGGGGGCGTGGCTTATATACGTCAGTCGTTCCAAAGTTACTATTGAAGTGACATAATTCACTCGTGACATTACCACTTTTTAATCAATATTAAATTCAATGCAAAACGAACTGAGGAATGTAATAAAGAGGGCTAACTCACAACAATATTTAGAAAAAAATATTTACTCCCATATTAAATAAAACATTGCTAGCAATTAATAACATTATAGCAGATGTTAATTTGGGTTTAAAAGGGTATGGGAACTATGGACGCGTTATTAGTCTTAAAATAAAAAAAAAATGATGATTACTTGAGAAACAAAAGAAACGACTAGATTGTTGTTTTTTTGGTCACGCTGGAAATTTTGATTCTGCTAAAAGTCCTAAAACATGGAATAAGTGGGGAATTTGTAAATAAAATAAACAAAAACATTACAAGTAAAGTAAAACTATCAGTCAAGTGGGGTGGTGAGATTGCGGGTAGCTTTAAATAGGTTTTGGCTTATTACAGGAGGAATCCTTGTCTCCAGCATTGTCTTCCCTGTATGTTAACGATTTACCGAAGCTCATGTATAGTAATGAGCATATGGCGTTCGAATTAATTATCTTAATGTTGTTTGTGTTGATGTACGCAGATGACATGGTACTACTGGTGGATAATATTAGTTATCCTTGTGTTTTCCAGGTTGTAAGGGAATTTACACCGGTTTGGGAACTCGTAACCCTGAGGCAAAGCCGAAGGGTGTACGAGTTCCCAGACCGGTGTAAATTCTCATATACCCTGGAAAACACAAGGATAACGGATTTATTTCCAAGAATGTTGGGGTACTTAATACTTTAACCTAAATTGTGGGAAAAAAACTGACAGAAAATTTGCACGTTGTAAGTTTATTAATGAAACCAGACAAATATGGATGTCATTGGAACTGGCTCAGTGAGCCAGTTCCAATGACATCCATATCTGTAATATTGTATTGCACATTTTCCTGTATTTTTATTTTTGTTCTAACATAACTGAGCAGAATATATGAATTAATAATTTAAAATAGGAACTTGTTTTAGCCATATAGCCTGTTGTTGTGTATTCTTGTTTTTACACTGTGAAGTGTAAGTTGCACTGTACATCTCAGCCAATCAAAACACAGTATTTTTTTTCATTTGAAAATAAACTCAGTAAACTTCAAAATCGTATAGATATACTTTCGGAGTATTGTTAAATGAATAAGTTAAAGATAAATTTAAATAAGACTAAAACAGTTTGTTTCCGAAAAAAAAAAATAAAAATTGAAATGTGCGGCTACAAATTGATGAGGTTGATCACTTTAACTGTGCACATGGAACTTAATTAAGCACCCCCTGTTTTTTCGCCGTGGTGTTAATAGACAATGTCCAACAAGTCCCAGATGTGTTCTGAGGAATTCAAATCGGGGACCATTGCAGGCCAAGGTAGTGCCGTAATAGCGTTGTTCTGAAGGAATACTCTCACAGCATGGGAACGATGTGGCATTGTATTGTCGTCCATGAATACAGCACGAGTAGCTAACGGGTGGTTGTCAAAATGAGGCACGACAACCGGATTGAGATTGTCACTGATGTTCTGATGACCACTGCAATTCTCAAGTACAGTCACCATATCAAGTTTACAATCATGATAGAGGCATCCCCAGATTTTTAGTGACCCTGCACTATAAGCAACATTAAGTACAATGTTCCTGGGCACGTACGCAGTATTGCTATGCCTCCACACTCTCATGCGATCATCTATGACGAGAAGCGGGAATCTACTCTCGCCTGACCAGTGGATCCTCCTCCATGTCCTGAGATTCCAATGGTGTCGTGCCAAGCATCACTCCAAATGTCATCTTTGATGCTGATCGAACAGAGCTGGACGCTTGATGACCCTTCTGGACCTCATGCCCAGTGCATTGAGGCGGTTTCGGACAGTTCTGTTGCACAAACGTCTGTTGGGAACCCCAAGGCGTTTTAAACCCCAAATTGAAGAAAAGTGTTCACGCCTAACGAGATTTGCCAGTCTCCGATCTTTCCAAGAAGGGGTATTTTTGGGTTGTTCAGGCCTTTGTCGGTCCTTAACATAGTTGGTTTGTTGAAGTTTTCGGACAAGTCTGCTGATGACAGAATAGCTAAGTTGCCTCCAAACAGCTCTGAATGGCATGACTGTTTATACCCAGATATTGCATAATAATGTTTTTTGCGACATTCGTGGGAAGCATGTTCGCGTGGACGAGGTGATGTGTTTGGGGTACGTTATCATCCAGAAACATCATGTTTCACAAGATTAAATGTACTGCAAGGCATAGCAATCATCAAAGCATAATAATCGGTAACAGTAACTTTACTGTCATGAAACATTTCAGGGAGTGCTTAATTAAATTCCAGGGGTACATTTAGATTGTGTGTTTAATTGTAATGGCAAGTTTGATATTTTTGAAAACAAAACACCAGCTTCGCAGGTGCGTAAAGCAACGTATAGCCTGATCAATAAATTATAACGTGTACAGTTTTGACATTGAAACGAAACTTAGTCCGTTTGACACTTATGTTAGTAGTATAATAAAACATGGACAAGAATTATGGGATTTCATAACGGGAATGACATAGAAAAAAAATAATTTGGAATATTTTAAACAAATCCTCCATACTTGTACAAACACTACCAATTTAGGGCTGCACGGTATATTGATAAACCGAGATATACCGGTATTCAAACCAATATCGATTGAATACCGGTGTAATTAGAAAAAAATATCGGTTTATCGTCATTATTTATTTACCCACAATTTTGATTTTCAAGATGTCTTGAATTTTTTAATTGTAGCCCCGAATGAATATCCAAGGAATAGTCTGCTTGTGCCCTCGTAATATACAAATTCGGCAGCTGAAAAAATAATTTTCGTAAATTTCAACAAAACTATATCATGTGACCCCTCATTGGAACGAGCTCGTCGAGCTCGTTCCAATGAGGGATCACATGATATAGCTTTGTTGAAATCTGGGGAAAATCTGAAAAACAAATTTTGAAAATAATAAATTTTGATATCGTCTGCGTTGGGAAGAGATTTTTCGAACAGCATCATCGAAGCATGCTAATTGCTTCCGACTCTGATGCCTCGAGTCCCGATTGTGGTACTTGTTTTCGATATACCGGTATACCACGGTATTTTTTGAATATCGATACCGGTATTCAGTTTTGAATATCGTGCAGTCCTATACCAATTCCACGGTTTATTGTTAAATTGGACGTTTTCCTACGTTCGGTGAACGACGAATTTGCATCCTAAAATATTGGGCTAAATTATTGTATACAATCTATTCTTTACTGCGATGTTTTTCTCCATATAGGTTGAAGAAAAGTCAAAGCCCCTGGCTTCACAAAATAAAACGAACTCTGGCTGACAATGGGTTTATCATATATGTGACTTGGGCTGCCTGCCGCCCGCGTAATGTTAACCTGGTCATAACAGAAATAAAACAGCGCATTTGTGCTCAATATCAACAGATTATTATGTGCGAACTTGAGACTAAATCTAAATGCAACCAAAATAAAAATATTTCTGAAAGTTTTGAGTTACAGTAGTATTGGAAGCAAAATATCCCATTAAATTTGGTTACCCTCATCAATAAAATAAGATAAACCGCTCATAAACTAAACGTTGAAACGTGGCGATACGCCTATAATTTAAGAGAGAGTCGAACGTGTACATTATGCTCTAACAATCAGATTGAAGATGAATATTATTTTAATCTTGAATGCCCGCCACTGAATGCCATCCGGAAAAAGAATAATTTATATAAAAACTCCCAGTATGTTTAAGTTGTATCGTTTGTTTTCAGAACGTTGTAGACGTTCCCAAATAAAAAAAAGCATTTCAGTTTCGAGATGAAAAGTCTAAACCCTTTATCCAATGCAGACGATATCAAAATTTATTATTTTAAATATCATTGTTTTTCAAATTTGAGCTCGTTCCAACGAGCGGTCATATGATATGGTTTTGTTGAAATATGTTGAAAAATTTATTTTTTCAACTGCTCAATTTGCATATTACGCGGGCGATTTTTTAGGAAAAGGGTTAAAAGTGTGATTCTCTCATACATCTTCTGCCACAGCTTTTGATCTGTGTCCGAATATGAATGCGTGATCGAGTCTCAATATGTCAGTTATGTGTGAATTCCCATTTTTATCAACTGATATTTCAAATTCCCATATAATGCGATAAGTTCCCCCGTTCTTTATCCCAACCCAGTGGTCTGTCAAAGACTGATGACTGTGTGAATTTTGCAAATTGTGCTATTCCAGCCAATGGTCATAATACCCACGGTGCATGGGTTAAAGAATAAACTATAATGCATCTTTGACACATTGGTACAGTTACCTTAGTATCTATGTTTGTTCGACAGTGAGGCTGAGAACTGGGGAATCACATTCTGTGCCAAAATCGCAAATTTTGACAAAGGATTGTTAACCCCCTACTCATTGACGTTGGAAAATTAAAACTATCACGATGCATAGTTTTCCCACAATGCAACTTGAAATTTGACCAATTCAGTCTGTTTATCTCTTTACCAAACCATATCATGTGACCCCTCGTTGGAAAGAGCTCGTTCCAACGAGGGGTCACGTGATATGGTTTTGTTGAAATTTCTTGAAAAATTTGAGAAAATTATATTTAAAATAATAAATTTTGATATCGTCTGCGTTGGGTAAAGGGTTAACAGAGGTCATTGACCTTTATCAAACAAGATAGATGTTGTCAAATAACAAATTGCATAATGGGAAAAAAGTTTCTTGACATACAATTATTTTAATACCAATGTGCACACGATTAAATTATCAACTTAAGAATTTCAACAGTCTCGAGTCTTCAGTGTATCGCGAAAAAATATTTATTTATTGGGGTTAACGACACTTTCGACAGCCAGGATCACCTCGTGTCGGACAATTTTACGGAGATGACGGCATTTGTTGGAAAATATTGCAAGGTATGTCCTTTCAATTATTGACGTAGGAGCATCAAGAGGGAATCACCGGGAAACGGCGAGCAATTGTCAGTCTGCTCAAGGTATTAACTCTGCACAAGAGGGTTAGTGTTGGATCACGGCAAGTGCACATACATCGTGGATTACGGTTTAGAACACAGCGCTGCCGTGCCACACGTGAGCAGTCAGGATTATGTGTATTTCCCAGGGACACAAAACAATTACCGCTCGTCAGGATAGAACCGTGGACCTTTCGGTTTGAAGTTGAATGATTCAACTAATGAGCCACCATCACGACAAAATACACATGGGTTTATCATATCACTCGTTTCCTTTCAATTCGTGGCTGTTTGCTCGTCATTTAACGCTTTGACAAACAAAAGGCAGAAACACTTCTGTGCTTTATCACAATAGTTGACATCCAAATTATATCATTTCCACCCTTCCTCTCCAGAACATAGCCTGCGATCTCTCAGTTGAACGATCTCAACGAGCTCGTTTGAAAAAGCAGTCATTAGCTACGTTTTCGAGGCTAAATATGCAAATCTTTATTCAAGGACATTTTTTTTGTCGATTTTTGTTGCGCAAAGTTTTAACCTTGCCATATAGTCACTAACTGTAACACAAACAAATAAAACCCAGCTCAGTTTTGAATGGGTGAACGCTCGAAGCCACTATCAGTGCTTTCAGAAAAATGAAGCTACCAGAGTAAAGGCCAACATTTTCCTTCGTCATGTTTCATATTCCGTGAAACGCAAACAATATTTTGTTTATATAAATAGGTTTTATTATAAATGGGCACTCATCGATAATTTGTAGTAAAACAAATGTTGATGAACGATCTCAGACCATTCAAAATAATGTAGTCCTCAACTTGTTAATTAGCTTCTCAGCAGTTGGCTACAACTATGTACGACCAACTACACAAAAGTATTTGGCATCTCACCTTACCTGTTATGCACCCCAAAACACATTTACAATTTGTTAATTTCAAAAAGGGGGCGCCGTGGCATTGAGGTAACCGGTTCTCGTCAGATCATCGAAGTCAAGAACGTCGACCCCGGTTAATCCTCGGATGGGTGACCGTCTGAGCAATCGATTCGGACTCCCGCGTTGTGTCCTTGGGCAAGGCACTTTACCCCGATTGTCGACATGGGGGCACGATGACGCCGTGTACTAAGGCGTACTGCACGTCGATGGTGCGCATGTCCTCAACCAATCTAACCCCGTCTGTGCTGCAGTGCGGAGTTACGATGTTGGGGAGCTGACAGCTGCTCCTCGTTGCTCGGTGGTTCTCTCCGGGAAATCCGGCTTCCTCCACCCGTAGAACTGTCACGGTCATGATTAGCCATTGTGCATAAAAGTATGTGACCTTAAACACCAATAAATAAATAAATATAAATTAATTTCAAAACCTCCTCTCAAAGTTAAATTTTATTATTTCTAAAACATCGCTTTTAAAACAGTTCTCATGCCGACATTGTTCCGATGAGTAGCTCAGGCACGCAGCGACAGGGGTGAGTGTGGAGGTGAGGGTGGGGGTGTGCTCACATCACCTAGTAACTATCATAAATTTCAGTAGCTGAATATTCAAAGGTATAAATTCCAAAAGTTGGAAATTCAAAGAAATGAATTTCCTTCATGTCTTTAACTTTTCAGACTTTTCTTCCCAAATAGTTTTCCATTAAATTCGCCTACATTTTCCAATCAGCTGACACAATTTTACGAAATTCCAACTCGAATCTGATACCTGTCCGGTTTTTCGAAGGCAGTCAGTTGGAAGGAGAGATATTGACTGAATAGCTTTCAGGTCAGCCTATAGTCATTGTGTTGTATGGGTAGAGTAAGGGAAAACTCATGGACCTACGTGGGGAAATGGACGAAGTGACTCTATTTAAGCAATATTGGGTTCTCCGAATCTGAAGGGATTCAACAAATTAAAAGTTTTCGCGAGGGGTGGGTGGGGGGGGGGTCGATAGGGAGAACTCTCGTCCAAAAAATAAAAGTTTTCGCGAGGGGTGGGTGGGGGGGGGGTCGATAGGGAGAACTCTCGTCCAGCAGTTGCTTGTGGTCCTTGGGACATGCCTGCGGTATGCGTGCTGGGACCCTAACTGCAGTTAGAAATGTAATCCCCCCCCCCCGCCCCAACGACGACGTTCTTGCTACGTACCTGCAGTGGCTATGCTATTAAAGCAAAACAATTTATTCGTATTGAACGTATGGATGAGTGTTATTTGCTGCCTCCTTTTGTAAGGTATATGTTTAATTACTTCAACATTAATGCCTTCTAAAACGACTAGGAACATGGTTGACGTTCGTTCCGCAGATTTGTTCGCTCAAAACTGTTGTGATCTGGTATAAAGAACTTTGGAGAAGTTTATTTTCGCTTATAAAATACATTATTGAGCAATTTTATCAAACGTCACGGGCATTTCGAGTAAACAAACCACAACAACGTGGTCTTCAACACGGACAGGTACCCCTGCCGGTTAGAAATAGTATCCTAATCCACCTCATCAACAATACATACGTCAGTTTCAGGAGTACCTGCAACATCACCATCAACAACAACAACACCAACGTCAAAGACAACAACACGAACGACAACAGTGGACGGACATAATACAACAAAATCATTTCAAGGTTAGCGTTTTTTTTTTAACTTTTTTTGTAATCGTATAAACTAAGACTTGATGGAGTAATAACAGGTTGTCATCTCAAATGTGGGTATATTTTCAACTGATCGTGACTGACTCGAGACCAGCAGCCAATACTATAATAGTATAAAACTTTTACAATTGTACTTCCTAGAATTGTATGTTCTACTTATTAATATAACTGACTAAAATAAATCATTAACATTTTAAAAGATATGACAATTTGCCAGTTGGTAAATGCTAAGGCCTAAAACAAATGTTTCTCAGGCCCACCCGCATGGTCCTTTTGGCTGACACATCCTCTCTTTTTATAATAACTGTAAACTTAAGAAGATTCAAAATTAATTGGTTTATGTCTGATACTTTACACAAGTTAAACAAAATTGATAAATTTGTCCCTTGAGTGCAAGAAAGCTTTAGAATTGCAAAGCCTTTTTGCTCTCAAGGGAAGAACTACACCGCCACCCATGCTTTTCCGAAGATCATGAGACCTGAAACATAAACCAAGAACATTAACTCTTGATGGCAGAGAGATAATTACAGACATAAAAAAATAAAATAAAAAAACGCAAGCACGCATGCAATTTTACAAATAATGGCCTGAGAAACTTTGTGCGGCCTAATGGTTCATTTTAACCCATTTAAAGTCATAACTGGAAAATACAATTCTAGAAAATACAATAAACAAGATTTATAGTATTAGTCCATGGTCGAATCCCACTGTCCGCTTCTCTGTAATATAATCTCTCCTATCAAAAAGGAAACCCCTCATCCCTCGTTATATTTTTATTTACTTTTCTCAATGATCTTTATACCACTGGATTGCTGGAACGTAAGCGAAAGAGGTCACAAGTTAAATCCCCCCCCCCCCCCCCCCCCATCCAAAGAAAGTACCGAGTAAATCAACGGGGAATGTCTCCCAGCCGAAAAGACGTTTGATGGCACTGTAGTCACAGCCTAACAACTCACACTTAATCAAACGTCATGAAAAGTCACGTAGCTCGAAAATTAATAACACTTTTTGAACTTTCTAATCAGAGAACTTGTTTTTCTTTTTTACTCCGAGATTACCTATTCTACTATATATGATGTGCCTGTGACAGAATTTTAGCTTTAAACACCAACCGTGGAACACGACAGCAATGGAAGTTCAGTAGTTCTACATCTGCAGTGCAACTGCATCCAAGCTGACCTTTGGTGACGTCGACCTGAATGCGAACTTGTCTTAATTTATCGAAATTAAAGTGACAATTATTTATTACATTTTTAAATGAGTTTACCCCATAAGACTCCAACAGTTGATAAGGCATCCATTACTCGAAGTAGTATGTTATTATATAATTAAATTGAAGAAGGCTCCGTTTCGTTTTTTTCCATTTCTTTTCGGTGATAAAATTGACAACGGAAGTACCACCCACCGATGCTCATGTAAACAAAAACAGATTCGCACGTATGTGCGTCTGCTGCTCAGAAAAATCGAGAACAAATAATAGCGATTCTTAACAATCTGACGATCATATCATAAACAAAATATACCCAAAGTAGCTTGGCGTCCCAAATGTTCACGATTCGTGGTTAAAAGTTAATTAATGAAGAATGAAGCACTGGGTACAAACTTTGATGATGGCGATTTTTATTACCTGGTAAACCTAGCACTGCCCACGCGTGGATTACGACCAATCCACGTCGACTGTTCTGCATACAGTTAAAACTAGAAGTCCTGCGACGAACTGTGCGCTTATCTAGGCTTTATTGCTCGCGGAAATTGCGCGCAATTGCCATGTCGAATGGCATCCAAAGCACGGCAGGTTCTCCTGGTTATTCATTGCAAAGACAGGCAATGTTTCTGCCAATGGACCTCCGGGTTACCCGGAGGTCCATTGGCTGAAGCATTGCTTGTGCAAGGCCATATGTACAGAATTTGATAGCCCTGCTATGGTCATGACGCGTAGATTAACGCGCAGATGGACGTGCTATTTGAGCGCATTTCATGACAGGACTTCTTGTTTTAACTGTACCATATTTCTTTTCCTGAGTGACTAGCTGGTCATCATTATATTTACGAATGAAATAATTATGGTAATAACAGAAAACAAGCATAGGTTTTCCTTTTATTATATGCGTCGCCTGTTCTAAAATATATTTACCCTTTGATCCCAAATTAAAAGAAATAGCTTTTGAAGCGACTAACATTTAAGTTTAAAAGCCAATGACGGATATACAACGAACCGCTTTCAGCGACGGAATTAATCGCCTGCGAAACAAATGAATTCCCCATTTTCACTGCAAGCTACACAAAAATGTTATTTATTTATTTATTTATTTATTTATTTATTTATTTATTTATTTATTTATTTCTTGTGATTTAAAGACGCTTTCGACAGCCAGGGTTACCTAACCTCATGTCGGACAGTTTTACGGGTGTAGGAAGCCGAAGAGAACCACTGAGCAACAAAGAGCAACTGTCGGACTCCTCAGCGAAATAACTCCGCACAAGGTTATTGGTTGTTGATAAGTGCACCATGCAGTACCCCTTAGTACACAACGCCACCAAACCCCCATCTGGGCAATCAGAAGTAAGTGCCTTGCCCAAGGACACAACGCAGTTACCCCTGGCGGGGATCTAGCCGTGTACCATTCGGTTTGAAGTCCAGTGCCGTAACCACTGAGCCACCGCGCCCCCACACAGAAATGTTAATGGATATTAAGTTAATACTGTAAATAACAATAACAGTACACTTTACCATGAAATTGTA
Organism: Pictodentalium vernedei; assembly: GCA_031216915.1. Classification (NCBI taxonomy): domain Eukaryota; kingdom Metazoa; phylum Mollusca; class Scaphopoda; order Dentaliida; family Dentaliidae; genus Pictodentalium; species Pictodentalium vernedei. Next base: position 457,515,414 of record CM062291.1, read on the forward strand.
AACATCTTTCACTTTCATAACATTTAGCAAATTATTTCGTGTTATTTGATATTATTTTCCGGGGATTTGCATATAGTACCAACAGTGAGAAATATGTCTTGTGTCGGGCATGACGGAAGATATGACGCCCACGTTTTCGCAATTACCCTTTTAACACAACCATAAAATAAATAACGAGTGCTAAGCGCTAATAGGTCATACTGAAACTAATACTTGGAGTGAGCTGAACAGGTACCCGACCCAGAGAAACCTGAAGAACCACCTAAGTAACAACGTGCCGATTTGATATCGGGGGTGGGGGGGGGGGGGTGGAGGTGTAGGGGGGGGGGGGGAGGAATTTCGTGTAATTCTAACAGCGCCTATCCCAAAAACTGCGATAACGATACTGTTTGAAATTATTTTGTACCATGCTCACCTACGTTACTACCTGTGAAAAGCCTGTGTGTTAAATTCTGTATTTTAACCGCCCACTACCGATGTATAGCGCCTATTGGGGTTAAAAAAATATACTCCCACAGTGGGAAGTTCATCCATGATGTGACATGACGTAATTTTGTCCGCTGAGTTCCAATGTGTTCTATGTGCCTACTGGCACATAGAACACATTGGAACTCAGGGGACGATTTGCCAACTTTGATACATTCACACTTCGTGATGTTTCATTCAATCATACGAGGTTTTGAGGTACTATCTACTGTGTGCATTGATTTATTAGGTTTGAAATACCTACAATTAAATATTTGAAAAAAAATAAAGAAATGTTAATAATAATTTGACTGAAAAGCAAGGTAAAATCAATCAACTTTGACGATGTGTCTAGTTGTCAATCAAGCATTCAAGTGCAGCCGGTAGAAATGCCCACTGGAGCAGATGTAAACAAAACAAACCCGTATGTTTGCAACAGAAAATGTCACTTCCTATGATGATACACTTGAATTTACAAGTGTGTAATATTTAATTGTGCAGTTTCTATTTATTGTGTGTGTGGGGGTGGGGTGGGGGGGATTGGCTATTACTAGTTCTCTCGCTAATTGTAAGGAACTTTTTTTTTTGTTTTGAAAGCGATCAGCTGAGTCGATCACTGAAACGCACATAGAATGTATTCATGCGCCTGTTATGATAGGCCGTTGCGTTCTTGGAAACGAGTCGTCTATATGATACGGAATCAGAATGAGTCGTCTATATGATACGGAATCGGAACACATTGTTTCTCGTTGTTTTCAAGCCAAAATGTAAATGATTGTTAGATAAAGTTGGAATTCATCCTATTCCAGTAACAGCGTTAATCAAGAAAACTACGATAATGCTATAGTTAAAAATCGTTGTATTCCATCAATAATAACTTCCGCGAGAACTACGATAACGGCATAGTTTGAACTCATTTGATTCATTTACCAGTGTCTAATAGAAGAACTAAGACGACAATATAGTTACCATTCATGTTATTCAATTAACAGTGTCTACTGGAAGAACTGCAACAATAATATAGTTAAAACTCATGTTATTCCATTAACAAACAGTGTCTACCGGAAGACGACAATAACAATATAGTTAGAACTCAGGTTATCCGTTCTCAGTGTCTACCTTGAGAACTACAATACTATCTCCGCAGACTGGCCGCAATCCACGCGTGTGCTATGATGCCCACGCATGCGTTTACCAGGAAACAAAAACCGCCATCAGTAAAATTTTAATTAATGAAGCATCGGGTTTTACCTAGGGCTGTCACGGTTTTTTAATGTAGGAATCGATTAATCGTCGCAAATAATCGACGATAATCGATTGATCGTACCTAGATAACCCCCACCTCCTTCTCTTTGAAGTCGATAAAAATGAAGTTGAAGTCAGTTGACCTACCTCAAGTAAACAACGAAGACGGTCCTATTTTAGGTTTAGATTCAAAGCTTTGATGTTCTGAACTTTTGAACCGCCAGTGTAATAATCAAGACCGGTCGGCAGTTGCGAACTTCGCAACTGCCGATCGGTGTTGATTATTACACTGACGGTTCAAAAGTTCAGAACATCAAAGCTTTGATGAATGTACCTGAAAGACAAATGCTTCCAATAGCTTCTTGGGGTTTAACATCGATGTTCTTAACTCTTTACCTTTAGAAACAATAGTTTTTTCAACATATTTTCTTTTAATTATTAAACGTCTAAAATGGGATATAATTTACCGATTATTCCACAACGAAAAATACTAATCGACTTCGCCATGACCGATCAACAATCGATTAATCAAGATAGCCCTAGTTTTACCCGGTGCTTCATTAATTAAACCTTTGATGATTATTCCTATAATTAGTGTTTGAAATCTAATATTATTGCGCCCATGAAAATATTGTTCATCTATGGAAAGTAACCAGTCCACGGCGGCCGTACTGTATCGTTAGACCTTATTTTATTCAATTAACAGCGTCTACCGGAAGAACTGCAAAAAACAATATAATTAGAACTAATGTTATCCCATTATCAGCGTCCATCTCGAGAACTACGATATCAAGTTACAACTCATTTTATTCCATTAATTATGTCTACCGCGAGAACTGCAATAACAATATAGTTGAAACACACGTCCTTCAATTCGCAGCGTCCTTCTCGAGAACTACGATACGGCCAAGTGAGAACTCATTTTATTCCATTAACAGCACCTACCGGGGGAACTACGATAACGATAAACAAAACACCCACTACCACGAAGGGAGGCGTAGTGTCTCGTCCACCTACAGGCGTGATGTCGAATCAATCAACAACAATATCGGTTCAAACACCTAAAGTTCCAGAGCTAGTGCCACCGTCAACAGCGTCCTTGGATATTCCTGCAAGTGCGAGCTCAACAACTGGTACTACAAGGAGTGAGTATTTACTAAAGTTATTACTTAATCGATTAACATACACCAAGCTTTCTTTCTGGTTAAGATTTGTGCCCCCGGTTAACTGTCCAATAATGGAAGATTTTCCAATTTGTTTTTTGCAGTCCGCAGATGAAACTGGCATTTGTCATGTCGATTTTTTTTTCTTTTCTTTTGCTTTGAAAGTTTCCTAATACCAGGTCTGCTATTTCTATCATAGCCTTGTTTGTTGAAGCGTACAATTTGGAATAAAATTTGAAAATGGATCAGGGTCAAATTGTTCAGTAAGTACACTCTCAATTTTGTCATGATTAATTAATCGTACGTTGATAACTTCAGAATCACGCACCCGTTATTATTTTTCCAGGAACCAATACTATAAAACTGTTACAATTGTATTTTCCAGAATTGTATTTTCTACTTATTAATATAACTGATTCATGTCCAGCTTTCTGTCCGGTAGGGGAGTTAACTCGAAATACTGGGGTGAACAAATGCTGAAAACATCAACGAGCGAGAGAATTAACTTTTCCTTAATTGATAAATTCCACACAGCATGACAGGGAGGGTCCCGAATGGTTTGTTCTTGCCGTAAAAACAATCAGGTGCACAAGCGGATCTTCATCATTACTTAGATCATATATGACAATATTAGTAACACCTTAGCCCATCTCTAATCTGTAGCTGCTAACAGAAGATCTGGTTTATAAATTTTAGCCATTGTTCTTCGATTATAGGATTATAAATACTTGGATTAATCCATTGCAAGTGCAAAGAAAGATAGCATGAGAGAAATCTAGTGTAATTTTCAGAACTGTGATTGTATTCTTTATCATCAACTTAATAAAAATATACTCAACGGGAGATTCTTAACCTTTCTTTATGACAATAAGGAGAAATTTCATTTTTTTAAAACTAATCCCAGCAGCAGTGTTCTTTGATAGAGATTTCTTTCTTTCCTTTCATATTTATTTCAATTGTATTTCAAGAAAAAAATCACCAATGCTCACGTGCCTTTAATTTCAGATTCATTATACATCAGAGAAGCAGAAATGACGAGTGAAAAAAATTATGAAAATTATAATCACCTTAATGTAAAAGTGTGGACAAAAATCACATAGCACATGAATATTCCACTTTATCCGAAGTAAAGATAAATACTCTGCCTCTTAAAAGACGGGTCTCAGTTCACGCGTAATCTGACGCTCACTTGAAATATTCTGAAAAATGCTCGTTTTCAGCCAAAAAAGGAAGCAAAAACAAAATATCGTACACTCATTATATTTATGTTACTGTTTTCTGTATTTATTGCAGATTACTGAAATGACGCGTAAAAATTTCACCTAACATATTCAAAGGTCAAAAAATACATTTAAACACACTTGTGGGCGGCTTTTTTCGTAAAATTTACTAAGGTTCTACACGATGTTCAGGACCAATTTTCAAATTAAAAAGGAAGCAAACAATAATTGCGCTATAATCAACATAAACATATTATATTAAACTAGAATAATGGCACTAAAAGGAAATAACGCGTAAAATATTGTCTTTCAACAGGTTATTTGTGTAATTAATGTTTAAAATATTTTGTCCATAGGCATTAGTGTTAAGATTTAGACCCACCTTTTCCCCGAAAGTGACAAATGCGCAGTAGACACCGGACCGAAAGCTGGGTATGTAAAATGAATCGTTAGCATTTTAAAGGATATGGCAATTTGCCAGCTGCTAATAGTTTATTTTACCCCATTTCAACGGAACTTGAAAACACTTTTCCGGAATGTACAATTGTAAAAGTTTTATAGTACTGAGCACTGATCTCGTCTGAAAAGTTATCACGAAAAATATGAGTCTAAGCTGTACGAAGCGTGTCAACGTTGTACATTATAAAGTTCCGATAATAGGAAATATGGAGCACGTAACATCTACAAGTCTTGTATATCACACTCACTGATTCATATAAAGCTGGATTGGTGGAACTTCAGCGAACCACGGCGCAACTCAATCTGCCCCCATCCAAGATGGCGTGTAGTAACTCAACGCGGTAAATCATCCTAATCCATGACGTTTGATGACGTGATTGCGTTTATGCTGCGATTGTAGACACAGCGTAACAGCTTTCACTTCATCAAACGTCATGGCATTTATAGTTAAACCAAGAAGTCCTGTCACGAATAGTGCGCTTATCTAGGCTTAATTGCGCGTTGGAATTCCGCGCAATTGCCATATCGAATGGCATTCACATCACGGCAGGTTCTCCTGGTTACTCATAGCAAACACAAGCAATGTTTCTGCCACTGGACCTCCGGGTTACCCGGAGGTCCATTAGCTGAAACATTGCTTGTGCACAGGCCATATGTACAGAATTTGGTAGCTTTACTTGGGCCATAACGCGTACATTAACGCGCATATCAACGTGCTATTTGTGCGCATTTCATGGCAGGACTTCTAGTTTTAACTGTACTTTGCACGAAAACTAATAACACGGTATGAACTTTCCAATCTCTGATGTTGCTTTTATCAATAATAACTTACAGTTGATAACAATAGAAGTATTGTCACAATTAGCGCAGAAAATGTTCGTTGGTTAATGCGTTCCTTGCCTCAGAGGAATGGAGTAGTCTGAAATACAATGCATAGTCTGTGCAATGCAATGCAAAATAATGTGTTTTTAACGAGGTCGATGGAGAAATCACGAAATTAACCGATCAAACAGAAATAAAAGATGGAGGCAACAGTAGGTGGCGGGATGATTTCTAGTGAATCGCTGTGGAATGGATTTTTCACCTAGTAGTTATTTACAAGAAGCACTTGCAAACCCGTGGTCAATTTGATGAAAGTTTGCAAATGTTTCTTGTGCTGTTACGAACAATTTTATTTACTTTTCCAGTGGAGAAGATATTACGCAGCGATTAAGTAGTAATCCATTCTCTTCAAACTGTGTACGTTGTCCAATTTTATTATCTGTTAATCAGTACATATATAGAGGATATGGAATGAGTGTTTTTCTCATATAATATTTATGAAACGAGTCTAAGAATTGTCCGTTTTGGCGAGCCTCTAGCGAAGTTGACCCAGTTGTATTTTGTTTAGGCAATCAAATTGTCCAATTTTGAAATTGACCAATGAACGCTCCCAACTCTAATTATGCAAATATGAAAACGTGGCCCAGTTGTTTTTTGTTCAGCCAATCAAATTGTCTAGTTTTGAAATTGACCAATGAAATTGACAGAAGGCTTTATTTATCACTGATTAATATGAAAACAAAATATCAAATGTTTTAAAGTGAACAAATCGGAGGAGTCATATGATAAACATGAATCCCGTAGGAGGTTAGGAATGATGTTAATGATAGCTATTGACTATTGTAGAATTGCTGGGCACGCCATTCTTCTATAGAAACTGAGTTACGCTAATGAGGCAATTCGAGTTTGATCGGGACATAAAGCGCAGTTATTCAGCGCACTATTACGTCCCAATAGTGCACAAAACAGTGACAGGACTTATAGTTTCAGTTGTAAATATGTTTGAGATATTCATTTTGTATTGCCGCGAAAAATATGCCCGTCATCAACATATTCATTTTACACAGGCAGCAAGGAACCTCAGGGACTCAGTGGTTACCGCATTGGACTTCAAACAAAAAGATCCACGTTTCAATCGCCACCGGGGCAAGTGCACCTTGGGAAAGGCACGTCATCCCAATTTTCCACCTGGATGTACGGTGCTGCCGTGTACTACCACGCACAGCATGTCATTGGTGCACGTGTCTTCAGCCAACGCTAAACCTGCATGTGCGGATTTAGTACATTGGGGAGTCTGACAGTTGCTCGGTAATTCTCTCCGGGTACTCTGGCTTCCTCCACCCATAACACTCGAGGTGGCCCTGGCTTTCGAAGGTATCGTTAACCACCATTAAATAAATAAATAAATAAATAAAATAAATGAATAAATGTGTAAGTGAATAATAAGCACCAACGTGTAGTCAAGGCAACATTAAATGGCGACAAATGGATAAATAGACAGAACGCGATGTGTGTTGGAATGGCGTAATCATATTTCGCGAGAGCCCGAGTTATGTAAAACACCCACCGATTCAAACACACAAATCTCGTTCTGTGTTTATTACACAACCCAAGCATTAAAATGCATTTAAATAAATAAATTTTAATTCCGATAATTAAACCCAAAAGTGAAGAGTTTGTTTTGACTGAAGCTGTACTGATCATATGGAGCGATAAAAAATCAAATCAACCTTTTCGGCACCAGTGTTTGTTGAAATTCCTATCGCTGTTTATTAACAGCAATAGCCACCAAATGGTTAGGCGTGAATGGGCTGGTGTCCATTCACGCCTAACCATTTGGTGGCTATTACTGTTGGTAAAAATATAAGTACATATATGTGCAGATTTGCAAAACAGCTGGGGTGGCCTAATTCTTTTTCTTTGTGTATATATTATTACTCACGTGATTTCCTTTCTGCTGATTGACTGATAGGAAATATAGTATTTTCGATAGATTTAACTCTCAAGAGTATTGAAAATAATCATAATAAACGGGTGCACCCTACATACACAGAACGGCACGCGTGTGTGAATGGTGTAATCGATATTGCACGAGGAGTGCCAGCGCGGACGGATAGAACGAGAGTGCCATATCGATTAACCCATTCACACGCGCGTGTCGTTCTGTTTTTAGTACACGCCTTCACGTCTATATAAAACAACATTATTGGCAGGACACTTGGTAATTCTTTTGACCAATATCAACAAAAAGAACGCATTTTAGAGTCAATCAAATTTGGGAGGGTAACTCGTGTTACTATTTCGTCCCTTAAGTTCCAGTGTGTTCTATGTGCCTAATGGCACATAGAACACACTGGAACTCAGGAGACGATCGTGAATGCGGTGCTCGATTTGCAGAAAAGTCCAGTGAAATTTCGCTTCTTTATAAACATAGTCGGTCAACGATTTCTGGTCCGCAGATTTGTGTGGAACAGATTTCCATTTTCCCGCACGGTTTAGTGTTGCTGTTGAGGGGATTACATAGAACAGGCATGTAATAAACTTTCTTACAACACACGTTGAATATTCTAGATCGTTCAGCCGAAGGAACACAACGCACCCTTTTAAAAGATGTTTTCGCAATTTTGTTTCGTTATTTAAGAGTTCAAAACTAAAAGTGTGTACGTACAGTTAAAACTAGAAGTCCTGTCACGACCTGCGCGCTTATCTAGGCATAATTGCGCGTAGGAATTGCGCGCAATGGCCGTATCGAATGGCATCCCTAGCACGATGGGTGCTCCTGGTAACTCATAGCAAACACATGCAATGTTTCTGCCAATGGACCTACGGCAATGTTTCTGCCAATGCTCAAGCCATATGGACAGAATTTAACAGCCTTACTATGGTCATAACGCGTAGATTAACGCGCAAATCGACGTGCTATTTGTGCGCATTTCATGACAGGACTTCTAGTTTTAACTGTATATGACTATATGGTTTCATTATAACACAAAGTATCTTCTGGGTATTTCTCGTTCACCAGATGATCACAAGAACGTAAATATGTCCCATATTTAAAGCTTTCAGATTCGATTCGATTTCGGCTGAAAATAAGGAATGAATCTAATTTTCGCTATATTAACATAACTGGCATCTGCACCTAGCCCTAGAACCATGGTAATTTCAGTCTCTCTCGTCACCGCCTCTATTAGAAGAAAATTTAAGGTTTCCAAACAGATTCGGGGACGCTCTGATATAAGCAGGTAGCGGTGTTCTACGCCTAGTTCCGGTAAATCCCACACCGTTCCTGTTTTGAACTATAATCCTTGCTCGGTTATAGATCAATAACATCATCAAGACATGCATTCGACGAAGGCATACTTTGAGGGTATGGTTGGAATGTTTTGCGCCATCACAATCGAAACAAATTGGGTTTGCAATCTTCAAGATTCTCCTGATTCAGTTCGGGGATCGATTCGATTTCGAATAGTCGACCCGATTCGATTCGAATCGGAAACGTATGATTCGGAGGGACCAATCAATATTCCTTGAAGTTGTCTAAAGGAGCACTATTTTGTCATATTCACCCCCAAGCCGTGCACTATTTACAAACTACGAGTCACGCCTGTAGCAGGTGCATCATACCTCCAAGGTCAATACATCTGTTGGTAACCACAACCTCCTTTCTCCACCATTCGTCCCCTGAGTTCCAATGTGTTCTATGTGCCTACTGGCACATAGAACACATTGGAAATCAGGAGACGCATTGTCCTTGTAAATACAACTGTATTGCGGGCACTAAATATTTGGTAACGTAATATAAATACATCTGAAGCATCCTGTTGTTTAACTTTTCAGGTCCTTCATCATGCTACTCTTGCTCTGATTGTCTTGGAAGCGGCACACCAACTTCATGTAGCACTGGATATTGTATGAACACCGTGACAGATACAAATGTTTTCACAAGACGTCTAGTAAAAAGGTAAACATTTCATCAGTTATGCACCATTTACCTAAATACGCAATCGCAAACGGCAATAACAGTAGCGATACAAATTCCGAAATAAAAGATCTTGTTACTGCAGTAACAATGGAAGTCACATGACGTCGCCGGAACGAACGCTCACTCACCTGGCGGATAATTTCATTGAGGTTCTTACAAGGGAATTTCCATCTTTTGCTAGATTTCTACGCACCCCTTTATAAATACTGTTACAACAATGTAATTATTAACTATTTGAACACCTGTGGATTCTTCCATCTATGTTCAATGGCACCAATTTGAAGAGTCCACATTTATTATTTGGAAGTAGACGAATTAATATTTTCAACGTGCCGCCTTGGGGCTGCAAGTTGAAAATGGTGATTATCCTACCCAACACATGCTCTTGGAACAGATCCTAACTAATATAATTATGACGTATCAAGTTACAGGACCCGAAAAGAGGATTCAAAAGGTTGCCGACTGAACCGAAAGCGCACCAGGCAACTTTTCTTTCATTTTTATGGCATGGTCTAGCCGATAGAAGACATTTATTTGCCATCACCCCTTCATGAAAAAACCTGAATCACCTGATTCGAAAATATATCAATTAGGAAGCCGATTAGATGTTTATCACTAATTAGGCCATCGATATTCACAGCGAATGGGACCATCGAAGCTCGGCATGCCTCTACTCTCCATGTACTTTAGATTCAAGATAGGGTCCGGCGAATCACGATTTTTCGCTCGAGTCGAATCACGTAAATGGTTCGAAATCGAATCGAATCTCGAATCCAGTCTACTTACAAAATGTAACTACGGCAGCGTTTCATGTGTATCCAGAAATAATTACATTGTTAATTTAGCTATACGTTTTGGGTCCAAATACTCAATTCCCATTGGTCAGCTGGATGAAAACGTCATGACCAAATGTAATTCATTTTCCAATGAATACATTTGGTCGAACCTTGACCCGCATTTACGATAGAGCGCAGGTGACAGAATGTAATTCGGGCGGTGTTTGGGTGGGTCTATAACTTATAGCGCCTCTCGCAGTGATCAGTGATTATAGTTTACTGATATGTTAAATAGATTGTTTTGAACATTCCAAGTTTCGTTGTGAAAGACGGCAATTTGACAAATTTTCACTATTACATCAAATAACATTTTCGGGATTTTTTCACGCGTTCTTGTTTAGGAATTCATCAAAGAAAATTTCAATTATTTAATGCTCCCGTAAGTAGAATGTTATCGAATTACAATTATAATATATACGAGGAACACGACGAACATTTTAGTAGAGGCAGTTGTAAGTCGTTAACCATTTGAACCCCAGAGGCCGTTTTTTTTCCGGTGTGGTAACACTCTACGTAATAATGTCATTAAGTGGAATGGCTACATGGTAAATGGTCGGTGTAGACCATTCAATATTTTCAACGTGCAGCCCCAAGGCTGCATGTTGAAAATATTAACTGGTCTACCACCAGATAATGAATATGGATTTTTTTAACTGCGGTCACATGACATGAATGGTGCCACCAGCGTTCGAAGGTGTTAAAACTGACATTGTATGACAGCTTCAAATTCCTCGTCTCGTGGTATTAATCACAAAATATAACAGGTAATAAAAAAACTTGAGTGGGTTTGTCTTCACTTATATAGATTACTGTCAAGACAACATGTACTCAGTACGGACCTAATTTCCACAGAAAAAAAACCAAAATAGTCAGTACATTGAATAGATTTCCTAACTGACGAACATGGATTCCGGAAGATGACAAATACGGCCGATTTTTTTTCGAGTGTAAAACATTCCAACTGCAACTGCCAACAACGTGAATCGAAAACACAGATAGGGCAGGTAATATAATGGCTGGGTTACTATAAAAGGAGGGCTAAGCCCTTAATTGTAATAATGTCAGATAATATCACCACTACTACAAATGTCAATATCAATTATCTTACAATCATACTTAATATCATGATAGTAGGGTCCAGCGAATATTCGAGATTCGATTCGATATCGATACCATACGTATGCTTCGAGATCGATCCGGAATCAGTCTCAGGATTCGATTTTTTCGAATCTCTCGTACTAACTTCAATTTGTTACATTTCCAACAAAAATAGGATAAAACTGTCATTAGAAAATTCATTCAAGTAGGCTCCATTCCTATCTATTTTAGTAATTGACAATGTTTAATTGTTAGGTAAGGTGTGAATCTGGCCCAGAACATGATCCATAGTTTTGGTTTTTGAAGGCTTAACTTGTTACTATTCACGTTCTTAAGAACGTGAATAGTAACAAGTTAGGCCTTCAAAAACTAAAACTATGGACAATAGGCCTAGCTGTTTCAGCGACGGTGCTACAGAGAATATTTAGTTATTGGTGTTTAAGGTGTTCACTCCGTCGCGCAAGGGTCATCACAGTGTTCCGTAACTTCCGTTTGATGCAATATGAAATAATTTGTCTTTTAAGATTCGATTCGGGATTCGATTCGATGTCGATATCAGGGACACGATTCGATTCGAGATTCGATTCGAAAAGAAATTTGTGATTCGCAGATCCCTACATGATAGTAATCAGTAGGACATTTGAAAACCTCCTAAGGTAAGTTCATGCTAGAAGTTTGATTGTTAACTAAAAGAAATTAAATACGACTTGAAACGACACGTGCGAGAAACATTTTTTGGATAAGTAAAACTATCATGTTTGTCATTCAAACATAGTTTCGGAGTCCGTTCTGATGAGGTGCCATAAGCTATGGCGAGGTCAAATATCTTTTGTACGGTGGCGGAGACTAAGGGCCAGTTAGAACACTTCTTTCAAAGTTGGAACAGCGCCCACTCTGGGCTATGTATGCGAGTGGGGGTATATTCTTAGGGGTGCAAATGCGTCCATTTAATCTTATTATTTGGCGAACAAGTTATGCAACCTATATTAACGCCTATATTAGGTCCAATGGCGTAGGTGTGTGGGATGACCTTCACAGCGGCAACTTCGTGGCCTAGCTCTTCTCGAATACTGCGAAGGGATCTTTAGCCTGCACGGAGTGTGTCTCTCTCCGCACAGAGGACAGCCATTTTACGTCCCCACCCGATAGGACGGTACGCTGTGACAGCATCAACCCACAAATGACGCTGACAGAGAGTGTTCGGACACCTCGAGAACTTTCCCCGACCGGGGATCGATCCCGGGACCTCTGGCATGAGAGACCAGCGCACTTATCCACTCGGGCACCACTCTCTAGGGGTGCAAATGCGTCTATTTCCCACCCACACTCCCATCTCACAACACCGTCATCAACCATACGTTATGTCTTGAATCTGAAATGTAAATAAAATTCGAATTTCGCGTACAGAGTTATGCGTATATCGTAATTGCTTTAGGTAAAGGGTTAATCATTTATTTAGTTCTACATATATATATACTGAAATCATACATTTGGTTTGTTCAGTTATTCGGGGTATTGTCTTCAACACACAGTTCATGACAGAAATGAGCCCCATGAAGAAGTGTAACTTAAGATATCAGTAAGAGTATCAAAAAGACTGTAGGTTGCTGAGGACATTAGGACAGTTAGCCGTATAGGGATGTAGGATTGAGTTATCACTGCAATTCCTCACAATTTCTGAACACAGCAAATACGATTCAGTGTAGAAAATGTCAAACGAGTTCCGAAACCGTGTTTACCAAATTCTATTTGAGCGAAGTTTGACCACTAGGCAATCTCCCATACACTGTTATCAATCCACACACGAAGAAAATCACTTCAAAGATGATAAGGAGTTACGCCCACCGAGAATGAAGCATTCAGAATAAAAACCACTTCTTATGTGCACCCAGCGTTGGACCAGTTCAACAATGCATATCGATCCAATTATTTTGAAGAATCGATATATGTTTGCAAAGTTCTCAAATCAAGTGACGAATGCTGTGACGTCACTGCACGAATCAACATTGCACACATCGTTTATTCCGGAGTACAACAGGAAAAAATAAATTCCAACCGTTTGATCAAAATTCTTTTTAACTTCCTAAGAAAATCTTGTGACATCATGCTCTCTTACCTATGTCGCACCTCATTTGCAACCGAGGTAATCTTTTATAGCGCCCTTAACTATCAGCCGTAGAATATGACGAATATATTCTACGCCACAATCCAGGCCTACCGGGGATAGAGTCGTGGTAGGCCTGGAAAGCGGCAAGGGAATTACTGCATCTACGCCACAATCCATGCCTACTTGGGTTAGAACCGAGGTAGGCCTGGAATGCGACAAGGGAATTACATGTACTGCATCTACGCCACAATCCAGGCCTACCTGGGATACAGCCGAGGTAGGCCTGGAATGTGGCAAGGGAATTACTGCATCGTTATGCCTGGACTTGGAAGTGACCTTTTGTTGCCAATCGTTAATTCAACTTCCGGACTATGCTTACGGAAGTGCAGACCGGACGCAGCTTCGAGGCGCGTGGTAAATATTATTATTTCCAAATGAAACAAAATACTGCATTTTGATTGGCTGAGAGGTACGATGTAGCATGCAATCCACAGTGGCGTTTTCACACCGTATTTAACCATGGTGTAAAAACAAGAATATACAAGAGCAAGCTATATGGCGAAACAAGTACCCATTTTTAATTATTAATTCATACCTTCTGCTCAGTTTTGTTAGAACAAAATAAAAATACAGGAAATTTAATATTTATGTGCAATAAAATATTACCAGTATGGATGTCATTGGAACTGGCCTATTGAGCCAGTTCTAATGACATCCGTATTTGTCTGGTTTTATTTAAGAAACTTACAAAGTACAAATTTTCTGTTAGTTTTTGCCCACAATATAGGTTAAAGTATTAAATACACCAACATTACTGGAAATAAATCCGTTAGCCTTGTGTTTTTCAGAGTATATGGGAATTTACACCAGTTTGGGAACTCATACACCTTCGCCTCGGGGTGTATGAGTTCCCAAACCGGTGTAAATTCCCATACATCCTGGGAAACACAAGGATATAACTAATAATTTGCACGCTATATTCATGCTGTGCTTCCTGTTTTAACACGAAGAAAAACATAGTTGTACAAAGATTTGTTTACCTCCACAAACAGCGTAACTTAATAATTGTAGGAGTATTTCTTTACTCGCTTTGACAAAAATAATGTATCGGCGTTAGGTTGAAGTTACGCCCGTGTGAGACATAAGAAAGGTTATATGATTTTGGTAGCAAAAGTCTGGTGCAAATGGCGCCAACTTTCATATATCGATTATATTTTCACACACAAAGACATATTTTTTTTCAGATGCGTTACAGAAGAGGAGTGTTACAAACAATGGTGGCTTGGCACATCAGACGTAGATCTCTGCTTTACTATCATGTCATCAAGCAACATGCCTTCCGGAATTGACATTAGTTGCAGTTACTGTTGCCAGGGAGACAACTGTAATCAACACATGTTCCCGGACGCGTCTACGTTCTACGATGGACGTCATTATGGGAAACCGCTTGTTTGAAGGTGACCAGGACGCTTTGTGAAGAATTTATGTGTCATTTTTCACCAAATTAGTTCTGTACTTTGAGGACAATATTAACAATATTTATTTAACCATTCACCCAACGAAGACGATGTCAAACTGTATTATTTTAAATACCATTTTTTTAAATTTTCAAAAAAATTCAACCAAACCATATCATGTGACACCTCATTGGAACGAGCTCAACGAGCTCGTTCCAAAGAGGGGTCACATGATATGTTTTTGTTGAAATTATTTTGAAAAATATTTTTTTTTCAGCTACTGAATTTGCATATTACGCGGGAGGATGTGGCCTCTTCGTTGGGTAAATGGTTAAAATAAACAATTTATATCGTTTCATTTTTTTCAAGTCAAAACTGAAAATCCCTTTTTGAGCATAAAGATTGCGGATAGGGGCGTCTCGAAGATGACAGGTTTGGATGAAGGGTTGGGGGGGGGGTGGTTAACCTGATTTGTTCCGATGGTGATTTCCGTTTTCCCGTTACAGGCAGGCGTTTATAAAGTAGTCGGAATATTAGTGAGTTGGGGTTATAGTTAAAAAACTAAAGGCGTTCTGGCATTTTATTAGTGAATAAATAAAACTCACATGGATTAGTCTTGGGGCAACTTCTTATTTAATTAATGGACCGTGCTCCAAACTAGTGCCTGGGTACTTCAGACCCTCATGAGTATGGATGGCGGTACGTGGGCCACAAGTCAAAGTATCAAATCTAGTTAGGGAAGTAAATATTGATTATAGTAGACTCCCATTCTGACGAAGATGTCACGACTGGACACATACAGATTATCACCACAGTGTGTGTCTCCGGGAATTCAGATCAAGTCGAGTTGTTGGCACAGAATAGTATTTCGACGAGCCCGTGAGGGCGAGTCGAAATGCGACTCTGTGCCTACAACGAGACTTGATCAGAATTTCCGGAGACACACATTGTGGTGATGATAAATTTATCCCGCAATATTGACCACAAAATGTGTTATAAAACTATTTTCAGAGGAACTTTTTCATTTGCCTTATCGATGGAAAGATATGGCGTACGAACAGGTTCGAAAATAATTATTGAGGTACATACTATATTATTTGAGGTTCATCCTATATTATTTCAGGTTCATCCTATATTATTTCAGGTTCATCCTATATTATTTCAGGTTCATCCTAAAATAATATTTATGACCCTCTCGTACGCGATCAATAATTTGTCCGACCCTGGATGGACTATAATTATTGTTTCATGTTGAACCAGGTTCGACATAAATATTTCAGGTTCACCCTATATTAATTGAGGATGAACCTAAAATACTTTGTCCGACCCTGGATCGACCATAATTGTTGTTTCATGTTGAACCAGGTTGGACATCAGTATTTGAGGTTCATCCTATATTAATTGAGGATGAACCTGAAATAATTTGTCCGATCCTGGATGGACCATAATTATTGTTTCATGTTGAACCAGGTTCGACATAAATATTTAAGGTTCATCCCATATTAATTGAGGATGAACCTGAAATAATTTGTCCGACCCTGGATGGACCATAATTATTGTTTCATGTTGAACCAGGTTCGACTCCAATATTTCAGGTTCATCCTATATTAATTGAGGATCAACCTGAAATAATTTGTGCGATCCTGGATGGACCATAATTATTGTTTCATGTTGAACCAGGTTCGACATAAATATTTAAGGTTCATCCTATATTAATTTAGGATGAACCTGAAATAATTTGTCCGACCCTGGATGGACCATAATTATTGTTTTATGTTGAACCAGGTTCGACATAAATATTTCAGGTCCATCGTATATTAATTGAGGATGAACCAGAAATAATTTGTCCGACCCTGGATGGACCATAATTATTGCTTCATGTTGAACCAGGTCCGACATAAATATTTGAGGTTCATCCTATATTAATTGAGGATGAACCTAAAATAATTTGTACGACCCTGGATCGACCATAATTATTCAGGATGATGCTAAAATCCCACGATGCAATACACTCCACGAGCCAATCAGTTGAGTCGGTACAAATGCGAACAATGGGACATAACTGGGGAAAAAAGCAAGATAAACTTGATGCAGGCACACAGCTTCAGACAAAGAATCCCGCTGAGAGATTGTTTTGTATGCGTATCACACGATTTTTTTTCGACCCTTTGTAATCCAGCAAAATAAATAAGATTTTTTCCCATGAAAATGTCAAATGGGCAGTGTTGATTGTTTTCTGTTCTGTTACAAACAAATTGTGTTTTAATTTGAAATATGACTCGCTAACCAATAGTGTTGCCTACCGGACCGCAAACAAACGGTCCGGTACCGGTCCAGGCGTGGTCCGCGGTACGATCCGATGAGGACCGGGCCGCCCCTGCTGTACTGGTACACAGGCACGATGGACCGGTCCAGGGAGACGCAAAGGGAAGTTTTGCACTCTCCCAATTGATACACAAACTGATAATTTCATCTTGATAGACGATCAATACATTGAAGTCGAGAAAGTTTGAAGTAACTGTCAACTATATTGAGCCAATCTGTCACCAATCAACCACCTGCATCCTGTGATTCCTGTCACGGGTGTCGGGTGAAGGTATCAGCTATGAGCGGTTCTACAAAAAAGTTCCCAAAATAGCGAACGCTCAAATTCAGTGACAAGACGCTGTCATTCAATTCCTTTGTCGGCAAAGTATTTCAATGTGTATTGTGTATCTATTTCCACAAACCCCGATCTGGATTATGCGCACATGGAAACTATTTACTTGGTAGTAACTTGGTCCCTGTATTTCATCTGGTAGGTTTGGTGTGGTGACCCTATTAAATTGGACAATGGTTGCAGATCATGGGGGGGGGGGGGGGGCGAGGGGGCGTGTGCCCCACAAAGTTTTTCGGCGGGGGAGGGGGACATTACATGTTAGGTCCCCCTCGCTCCTCCTACATATATAGGTCCGATAGCAGCTGATATTGTTCGATCAATGCTGCAATAGGTGAAAATCACGTATTTTCAGCTTGCTTTTTCAAAATTTCCTCCCGCAGGGCCAAACCATGCCTACGTGATAAAATTGTTAAATTTGGCATTCAAAGGAGCAATTCCCTTTCTACTGGAGGATCAATTCCCATTTCAGCATATCCCGAAAAGTTTGTTTTTTTCTGATCAAATAACAAAATTCATCTTTTGAAAATTTCGATTTCTGTCCAATAACCTTTGAAAAACTATGCAGAAGTATTATATGTTCTGCAAGTTTTAGCCAATCGTTTATACCAAAGCTGCACAATTTAGAAAATTCCATCCATTCCTAGGCATTCATTACTGGGTCCCATTTTACCATTAATATAGAACTTGTTCAGCACAGTACAGAAACACTGCTTCATTTCCCGGGGGTTGCCACGGGGTATGGTGGTGGTGGTGGGGTGGGGGGGGGGGGGCTTATAACACCAATTTAATTGATAACACCCTTGTAAAAAATAATAGTCATCCTTTTCAACTTGTAATTTAAAAACAAAAACATTGCAGTAAACATTTTGCCCCATTGACAGTTTTTGTTCCAGAGTGCATGAAAACAAAAATGAATAATAATTGACCTGGTAGTTGGGGTATTCCATACATCGACCCATATGCAGTAATATATATATATATTTTTCGTACGTCCTGGTTGACAATGTAGTGGCAGGCAGTTGTCCTGGCTGACAATTGGAGTGGGGGCAGTTGTCCTGTCCACCCACTGGACTGGAGGGCAGTCGTCCTAGCTACAAAATACACTTGGGCGAATCATCCTAGCTGCCAAATACACTGGGGCAATTGTCCG
Source organism: Pictodentalium vernedei (assembly GCA_031216915.1). NCBI lineage: Eukaryota > Metazoa > Mollusca > Scaphopoda > Dentaliida > Dentaliidae > Pictodentalium > Pictodentalium vernedei. The sequence continues at coordinate 457,534,077 of CM062291.1, forward strand.
ACTGAGCATTTTTGGACGGGGATGTGGGGGGGGGGGGGGGCACTTGTCCTACAACCTCAATTTTCTCCTATGTTCAATTACCACTCATCAAATTTTACCTGCTATTGAACATAATTTTTTTGTAAATTAGTTAATGTGCTCCTATTGTCATAGCTGTGTGTAATCTGTGTGTTGAATGAACATCGCAGTGATAACAATATAGACTCACATATAGGATTACAATTAGTTTAATGACAGGCATGAATTAGTTGCTCATTGGTGGAGAAAAATGGATCAAAATGATGCGAAATTAAAAAAAAAACAGTGTCTGAAAATTTTTGGGGGACGGCAAACATTTTTCTAGGGGGTGGGCGCCCACCCCTCCACGCCCCCACCAACCCCACCCCTCCTCACCCCCACCCCGGTTGCAGGCCTGCAATATCTCTTGCAACGTTTTGCTACTTTGTAGGGTATTCATCACTGACAGCTGAGTAGGGACGTCGCAACAGGAGGGGGCGGTTTGTGAGTGTGTGTGTGTGGGGGGGGGGGGGGGTGTCCAACCCCCCTCCCCCCCGCCCCAATATTTGTCAAAATATCAGAAGTTGGAAAATCGGAGGGCAAAAATATCAACAGTTGGACATTTAAAACAACTGAATGTATAATGCAATTAACTAATAAACATATATTTTTCCGACTGGAGGACCACAGTGAGGACCAATTCCGACTACCGAGACCTTCGAGTGAGAATCGGGTCAAAGGATTCCAACTGAACATATAACTACACATACAGTCCCCACGTTACACGTTTTTTCAACAGCCGCTGAGAGTCTAGGGGAGATAATTTGTGCCTGTGAAATGCTAAAAAAAACGTTTCCTAAAAGCGATTTTCCAAGCCTTTAAATTAAACCAAATTCACGCCGATAAACGGGGTGCCCAAGTTACAAAAATAAAAGGCGAAAAAAGTTCGCTTGCCTACGAAACTGTCGGGATAATAGTCGAAAATTTCGACATTTTTCCGCCCTAAATCTGCCCAAATGAAACTTTTTGAGGTATTCTGAAGTGGGGATGGACACTCCAGAAGCTAGAAAATTGCTTCTTTTAATGCCAAATTTAACCGTGCTCGCCGAATTAGGAAGATCTGCAGTTCTAATAGTTTGTCAAGAACGCGCCCACTACCCAGTTGGAATTTCGGGGGCTTTCATCCCCCCACCCATTCAAAGGCTCTAGCGACGGCCCTACAGCTGAGGCATTATCGCGTGATTTGTTCAAAACAGTCACCCGCTTCCATGAACATAACACCGTGACATGCCCCACAATGACACCGAAAACATGCTGACCCAGGAGCCGCAGAGCAATTTGAAATTCTGTGGGGGGAAGAGGGGGTGGGGATGCATTTCAAGCATTCTGGCATACTAAACTGCTTCCCAACATTGTTACCTGTGTGGAAATGATGAGTCAAAACAGGTTTTAACAAATACTAGCAGGGTTACCCGATGCTGTACGGTAAATTTCCAAGAAAAAACAGTTCATAAAACCACAGCCCTGACTTCAAAACAGTAACTTGGGCAGGTCTGCGGCTCTAACCGCACCATAATATTCCCGGTAAAAAGTTACCTCAGGAAGGCCCCTTTGAAGATCAATAGAGGTGAAAAGAAAAATTCTCATGACAGTGGGTGACTCTCCCCACCCCGGCACTTTTTCAATCCTGACTTTTTCAATCCATGACTCCCGGTGTAGAAAAAACTCCTAGCAAAACCAGCTTGTGCACTGTGGGTGGCTCCGTATGCCTTTTTATAGTGGTCATACAGACATACACACAAAATCCACAAGTTTTGCCCTCCCCAACGCCACCACCGGCAATTTTTTGAAACCTTTAAGATTCCTTATAAGAAGTCACCACTAGTAGACCCCTTTGAGGACCTATATCAGTAAAAAACAAATTGGTCATAGCTTTTGGTGCCCCTCTCCAATCCCACCCCTGCACGTTTTTAAACCTGACAATGACCTCCGCCATAAAGTAGGTCAATTTTGGGCACTATGGATGGCCCCATATTTATTTCTATAGCAGACAAACAGACAAACATACATACGAAATCCGTCATTTTTGCCCTTCCCCACGCTACCCCACAGAGGCACTTTTTTGAACTGCTCCATTAAATTTTCAAACTTCACGAGACGTTTTTCCGATATGTTGGTTAGCAGTGATGCGGACCGTACCGGACCGCCAGTGGTGTTCCTGTCCGGTCCGGTCCAAGAAATAGGGGTCCGATATTCGGGCAGGCGGTCCGTTTTTTTTATAGATGGACCGGTCCAATTCAGGGGCACAGGTCTCTCTCTTTAGAGTGTGTGTGTGTGGGGGGGGGGGGGTATGGAGGGGGATGGCGAGGGGGGGGGGGGGGGGGCTACACAATGCGCAGTCCAACCATATTTTGGTCCTGAGGGCGGACAATTTAAAAATGTAAGCTGAAAATACACGATTTCCGCCTATTGCAGTATGGCTCGGACACACAACGCGCAGGGCCAAGCACGGTTTGGCCCTGCGGGAGGAAATTTTGAAAAAGCAAGCTGAAAATACGCGATTTTCGCCTATTGCAGCATTGCTCGAACAATATCAGCTGCTATCGGACCTATATATATGGGAGGAGCACGGGGGATATAACATGTAATGCCCCCCCGCCCCCCCGAAAAACTTTGTGGGGCACACGCCCCCTCGTCCCCCCCCCCCCCCATGATCTGCGCCCATGGTCCAATTTAATATGGTCACCACACCAAACCTACCAGTTGAAATACAGGGACCAAGTTACTACCAACTAAATAGTTTCCATGTGCACATAATCCAGATCCGGGTTTATAGAAATAGATACACAATACTCATTGAAATTCTTTGCCGACAAAGGAATTGAATGGTAGCTTTTTGTCACCGAATTTGAGCGTTCGCTATTTTGGGATCTTTTTTGTAGAACCGCTCATCGCTGATACCTTCACCCGCCACCCGTGACAGGAATCACAGGATGCAGGTGGTTGATTGGTGACAGATTGGCTCAATATAGTTGACAGTTACTTCAAACTTACTCGACTTCAATGTATTCACCGTCTATCAAGATGCAATTATCAGTTTGTGTATCAATTGGGAGAGTGCAAAACTTCCCTTTGCGTCTCTCCGGACCGGCCCAGCGTGCCTGTGTACCGGTACAGCAGGGGCGGCCCTGTCCTCATCGGACCGTACCGCACCACGCCTGGACCGTTACCGGACCGTTTGTTTGCGGTCCGGTCCGCAACACTATTGGTTAGCGAGTCATATTTCAATATTAAAACACAATTTGTTTGTAACAGTACAGTAAACAAGCAACACTGCCCATTTGACATTTTCATGGGAAAAAAATCTTATTTATTTTGCGTGATTACAAAGGGTCGAAAAAAATCGTGTGAAGCGCATACAAAACAATCTCTCAGCGGGATTCTTTGTCTGAAGCGGTGTGCCTGCATCAAGTTGATCTTGCTTTTTCTCCCCAGTTATGTCCCATTGTTCGCGTTTGTAACGACTCAACTGATTGAATCGTGGAGCGTATTGTATCGTGGGATTTTAGCATCATCCTGAATAATTATGGTTGATCCAGGGTCGGACAAATTATTTTAGGTTCATCCTCAATTAATATAGGATGAACCTCAAATATTTATGTCGAACCTGGTTCAACATGAAGCAATAATTACGGTCCATCCAGGGTCGGACAAATTATTTCAGGTTCATCCTCAATTAATATAGGATGAACCTCAAATATTGATGTCGAACCTTGTTCAACATGAAACAATAATTATGGTCCATCCAGGGTCGGACAAATTATTTCAGGTTCATCCTCAATTAATATAGGATGAACCTCAAATATTGATGTCGAACCTGGTTCAACATGAAACAATAATTATGGCCCAACCAGGATCGGACAAATTATTTCAGGTTCATCTTCAATTAATATAGGATGAACCTCAAATATTGATGTCGAACCTGGTTCAACATGAAACAATAATTATAGTCGATCCAAGGTCGGACAAATTATTTTAGGTTCATCCTCAGTTAATATAGGATGAACCTGAAATATTTATGTCGAACCTGGTTCAACATGAAACAATAATTATAGTCCATCCAGGGTCGGACAAATTATTGATCGCGTACGAGAGGGTCATAAATATTATTTTAGGATGAACCTGAAATAATATAGGATGAAACCTGAAATAATATAGGATGAACCTGAAATAATATAGGATGAACCTGAAATAATATAGGATGAACCTGAAATAATATAGGATGAACCTCAAATAATATAGTATGTACCTCAATAATTATTTTCGAACCTGTTCGTACGCCATAATATAAATGAAAGACGCAAATTGAAAAATAGAATAGCGTTCATTGATCTCCATATTGAGGCCAGTGATGACGTTACACTTCAGAGAAAATTACGTCACTGGGATTCACTCTACTGAATACTGTCTCGCGAAGTGGAGCAACTGTGTGTTTTGCCAACGTGAATTTGGTTGTTACTTTTGCAATAATTGGAGTGCGTATACTTTAACTATTCGTTAACTTCCCCGGTGACATTTTAGCATGGCGTGCATAATAGATACGTTACAGGGCGTTTAGTTGACAGATACAGTGTCATACACGGCTCAGAGAAAACAAAATTAGGTTCGGCTTCGTCTCACCTAATATTGATTTCTCTGACGAGGAAAACGCGAAGCGATCGAAAAATGATATTAATGCCGTTGTTTTGGCAACAACAGAATCACGCGCTTGTATCAGGGGCCCTTGATACGGACTCGGAACAAGGGCCCAGATACATTAAATTTTAGTTGCATAACAGTGCAAAAACTCCCTGATTGTGAGATAAAATATTGGAATGGGGCGGCCGGGGGGGGGGGGGAGGGGGTAGGTGCCACACTTCCCTAGCCCCCCTTCCCTAGAGTCACCTCTTCTTGCGGCGGGAGACCGGGGAGATATTGTTCAACATCTTTTCATGGTAGTGGTACAATAATCAAGCGTGATATTTTTCAGTTTAACACTTTATACGAACATTTTATATCCAATTCACAAGTGATAAGTACAGCGCAAGGTAGGCGGTTTACCTAACAGGTGTTTATGATCTCTGCGGAAGATACGAGCAACTATATTAACTCTATCGCTCCTTGTGCTATGTGCTGAAACACAACCCCACTATGATTTAATAACAGTTCACCTTCCCGGAAGATCGACTTCTACTTCTCTGGCCAGGTTCGTCGTTGCGATCAAGATTTGTTTTTGCTCTTTGTTTCGATTTAAAGTTTTAATCACCCACAATGAAACGCGTTTATTAATACACTTGGCAAAACAGTAGAGGATATAATTTTAGTCTTTGGTATAGTAGTTAATTAATACAGAACTACAGCAGCTTTCTGTAAAGAGAATAGATAAAAAAACATCATAATATGATACTGTAACTGTTTAACTTAAAACATAAATATTCACTTGTGGAATCATGACACTAAGAAAAACAATTTCAACTTTTGTTCTCACAGTTCCGAAATAAGATGTTTTAACCTTGAGGTCCGCAGATTAATTTTACTTTAATATTTACAGTACAACCGCCTTTGAGTGGTCACTTTCCACGGGGGGCAATATTTCCAAGCACGCAATAATAGTAGATTTCAAAAACTAATTATAGGAATAATCATCAAAAATTTAATTAATGAAGCACCGGGTACAACCCGGTGCTTCATTAATTAAATCTTTGCTACTGATGACTATTACCCGGTCAACGCATGCGTGGACATTACTGCCGATGTGTGGATTACTACCAATTCACGGCGAATGTACTGTACCGTACATGTACGCAGGTGCAGGTGCAGATGACTTAACAATGTTTCTACAGTTTTGTTTGCTGCCTGTACAGGCAGCCAACAACGAAGTAAAAACACTGTCAAGACAAGTGCAATGCCAACCGCCTTCGATCAGATATTAGACACCGCGGTTGGATATGTCACCAAAGTTGTCACACCAACAAGCCGAAAATGTGCCAAAATAACCATAAATCTGCTCAGTATGATCGAACCGCAGCGGTTATTTATGTATTTATTGGTGTTTAATGCGACATCAGCATCTATGGTATATCGTATATCTATGGAAGCCAATTTATTTGTTCAAAGACATCCGCATCGAGTCGTATTAGATAGAGAGTAAATACATATTATACGTATTTGTTTTATTGGTTACACCCAATATCGATCACCCGATATCGACCACTAGACGACCACTCTTCGATCTCCGCCAGAGTGGTTACACACTATATCGAACGCAAGAGGACCACTCTTCGATCTCCGCCAGTGGGGTTACACCCAATATCGATCACTAGACAGCCACTCTTCGATCTCCGCCAGAGTGGTTACAGCCGATATCGACCACTAGACGGCCACTCTTCGATCTCCGCCAGAGTGGTTACACACTATATCGAACGCTAGCGGACCACTCTTCGATCTCCGCCAGTGTGGTTACACCCAATATCGATCACTAGGCGGCCACTCTTCGATCTCTGCCAGAGTGGTCACACACTGTATCGAACGCTAGAGGATCAATTTTCTTTCTCCGCCAGAGTGGTTACACACTATATCGAACGCTAGACGACCACTCTTCGATCTCCGCCAGTGTGGTTACACCCTATATCGACCGCAAGAGGCCACTCTTCGATCTCCGCCAGAGTGGTTACATCCTATAACGACCACTAGAGGGTCCCACCCGATGTCTGCCACAGTGGTTATACCCTATATCGAACGCTAGAGGCCCACTCTTCGATCTCCGCCAGAGTGGTTACACCCTATATCGAACCCTAGGTGGCCACTCTTCGATCTCCGCCAGAGTGGTTACACACTATATCGAACGTAGAGGACCAATCTTCGATCTCCGCCAGGGTGGTTACACCCTATATCGAAATCTAGGGGACCAATTTTCGATCTCCGCCAGAGTGGTTCCACACTATATCGAACGCTGGAGGACCACTCTTCGATCTCCGCCAGAGTGGTTACACCCTATATTGAACGCTAGAGGGCCACTCTTCGATCTCCGTCAAAGTAGTTACACCCTATATCGAACGCTAGAGGACCACTCTTCGATCTCCGCCAGAGTGGTTCCACACTATATCGAACGCTGGAGGACCACTCTTCGATCTCCGCCAGAGTGGTTACACCCTATATCGAACGCTAGAGGACCACTCTTCGATCTCCGCCAGAGTGGTTACACACTATATCGAACGCTAGAGGACCACTCCTCGATCTCCGCCAGAGCGGTTACACGCTATATCGAATGCAAGAGGACCACACTTCGATCTCCACCAGAGTGGTTACACCCTATATCGAATGACTAGAGGACCACTTTTTGATCTGCACCAGAGTGGTTACACCCTATATCGAACGCTAGAGGACAACTTTTCTTTTTCTATCTCCGCCAGAGTGGTTACACACTATATCGAACGCTAGAGGACCACTCTTCGATCTCCGCCAGAGTGGTTCCACCCTATATCGAACTCTAGAGGACCACTCTTCGATCTCCGCCAGAGTGGTTACACCCTATATGGAACTCTAGAGGACCACTCTTCGATCTCCGCCAGAGTGGTTACACACTATATCGAACGCTAAAGGACCACTCCTCGATCTCCGCCAGAGCGGTTACACGCTATATCGAATGCAAGAGGACCACACTTTGATCTCCGCCAGAGTGGTTACACCCTATATCGAATGCTAGAGGACCACTCTTTAATCTCCACAAGAGTGGTTACACCCTATATCGAACGCTTGAGGACAACTTTTCTTTTTCTATCTCCACCAGAGTGGTTACACACTATATCGAATGCAAGGGGACCACTCTTCGATCTCCGCAAGAGTGGTTACACACTATATTGACCGCTAAGGGGCCACCCTTCGATCTTCGCCAGAGTGCTTTTACCCTATATCGAATGCTAGAGGACCAGTTTTCAATATACGCCAGAATAGTTACACCCTATATCGAAAGCTAGAGGACCACGCTTCGACCTCCGTCAGAGTGGTTACACACTATATCGAATGCCAGAGGACCACTATTTGATCTCCGCCAGAGTGGTTACACACTATATCGAAAGCTAGATGACCACTCTTCGGTCTCCGCCAGAGTGGTTACACCCTATATGGAACTCTAGAGGACCACTCTTTGATCTCCACAAGAGTAGTTACACCCTATATGGAACTCTAGAGGACCACTCTTTGATCTCAACAAGAGTGGTTACACCCTATATCGAACGCTTGAGGACAACTTTTCTTTTTCTATCTCCACCAGAGTGGTTACACACTATATCGAATGCAAGGGGTCCACTCTTCGATCTCCGCCAGAGTGGTTACACACTATATCGACCGCTAAGGGGCCACCCTTCGATCTTCGCCAGAGTGCTTTTACCCTATATCGAATGCTAGAGGACCAATTTTCTATCTCCGCCAGAATGGTTACACCCTATATCGAATGCCAGAGGACCACTATTCGATCTCCGCCAGAGTGGTTACACACTATATCGAAAGCTAGATGACCACTCTTCGATCTCCGCCAGAGTCCACCCCTGATCGCGACACACGCACCAATGGGTCGACATTTTCGAGATTATGTAGTACTGCTGGTATATATCAGACAGTGAGATTATGTAGTGGTGGCCGAGGATAAGCGGACAGTGAGATTTTGTCGTGCTGCTGGGATATAAACGGACAGTGAGATTATGTAGTGCTGCTGGGAGATAAGCGGACATAGAGATTGTGTAGTGCAGCTGGGAAATGAGCGGACAGTGAGATCCTGTAGTGTTCCTGGGAGGTAATCCTGCAGTGAGATTGTGTAGTGCTGCTGGGAGATAAGCAGTCAGTGGGATTCTGTAGTGCTGCTGTGAAATAATCGGGCATAGATATTCTGTAGTGCTGCTGGGAGATAATCGGACAGTGAGATACCGTAGTGCTGCTGGGAGATAAGTGGACAGTGAGATTCTGTAGTGCTGCTGAGAGATAATCGGACAGTGAGATTATGTATTGCTCCTTGGAGATAAGGGGCAGAGAATTTGTTTCAACTAGTGAGATTCAGTAGTACTGTTGGGAGATAAGAGTGCATAGAATTTCTGTCAACTAGTGCGATTCTGTACTGTTAGGAGATAAGTGGATAGATGATTTATTTCAACTAGTGAGATTCTGTTGTACTGTTGGGAGATAAACAGGCAGATAATTTTTTTTCAACTAGTGAGATTATGTTGTACTGTTGGGGGATAAGCGTGTAGAGAATTCCTTTCAACTAATGAGATTTTGTAGTACTGTTGGGAGAAAAGCGGACAGAGCATTTCTGTCAACTAGTGAAATTCTGTAGTACTGTTAGGAGATAAGCAGGCAGATAATTTCTTTCAACTAGTAAGAATTGTGTTGTACTGTTGGGAGATAAGCGGGTAGATCATTTCTTTTCAACTAGTGAGATATGTAGTACTGTTGGTAGATAAGCGGACAGAGAATTTCCGTCAACTACTGAGATTCTGTAGTACTGCTGGGAGATAAGCGGGCAGATAATTTCTTTCAACTAGTGTGAATTATGTTGTACTGTTGGGAGATAAGCGGGCATAGAATTTCTTTCAAGTAGTGAGATTATGAAGTACTGTTGGGAGATACGCGGGCAGATAATTTCTTTCAGTTGTGAGATTCTGTAGTACTGTTGGGAGATATGCGAGCGGGTAATTTTTTTTCAACTAGTGAGATTATGTTATGTAGTACTGCTTGGAGATAAGTGGACAGAGATTTTTTCAACAAGTGAGATTTTGTAGTACTGTTGGGAGATAAGCGTACAGAGAATTTCTTTCAACTAGTGAGATTCTTTGGTACTGTTGAGAGATAAGCGGATAGATATTTCTGCCAACTAGTGAAATTATATAGTACTGCTGGGGGATAAGAGGACAGTGAGATTATGTAGTGCTGCTTGGAGATAAGCGTGCCGAAAATTTCTGTCAACTAGTGAGATTCTGTAGTACTGTTTGGGAGATAAGCGTGCATAGAATTTCTGTCAACTTTTGAGATTCTGCAATACTATTGGGAGATAAGCGGATAGAGAATTTCTGTGAACTAGTGAGATTCAGTAGTACTGTTGGGATATACACGTGAATAGAATTTCTGTCAACTAGTGAGATTCTGTAGTACTGTTGGGAGGTAAGCGGATAGAGAATTCCTGTCAACTAGTGAGATTATGTAGTACTGTTGGGGAATAAACGGGCAGATAATTTTTTTGAACTAGTGAAATTATGTAGTACTGTTGGGGGATAAGCGTGTATAAACAATTCCTTTCAACTAGTGAGATTTTGTAGTACTGTTGGGAGAATAGCGGACAGAGAATTTCTGTCAATTAGTGAGATTCGTTAGTACTTTTAGGTGATAAGCGTGCAGATAATTTATTTCAACTAGTGAGAATTATGTTGTACTTTTGGGAGATAAGCGGGCAGAGAATTTCTTTCAACTAGTGAGATTCTGTAGTACTGTTGGGAGATAAGCGGGCAGAGTATTTCTGTCAACTAGTGAGATTCGTTAGTACTTTTCGGTGTTAAACGTGCAGATAATTTATTTCACTAGTGAGATTCTGTAGTACTGTTTGGAGATTAGCGGGCAGATAATGTTTTTCAACTAGTGAGATTCTGTATCACTGTTGGGAGAGAAGCGGATAGAGAATTTCCTTCAACTAGTGAGAATCTGTAGTACTGTTGGGAGATAAGCGGGCATATATAATTTATTTCACTAGTGATATTCTGTAGTACTGTTGGGAGATTAGAGGGCAGATAATTTCCTTCAACTAGAGAGATTCTGTAGTACTGCTGAGAGATAAGCGGGCAGACAATTTCCTTCAACTAGTGAGATTCTGTAGTACTGTTTGGAGATAAGCGGACAGAGCATTTCTTTCAACTAGTGAGATTCTGCAGTACTGTTGAGAGATAAGCGGGCATAGAATTTCTTTCAACTAGTGAGATTCTGTAGTACTGCTGGGAGATATGCGGATAGAGAATTTTTGTCAACTATTGAGAGATTGAGTACTGCTGGGAGATAAACGGGCATATAATTTTTTTCAACTAGAGAGATTCTATAGTACTGTTATAGTATTGGTGGGAGATTAGCGGATGGAGAATTTCTTTTAACTACTGCGATTATGTAGTACTGTTGGGAGATTAGCTGGCATAGAATTTCGTTCAACTAGTGAGATTCTGTAGTACTGCTGGGAGATAAGCGGATAGAGAATACTGCTGGGAGATAAGCGGGCATATAAATTCTTTCAACTAGTGAGATTCTTTTGTACTGTTGGGAGTTGGGAAATAAGCGGACAGAGAATTTCCTTCAACTAATGAGAATTCTGTAGTACTTTTGGGAGATTAGCGGATGGAGAATTTCTTTTAATTAGTGCGATTCTGTAGTACTGTTTGGAGATAAGCGGATAGAGATTTGCGACCGGATCGCGATCCAGTCGTGATCATATCCCAATTCTTCCTCCGTATTTATGATCACAGGTGCTGTATGTTTTGTGATTTCTGCTTTTTGGGGTGTTCCCAATTATTTATATATTTATTGTTGTTCAAGGTCACATATTTATGCACATGGCTAACCGTGGCCGCAACACGGTGATTCTAGTAAAGTCAAGTTCATACCCATGTTTTCCATTTAGAAGGCTTCCACTCCATGCATTGGCGACTGTGTCCAATTCGGGAGTGTTGGGGGGGGGGAGGGTGCTTCCCCAGCTCCCGTGTGCGTTTGCCCCGAATATTTAGGCCCATCTTTGTTCATGTCTCTAACGTCCTTTATGAGACTCTTGTACATTTGGCATTTGGGTGGGCAGTGCGCGATATGTTTTTTTCAAATGAGATGCTCCAAAACATTGTATTGATGTTTCCATCTGTCCTGTATGTTGCGTATCATTCAGGTAATCGCGGCCATAGTATGCTTTAATTGAATATTGAGTGCAAAACCGTGGGGCGGGGATCTGGTTACACACATATGGCCCACTGTACCCAAACAGTTGTCTTCGCTTTAATAATCTGAAAACTGGAGCGTGAAATTCGATTATTACAAATCACCTCAAAAGTTATCCTTCTTGGTGTGTCTATAGAACTAACGTATGTTTTTTTAAGCGCATTGTCCAAACAAACATATTTTTGTAAATCTGCCATGTTAAGCACATAAACTTACTCTAATTGAATTAGCATTCATAAATTACCATTTATAAATACAGAGATACCAGATGAAGATATGTGTCTTGCCTACCCTGTTTGAATTTTCCATGACTTTCAGACGCATTGCGAAGGTGACCGACAGGGGTAGGGGGAGGAGAGTGTACACCATATTTCAACCACATCATCAAGGCACGCCTTTGTTAAATGCTGTTTTTGCATATCGCTAAAATAACCCGAAAAACCGAAACGTGACCTTCGATTATTACAAATTACTTCAAGAGTTATCCTTCTTAGTGCGTCTATAGGAAAACTATCATACTTGTGTCAACCGTATTGAGCACATACTTTACTTGCAGCATCTAGGAATGTTTTCGTTAAAAGCATGTCTTGAGGATATAGTGGAATATAAATTAGTCGGAATTGCAGTAAAACGAGCACGCAATAGAAACTCATTAGGGGATAAATAAAACACAAACTTGGTAGTGGCTACTAATTTAATTTACATGTATCGTACCAGTGCTTGGTTTCTCCAACAACCCAGCCCGCCATTTGTATGAACGACTGTTTGTGAGCCGGACATGTACCCCGACAGGACCTATTTGGGGGACCCCGGTGGGGGACCCCAGAAGGGACGTCATGTCAGGTGACCTAGTGGCGTCATGTTGTGTTGTTATGGTAACCCGCCTGAGCGGCCATGTTGTGACGTCATCCCCACAGTGATACGTGGTGTTAGTGCGCATACGCAGCGCGTGTTGTTAGGGTGATACCTGTTTCCGTCTTCCATTTTGTATCGAAAGAACTCGAAAGAACTGCCAAAAACAGTATGTAGATGTGAATGGAGAGAAATCCAAAAATCAAATCATTAAAGCTGGCGTGCCACAGGGGTCCGTTTTAGGGCCCCTTCTGTTCATCATCTACATAAATTAGATAGATATTACTTCCAATATTAGACTTTATTCCGACGATACAACACTTTTATCTGGTAATCGAAGATGCAAAATTAGCAGTAGAAGTTTTGAATAGTGAACTGAGAAAAATTGCCCAGTGGTCTAAAACATGGCAGGTCATATTTAATCCACTACAGACTGAATTGCTATATATTTCAGATAGAGTAAACCCCACGCTTCGCCCCCATCTTTACCTCATAGGACAGTAAATAGAAGAGATGGGCACTCATAAACATCTCGGGTTGATCTTTTCAAAAACAGGACAATGGGATTCACACATAGAGAGTCTTATAAACAAAGTCAGCCCTATGATAAACTGCCTAACAAGCCTAAAATAAGACTGCCCACTGACACGCGTTGGAAACTCTATATCAATACTTCATTATCCCGCTGTTTGATTATGCCGATGTTATATGAAATGGTTGCACGGAGAGTAAATCAACACTCCAAGAAAATTTTCACTTGGAAGCTCTACGAACTATAATAGGGGTCACTAGGGGGACAAGTCATCAACTCAGCTATAGGGAATCTGGTTTCATACCACTCAAAGAGCGTAGACGACGCCACAAATTAGTAGCGTTGTATAAGGGTATGTTCACAAGCGTCCCAAACTACATAAGGCTGCTCATTCCACAACCTGTATCAAAATTGACTTATTACTCGCTAATATCTAACTTATTAAGGAAAATTAAATGTAACACAAACAGGTTTTCTAACTCGTTTCTGCCATCACTGGTAAAACTTTGGAACAGCTTAAGCGCAGATCTGCAGAACTGTACTTCCGTAGATCATTTTAAGAAGAAACTTACAATTAAAGACAATGTCGTCCCTGGGTTGGGTTTTATTATATGTGGCAGAAGGGAACAAATCTTTCACACGAAGTTGCTGTTAAATTGTAGTGATTTGAACGGACATCAATTTGATAGATTTATAAGTGATAATGCATCTTGTGGCCGTGGTCATGTATATGGATACACTGATCTCCATTTATTAATGTGCCCTTTATATTCAGAACAAAGAAATTCGCTTCTAACAAAATTGGGCCACACCACTAATATCACTTTTATACTCTATGGGGATATGGAGAAATCTGTCTTGGAAAATGCCAGTACTTTTAGCGCAGTTCAAGAGTATATTAAGGGAACAATTCGATTCCAGTGAATGGTTTATTATCCAGTGAAAATGAATCCTGACAAGACCTCTGCTGTATTGGTTGAGAGACATTTTTGTGGTCTTATCATATAAATAAAAGCAGATTGCCTCCACACCCGATAGACAGGTAAAAGATATAAAGGAGATGATGGGACATAGTGTGGTACTTTCTCTTGCTTTCCAATTCATTGGATCAGTTTCTGTTTTATGTACAGTTGCACTTGTACCATTATATTGTATGTTTATGTAGGGTACGGCGTTAATATAGGCATTGCCAGCTCGCCAAACCCCATTTCATTGAGGAAATAAAAATATTGTTTTAAAAAAACTGTTAAAAAGGAGAATCTCCAAAAAGAAAAATTCTCCAGTAATTCAATGTATGCTCATCCATGGGTTGATATGTGCTGGAAAACACCGATCACAACATAGATTCATATACCACTGATATACTTTTTACAAACAATTACATAAAGTATCTTACCAAATCGAGCAAATCGAACGGGCAAAGGTCTTTGTTACATTTCCAAACAAAGCCTTCATAATAACATGGGTATTGATTGACACCTCGGCAGACAAGATTCAAGTGACGCAAAAGAGAATTTCCCACCAAAACCCAAACTGAAGCAGCACGAGTGAGAACAAGTCACAAAAGCTCATTAAGCCAAAATGCAACCATTACCAAGAGGCAACGACGTAGCGCTCGCAAATGAAATTTATCCCGCATCGTTGAAATAAATATATAAACCTGTCTTAACATCCAGAGTCTACCTGTAAATAAGTTATTCAAACAAATAAGTTAAATTTGCACACTGCCACGTTCTCCCCTCCTTGAAAAAATGACGTCCCTGTCATTCAGCGGAATATTGAATGAAGATAAATCTGAAAGAGAAAAAGTAGAGTTATTTCTGAAAAGTCAATGTGTTAGGTTGCTTTTTTATAATTATTTTCCTCCTGCAAAGATAGCTACAAAAAAGAATCCGACTAAAAGTCCAATATAAAACATATCAACATATGGTTTTCTTTTAATTCTTTAATTCCACCAGCGACCAAAGAAAGCATTCCAGTTATATCTGATTCTGTTGAATGTTAATCTTTCCAACGCCACAAAATCAAACCATTCAATTGATATGCATGAATCAGATTCATCATATAGATCTGATGCAAGTATACTTTCAAAAAGCTATCAAATTTTTTTCGAAAATAACACTATTTGGTATATACCGTATAATTTAAAATCTTTCAGTTTACAACGTAAAGGCCAACATGGAACTCATGAGTAGGGCTGTCACGATTTTTCAATTTAAGAATCGATTAATCGTCGCAAATAATCGATTATAATCGATTAATCGTACCTAGATGACCCCCACCCCTCTCCCTCTCTTTGAAGTCGATAAAAATGAAGTTCAAGTCAGCTGACCTACCCCAAGTAAACAACGAAGACGATCAACTTTTAGATACATTCAAAGCTTTGATGTTCTGAACTTTTGAACCGTCAGTGTAATAATCAAGACCGGTTGGCAGTTGCGATCTTCGCAACTGCCGACCGGTCTTGATTATTACACTGACGGTTCAAAGATTCAGAACATCAAAGCTTTGATGTATGTACCTGGAAGACAAATGCTTCCAACGGCTTCTTGGGGTTTAACATCGATGTTCTTAAATCAATACCTTTAGAAACAATATTTTTTTTCATCAAATTTTCTTTTAATTATTAAACATCTAAAACGGGATACAATTTACCGATTATTCGACAACGAAAAATACTAATCGATTTCGCCGTGACCGATCAACAACCCATTAATCGATTGATCGTGACAGCCCTACTCATGAGTCCATAACTACTTCTAGAAATAATCAGTAGATGATATAATACACAAATAAAAATACTTAATCAAGTATTGCATTGAAAACTGCTTGCAACATTTGACGTAACATTCTTGAGAATACTTGTTTACTGCTTAATTGTTTCAACAACTTTGTTTTGTTGACATTTGAGGACTCGGCAGTCTGACTAAGAACACAGTCGCCACTCGCAAGCCAACTCGGAGGTATTTTCTGTCTCTGAGGCCTTCGCTGTGCTAATGTGGTGGAATCACATCGGAAGCCGGAAGTGTAGTGACAAACCGACAGCCAAATTCTCAGTGGCGAAAAACAAATTCTCGGCAATTTATTTATTTATTGATTTATTTATTTATTTATTGGAGTTTAACGACACTTTTGACAACCAGGGTCACCTCGCGTTGTCCAGTTTTTACGGGTGGGGGAAGCCGCAGTACCCGAATAGAACCCCCGAGCAACGGGGAGCAACTATCATGGTCCCCAGCCTACTAGCTCCACACTAGCAGGGTTAGCATTGGTCCAATACAAGTGCATCATCGACGTGCATTACGCCTTAGTACACGAAGCCACAGTAGCCCCAAGAGGGCAATGGAGTGAATTGTCCTGCCCAAGGATGCAACGCGGTTGCCGTAGTGGGGATTCGAACCGAGGGCATCTCGGCTTGCAACCTGCACCTCTACCTTCTGAGCCAAAACCAACAAACCAAATTGAAGCAGCACGGGTGAGAACAAATCACAAAACCTCATTAACTCAAAAAGCAACCAAGTTGCAACGACGCAGCTCTCGCAAATGAAATTTATTCGGCATTTTAGAAATACATATATATATATGTTTTTAACATTCAGATTCTACCTGAAAATAAGCCTTTCAGTCTAATTAAGTTAAATTTGCACGCTGCCACATTACATATGGTTTGCGTCATCGTGCCCTCATGTAGGCAACCAGGATAAAGTACCTTGCCAAAAGACACAACGCGGGTTGTGCCGGACGGGGATCGAACCCAAAAACACCTATCCGTTAGTAGAAAAGTGGTAGGTATTCCAACTATTATTCATTTAAATAAAGTATATTCCTCAAATGCTGAGAAAGCAGAAGATTGACAACAATGTCCTTAGTCACTTCCAGTCAGGCCTTACACTGGCGGGGTGATTCAACTGTCCTACGACTTACTGACATTTACGATGGATTCAGTCGAGTTCTTGGTGAAGGGAAAGAAGTTAGGGTGGTCTTCTGTGATGTCAATAAGGCTTTCCAGCGCCACAAAAACTGTCCTGCCCAACCTTCACCCACTGCATCTGCATACAATCTGATGTGGTCCTCCAGGATCTCATCAATATACCGCTGTGCAGTCAATGTACCACGGCCAAGATCGCAGAACTCTGTACGTCCATCCCAGCTGATGCCGCCCAGACCATTATTGACCCTCCGCCATAGCGGTCATGTCCAGCAATGTTGGCTGCATGGAATCGCTCTCCCGGACTTCTCCATACCTTAGAACGCCTATCTGTGTAGTCTAGGCAGTGCCTTGACTCATCTGTAAAAAAGGACAGGTCGCCAATCTTCTCTGGTACACCCAACATGGTCCATGGCCCACTCATATCGTGTCTGGGGGTGGTTCTGGGACGGCGGAATGCTAATACATGGTCTTCTCGATCGGAGACCATCTTCGTGCAGCCTTGCGCTGATAGTCTGCGTCGAAACATTTACCCCGGGTGCATTCTGAAATCACTGCGAAGCTAGGTTGCTGTTGCAAAGCGGTTCCTACGGGCCTGACTGATCAAAAACCGATCTTCAGCTGCAGATGTTGTCCTGTCTCTGCCACCACAATGCCGTCTTACTAGTGTGCCATACTGCAAAAATCTTGCTCAGGATCTGGTGATCAGCGTATGGTGCACACCAAGGGTTTCACCAACCTGACGATGCGCAGCCCCTTGCTCCACCATCCCAACAGCCCGCCACATTTCTGCTTCAGACATATGTCTTCTTACATTTACATTCGTTATATTCAATAATTAAATCACGGAGGGTTGTGTTAAAATGAAGATTGGATACCCTACACATGTCATGTACATGTAGACGGTAGACGAAAACATCATGAAAATCAAGGGGTACATGCTTTCCATGACTGTCACGAATAGTATGCCTGTCGAGAGGGCTAATGCAAACACTGAGGACCATCTCAACTCAATCCTCAGTCATATCCACCAAATATATCGCAAATATGTCACAAGAAATTTCACAATGATGTCAAATATGTGGTGCTTAGCAAACTTTGAGTAGCATATAGACGTACTGACACTTCTTTTTGGATCTGAATTATTGAATAGTCAGGAAAACCATCTCGTTTTGGAAGTGGTGCATGACTTCATTTTATCAAGTGGGCGTTTCCATTGACTGCTGCGGATCAAATTACCGCGTACGATTACTACTGTAGAGCGAATTGCCTCCATTGCTTTAATCCTACTCTCCTTTCCGTTTTCTTCGCATGGACCACCACCAAGGCTACTTCCGTCTTACTTCTAACTAATGGTGCTTCTGCTGCTTACTTACGAGTGTCTTGAATTTGAAGGCAATGTATTGTGCTTTCAAGCTGGTATCCCCTGTTTTCAATTGCTCCTCTTCTTTGTACTTTTTTTACACCTTTTCCTTCATTCACATACAAGGTTTAAACAATATCACGTATCGCCGAATGTTAGTTTGACTCCCTATGCTTATCTTTCTACGACTAGAATTACAACTAACTTTCTCACAAGTTTCGTCACTGGCCGGGGTGTCGTGTCCTTATTCTCACGTTTACCTTGCTTGTGTCGAGTACGATTCTGTCAAATCAAATGTGAATGACCTCTCGGGTGTTTTCTCCCAGGTCTACATTCTTAGGGCCTCTAAGTAGCACTCACCGGCTTGGTACATGGCTGGTGAGCCAATTGGTGATCGACCATAGGCAAGGGATCCAGACGGGGTTATGAGTCCATCTACTATATTATACCACCTTTCTGTGTAAATTTATGAAAGACTCCGGGAGATGACTGACATAAGCGCCTAGGTTTTGTCAGATGCCACCCCCCACACCCCCACCACCACCACCACCACTACATACCAATATGATCTTTTGTTAGTATATTATACAGAACCACACTTATGTTTGAATGGGTTAACGATTACTGGACGAGAGCGAGTGGCGCAGGGATACCACTAGAGCCGGTAGGCTCGAGTGGTTCTCCCAGCGCCACACGCTCGAGTCCAGTAATTGTTAACCCATTTAAACATAAGTGTGGTTCTGTATTTATTACACACCCAACCATGAAAATGAATTCACTGTAATTAATCGCTAATTTAATTAAATAGTCGACAATTTGAACGGTTGAAACAATTTTAGACAGAAACGGGCAATTTTGTCAGAGAACCCGTCTTATGTCTTTGACCTTGGCATATGTAGAATCGCTGTTGATTCATTTTCTTCGCAAAAAAATGTCGATCCGAACACTCAAAACTCAAAAGACTGCGTTCTGCATATCAGACGTCACAAATTATGAGGTCTCAAATGTGTTTTCAAAATTGTGTGTGCAGGCATCATTATATCAGAAGGATGGAAAATGTACAAGGATTTTAATTTGAATACGATGCGAACTGGCCGCTCTGTTTAAATTTTGTGCTATTTAAACTGAAACTAAATACAAGTTTGAACTCGGCTTGATGACACATGCACTACTGCCACAACTTACGGCTATCGCATGTGGACTGTACATCGGCCATTTCTGTTCTGCACTGTAACAAACGTACACACTGGACGAGAAAAGACATTCTGTGCAATAATTAACCCTCCGGAGCATTCATTCGTTTGGAGTAACTGAGCCTGAGGCAGTTTGAGATTCCATTCGGACTCGTAGTGAACTATACAGTCTTGCCTGGTAAGTTTGTATTTTTCAACATTATAAAGTTTCTTGAAATGGGCTGCACTTACAAATAAAAGCTTTAGGTTGTCCACATAATACTACACAGATATACAAAGGGGAAAATATATTGCATGATAATTTAGTTTGTACACCCTTTTTTACACCCACCCCCACCCCATCTATAACCTGACAGCATTTTGGTGAAAGCTCACGAAATGAGTATCCAACCGTCTTAGTCAGAGGCTGAAAGAGAAATAAGGTGTGAGGAGTGTTCTCACCAGTAAGCACCAACTTATTTTGGTTGATAATATTTTCAAAGATTGATTAATGTTTACATTATTTTGTACTAGTAATACTATACTTCACCAGTTTGTTATCTGAACGGTTCTGTCAATATTTTTTTCTTGGTATCTGGTTCAAAACAAAATAATTTTTTATGTGTCTGCTCCAATATCTTGTCAATCTTAAATTTGGTATTCTAAATTTACATTTAGTAAGTAGTTTTAAAGAGGACTGATAGAATGTGGCTAAAATGATAGGCTTTTGG
Source organism: Pictodentalium vernedei (assembly GCA_031216915.1). Lineage (NCBI taxonomy): Eukaryota > Metazoa > Mollusca > Scaphopoda > Dentaliida > Dentaliidae > Pictodentalium > Pictodentalium vernedei. The sequence continues at coordinate 457,554,643 of CM062291.1, forward strand.
AGAACATTTTCTTGGGGATGGGGGCTGATCAATCAAACTGCCCAGAACTTTTGCTTCAAAATTCAGGCCTTTGCCTCGAATTTGCCTATGAAAATGCTCTTCCCACTGTCCTGATATTTGCCAAAATTATAAAAACACCCCCTCCCTCTGAACAATCTGTTCTGAAAATACCAGTCCTTTTCAATGAAAACTGCAAAATTAACTGCTTATTGGTGAAGAGGGTGAGAGGTCCGCAGCCCACCCCCTCCCCATCTCATACACCCATGTAGCTAAGTCACATAGGTGGCATTCGATTTAAGTTTTGTTGCTGAGAACTAAAGCAAAATAAGAACTATCCTTGTATAAAACAGAAATACTAGCAAAAATCCTAAATTAGACATTTAAAAATACACATCAATCTGTGTCTGGAAAGAATTGTCATATTGTTTATGTTTTAAATATTCTAATAATTATTTTTTAATTTCAGTGAAGTCATCTCATAAAATTGACAATATATTGCATTCATCAGACCACGTGTAATTACCACCCCTCCCCTCTTCATGGTCTCATTCCCACCCTACTCGAGACTTTTCAGAATTTCTGTAGTGGGTAGCTGGTAACATTTTTTAATTTCCCCAGTACAAACTCCAGAATGTCATATTTTAGCAATACAATATCCCTCTTAAAAAAGGCCTTTCACCCTGCCCCCACAAAAAAATTAAATAATAAAAAAAAACCTGTTGCCCCAACACCCACTAGCACGTAAAAAACATTGGTTCCACAAAAGTAAAATTCCGAGTTTTTCTTATAAAACCAGGCTTTTCATTCTTCTAAATTTATTTTCATTATTCAGCTAGTGTGGGGCGGGGGGGGGGGGAGTGGTCACCTAGTGAGGGTGGAATTGGAAATAGTTAATTAGTAACTGCATGTACTGGCTGTCAAACATCTCCAGGCGCTGTCGGCCTGTCGTCGTCTGTTTTTTCCGCTTCATGTTAACCAGTATTCACGATTCATTTTGTCTTGCTTTCTGAGTAATACGTCACCTTAACATGCTTTTTAAAGTATGTTTGCGTTGGCAAACGTCCTGCTTCATTGCCAAAGTGTGAATCGAATAGGATAAGATTACAGTTACACAGTAGGCCTCGCGTCGACTCGCCGGCAGCACGCAGCGGCGAGGGCAACATTGTAACAAAGTTTTATAGGATCTCTACTAGTGGCTGGCTGCAATATCGAACCCAATTGGACTTTTTTGCACTAAAATTAATTAAGTTTTCCTCGATTTTCAATAACGAAAGCAAAGGTTGAGTTTCACTGTTCACTTTCTTGGCAGAGATCATGTGTCCTTCATGACTTTCAACAATTTTTAGCACAGTTGTGCATCAAACATTTTGTAATCAGAATCGGTAATTCCGACAGATAAATATAGCCGATGGTTCTCATTGGTTATATTCCACTGAACGCTGCAAACTATAAGAACCAGTCTAACGAGAGAACTTGTGCACGCGAAGGGTACTTTTTATCGGATTGCACTAGAGCTTTCTGGTTAAAATTACCGCATGCCCCTAAAATCCATGTGATCGTGACAAATACAGTTACGAGTGTGTAATAAGCTATATTCCTGATGTTCACTATATATACTGTTACCTTTTTAGTGTACAATCCAGTAACATACAGCATACTTACTGAATAAACAAAAACGTTAAATGACAATAATTATAACAGATGTTGATATTTTGATGTCGTTCCTATGAGTGGGTCACATGATAGGGTTTGTTGAAATTTCTAGACAAATATTTTTCTCAACTCCTCAATTTGTAAATTGAGCAATGGGGATGTGTCCGATTTGTTACTTAAATGGTTGGCGTTACACCTGCCTTCAATCAATGCTAACACTGACTGTGCCACTTTAGTAAGCTGGAAAGTCTGACTGTCACTCGCGGCTATCCGTTGGTTCTCTTCCTGGATCTCGTGCCTCTACCACCAGTAAAACTGTCCGGCATGATACGGTCGGTTCAGACTGTTGGAATCGTTGTTGAATACACTCCACCACCCCCACCCACAGAAAAAGAGAAAGAGAATTCAAACAAGTCAAATAGCGCAACTGTGCCACTTAGGGAATCGTATCATTCAGTATTATTCCCCCAGGATTATTTCCCCCAAACTTCTCACATGTGTTCTTACTCAAAATGAAATAATGAAATCATAAAACGTGGGACCAATGCAATAAAACTTTTACAATTGCATTTTCTAGAACAGTATTTTCTGGTTATGACTTTAAATGGGTTGAAATGAACAACTGTCATTTACCCCTTTTTTGAAGGAATTTTTTTTTTGCCATTTTGAAATTTGGTACCCACTCCCCAAAATTAGTGTAAACTGCACATAAACTGCTTTGATTGGCAATTTCAACGGGTATTTTTGTTGGAACATGGTTTGTATTGTTCCATTAACCATTCCCAACATTTAATCTACCCACAAAAAGCTAATGAAGATTGGTCGGAATTTGTTTCCATTCTTGGAAAGTTTATAAATTATTCAAACTTTCTCACCGACACTTACAGTCAGTGTTTACATGAGTAATCAGAATAGTGTATAGCATATGCTGGCATTCTACCTGAACAGTATTAAGATGGGAGTAGCAATAATTGGTGTGAAATATGTTGAACATTTTGATGTTTTATCTGGTTTCACCACTGTATTTGCTGCTATTTCTACTACTTCTTTCTGTTTCTACCCATTTTTACACTCGATTTTAGTTTCATCAGTCTAATATGAATTTATTAAGCATTATCAGGTTCACAATTCGTAGAGAAAGTTAGCTCAATATTTTATTACATGCCCATGCAGTCTCTGTTCCAACCGGGACTTTTTTTATGCAATGCGACTACATAAAGTCCATGGTGTTTACCACCGTTGATAGAAAAGAAAATTAGGTCAGTAGGTGCTTGTAATAAATACAAAGCCACATGTATGTTTCAATGAGTCGTTTTGTATTCAATGAGTCAGATGTGCGTAGGAAGAAAACGTCGAGACCGAAGGTAGTTTTGTCTATGTATTGCACCTGCCAATAGTCAATATGATGAGGGGTGATTCTTTGGTATCGGAAATTCTCTCCTCATAAACTGCAGTGTTGGACGAATTGGATTAGTGCATCATTTGATGGAGCGGTTAGTAAGCTTTGGTTCATTCATCTTAGCAAGTCAGATGATAAAGTGTGAAAGAAATTGTGACCACGTTGAATTGAAAAGGCCTACCTAATCTCTCCAAATTTGGTCAGGATGCTTTATGGAAATTTTGGGGCTATAATGTGTCAAGTGACACCTCTGTGATTTATATATTACCTTGTATGCAATGAATGTCAGTGTTATCCTACAATATATTGGAGGCTGTTCATTCAGCGTAGAGGCTTGAAACCTATTTGCTCACAATATGGTCCAGGAACAGTGACAGGACAGTAACTTTCAAAGTGGTTGTTACAATATTCAGCTTAACCTCACTGAAACATAATAAACATTCGTATCCTTTCTGACTCAGATGATCCCAACACATTTTATTCTGTGATTTAAGTTTATTATTTGTTACAGCAGATTGCTATAGTTTATTTTAAAAGAAGTTAATTTCATTTATATTATAAGATAGCCCAACCGGGTGCCTTATATGTGCTTGCAAATATTTCAGATTTCATGCGCCAAGTTTCTCTTCAGACATCCAGTATGTTCCTCAACATGGGCTATACACTAGGCTGTGGGGGTAAAGAAGTGAATTCATATTAACTCAACTGATTCCCTATTGACGAACTGTTTACACCATTTTACATACATACAGTTTGTTAACAGGGAATCAATTTCCCTGTTGATAAGCTCTCTGTCAATAAGATATAATGTCCTGACTATTTGAAGGTTCAGCCTTTTTGACGGTATATCACAACCTGAAGGGATATGGCATGAAAGCTACAAACTAAACCCAAGGCTTGAATGATCAATGACAACCCGGCATTTCGTCCATACATGTATATGACTGAAAATCATGATTACATAAGGAGACTCCGCAAACGTAGTCAGTTTCATTGGGAAATGGCATTATGCCACTGTATGGTGTATACTAATCATTGTGAGAAGAGTCTTTTTATTGTCATATCTGGTTAGATTACATTTATGTCAGATTACATAAATGATAATTCGTTTAAATTACTTAAACTTTTTTTCGAAATCATGAACCACAGATGGTGTGATGGGGAACGGTGAACATGTGTCCACATTCCCATGCTGCTAGCCCCCCATCATGTACTGCTAATCATCCCCCCTGTTAACCCTGAGGAGATGGAGTGGTGGCAAAAAGCCTTCACAAACTTCCCTGATCAATATACATCACTTATTTTTCATAGGAAAAATATTTCAAGGCATGGAAAAAGCGTGTTTTCAGAGCCGCTGACCTACCCACCCACCCACCCACCCACCCTCAGCTTGTGTCTCGAAAAAATTGTACGACCCCCCCCCCCCCACCCCCTGAATCTCAGAGAATTCTGAATTTCATATATTTCTTTAATGTCGACATTCTGATGACGAAAACTCGTCTTACTGTTGTCCCAGGGACGACATTGACAATGTCCATCCAGTCCAACTAGATAACCTACAATTTATTCGGAAAATTCCTAAACATGTAATTCGAAGCGATGGCCGAGATTATATTACGTCACAAGATATCGCTAATTTTTTTAACAAATAGTTTGTTTCATTTTTCTCTCAGAAAACAGGTTATGACCCCTCATTGGCGATTTATGTGAATAGCACTGGCCGGTTTTGGCCGTTTCGGTTAAGCGCTCAACATTGAAAAATCTACATTCATACTAGATCTGTAAATTAATCTTTCCTATTCTGACCTCCCTTCTTTACGCCACACATAATTTTATTCTGTCAATACAAGAACAATTCATATTGGTCGACATTGTAAATGCAATTGTGAGTAAGAAATAAAACAGCACAAAATATACTTAATAGAAATGAGCTTACGATTGCCCACGTGGGACACGGTGGCGCTGTGTTCAGCGAAGTACTGCACGCCGATGGTGTACTTCAACCAATGCTAATGTTCGACGCTGCTCAGTGGTTCTCTCCAGACACTTCTGGTAATCCGGATTCCTCACCCGTAAAATTGTCCCACTTCAAGGTAGCCTAGACTGTCGAAAGTGTCGTTAAACCCCCAAAATAAATTCAACAATAGGCAGTAGCGAGGTGCTAAACTCTATTCACCGCACCACAACAGAAAAGATGGCAGCATTGCTATTGTGTGATGCTCATGGCTTGACTGTCTCATAAGAATAACACGACACGACAGAGTCACACTACACTCGCGCACACCCCAAGGGCATAGATTCCAATACAGCACAAACACACATGCAGTCACGCTACAGGAGATATAGACAAACAAACACATGCTGTCACGCCCGAGTGAATACCCACAGACACATAGGCAGTGGCGTAGCCAGCCCAAAACACGTGTGTGCGTGTGGGGGGTGGGGGGGGGGGGGGCAAACTCGCAGAACCTGGATTAGCTCCATTTTAATAAGGTGTGTGTGGGGGGGGGGGGGGGGTGAGGGTGATGTGTGCAGGAAAAGCTTTTCAAGCCTTCATATCTTTTGCGTCCCAAAAGTTTGGGCGGCAAGATACCCAAGGGAACAATAATCAGGGTTTCCACTAGAGGGAGATAAATGTGTCCGATATGGGGCGGCTAAGGGTCGTCGATGGGGAATTTTTTTCAAAACCCCTATCTTCTAGCATCTGAGCGGATATTTTGAGGTTGTTCATGTTATGACGACTGTCTATCTTTTTACCGACACACATATTAGGACAAGCAATCTGCAAATCTACAACCTAACCTCCATGGACCTTATCCCCTATAATTTTTATGCCATTTTTGGACATATTTCGAGGACCAACTTTGAAGGAAAGTGTGTGTGGGGGGGGGGGGGGGGGAGGGGGGCAGTCCCTCCACCCCACCCCCCCCCCCCCCCGTGGCCCCGTGGCTATCTGAGATAGGTGTTACTTGTCGCCTGACTCTTTCCTCACCGACCCATAGCAAGACATTTTAGTCCCAGGAACAATCTACATCTATTCCATGTACACAATATAAAATAAATGGAATCTTTAGAATCGCTCAAGGCGGGTGTTAAAACGTACTTTCTCCACGAGGCATTTTCCAATTATATTGAACTATAGAACATCATGTGTAGATTTAGGGCTATAAATTATTATTATTATTATTATTATTATTATTATTATTATTATTATTATTATTATTTTTATTCTTCTTATTATTTCGTAATCCACTCTTGGACAGTTTATTATTATTATTATTATTATTATTATTATTATTATTATTATTATTATTATTATTTCGTAATCCACTCTTGGGCAGTTTACCAAGTAATACAAATCACCAGCAGCAAACTTTCAATTAATGAAGCACCGGGTTGTGTTTCATTAATTAAGTTTTTAACGATTATTCCTATAATTAGTGTTAGCAATTATTATTATTATTATTATTATTTGTATTATTATTATTATTATTATTATTATTATTATTATTATTGTTGTTGTTGTTGTTGTTTCACTTTCCATCCCACACCACTCAGCTCATTTGCTCTATCTCCCCAGACCTGGTAGCTTGATTTGTTTTCTGTCAGTCCTCGGAATTATCTGCTCATCGTTTGTGAGAAAGAGCAGCAGTAAGAATTTATATTGGAATTTGTACCCACCATTGTTTTTATCTGATGGCCGAAACATAAAATGCTGATTACACCCTGCAATTATGGGGCATAACTCTGTTGGACTAGTTCCATTGAAGAAGAATCGTTGTCTCCCCTCTAAACAAACGCCATTCACTAAACATACATCCATTTATTTATATTTATTTATTGGTGTTTATAGTCACATATTTATGCTCAATGGCTAATCATGACCGTGAAAGTTTTACGGGTGGGGGAAGCCGGAGTACCCGGATAGAAACACCGAGCAACGACGAGCAGCTGCCAGCTCCCCAACATCGTAACTCCGCACTGCAGAACAGGCAGGGTTAGATTGGTTGAAGACATGCGCACCATCAACGTGCAGTACGCCTTAGTACATGGCGTCATCGTGCCCCCACGCGGGCAATGGAGATGAAATGTCTTGCCCAAGAACACAACGCGGTTACCGCAGGTGGGATTCGAACCGAGGACCTCTCGGCTTGCAGCCTGCACCTCTACCTACTGAGCCACCGAGCTCCCCAAACTTATATCCATATTTCTAGAGGAAATATCAAACTAAGATAATAAGAAATAAATGTAAGTCTCTACACCCTCCGCCCATTTTCCGAACACTTTTCTCTTTGGAGTGCTGCTTCAAATATGGAGTGTGAAACTTTACATGCATGTGAAAATTAGTTTTACCACAAATTTGCAGTATCGAAAGGGTATTGTGTCTGACAAACAAATGAACTGATTACGGAAATAAATAGCTTTCCGGAGTTCAATGTGAAATTTACTGTAAAAAATGATTTCATCAACTCAAATGTCCTGTGTGCTTATTTAGTTCTAGAATTTCGAGATAACAAAAATGGATTACCTAGTTTGGATTCTGTATGTTTTTGCTGTTTATGGAATACAATGTTCATTAGGTAAATATGAAACATGAATTACTGACAGTATGTCTTCATATTTTTTTTAATTTTAATTATTCTACTCCTGGCCCAAATATTGCGATTTATTTCCATAAAAAAACAGATCATGAAGGCTGTGCAGCAATCCAGATTGTATTTCTTTTAAAAAAAATATTGGAAACAACTAGACAGAGTGATTCTGTGGAATCACGACCGGGCTTTCCCTTACCGTTGGAAGCATTAGCCTTTTTCCAAAGAGACCATTAAGATTTGTTGAACACATTTCTGTAACGCGATGAACTGAAGTGAACTGAAACAACCTGCATGATTATTTCCACGTGATGTGGGTTGATAATATCCTGTCAGGTTCACAGTTACAAGCAGTGGCATAGCCAGAGGTGGGTTGGAGTGTGCGGGGTCATCCCTCCACCAAATAAACACAACCCTCCCCCCCCCCCACACACACAAAGAAAATCTCCAATACATTGGACAAAAAATTCGACCATACAGTAGGCATCTGCTCACGGACATTTGATGGAATACAATGCTGAAAAAATATTTAATATATATATCTTCTCAGTTTTCGCATACCTCAAACGTTAAGTTTTTACCAGAAACTATCGATTATCGAGTTTATACCAACAAACGAACTATGGGACCTGCGACAAAGCCCTCCCAGTACAACTGAATATTCCTAAACGTACCCCTCAGGCATTAACGCGGCGCTGGTGCGAAAAACCTGCACGCAGTTTTCGTGGGCCGGTGACATTCATGATCCACACTAAACTTGGTCACATACTGATGTGACTAATCACTGGTTTAAAGGTAAACCAATGACCATGGTTTTAAATAGATTATCGATAGTTTCTGATAAAAACTTAACGTTTGGGGTATGCGAAAACTGAGAAGACTGAAACGTGACGAACGTTTACGTGCCGTTGGCATGTTGGCAGCTGTCAACAGACAGTCTGCAGGGGCTCACATTCTCAACGTCACTCAATCGGCGATTAGCTGGTTGTGATCACGCTCCCGTCAGACAGCCAATGTTGATGACAGTCGCCACTCAGTTTGTCAAAGGAAGACAACTGCTAACCAGGATCGTTTCATCCGAGCCACAGCATTACGTAACCACCATGAAAGTGGCTCAGAAATTGGACAGCAGCTGCACCGAGCGACAGATGTGCGAGTCAGTGGTCCAACTATCCGAAATCGCCTACACAGATGGAATTTGTGCGCTCGGCCACCTCCAATAATTCAACGTTTGACTGAACGTCACATCGCAGCAAGGTTTAATTGGTGTGGAGCACGACAGTGCTGGGACAATCGTCGGTGCACCAACGTCATGTTTCCCGATGAATCGAGGTTCCACGACAGGCGAAACAGAGTGTGTCGGCGGCAGAACGAACAATACCACGACGAAACCGTTAGGCAGCACGATCCTTTTGGTCGTGGATCCGTTATGGTGTGGGAAGGCATAACCATGACAAGCAGAACAGTATTACATGTCATCCAGGGTCATGTCACGGGGCAGTGCTACTCAGACAACATGTTACCAGGTCATGTGGTGCCATGCGCGCGACGTGGCAACCTTCGATTCTTTTTCCAGGATGACAATGCAAGAGTACACAGGGCCCGTGTCGCTACAGAGTTCCTCCAGGAACAGAACATCACTACACTGCCTTAGCCAGCACTAAGTCCAGACCTTCACCAATCGAGTCTTGGATATGCCTGACAGGCACCTACGACAACGCCAACAAACCCTACCAATTTCCAGGAACTCGCCGCTACACTGCAGGCAGAATGGAATAACATCAGTCACGCTGGCATTGGACGTTTGATGAGGAGTATGCCACATCGGATCCGCACTTGTCTCGCGAACCAAGATGGATTTACATGGTATTGAGGTCTTGAATAGAATGTGGTAAATTGTCTGACTGACCGTCCATGTCTTTTACAGCTAAGTGCGTGGAATGTGCGCTTGTCAGACACCCAGCTATTGCAGAAATCATTCACCAGATGTCACAGTGCAATGCCACAACTGTCTCTTTCATGAAAATATAAATGTACTTCTTCATATATCTCAATTTTATCAAATACCCCCTACAATTTTTAATAGTATATAACCAATCCTGACGGAAGGTTGCACTAGATTGCTTCATGGTGAGGACTATGTTCTAAACAATATTTTTTTTCTGGTAACGACCCCCCCCCCCCTCCAACCCCAACCTTCCATACTATTTCCCAGACGCGTAGATATAAATTGCGATACCCCCCCCCCCCCCCCAAAAAAAAAAATATATATAAAATAAAATTGTCGAAAAATGTGTCAAAAATTTTCGTTCTGGCCGGGAGCGTAGTTTTGTGGTATGCAGAATGTTGCTGCTGTTGATGATTTAAAAAAAAAATTGTAAGAAAATTTCAAACCCACAACCAGGTATCGCCCCCACCTCATTCTACTTCCTTACCTTCCAGCATTTATACGTATACTGTTTTATCATATCCCTCATTGTCGGCATCTAAATCTTCAAACTAAAATGCAATCCGTTTTCCACCAAAAATGGAAAATGTGTTTGACCCTTTGATTCTTTTGTACGTCTTATGACGTACAAGATCAAACAGCGCCTTGATACTTTGTGGGCATTTGTTTTAATATTTTTCGATTTCTTAAAGCTTTAACCTCAATTCCTATTTTCTACCGAATAGTGCTCAAAGACAACCGTTGAGCCAGCTTAAAATACTAAAGTAATCCTGCTGTCAAGACTTCTTAACTGGTTAAGTGCATGTAGATACTAACGAGGCTTTCAAAAAATGAGGATACCAGAGCAAAAGCCAACACTTCCCTTGCTTATATTTCGTATTCACTCAAACACAAATAATGTTTTGTTTATATAAATTTGTATTATTACAAAATATTGGAGAGTGCCTGAGGGCACTCTCCAATAATTTGTAATAAAACAAGTTTTGAATAACAAATTCAGATCACCAAAAATAATCTAGCCCTCAACCAGTTAATCACTAATGAAGAAAAATATCTTGTTATTTGTGCTTGGCGACGTTTGACGTCGCATTTTGAAAAACGTTGAAGAAACTGAATTCCAAGTGACGTTTAGACGTCAGAATAATTAATGTCTCAAAGGGTTAAAATGTTTTTTTTCTAGAATGTTACTGATTTACTGACAGAACTTGTCAAAGAGATTGGCTGATAGCTTACTTTGTCATTAACGGATGGTTTCTTATGAATATGCACAGCACTGGCACAACATTGGCACAATACTGGCACAACACTGGCACAATAATGGTTTTCTTCCATAAATTTGGGTACCCATCACGTGATAGGGACAGGTTAAAAAATTAAGTTGGAGGGGAAGTTAACTGTTGAGCACATGCCTTAATGATTATCTTATCAATTAAATCTAGTCTGCTAGCTTTCTAGGGGTCTATGTTACTAATAATTGGCATTAATACTTCTTCGAAGATTACTTTGGATTCGAAGCTCATTTCACAATGTGGAATGGGTGGTAGTTCCTTGTCATCAACTGAGTTAGTTTGATCAACAAAATACGTATTTAATAAGTCTGCAATCGACTTTGCATCACCAATTATATCCCCGTTTTCTTCAAGTGGCGGAAACAATTCATTCGAAAGGTTGTACTCTTTAGAGAATGATTTAAGTGTCCCCCCACCAGTGTTTACTGCCAAACTTACGAGACGATACATAGATTCTAGTATGGAGATCGTATTCCACTATGGCTGTCCGTATGAGTGATATAGTTTCATTTCTGTTATGCCTAAATCTCGCCCAGTTTCGGCTCTATTTGTACGTCCAACTATTGTGTGTGATCAATCAACCAGTCTCGTCATTGAATTCATCCAAGGTTTATCTTTCAGATGTACTAAATAAATAGAGGATATGGAATGAGTGTTTTTCTCATATAATATTTATGAAACCAGTCTAAGAATTTTCCGTTTTGGCGAGCCTCTGGCGAGCCCAAACGGAAAGTTCGGACGAGTTTCATAAATTTTTTATGAGAAAAACACTCATTTCATATTCTATTTAGCATATGACACACCCACACGCACAACTTAGCCACTTAGTAGAACTTTTTATAACCCATCACCTAACTTGAGTTGCAGACGGCACTTGGAAAAAACGTCCCCGTATAACTAAAACTTTTCATTTTTTGCTTCCAAAACATAGGTTATGACCCCTCACTGGAACGAGCTCGTCGAGCGCGTTCCAATGAGGGGTCATAACCTATGTTTTGGAAGCAAAAAGTGAAAATATAAAAAAAAAATTGAATGGCGTTTTTCTTGCAGGTAAAATATTAATACAATATAACACACATTAAATAGGACAGATGACGTAAATTCTCCCTACTGCAATTATGCAAAAGTCACCCATTGTATTTTGTTTAGCCAATCAAATTGTCAAGTTTTGTAATTGACCAATGAAAGCTCCCAACTCTAATTATGCAAATAATGAAAATGTGGCCCAGTTTTATTTTGTTCCGCCAATCAAATTGACTAGTTTTGAAACTGACCAATGGAATTGACGGAAAGCTTTATTTATCACTGATTGATATGAAAACAAAATATCAAACGTTTTAAAGTGAACAAAACGGACGAGTCATGTGATAATTTTTTTTGTTCGTATGTAGTTTTTAGCCGATTCAATGATATTTGATGTAAGGCTCTCTGTGGTATCATTTAATTTTTCAGTAAAAAGGTTTCCCTACGTAGTTTGAGCAAAATGTTCCTGTAATCCGTTTATATCCACATTACTGTAATCCCAAATTCGTTTTGTAAAACATGTCGTTTTACTCTTTGTGAATTTTAATGAAACAGCAGTAGCATGGCGGTCACTACAAAAGACAAAAGAGGGGAATAACAGAACAGTTTCCAACTACAGTTGGACACGATTCTAAAATTAGATCAAATAGACTGCAAGAGTGTTCAGTTACTAGCGTGGGGTCATTGACGATTTGAGAAAGCTGTAATCGTTTTCCAGTTGCCTGATCCTTGAGTGAGTATTTCTGAGAAGTCAAGACTGAAGTCTCCAACTATCACACGTTTGAGCGACATGTTATTTCTTCTCATTTGTATAGATTCATCAATAAGACTCGACTCCTCTGTCCATACAAATAGGTGAGTAATGGCAGCCTTGTATTGAATATCTTTATTTTGAACCGTGTTTGCCAACAGAGTTTCCGAAACAGAAACGATATCTTAATTTCCAGATTGAGCGTTTATTATATCAGTTTTGTTGCGGAGACCTCTGACATTGATATGCACAATCTTTATTTCCTCAGGATTAACTTCGATAGTCTCACTTTTAAAGAGATGCATAAACCTCATTATGCTCAAGCCTCGAAGTCCAACCGTGCATAAAAACATCATAAGAAGAACGATATCGGGATTCAAAGTTGATTGATTTCTACCTTCACCCCTGAAAAGCTTAATCCTCAAGCGATAAGTTGATATATCGTCACCCATTAAGTGCCATCAGTATACAAATAATACGAATTTGAGAGAATTAGTCTTTCAATGTGTGTATTCTGTTGGGAGGTGAATGTGGTGCATTTCTCAGATCAGCTTCAGTGCAAACACAGTTTAAACTGGAAAGCAAGAGCTGATGGATATCGGTTCATTTGAAACGTAGGTGGTATTTTGGGTGGTGCAGTATTAGAAAGACGGTTAATGATGTCAATGTTTCTAGCACAGATTACATACTTGTAAGAAGATAGGTTTTGGGGCCATAGAAACCAAAATTGCTCAAGTAACATGAGATATAAAACAATATATAATTAATTACGGGCGCGGTGGGTAGCACCTTTTTCTCATTTCCAACCTTTCAAAAACTATTGTTGTTAAGGTCGGCGCTTAACCCTTACCGAACGGAGACGATATCAAAATTTATTATTTTAAATATCATTTTTTCAATTTTTTTCTAAAAATTTCACCAAAACCGTATCATGTGACCCCTCGTTGGAACGAGCTCGTTCCAACGAGGGGTCACATGATATGGTTTTGTTGAATTTTTTTAAAAATAATATTTTTTCAACTGCTGAATTTCCATATTACGCGGGCGGATGCAGGCAATTCGTTGCGTAAAGGGTTAACTCCAGTAGACGTCAAGCTTACTCGTTCGTGTAGGCTGTATTACTAAAATTATCATCGAGTCAGTCATCATTAGTACCATCCTGCCTTTGACAGCCATGGTTACACCTTTTCTTAAAAAGTATCCACTGGACCCATGAGGCATAAAATACCGTATTGTATCATATCCCCTATTTTCTCTACGCACACAGTAAGACAGTAACGAGTTTGTAGACCCAAAATATATTGTGCTGGTTCATCGGAAAAATGGGTCCTCTCTTAAACACCCAAATGCAAATGCCACAGTATTTGGATTACAGAAAATCAATCTCTTCAGTTATGTTTAGACCCCCTCGGTATCGACCAAGAGATACTATCTGACAGGCTTTTCGACCTCAGTATAGATGACGATGCCCTGGTATGCTTTCAGTCGTCCCCAGTGGAAACAACACAGTGTGTAACAATTGGTAGTGTTCAGTCAGAACCGGCTGATCTAAAGTTTGGAGAGTCGAATGGTTCAGATCGGGGAACGATCAAGTTTATACTTTATAGGCAGCCCATTGGATAGATTACTAGCAGGTTTGCCCGGCGTTGCTTGGGAAAAGGTAGGGATCATATGAAAAGCACCCCAAAAGCCCCCAAAATAGGGGCTGCGTATTTTTCGACCCAGCCCGCACTACGGGAGGCACACTCGGCCCCGCGGGGCCTTCGCTCAATCCTGTCACTTTTTAAATCCCCACCATTAGATTCCTGGTAAAAAGTTACCCCTAGTGACCCCTTTGTGGACCTATATCGGTGAAATCCATCAATTTCGCCCCCCCCCCCCCACCCCACCACTTTTTTAAACACCACTATTGGATTCCTGGTGAAAAGTTACCCTAAGTAGACCCCTTTGAAGACCTATATCGGTGAGAAAAAAGTTCGTCATAACATTCGGTGCCCTTCCCTGCCCCCCAGCCCCACCCCGCACACTTTTTTTTAAACCTGACGAGGACCTCCGCCATAAAAACGTACCCCTAGTAGAACCATTTTGTGCACTCTAGATGGCCCCATATTCATTTCTATAGCGGACAGACAGACAGACAGATATACGTACATACATAAAGACATTCTAAAATATAGTATAGATTCACCCACGCGTAATCGACTGCTAGCATATTGCCGAGGCCCCTCAGATCTTTATAAAATTCGACCCCTCTTACCGGGAAGGCGCCGAATTTAAATTTCAGATGATGGGTAAATGTACAGAAGAAAATGATAAAATATGTCTGGCGATTTTTCTGAACAGTACTGGATCAGTTTTAGTCGTTATGTTAGCTAAACGGTCAATATTCACATTATGTAATAAAACGTATCTCAATTTCGTTATGATTTGACTTGAAAGGTGTGAACCTCATTCACTAAAATCGATCTCCGTCCGTGATTTACCGAGATTTACCGAAACTCTGAGAGATTTTAGTGAACTGGGTGGAGACATAAATTTCATATGAAAGAGCGACCAATTAACCCTTTCCCGAACGCAGACGATTTCAAAATTTATTATTTTAAATATCATTTTTCAATTTTATTCAAAAACCATATCATGTGAAACCTCTTTGGAACGAGCTCGACAGGCTCGTTTCAAAGAGTGGTCATATGATATGGTTTTGTTAAAATTTTTCGAAAAATAATATTCTTTCGGCTGCTGAATTTGCATATTACGCGGGCGGATGCGGGCGATTCGTTGGGAAAAGGGTTAAATGCCATATATGACATTCATCGTTTTATTAAATGAGAAAAAGTTTCGGCCTTTTTGTCTCTACGTGAACTAAGGCTGTAAATGGGACTATTCCAAACAGATTAAAATCCACATTTTCCACACGCTCAGGCTCATCAAGGAAGAACGTTGGTGTAAAAAAACACCAGAGTGGCGAGGGTTATAAACAAAACACAGCTCTACATTATTGAGGAGCCTCAGGTACAGCCACTATATCAAAACAGAACATAAGTTGACAAGATGATGACACATTAGAGAAGTTTGGTTTTACTTTTAGGACCAGACGATTTCATCCAATCAAAATACAAAAAAATTCTCAGGGCTGCTGTTCTGTTCAACACACTGCACAAAACACGATTCGGCGGAGACAGCGGTGGCGGCAGAGGTGGATTGGCGAATAAGCAATTCGCCGGTGATTAGCGAATAAGCAATTGCCTCCACAATTCTAGCATGGTAATTAGTAGGGGTGTCACATAACACTCCCCAATCGGTTCTCGGATTCTATGAGCAATCAGAGGATTCATTGTTGCTGTTCGTAAATTTCGATGTTGAAATCGCGTCTTTTTCACCCAGCAGATACGGTCGCAGAAAGAGAGAGAGAGAGAGAGAGAGAGAGAGAGAGAGAGCAGAATCCAACTCCCTAGTGTAAGATGAAGGGGTATGTATCAACCCTGAAGCATTTATCAAGTAGCAGGGTTATCTACTGAGGCTCAGTTCATCTGAGGAGACGTAGGTTATGTTTCAAGTAGGAAAACAGGCTGCACAAACCTAAGGATCGGGTAGAATGTTTAACTTGTGGACAATCAGGTAGATTTTTAACCAATTTATGGGCATAATTTGGGTAATTTTAGGGGATATGCCGGATACGAAATATATTGGGAATGAAAATAGTTTAAGTTGAGCATCAAGAATCGTTTAAACATATTCGCAATTTGGACGTCGGTCGATATGGTACAAAACAAAATGTTGTTCAGCAGATTCTCTGTGGCCTGTATTGAGTGTTCTCAATAGTTCTGTGCTGAGCGTTTCGTTGTTTTGAACATAATAGATAGGCTGTTATTGTTTTTCATGGTTAGTCGAGAAAAGTACACATTTCTAATTCTCTTCCAGCATATCACCTAAATTCCACGAAATTATGCCCACAGATTGGATAAAAAATCCACCTGATTGTCCGCGAGATAGACATTCTACCAGACTCATCGAGGTTTCTGCAGCCTATTGTCCTGCTAAAACATAACCCATGTATCCCCCTCGGGTGAAATGAATCTCAGCTGATAAACCCGCTACTTGATAAATGCAGAGTGGTTAATACACACACCTCCATTTTACTCCCGTAACTAGAAATCTGCCCTGCGACCGTATCTTCTGGGTGAATAGGACGCTATTTCAACATAGAAATTTACGAACAGAGAATTCTCTGTTTTCTTAGAGAATCCGAGAACCGATTGGGCAGTGTGGGCATTAGCGGTTTGTAACTTTAATCCGGATAGCTGCAGGATGAGGAGGTTCCAGGCCGAATATTATCATAAACGCGGCAGCAATTTCAACGGAAATAATGACAATCACAAGATCTGCATCGGATTTGCTGGTAATCAAAATATCGAATGATCGGCCATCTTAAAACGTTGCACAACGAACATGTTGGTATAAATTCATGGAACTGCAAAAGCCACATAGTTTAGAAGATTTGCTGTATTTTCCTTCTCCATGTGGAAATTAGAATCAAACTCCTGTGACGAATTTCACTGCTAATGCAGCAATGCTCCCAACAAAGGCTTTGGCTTGCCTTCAGGACTGCCCAACCCTTTACCCAACGTAAATGCCAAAACCGACCAGCACTATTCTCAAAAATCTAATTCGTTCCAAAGAGGGGTCATAACCTGTGTTTTTGAGACAAAAAAAAATGAATAAATTAGTTATTCAAGAATTTTGTTTGCAAATGCCGTCTGCTTTTCATGTTAGATAACGAGTTAACGGTCAATTTATTTTTGGAGCCATGTGGAGGTCTATAAACATTGAGAAATTTGTTGTTAAAAGTTAGATGCGTGAAAACACCTGTAAATAGAATGTAAACAACGCCTTTTGGAGATATATAGAGATAAAAATAAAGGGTAGTAAAGCTGGTGGGTGGGTGGTTGGTTGGTTAGATATCGTTACTTTTGTATCTTCTCCGCAAACCGAGCATTCGTGTCGAGAATTAGTAAAAACAAATGAAGATGGGATGGGGTGGGTGGGAGATAACAAGGGTTGGAGGGAAGATAACCAATAATCCCCCCTCCCCCCCCCCCCCCCGCGCTGAGGAATATATCCTAGAATATCTTCCCCGGGTGTGGGGTGGAAGAAGTAGTCGGTGGAAGCGATCGTGGCACATCGGTATGCCGGTGTAAAAGGAATGGAAGTCCGTAGGAACGTTAGTCCCTCTGGACTATTATTCCGCGGAATTATAGTCCTAGGTCTAACATTTCTAGGAATAGTAGTCCGCCGGACTACTATTCCTAGAAATGTTAGACCTAGGACTATAATTCCGCGGAATAATAGTCCAGAGGAACTAATTTTCCTACGGACTTCCAATCCTTTTACACCGGATCTCAGTAAAAAACAATCTCATTGAAGATGGGACAAGAGCGGAAGCCGAGATTTGAACACATCGGCTTCTGTGCACAAAGCGACCGACATACCACAAAACTACAAGATCTAGACAACCAGGCTGGTTGGTAAGCGGCTCTTATACCTCGAACCTGCACAGGGCCACGTGGCACGCACGTACAAAATCTTGAAAAAAGAAAGGATATTGAAACCAGAGTTTTGTCATCCCATCAACAGATCACACAAAGTATATCAAATAGAAACTGTCAAATTACAACACAGACAGGATGTCAAAAGACACACTAATTCTGGTGTGAATTTTAGTAAGATTAGTTTGATCCACAAAGATACAGCTGATTAGAAAATTACCTCCAATATAATATTTTCAACGGTCTATGCCAGATCTGTGAGAAGCAAAGTACCTAATTTGAACTTTGGATTACTTAATATAAAATCTGTTTCTGGGAAGGAAAATGATCTAAAGGCCTTCATACCAGATAACAATCTCAGTGTTTTGGCTCTAAATGAAACGTGGGTGAAAGAAAATGATAGTGACAGTTTTTACATTGGACAACTATTACCATTGGGTTTCTCCATCTTAAATAACTCACGGGGAAGTCGAGGTGGTGGTGTAGCTGTCGTCCACAGTGATGCCTTAAACATAAAACTGCATCCTGATTTATACAAATCTCTGCCATCTTTAGAAATGATTGACTGCCTCGTGTCGAGCAACCGTTCACTTCGATCACTCGTAGTTTACCGACAGCCACCATCACAAAGCAACAAACTTACATCAGCACAGTTTCTAAATGAATTGTCTGAATGTCTGTCCTTCTATGCTTTGTATAGATGTGATATAGCTATTGCCGGTGATTTCAACATCCATGTTGACAATTTACATGACACTTTTGTCAAGCAATTCATAAATTTGTTTGGATCATTTCGCTATTCACAACTGGTCTCAAAACCTACCCACAAGAGAGGACACACCTTGGATCTAATTATTGTTCGTCAAAATAATAGCACGTCAGTACAAAATGTGCATGTCACAGATCCAGCATTTTCTGATCACTATGCGGTATTGGCCGAATTGATACTAACAACTTCAAACACGCCTCCCAAGAAAATTACTTATCGAAAATATAAATCCATAAACATTGATGCCATGAAAATGGATATCAGTTCATCAATTCTGTGGTCGAACTATTTTTGTTGTAGTCATAAATCATCTGAGCAGTTGCTATCTTTATTAGAATAAACTCTTAAGGGCATCATGGCTGAACATGTACCACCCAAGTCAAAAATTATAACTAATAGGGAAAAATGGAGTGGTTTTGAAAAGATGTTAGAGCTGCTAAACAACAGCACCGCAGACTTGAGCGTCTTTACAGTAAAACGAAGCTTGAGGTTCACCGGCAAATGTTCTGCTACCAAAGAAATACAACTAATAAGATCATCAAAAAGACGAAGAGGGAGTACTACAATTCTCTTATAGAGGAGTCATCTAATACAAGAGTGCTGTTCTCGCTAACCAACAATCTCCTTGGTAAAAAACAAAAAGTCATTCTCCCAGAACATCTAGATACTGCAGAAATTCTGGAAAAAATCAGCGACTATTTCATAACTAAAATTCAGGTAATTCTGGATAGTATACCATCACGTGAACCACCAGAGTTTGATCATCTTGACATAAAAAGTGATTTTTCTAATTTGCTCTCTGTTTCAGAAGACGACATTCGAAAAATGATTTTATCATCATCCAATAAATCCAATGATCTATATCAAATTCCAACATTTCTTTTAACAGAGACAACTGATTATCTTCTGCCAGCCATAATATCTATTATATCTGCATCCCTACATGAGGGGTTTGTTCCAAATGCATTGAAAAAAGCACATGTTACTCCACTCATCAAGAAACCATCTCTTGACCCTGACAACCTGAAGAATTATCGACAAATATCGAACCTCTCTTTCCTGTCTAAATTGTTGGAAAGGGTTGTTGCTTTACAAATCAAAAAATCATCTGCATGAAAATGATCTTTTGTAGCCCTTCCAGGCAGCATATAAAGCCAACCACAGTACAGAAACAGCATTACTACGAGTCAACAATGACATTGTTAAATCAGTGTCTGAGGGTACGGCTATACTGCTTGTTTTCTTGGATTTGGCAGCAGCATTCGACACTGTCGACCATGGTATTCTCATGCAGACATTGACACAGCATGGCATTTGTGGAACTGTGTTATCGTGGTTTGCATCATATCTAGAAGGTCGCAGTCAACAAATTTACATCAATAAGACCGGTTCAGAAAGCAGGACGTTAAAGTGTGGTGTTCCCCAGGGCTCAGTTCTTGAACCACCCTTGTTTACTCTGTACACTTCTTCACTCA
Source organism: Pictodentalium vernedei (assembly GCA_031216915.1). Classification (NCBI taxonomy): domain Eukaryota; kingdom Metazoa; phylum Mollusca; class Scaphopoda; order Dentaliida; family Dentaliidae; genus Pictodentalium; species Pictodentalium vernedei. Next base: position 457,575,088 of record CM062291.1, read on the forward strand.
GTCACCTTCTTAAAAAGCTTGGCATATCATATCATCTGTATGCTGTCGACACCCAACTGTACATCACATTCAACCCATCTGTTCCAAGTGACTCCTTCGCCGCAGTCAATAACACGGAAACTTGCCTAAATCTTGTGCGGGAATGGATGATAGACTTTAAACTGAAAACGAATGACTCTAAAACTAAATTCTTAGTGATATCCGGGGTTGGCATGTCTACACCCTCTGCTACATCAATTCTGGTTGGAAACAACAACACTATGAAAAGTGAATCGGCCAGGATATTGGACTGATTATGGACTCAAATTTAAAACTAGACTTCCATATCAATAAAATATGTCAAAACTGATACTGGCAGCTTCGTAATGCTGGAAGACTTCGACCTTATCTTAACCAGTCAGCACTTGAAAAACTTGTGCACTCCTTCATCACCTCACAAGTAGACTATTGTAATTCAGTGTTAGTGGGGCTGTCCCAGTGCCTGATTCAGAAGCTTCAAAAAGTTCAGAATACTGCTGCTGGGATAATTACTGGTACCAAACGCTCTGAACACATAGCACCTGTTTTAAGACAATGACATTGGCTTCCAGTTAAACAGATGACTGATTTCAAAATATTGATCTCACTATTCAAATGTATCCACAAACTGGCTCCAGTTTACCTGCAAGAGCTCGTCACTGTATATAAACCAACGCGCAGTCTCCGATTTAAAAATCAAATTCAACTAGTTGTGCCTTTTAGCAGATCTAATCAGGCTCATGATCGTGTGTTCTCCATCGTGGGTCCCAGATTGTGGAATTCCCTGCCAATTAGTGTCAGAACTTCAGAAACTGTCGATGTCTTCAAAGGAAATCGTAAAACTTTCCTATTTACTGAAGCATTCTCCTAAACCTCTCTAAGAGGCAACCAAAACAGATGTGACTCTTCGTTTCAGAAAAGTGTATTTATTTCTGTCAAGCGTTTTAGAGCACTATTTGTGGTTTTACGCTCTAGAAAAGCAATTATTATTATTATTATTATTATTATTATTATTATATAGTTGTGAACGATAGAGAGACCGACTGTGTTCACACAGTGTCAACAACACCTCATCATATTGTTCAAGATGTGCACAGCCTTGAATCCACTGACATTCTGTCGAAGGAAATGACTACTGTGACAGTTATATCAACAGGTGAAATTGCAAGTGATTATGCAGAACCGCATCCTGCGAAACGTACTAGAGTGTGTGCTAGGGAGGGTATAGAGAATCAGGCAGAAAGAATGTTAAACCAGAGTAGCTTTCTGCAGCCAAAAGTGGGGACAATGTGGTAGTATCAGAGTTCGATGGAAGCAAGGGTAACCCACCAAATATAATTGGTGTGGTAGTTGATGTAGACAATGACTTTTACACTGTAGGAACGAGATCAGGTACTACAAATGGGAAACTCTCGAGAAACCAAATTGAACTTTTAACCCTTTACCCAAAGTAACGGTCAAAACCGGCCAGCGCTATTCTCAAAAATCGCCAATTAATTTCCAAAATATTTTCATTTTTTGTCTCAAAAACATAGGTTATGACCCCTCGTTGGAACGAGCTCGTCGAGCTCGTTCCAACGAGGGGTCATAACCTATGTTTTTGAGACAAAAAATGAAAAAAATTAGTTATTCAATAATTTTTTTTGCAAGTGTCGTCTGCTTTTCATGTTAGGTAAAGGGTTAAAGTATAAAGGTGTTACAATAGATGATGTGAATCAAGAATTACTTTCGATTCGAGAAATTGGAACACCACAAAGTGTCTGTGGAGGGTAAGGGTTTAAACGATGTCACTGTAGAAGTTACCATTTGACAAAAATCTGTTCTTGTTTTAAAGCTGGTTTGAGATGTGACAGTGCCTGTCACTCACACAAGTCATATGATAATAAAGATTGTGTAATATAGTTTTCACTTTATATCTCCATATCCCTATACTGCAGCACGGTATGTACGACAGTTTGTTTTTCGTATATGATATTGCCCATTTCATGGGCAATTTCACAAACGGGATGTAACATATACAACGCTGGCTTGTTTCATGAATCTTCTAGGTTTCAAAGCTGTCAGGCAAGTTATGTTTTGTTTCATGAAACTGATCAGCAAATTTTGAAAGTTTTCAAGCTGTCAAGAAGTATACAAATTACATACAACACAGGCCTGTTCCAAAACAAACGTTGTGGTTTCAAAGCTGATAGGCGACGTTATGTTGCACGGGCTTGTTCCATGAAACCTATCAGCTAGTTTTAAAGTTTCGAATCTACCAGGAAGTATATAATATTACATACAGCACAGGCTGGTTTCACGAAACTAAGCTGATATGCTGAAATAAAATAAATTGAATTACGTGATTGCGGGAGAGTAATTGGCGTTATGAAGATAACGAATGGAAAAAAAATGAATACAAAGCTATAGTGGGAATGTGTCATCGATTATACCTGGTGTGTTTTATATATAATATAACGATTAGCGCGGTGTTCGCGAGTGTCCAAGTCAGAAATATGCGATAAAATTCCAGCAAATAGATAGTCAATAACTGCCGTAGATAGATTTCAAAATGACGTCTACATTGTTTAGTGTACACGATGAATGCCAGTGAAGAATGATGAGCTATCGTCTCCAATTTCTTCCCATCATTTTCTGATGATATGTTTTAATCCTTACCCAAACAGACATATTTTTGGTAAAAATGAACAAAAATAGTTTGTATGTGTGTGTGTGTGGGGCGGGGGGGGGGGGGGGGGGGAGGAGGCATGGCATACATTTGTCAATAAAACATACAAAAATGGATGCCATTTAGAGCCGATTCCAGTGACATCCGTATGTATTGGACTTATATTGATTAATTTTCTAGTTGTTTTGGCTAAGTTAGGTAAAAGGTCAAGGGACTTTGGAACATTTCACGCGAATCCATAAGGATTCTCGCAGATGTTAACTCGGGCGTGTGTTCACGCCAGCCGATTTTTGGATGATCGTCGGACGTCTGCACCTGACCTAATGGAAACAGGCGAGAAATAGGATTTGAATGTGCAACTGCCCTTCTTCGAGCGCAGGTAGATTTCGTGCTGTGCAAGTGAGGCTTGGGATTAAATGTCTTACTTAATGACACGACGCGGATGACTTGAAGTAGGAAATAATCTGCGGCCTGGCGTCCACAGGTCCAGCGCTCCAGTTAATGTTCCGTCGTGCACCTTCATATTCAATGAAAAGCCCATGTAGTTCTCCGACTTCCAATTCCGTGAATGCAACGATTGCATAGACGATATGTTGTGATTTGGATAATATAAATTTCATTACTTTAACATATCTTGTTATAACAACTGAGCAAAGTTGCCATAACATAAAGATAACTGTCTCGATAAAAATATAACGACTTAGCTGAGTTGTTATTACAAGATAGCTATCTTGTTAGATGGGTAACAAAATATCAGGAGTGTCCGACGTTAATACGCTCTCCCAGTAACACCAAAGAACCTTTAACGACGCTTTTTGAAAATTTGGTTATCTTGGAAGAAGAAACGTATCCATCGTATCACAAGGTGTTGGATGGGGCGCCACTCCCTCGGGGTAGACATTTCCGAAGAACAAACCAAGCCTCGACACAGGACAAATTAATTCCACACCAAGTAATATTTCAGTTTCGAATATGAAATGGTTTGGCGCGCCAAAGGCGTTTCCCGCGTGACAACATGTTTTATTTCGGTATCAGGGTAGGGTCGGCACAGGAGATCATTCGTGTATAGGAGTAACTTGTAAGGATCAGGAATAAGGGCCAGCATTAGAGATGGGATTGTTATTGATGATTGACAATGCTTTTTTTATACTGTGAAGTATACTAGATGGTGTTGTTGGTGGAGAACGTGAGGATGCCACGTCAATTATCATACTTCGTATCATAAGAGGCGCTTAGTCATTGAAAAAGCTATACAATTCTTTTTAGAAGTGATCTGACAAACTGAAGGGATCAATGAGACCTATGATTGATGGAATGTTATTAACGGTAAAACAAGATGACGGTCCCCAGGGATAAAAAAAAATGCGAAACATACCCCTGCACTCCCCTACCCCAACACCACGCAACTCCTTCGCTCCCACCCAAACGGTAAATTTCTTATAGTTACACCGTCCGTAGAAACATCTGCGCGGATGAGCACAAGGGACCGTGTCTCGGCATGACAAGAACATCATGAAATGACATATAATGTAGTAGGATAAGATCCTGATCTTGTATCCTTGTAATCGGGAGTAAATTGTCCACCTCTCTTCTGCTTGCATAGAGGAACATAGTAGGTCATCGGCAAGTGTGTTGGACTCGCGGTCTAAAGATTGCGAGTAGTAGGGGAGGCCCGATCGCGCATCAGTGCTATGGTATCATTGAAGGATATCACCCAGCGGTTATCATTTTTGGGGATTTCACCACGTTCTCCTACCGCCTGGCAGGCCTTATAACCCGCCATCCTGTGACGTCATTGTCATGGTGATACGAGGTGTCATGTGCGCACATGCAAGTAAGGTGTCATGAGCCGACCAACGCCAATTTGGGGATTTTTTTTGGGTGGTTCGGAATCGTGTTCCTCTGTGAGAGACCCATGAGTGATCCATTTTACCCGGAGGGTATTTTTACAGACAGAAATTATTTTCCCTGCCCCGGAAGTAGCATAACTGGGCCATCGGATCCCCTTTTGGGGTCAAATCACTGAATTTTGCATTAAAAGCATCTAAAGTATAAGAATGGGGGAGAATGCCAAATAAGAGGAACAGGAGGAGGGATAGTAAGGAATGGAGGAGGAGGAGAAAAGGGAGAAAGGGAAAGAGGGAACGGAGGGGGAAATTTAGGAGCTGCATCGAAGAGTGGGGAAAGGGCATGGTCAGCTTTGAATTGGAATGGGGGCGGTAGTGCATATTGTGGATGGTTAATCTAGCCTAACCCTAACCTAGACCAAGCCTTAGTCCTATACCTAAGCCTTAGTCTACCTACCCAGACCAACACACTGCCCTAGCTTAGTCCCTAAACCCTTATACATTGCCCAACTGTTTACCCTAATACTAGCTTAGCCACTGCACAAGCCCTAGCCTTACTCCTAACCCTGACCTTTGTCCTAGCCTTGACACTAAACATAGCACTATGCTTGCCTTGCAAGAGCCATAACACTAGCCCAACAGTAAAGAGGAAATGGCGAAGGAAGGGCGGGGTGACAGAGCAGTGAAGGGATAGAACGAGAACAAGAGGAAAGGGAAGAACAAAACGTGGGATAGGATGAGGGAGTGTAGGAGAGACCCTGCAGGAACAATTTTAAAGAGCACGAACAAGTATCAGAAGCAACCACCCTTGATTTGGGAGTAAGTGGCTGAGTGGAGAGGAAGGATAACCCTAACCACCTAGCCCTAACCCTAATCCTAGCCCAAGCTCTAGGGCTTGGGATAGGCTTAGGGTTAAGTCTAGGGGTAGGGCTAGGCAGATTGGGTTATGGTGAGTCATCGCCATTCACGAGCCATACCCCAAGGGGGTTGCTGATCCTGATCCTCTCCTGCTTCTTGTTTCTGCTTCTGCTACTTCTCCTTAAGGTTTCTCTTGCTCTTGGGAGCAGGGGTCACTCCCATAATCCTATCCCACTTTTCCCTCCTCCCTTGTTTCCTTTATCTTGTTCCTTTCTTCCTCTCTTTTCATTTGCCATCATCTCTCCCCTTCTCTCCACCTCGTCCTCCCTCCTCTCCCTCTTCATTTCTGTGTTTGGGATTGGGCTAGCGTGATGGTTGGTGCTTGACTAGGGTTAGGCTTGGGTCTAAGGCAATGTTAGGGCTAGGCTAGGACTGGGATAGGCTAGGGATATGGCTAGGCTATGGCTTTTGCTGGGTCTAGAGCTAAGACTTGGGCTAGACAAAGGTTAGGCTAGGTCTAACATATTAGGGTTAGGGTTTGGTCTAGGGCTTGATGTAGGCTATGATTAAAGCTTTAACTATGCTAGGGCCAGAGCTAACACCTGGGTTATGTTAGGGCTAGGCTAGAAGGCTGAGGGACTAAGCATATTCCTCCACAATGCACACACTTCAACCTCACTCTAAATCTCAATCCTGATCCTACTCCTTGGTTCTGCTCTCTTCGGTAGCATTTCCTCCAGGGACCCCTTTTTTAACAAATATCAGTGTTTTGACTTCCAAAGGGGGCTCAGATGGCGCTGGCATGCTACTTCTGGGGTAGAGAGTATAACCCTTGTTTGTGCAAATACCCCCGTGTTAGATAAGTAAATGCCACGACATTCCGAACCATCTCAAACAATTCCCCAAATTGGCACCGATCAGCGCGTGACACGTAAGTTGTGTCTGCACATGTGACACCTGGTATCACCATATCACCGGCGTCACAATATGGCGCGTTAGGAATCCGACCAGGCGGTATTGTCATGGTTGACACCCCCAAAATAACATTCCCCAGGATAAGATCCTTCAGTGAGATCCTGCCAATGATGCTCGAACGGATCCTCCCCTACATCTATTGTGGGTTCGATGCCAGGTCGGGTTCATGCACATTGTGCCCTTCAGCATGACACTTCATCACAATTGCTCATTTGGGGACACAGTGGTTATGTGTGCTGAGGTGCATCGCACACTAGTGGTACACATGCATTCAGCTAATGTTAACCCTGTTTCTGTTGGGTTAGTATGTTGTAGGGTCTGATAATGATTTGTCACTCTTTTTTTGGTTCTCTCTGGGTTTTCCATTTGTATTAACCTTCGTTGACACGGTACGACCCTGGGTGTTCAAGTGTCATAAATTAAGGGCCTCTCGAGCGCACGTCACCCTAAAAAGATTAAAATTACCAACGACTGGCTCGATAACACTGGTAAGCACCACTGATCAAATCTCAAATATCAGTGGATCAGAAATGACGTTTTTTTCTCAAGTTCACAAAAGGAACATGACTTTGTCACAAATCATCAAACCGAACCGATAACAATTTGAACATGACCTGAATTTTATATTACTAGGTCCACGTATCAAATATCATTCTATGTGGAACAGAAGTGAAGTTATCATCCCGACACTGCAAAATCTAAGTTTCTATGGGGGTGGGGGGGGGGGGGGGGTGGAGGGGGGGGTAGAAAATGTTCAGATGTCATGTCCCAGTTTTTGGTTTAGCCCTTTTTTACATCCACACTCCATCTTGTGCAATTTTTCTATTGCCATTTTCATACACCCACCCCCATTTTCCCATTGAAATGATGGATTGCTTTGACAAACGTCATAATTGGTAAGGAAGAAAGAAAAGTTCGCCGCTAATTAGCTTGATTCCACCAGCGATTCCATGTACTTGTTACAACTTTTTATTACCAAGAAAGGTTAGTTTCACTCCCTGTTTGCAAAATGAGGCTTCAGAAATGTTTAAAAACTCATCCAGAACAGCCCAGTGTCCATGAAAGTACGAATTGAATTATGGCCTAATATATGTCCAGCTCCATCCTCTTGGTTTGACGTAAATACAATGTGTTTAAATTATTCCCCTGAAATGTGCCATAGGCGTAAGCTAAACATGACAAAAAATTCAACCCATTCTGATCCATTTACATGTATTTATTTATTTTTTTTTTCTGGCAGGAGTCTCCATGATTGATTCCATAAGTGACTCCAAGCACAAACCTTGTTAGAATGGTGTATTTATTTTTTGTTTATATTTGCCTAATTCTCAATTAAAAATCAGTTGAAAATGATACTTGCCAATTTTCCAAAATCTCAAGTTGCCAATGACACGTGGTAAACTCTTCATTCACAATAATATAAACTGTACTGAATATTATTTTGTGACTAGGTCATGCAACAATACTTGAAATCTGAAAGCGTGTTGGAAATGTTAACCAAGTTGAAACAGGGCTAATACTAAAGCAATGACAATGAGTAAACAACAGAACATATTCTCAAATATTTTAAAATTTGAGTGAATAAGTGAAGCCCTTGAAGTGAATAGAATATTAGTTGATACAAGCACATTTTCACATTAATTCATGTTCTATCTGATACATTATAAAGCTTTTCCCAAAAATGTCTGGCACAGTTTCTACACTGAGAACCCGACACCCATCCACACACCAGCATGTATTATTTGTGACATTTGCACAGTTTTCACCTCATATTAACACCTTGTATTGCAGTTAACCTATCAGGGTTTATCTACAGCATACGGGCGCGGTGGCTCAGTTGGTAGAGGTGCAGGCTGCAAGCCGAGAGGTCTCCGGTTCGAATCCCACCTGCGGCAACCGCGTTGTGTCCTTGGGCAAGACACTTCACCCCGATTGCCTGCATGGGGGCACGATGACGCTGTGTACTGAGGCATACTGCACGTCGATGGTGCGCATGTCTTCAACTAATCTAACCCTGCCTGTGCTGCGGTGCAGAGTTCAGAGTTACGATGTTGGAGAGCTGACAGCTGCTCGTCGTTGCTCGGTGGTTCTCTCCGGGTACTCCGGTTTCCTCCACCCGTAAAACTGTCACGGTCACAATTAGCCATTGGGCATAAGTATGTGACCTTAAACACCAGTAAATAATAAATAAATAATAAATAATCTACAGCATTTTCTACCCCCACTGCATGTGTAACATACGTGTGTCCCGGGTGAGATAGCAGTGAGAGACAGAGATGTATCTCACCCCACCCACGTGACGTTATACATTTATAACGTTATTATGATGTTATGAATATCGTATCAGTTTCTTGCTACCAACTAATTCATATTGACGTCATCGGAATGCAGTGTGATCAAAGTTCGATGCTATAAAACTCTTCAGCCATCAAGCTGCCACCGTTCCTAATCGATTCCGTGGTATATACCTTTGGTCTATACATAACTTTGGTATATACATAACTTGTGCATGCTCTTTCCGATGGTGTTCATCGGTTTCTCGAAACAACGAATGAGTTGATTGAATCAGCACGTGGCTCCCGATTACCTCTGGCTAACGTAATCGCTGCATGGTAGGGGGAGAAAATTCATCCTCGATGAGTCTGAAGGTGGGAATGGGGAAATCTCACCCTCAGGCCAAGATATTTGAACCAGACCCTCGGCAAGCCGAGGGTCTGGTTCAAATATCTTGCCCCGGGGGTGAGATTTTCCTATCCCACCCATCCCAGTGGTTTGCAACATAAATACTGATAGATTGCAGAAAATTATGAAACCCGAATCCTTCATCGAACGTATCCTGTATTTTTGGGGTAATATGCGTGGTTGCCAAATTCCATATGAACCGGTTCAATAAAGCAGACGTTTTCATCCGGACAACAAAGTACCGGACGGACGGACGGACGGACGGACGGACACACAAGGATGGACACCGCTCACTTCAAAACACCTCGATTTTTTTTTTTTGGGGTGGTGGGGGGGGGGGCACAATGAATCTACTCGAGGCTAGTAATTTTTCTTAGAAAAGGGTTCATTTTTAACAAAAAAGAAAAAGTGTCCGCAACTGCCGTAGCCATTCTGGTAATAAAAACATCATTTTTTTTGTAATAATCCAGATTCTTAGAAAAGTGATAAAATGTTCTTACACAAGTGGCGAGCCTGTCTTTTCTTTCAAAGATGGGCGACTTTTTATTACAAAACTATAGGCCTCAATTTATTGCAAAAATGGGCGCTTTTATTACAAAAGTGGAGCGCTCCTACAAAAGTGGGCGAATTTATTTTACAAAAAAATAGTGAGCTCTTACGAAAGCCGTAATGTCTTACAAAAACGGGCATAACAGCTCCCCATACAACGAAATCCCTTAACAATCATCGATTTTGTTTCAGTATTATATATTGTCACGACAGTAATACTATATGCAAATTTGATCTATTAAATCCAACCTGAATGTTTGTATTAAGTCGATATCGCTGTAACTTCCGTTTGTGACACTTGTTTTAAAGTGGTGTCAGAATGACAGAATTTAACGCGGAAGTAAATCCAATATGTACACAATAAAAGTTTTGTGCAAGCACAAGAGCGCGATAAAATGCACATAAAAAACACTTATTTTGTGCAGTCGTTTCGTATTACAATATAAACAAGAAACATTCTGTGAACAAAGTAGAGTCCCTCTAATTAAAAATAGGTCACTACCGTACCTCAAAGCAATTTGACTACTTATACCCAATAGATTAATTTAAAATAATTTTGGGTTTATTGGACAGTGTTCAATGCTATGGATGTTAATCTATTTCTTCGAAAACACTTGAAAGGCACCCTTCCCATACAAAACACCTCAATCCCCTAAAAATCCAGGTTTTTGTACGACTCGTCCGGTATGAAACTCGACTTGGGACAAAACGCCGGTGCTGACGTGAGTTTTGAGTGGAACTGCTCGGTACCATCTCCAAGTATTGTCAGTGGCGGATTTGAAAAAAAAAAATTCAAGCTTAATGGACAAGGAGAGGGGGGGGGGGGGGGGGGGTGTCGGCTGCACTTTGAGGATAAGATTTCCATTTTAAAAAAAACCTTGGCAAACTGTCCTATTCCTCCACACACAAAATAAGCAAAGCAAAATGCATAAATGTAGGCTACAAGCATGTCGCTAATTGGGAGAAAATATTCACGCAGACATCTCGTCTAATATTGTCAAGGGTGGATGCGACATAATAAAAAAAGTTTCAAAGAAGTACTTCTAACTTTAAGGTGGCATAACACAACACGAATAATGAAATATTGAATGTGATAAATCTTAGTTTAATAACGGATTCCGTATATTGGTGGATCCAGTACATATATTCACTTCCGTTTTTTACTTTCCTGGTCATTTGAATCGACCTGAGAATTCAATACTGCATGATCTAGGGCAATTATGGCGCCATTATACACGCGCGCTAAATAACGTGTCCGTGTCTCTCATTGGCTGAGTTAAATTGCTGCAACAACTTAGCTTTGCCAATGATAGTGAAGATGCTAAATTGTAGCTACAATTTAGTAAATTGTAGCTAAAATTTAGTTACAGTCCAAGTACAATTTAGTACACTGTATATGCAATTTAGCTAAACTGCACGTACAATTTGTCAAATTGTAGCTACAATTTAGCTAAATTGCAGGTACAATTTAGTACACTGTGGGAGGTGCTATTTAGCTGAACTGCAGGTACAATTTATCAAATTATAGATACAATTTAGCAAAACTACAGGTACAATTTCCTAAATTGCAGCTGCAATTTGATAACTTATGAAAATGTCAATGACACTGTAGCTTAACTGGTAGAGCGCTGAATGATTTTTGGTCATTAAAATTTGTTTGTGTGTCTTTGCCTTGTTACAATTCACGAGAGAGTGCCTATAGGCACTCTCTCATGAATTGTAACAAGGCAAATCCTAACAGACAAAATTATTTACTTTCAAAGGTAATATGAAGCTCATCCACCAAAAATGATGCCTTTAAGTTGCAGCACCTACACTTCAGAATAAAGCCCAAAAATGGGCTTTCAGCACTCTACCAGTTAACCTGACTGTATGTAGTGTTTGATTAAAGGAATAAGGTTCAATGTTAATGGAAGGATTATGAAATAGGACAAGAATTGTGATAATTGAGATTATGTTAATTTCTGTTCCCTGTATGTTGTGTTTAATAAAAACATTTGAGGTGTAGAATGTCCTAAAGAACTGAAGTCCCAGGTAACATGGCCCTAACTGTTGACGTATGTCAACAAACGGTAACAAGTTACAGTAAGATTATTCCAAAACGAGTCATTCTACCAAGTTACATACAATCCCTTCATAAATATAACTCGTAGACTTTGCTGAAGGAGTTGAGACCACAAGACTGTTCGGTTGTCACGGTTGACCGACAATGTCCAAAATAGGAAAGTCTCATATGTACATCATATCAAATTATCCTACCAAGTTACAATGAAATCCCTTCATACAAAATAACGTGTAGACAGTGCCAAAGTGGCCGATCGTGACCAAAACAGTAAAGTCTCATCTGGATATCATACCGAGTTATCTTTCCAAGTTACAATTAAATCACTTCCTGAATATGAACAGTAGCCTGTGTTAAACAAATCTACAGGTAAAACTAGAAGTCCTGTCATGAAATGCGCACAAATACCACGCCGATCTGCGCGTTAATCTACGCGTTATGGCCAAAGTACGGCAATCAAATTCTGTACATATGGCCAGTGCACAAGAAATGTTTCAGCCAATGGACCTCCGGGTAACCCGGAGGTCCATTGGCAGAAACATTGCATGTGTTTGCGGTGAGTAACCAGGAGAATCTACCGTGATTTGGATGCCATTCAATATTTCAATTGCGCGCAATTCTTTAAGCGCAATTAAGCCTAGATAAGCGCACAGTTCGTGACAGGACTTCTAGCTTTAACTGTAGCTCGCGGGCCTGTGCGGCCGTCACAGTTGACCTATCATGGCCAAAATAGGACACTGCCATTAGGAAATTATACTGAGTCATCCTACAAATTTGCAGTGAAATCCTTTCATAAAGTACAAGCTATCGACTGTACTTAAGTAATTTAGATAACGCACCCCTGTGTCTGCGACGGTTGACTGAACCTGACCACAAAAAGGCTGTCTCGTATTGACATCCTACAAAGTCATCCTACCAAGTTACAATGGAATCCCTTCATAAATACGACCTGTAGACTGTTCTAAATGTTTTCGGGTTTCGACCTCAGGCAGCCGTAGAGGCTGAACGGTCGCGACCAAGGGGACGTTCTCATCTAGACATGGTCTCGAACCTGCATCAGAAATTTTGTGATGACCGGAATAGAACTACTTGTGTAGCCTGTGCTAAAGAAAATGTGAACAGACTAACATACTTCCGCACGCGTGATGGCAATAGTTTTTTTTGACTTTGTAAAGTTAAGCTAAAAATTACTACGATCCAAGTTACGGAAAAAGCCTTTTAAAAACTGAGATAAAAATAGCACACAACTGATTTTTTCTTTCGCCTCCAAACGCGTCCTTTAAAATAGTTGCCTTTTTCGGACCAAAAGATTGTACACGGTCATGATTAGTGTTTTATTTGTTACAAATCGTATATATTGTTAAAAAAAAAAAACAAATGTGATGTTTCTCAAAAGAAAATATATACCTCGAAGCGCGTGCTGTCATTTCAGTTACCTAATAATTGCCTTGAAGACATTTCTTGTGAAAAACTCCTAATAATAATAACACTTTGACCGGCTGCTGATTCGTCGCGGTTCTAGTGCGAGAAGGCCTTGGATACCCCTGTGCTCCCAACTGCCTCCCTATTCCCACGCTTTCTCCCTTCTCCCAACACTCTGAGACCAACTGCTTGAGACATCCCTTGCCCCATTCTTCATAATCTCTCCGATTAGCATATTAACCCTCTCCTTGGAGTCACTTACTAATCATATGTCATTCATTCTCGCATCCCACTTCCCCATTAAACTGCCAGTGAATATTCTTTTAGACTGGTATTTTGGACATTCTAGGAGAAAGTGTTCCAGGGTCTCCACCACGCCTAATTACACATCTGACACTCCTTTTCACCGTTTTCCCCAATTTTTCCCCGCAGTCTGAACAACAGTGAACCCCCAAAGGTGCCAACAAGGTACTTATCGAAATCCGGCTTCTCTTTCTCACGCAGGCCACCCAAGGATCTCTTTGATTTAACCCCCTTCTCGCCAATTAAGGTTATCATTCTCCATGGCACTTTCTGTGACGAGTTTTTCGTATCCTGGGTTGCCCCGACGTCTAGGTCCAAGATCTCCAGTGGGTAATTTTCTATTAACTCCCTCACTTGGACCATCCACCCTGTCTTAATATTTAAGTTGAAAATACTCTGGAACATTACTTTACGCAATCGGCTGCCTGGGAGATTCACCAAATAATTAAGATAATGAGTTTCAATAGGTATATCCTATCCTTGATCCCCATTCACCCAAGATCACCCCTGATTGCTTCTGGTGCTGCGGCATTATCCGACCTCGTTATCCATCGGTCTGCATCGTTCTGCAGGATTTCCAAGCTCCCAATGCAATCTCTCCTGATCATATCCTGGGTTGCCCCGACGTCTAGGTCCAAGATCTCCAGTGGGTAATTTTCTATTAACTCCCTCACTTGGACCATCCACCCTGTCTTAATATTTAAGTTGAAAATACTCTGGAACATTACTTTACGCCATCGGCTGCCTGGGAGATTCACCAAATAATTAAGATAATGAGTTTCAATAGGTATATCCTATCCTTGATCCCCATTCACCCAAGATCACCCCTGATTGCTTCTGGTGCTGCGGCATTATCCGACCTCGTTATCCATCGGTCTGCATCGTTCTGCAGGATTTCCAAGCTCCCAATGCAATCTCTCCTGATCATAATTCACACAAACATAGAGGCATGGAAAGGCCTGGACAGCGAGGCGGAACTGGAACTCATTAGAGGGGAGAACACGAAAATGTTTGGGATTTTTAGGAATGGGGTTACGGATTAATAGCAATCTCGCTCGATCATAATTCACCCAAAAATACAGAAATGGAAAGGCTCTAACTGTGACGAGTAAGTGAAACAAATTTTTGTAAGGCAGCAAGAAACAAGTGGGATTGTTTTTAGCGATGGGGTAAACATATTTTCTCAACGCATTACAATTTCTATTTCAGAGAAAAAACATTTTCTCTTCTCTTCAAATATTGAATCATGTCTTTTTGAAAAAAAAATGATTTCGGGTATAAAGTAAGCGTGAATTTCAAAACGCTTCCTCATACGATAATAAGAGAAGAATATTAACCAAGTTTGTATCAATTCATTTTCAGGGCAATCCACTTTATCGTTGACAATCTAGCGTGGACCATTGACAGGAAAAGAGTAAACCAGGGGCACCGGAGCCGCCCGACCACCCCGACCAATGTCGGGGCAAAAAAGTGCCGATCATGATATTTTTGTGATAGACCTTCAGCCGAACGAGATTCATATCAAATAACTAAGCTCTGAATTTTTAATTTTGTTCTGGCGGATATCCGAAAATAATGCGCGCATACATCGTCTTGTTTCTTCAATAATGGACACATAATGGCGACTATAATGACCAGTTAACATGGGATGAAGAGATTTTGGGGCTACTCTTAACCACTGCGGTTGGAATACTAAAGAAGTAGCCCCAAAATGGGTATGAGAGATGTCATTTTTCTGGAGAAAAGGCGAATGAGGAGTTTATCGTTTACTGTACTAACAACCAAATCGAGTTAGCGCTATTTTTGTGTGGTTGGGCAAGACACCTCATCCCAGTCGCCGAAACCTCGGTCCAGGGATAAATGCTTTGTTTTCAAGATTTAGACATTTTTTTATATGTTGTTTAAGGACATTTATTTCTTAACTTAAATAAAGTTATAGATCCAAGACGTCAGGCAGAAGTGTGAAATTGTGTACTTTTAGGAGACATTTTCCATATAACTGGGTGAAATAATACCAGCCATTTAGTCCGCCGCACTCAGTGCTGTCTTGGGCTTAACTCCTCTGAAGTGTATGCATTCTGGTTTTAAAAGAAAATTACCACGATAAAATAAAAACTTATGCCAAATTCAGGGAGAAATCCACACGAGGAAGAGGCATTAGGGTGTGAGTAGAGTGTGGATATACTGTAAACATTAGGTTTACGGCTATTTCATCCATGTTGGTCATGTAAATAATTCGAATGGTAATAATTACATTGTTAATGTAGTTAAACGGTTTGGGTTCAATTACTCAATTCCCATTGGTCAGCTGGGTGAAAACGTCATGACCAAATGTAATTCATTTTCCAATGAATACATTTGGTCGAACTTTGACCCGCATTTACGGTAGAGCGCAGTAGACAGAATGTAATTCGGGCGGTCATGGGTGGGCTTTTAACTTTTAGCGCCTCTCGCAGTGATCAATTCCGCTGCTGTTTCTTTGGTGACATTTCCCAATTGTGGCATAAAGCCCGTTACTAAAATACTCGTTTCCATTTCTAAAGTTGTGAAAATTAAAAATCAGAGTTGTGTGCTCTGTATTTTGTGTGAGGGTGGTTTTTCGCCTCGTTCATTCGTACATGTTTTATTTCGTCTTTCTGCTTTGTTGTTTTGTAAAATGTAGTTTAAACAGTTACGGAATATAATTATAAGAATTGAATGCAATTTTTTATAATCTTTATTGTGCATGCGTGCGTGTGTGTGTGCACGCGTACGTGGGGACGGCGCTATCCCTGCAATGCGGGGATGGATTTCAATTAAATCTGGTATGATGCATCCTTGTGACAAGCCGCTTCTGCACATTTATAAAAAAAAGTTATTGCAGATTTGTGTTAAAAGTTACAGCTCTTACTTTGTCAATTTTGCATGATTTTGTGGTCCATACTTTGTTTTTAATTCGTTTATGCTTCATCGGTCCAACACTGCAATGGCGATATAACTGCCTTCAGCAATAGCTCTTGTTTTTTTATATCTGGTTAAAACCTATAATATGTTTAAAGTTGTTCAAAGGGCATAACTAATTTGATTTTTATTTACTCCGCAGCGGATGGAGGGTTGATGCACAAGAAGAGTTTTCAGGTTACGTTGTACTCTTTCGCAACAGAATATGGACATACGCGCAACTTGTTTAAATAATATTTGCTCTCGGAATTAATGATTAACCGATAAGGATTTGCATCCGTCATCCGCTTGTCGATTGTGAGTGTCGATGTCAGAGGTCACAAGCAAAAGGATTAGTAGATTCAAGAACGCATAGAATAGAGTTAATTTTACAATACAGTCAGATTGACATGTTCGTTGATCTCGAGAGCGAGTTACTGTGTGCATCAAAATAAAAGTACAACGACAGCGGAAACATGTTAATAGCGCAGGGTCTGTCAGAATGCGGAAATTGGTGACTTGCGCTCATACTATTTTTAACCCTTTACCTAACGAATCGCCCGCATCCGCCCTCGTAATATGCAAATTGGGCAGTTGAAAAAACTAAATTTTTCAAAATATTTTAACAAAACCATATCATGTGACCCCTCGTTGGAACGAGCTCGTTCCAACGAGGGGTCCCATGATATGTCTTTGTTGAAATTGTTTGAAAAATTAAAAGAAATTAAATTTAAAGTAATAAATTTTGATATCGTCTGCGTTGAGTAAAGGGTTAAATTCCACCAGCATTTCAATTTAGTTTCAAGATGAAATTGGATAAAATATATCAGAGGGCAATTAAATATTATATATAGAGGATATGGAATGAGTGTTTTTCTCATATTATAGTAATAGTAGTAGTAGTAGTAATCTTTATTTATGTGACATGTGCATGTATATTTTTTTACAGTATATTTAGAATCGTTACATATCACACCCGGCCTTATAGGCCTATATGTCACACTTTTAATATTAGCGGTTTACTGTGAGCAAGGTAGATCACGCGCATCCACTTCCATACACACACACACACACACACACACACACACACACACACGCACACACACACACACACACACACACACACACACACACACACACACACACACACACACACACACACACACACACACACACACACCGGCCTCCACGATCTCTCTCGCTCTCTCTATCTCCATCTCTCACTCACCTCCCCCTCTCTCTCTCTCATACACATACAGTCATACATACACGCATCATTTTCACTCAAACCACCCCCCCCCCCCACACCTAACACGCACATTGTTTTGCACGCCCTGACATATTCACCCTCACACATCAAACATGTGTATGCATACTCAAACACATATAAATCAAACATGATATTCCGTGTATGTGCACACAAATACACATTTTCTGTGGTATATTGATTGTCTTCTCTTCATATATGCATTCACAAGAAACCTGGCTGTCTGTCTTGGACACTCGTTGATAAGAAATGATAATGATAATATTTATGAAACAAGTCTAAGAATTTTTCGTTTAGGCGAGCCTCTTCATATCCTGTTTATCATATGACACATACACGCACAAATTAGCCACTTAGTATGACTTTTTAACCCATCGCCTAACTTGCGTTGCAGACGGCACTTGGAAAAAAAACATCCTCGTATAACTAGAAATTTTAATTGTTCGCTTCCAAAACATATGTTATGACCCCTCATTGGAACGACCTCGCCGTGCTCGTTCCAGTGAGGGGTTATAATCTATGTTTTGGAAGCAAAAAGTGAAAATATAAAAAAAAATGAATGGCGTTTTTCTTGTAGGTAAAATATTAATACAATATAACCCACCCTAAATAGGACAGATTGCGTAAATTTTTCCTACTGAAATTATGCAAATGTGACCCAGTTGTATTTTGTTTAGCCAATCGAATTGTTCAGTTTTGAAATTGACCAATGAAAGCTCCCAACTCCAATTATGCAAATTATGAAAATGTGGCCCAGTTGTGTTTTGTTCAGCCAATCAAATTGTCTAGTTTTGAAATTGACCAATGAAATTGACGGAAGGCTTTATTTATCACTGATTAATGTGAAAACAAAATATCAAATGTTTTAAAGTGAACAAAACGAAGGAGTCATGTAATAAATTTATTTACTTGATTTAATTACTGATTTGTGTTCTAATTCGAATTTTGGATTCAAGTCTCAAGTGGATATACAGGTAAACACAAAAGTAAGTCCAGTTTGTTGTGGGGTGGAAATCAACGACTGAAAATACTTTCATAACGGCTGTGTTTTCAAATAGCTTTTAACACGGCAATTCATTCCATTTCGTAGATTCGTATTCACGCGTCTAGTGCTGGAAATCCAGAATGGAAAAATATAGTTTCCTAAATTATAACCAATCCCAGAAGTCCATGCACAAAATGACCATACACAATGTTTAGATTGTTTACATAGATAAGTAACATGCACGAGAGACTGAAGCTATACTTCGACTGAAACAAATCGGCTGATGAGTGTATTTCATGTTCATTTGTTATTATCCGCTTTGTGTTGACAGTTAATAAAGAAGAATTGGGTAACTAGATTGTTTACAAATGAACTGACAGTGATATCAAACGATGAAACAGCAATTCCTAGTACTGGAGGGGTGCTGTCAATGTTTGTGTAAGGTGTACTGAGAGTGGAATATTGTGCTGAATAATCGACAAATGATCGTTTCAGAACTACTGCCAATCATCGTGGCAGCATATGGAGATTGCAGTGCTCAAAATAACTTTTTTTCTTTGCGTAGCAAAATGCTACGTATTTCCAAAAAATGAATAGCATTTTGTAAAAATTACATAACTATTTTTGTATACCAGAGTTATGTTTTGCTGTTTTATATTGAATTCTTTTAAGTAGATAGAATAGTTTCCATCCATTTCTGGGCATTTCCAAATGATCTGCAACACATGAAACATTTACTATGTTTTTTTTAACTGAACTGCCTTTAAGGGTTGCATGGACTTGTATACTGTTATAAATGGCGTCTTGGTTGTTTAATAGAGTTCTCAAAATGGAAGTTGAGATTTTTAATTTGATGGGCTTGTAGTTATTATTAATGGACATTTTATGCAAAATGTTGTAAAAACAGGAAGTATTTAAACCAACAGAACTCATCTTACATATGAAGCTGCTAATGATGCTTGATGGAGAGTTAATCTGAGTTATGTCTGGAATGACCCACAATCAGAAGCAAAGCATCAGTGAACTAGTTTTCAAATTTGTTTGCAAAATTTTCATTTACATTTTGCGATACAAGATAATTAACTGCAGCCTATAGGCTGCAGTCGATTATCTTGCATCGCAAAATGCTATACATAATTTAACATTGTGTAGCTTTTTGCATGTTTTGCATAGCAAAAAGCGACGCGACACCGCTTATTTTGAGCCCTGTGAGATTGTTACTGCTTGTATGAAGGTTGTGAATGAAACGTAAATATAACAATTTTGATCCCGTGGTATTCCATGTAACCACCAGCAAGAACCGATGTTCAAGCTCTTCTACCGATGGTCAACCAATGGCTTGCAATCGGCCGATGTCAGATGCGATTCCCGAACATCGGTTAATCACTACTCGGAATTATGCGATGCGACATATATGACTCAAAAAGGATTTAACCTTCCAATGTAATGAACGTGTGTTACACATGTGTTACCTGATGATACTATCTTGTGTGATAAATCAGACGGTTAGCCAGGTGTCTATATTGGGAAGAGGAGGACACTTTTGAGGTTCAAGCATTCTTATACCGTAGGAAGATAACGAAAGATTGGAGTTTTGAGTGGAAAAGATAAGGAGGTGGTGTCCCCCTTGCTGGGGGTATAAATTATTTTGTTTTAATTTCTGGGAGGAAAAAAATATCCCCCAAATGGCGCTCTCTGAAAACACTGGAAGGCTTGGAAGAATACCCGATTTTTCCAAGTGTGGTAAGCCATCTGCAATTTCATTAGGTGACGTCAACACCAGATTGTAGAGTGCATAATGTGTGTGTTTGAGGGGGTGATGGGGATATTCCTTTGTCCCCTCAAGGCAACGCCACAGAGACATATAGCCCGGAACCTCTGCTTTTCATATGAGTGCTGTCTTGTTGCTTTTCAACTGTTACCACATATCGGCAACCCAATCAATTCCGACTGCACATGCTGCCAACGAGACTGTCACCTCTGCTTGTTGGATGATACAGAGGACAGTCCTCAGGTCTGTGTTGTTTATAGAACTGTTTCAGAAAATTAAAAAACTAGGTCAATGTTTCGATGTAGATCTGCGATGACGTTACGGCTCTACATAGACACTAGTTCGCTGCTCGGATTCGAGTACGATTTTCATCCTCGAGTGGGACACGCGGAGGATTATTTCACTAGGCGTTAGTGAAATAATCCGCCCGACCCCGAGAGAATAAATTCATACTCGAATCCGAGCAGTGAACTATTGTATTTATTTTATTTTCTCTTTATTACTTTCCAAAGTGTGATTTACTGGGATTTCGGGTTTGATTATAAACGATAACTTAACCAGTGAATTATGCAATCAACAATTGTCATGTATCCGTGTGCACAAACGAAGACGCTTTGCCGTAGGTGTAATGGGGACTTCATTGTTTGTTTTTTTAACCCTTTACCTACCATGAAAAGCCAACGACACTTGGAAACAAATTCTTGAATAACTATTTTTTTTCATTTTTTGTCTCAAAAACATAGGTTATGACCCCCTCAGCGGAACGAGCTCGACGATATCGGTCCAATGAGGGGTCATAACCTATGTTTTGGAGACAAAAAATGGAGAGTGCTCTAGAATAGCTTTGGCCGTTACGTTAGGTAAAGGGTTAAATAATATAATTACCGTTAATAATGAAAGGTAATAAAAATAGTAATCGCTTGACTGGATTGGTTCCATGAAATAATTCATTCGAGACGAGGGACTTTTTTGTAAAACACTCGTACGCATTCGCGCACTCGTGTTTGTACAACGTCCCTCATCTCTCATTAATTATCTTACGTAACCAGTCCAGGTAAACGATTACTCTCTATTTATTTGATTTCTCAAAACAACCCTTCATAATTAATTCCGTGGTTACTTTCAAAACATGTCAAAAAAAGAAGAAATGGTCCGTCATTGCTGAGAGTGGAATATGGTGCCTGGGGTGGAGAACTATTTTCTGCGAGTGGGAGTGAAAATAAGATTTGGTTTGGGGGAAGAAAAACGAATGAAAATTAAATAACATATTTTACTTCATAAAAGGATCTAAACATATATGGTGAAATTTAATAACGGTTGTTTCGACATCCAACAGCACATGAAATTAGAATACTTATCACACTTGTTCTGAAACGGCATTTATTTGTCCATTTAGCGATCATTTCCAGCAATAATTCAACACGCATTCACCTTGAATTGATGCATGATACCCTCTCGTGCAAACATGACCTGAAAGTTAGTAATATAAGTTTTTGGTTTGGCACGTCCTTTCAAATGACGCACCAAACCACAACCTTATATTACGGACTTTCAGGCCATGTTTGCACTAGAAACCCGCCAATCAGATTTGAAAGACGATATCTGTTCCGAGCAAGCGCTCACGAAAAATAAGCATTTGTCTCGGTTATTCATGAGATAATTTTCGGTATCCACTCAATAACGCTGTTTTATTTAAGCAATATCAAATATTATTTACATAGAAGATACCTAGTATCTTCTATGTAAATAATATTTGATATTGCTTAAATAAAACAGCGTCCTGGAATCAAAAGCAAAAATATGCACTGTTCCTGCACTTGTGATGTCCTCACTGTAACGATATAAGTATGGTGGCTACTTAATTGTTATGAGAATTACTGTTAATTTTACACATAATTTGATCAAATATGGAAAAATGTCTATTGAGTTCGAGATATCTATGGACACATGTGTTTACTTGTAATGTATTTTCGTGTTTCGAAGCATAAATGCCGGAAATTTGTCATTCACACATTAAAATTATTTCCATTTCCGTGTAAAACAAATCTGTGATAGACTGATAGAGAACGCTCCACCTACCCAACACTTATGGACTATAACTAGTGAGGTACATGTATGTGGTTTCAATCTGTCTGAATATATCAAGCAAGTACACATTGCACTGAAGATATCTACGTAACACAGAAGACCCCCTCCCCCCGCCCCTCTCTAAGTGATTGGGTAGATTTCTGACATCCTGAGTAAATATTGGGAGAGAATATACAAACCATAAGAATCAAACGGACAACGTTCTTGGGAGTCACGGCACCCGATATCTTAACCTTTTCCAAACGAATCGCATGCATCCGCCCGCATCCGCCCGCATAATATGCAAATTCAGCAGCTTAAAAAATATTATTTTTCGAAAAATTTCAACAAAACCATATCATGTGACCCCTCTCTGGAACGAGTCACATGATATGGTTTTGTTGAATTTTTTTGAAGCAAATTGAAAAATGGTATTCAAAATAATAAACTTTGATATCAACAGCATTGGCCAATGGGTAAAGGGTTAAACAGTGTTTCTACATTACTGTTGGTTGCCTGAACTGTCAGCCAAAATGGTGTAAGAACACTGTCAAGATAAAAAGCCTCATATAAGTAAAACATTCAAGGAAGAATATACTTGGTACAACTTTTTCAGAACAATATTAAAAGAGACAGTTTGTGGCTGTGAGATGACTTACAATAAGTTAAACTCATTGTTTCATAACCTAAGAAATTATTTGCTTCTAATTTGTTTTTTATTCAAATCTGATTACTTTTCATTTCTTTCTGACAACTATGGATTACAAGCAGGGTTACCCAACGAATCGCCCGCATCCGCCCGCATAATATGCAAATTCGGCAGCTGAAAAAACATCATTTTTCGAAAAATTTCAACAAAACCAAGTCATGTGACCCCTCTCTGGAACGAGCTCGTGGAGCTCGTTCCAGAGAGGGGTCACATGATATGGTTTTGTTGAAATCCTTTGAAAAAATTAAACAATGATATTTAAAATAAAAAAAATTGAAATCGTCTGCGTTGGGTAAAGGGTTAATCCCGATTTGTTAAACAATTCTACAGTACGGCCGCTGTGGACAGGGCACGTTCTACTTCAGTCATATCTCCACGGACGCAATAATATTAGATTCCAAACACTAATTATAGGAATAATAATCAAACATGTAACTAATAGTCCGGCGGCCGAGGCACTGAACCTGGTTTTGTTGTATTAAGTTTTTTTCTCGGCGGATTATTATTCTATAGGGTCTCCTTGGTGAGATTTTTCTTACTGGACAGCTGACAGTGTTGAGCAAATTTTTTTAAACGACAAAATCCAAGATGGCCGCCAAGGTGGCCGCTTTGATAAAATACACTATCACCATATAACTTGGATCGGAAGTTTTTGTAAGATGATATGGAATTTTGAAGATGTTTCTTCTTGATTCATCGTACACATATATAATTGTTACTTATTGGTCAAAATAAGATTACCAAAATCCAATATGGCGGCCAAGATGGCCGCCAATGTGTCACACTTTTCTCATTTGTTTGAGATTTCACCACGTATCCTTCATATTGTTGACAAATATGCATGCTTTTATAATTCTATTTACCAGAGGGGACATTTCTGCACACACTAGTACTCTAATATCCACCAGAAGTGGATTGTTGCTCACTGTATCACGTTATTTATAAACGCCTGTATTACCTAGTCAATCCGAATAAAATTGCGAATTATGTTATGTCCGTCGGAATTAACATATATTATATGTATAAACAATGTAAGGTATATACACATATCGGCATATTTTCATGAACCTACTGTTACTCTCATGTGTCATATGAAATATATTCTCTCAAAACACAAGATGGCGTCCCAAATGGCCGCAAATATGGCAAACAATCTTCATTTCTTGCAAATATGGGCGGCTATTAGGCGCTATTATTTTGAAATGTCCAACCATGATCACCGATATGAATTAGCCATATGGGGTGATGCTCTTTTGTTATATATGATCAAAGGAACTGTTTGAGAAACCCAATATGGCGTTCAAAATGCCCCCAAAATTGGAAAAGTAACAAAGCAATCACAGTCTACACTCATCTGCCCATAGTCCAGTCGCCAATACAATTAACCTGTTTTTTATCGGTGTATTATCGTATCACTCTATCGTATAACTGTATGGTCTCCTCGTGCGATTCCTTTTACTGTGCAGCTGACAGGGTCCATCAATTTCCTTATAACCGCCTAAACCTAAGATGGCCCCAAACTCAAGTTTCCGCCGACACCACTGAAAATATTGAAATTGAAAGTCAAAAATCTTTTCTAAATTATTCAGCTCAGCACGCCATTCCAACTGCTTGTGTTGGTCACAAAGCGGGTCAGATTTTCCAGAAAAAATCAAAATGGATACCAAAATTAGTAACATTTTGCTATTTTCAGCAGTAGTGTTAAAGACTCCAAAACGGAGGTGGGAACTGAAATGTACGAGAAATTGTAACAAGAGAGATGTTTTCAAATATCATTGGTGAAGTACCTTATAAGGACCACACAAGATGCAGTGAATATCAAGTTGAATGACTGTGTAGTTCCTTAGATCGAGTCATCACTACGCATTTCTGCCAGCGATGTCTGTTCATTGCAGCCGTCCTCTGAAACACTGCACGCACAGAAAATGGTACACCATGTTTGCTGCATTACACTTACACCTCGAATATTTGCATGGCGTTTTACTCGAACATGTGCGCCTAATCATCTTCAGTATTTCATCAGGTGCTAGCTCGACGTTGGACGCGACTGTCACAGGGTTCAAAGATTTTGTATTCACGTCTTTATCGAATCTAAATACAGTTGGGTCCATCCGCGGTGGGTTAGGTTGAAGGGCATGCTTCCATATACAAGTTTGCAAGTGGGCCCGTTTGACATTCTCAGTAAAAGCCTCCGTTGTGGGTGGTAGGCTGCACAATTTGGGAGCAGATGTTGCAGTCGGATTCCCAATTCGTGTTCTCCATATGCACAAACGAGCATCGGACATTGGTGTTGATTTAGGAGATCTATAGCATAATGCTATGAACTTGGTGGCTTGTTCTAGAACATCCGATATCTCCACGTTATTCTCACCAAGTGATTTCAGTGTCCCACCAGTTTGCAGAACCTTCAGTACACGCCCTTTGTCGTTACCAAAGTATCCCCCTACAGTATCGCACCCGGAAAATGCGTGAGCAGCGAGCAATTGAGGAACAATTTTCTTGTGTGCATCAACTGCGGCAAGTATATCTATCACCACCCGTCAGTGGATTAGTGACTCCACATTCATTGCAACCGTCAAGTGTTGTTCAAGATCGTGATGCAGCAACAACAAATAGACGTCTGTGTCGTCAGCAACAACCACAACGTTATTACATTCAGCTGCAGCAAACAATATTGCCTGTTGAACGATAATGTTGCCAGCTTCCTCGTGACTAGTTGCCATATCTACTCTATCTGTCACCGATCCACAACTAACTTCAACCGGAACATCATGTTGGCTAGTAATTACAAGTTTGCGAGTTCGTGTGTTTTGCTCAGCAAAACTTTTGTCCGTGGTGAGTTGATCACATATAATGGAGATTAATTGCTTTTTGTTCCCCACTACGTTCAGCTCATGTTTTTGTGGTGGTAGCAGGGAGGTGGGCACAAGCTGAAACACCCGGCAGCTATCGGCCTTTCTGTGTGCTCTTGTCAAGCACTTGGTGCTTAAGTCAACATATCTATCAAATACCAAATACACATCACTCGATCGCAACTTCTGCTTGATGTTGTCTTTAAACGCTGCAATGAAGCCTAGAACAGTTGCCGGTCTGGTTTTCCCACGGGCCAATGAGGTATCCAGAGCAGTGCACAGCCATCGATAACAATTGCAGATCTCTTATCCACACCAGACATTCTTTTCGGTTTCTCAACAGCTGATTTATTTTTCAATACTGATTTTGATGTGCACACGCGCATATCCCCGGATTCATCAAATATGGCGGTTGGTAGTGGTGACAGTTCAAAGGAAAGGATATGTTTGATATCTAATTCACGTGAACTACATAAAAGTCCGATAACTCTGGAATAAATAAGATTAGTGTCATATATTTTGACCTCCCCAACCTTCAGCGACTTTTTCAAGATTGCCATAGTTTGTAATGGTTTCGAAATAGACTCATAAAATCCACTCGCGAAGGCTTCTTCAAATTCCGTCATTTTCTGAACTACGAGGCTGACAATCTTATCGACATTGACAGACGTTGGACCTATCCTACCAGTTGCGATGTTAATTATGGTCTCGGGATGTCCGTTTGGATCCAATGGGTCGATACACATTTCTAGTTTATTTCTCAGACCCATACGGTCGACAGAATCACTTGCAATTTTAGACTTGGCCTCTTCCTTATCTGCGATCTGTAATTTGTCACTGTCTCTCTCTCTCTCTTCTCGCAAATTTGATATACCGGTAGCTAACTTCCCACATGCATGCAAACTCAATGCCCAGGTTTTTAGTGTTTCTGGCTGTAATGTGATCCCTATTATACCGGATTTGCCATGGCCATATCGCATGAAGGTAGTTTTGATATACATATCGCTCCATATGCCATTCCATAGACCAGGTATGTGTCTCATCACATGTTCACCCTTCAAGAAATGAGATAAAATATCCGGTGGCATATTTTGCATCTGCTGCAGACAGTAAAGCCCATATCTTGCGTAATTTGCATGACCAGAAGCAAAGAAATAAGGAAGCATGCTTTTCACAGCTTCGATGTGCAAAAGCCAGCTACCTTCTCTCTCCGCTCGTACGTACAACATCATGGGGAAGCATGGTTTCAAGAAAGCATCAACCCACATTGTTGTCGTTGCATCTGCTGCAGACAGTAAAGCCCATATCTTGCGTAATTTGCATGACCAGAAGCAAAGAAATAAGGAAGCATGCTTTTCACAGCTTCGATGTGCAAAAGCCAGCTACCTTCTCTCTCCGCTCGTACGTACAACATCATGGGGAAGCATGGTTTCAAGAAAGCATCAACCCACATTGTTGTCGTGCGACTTTTGCACGTGTTCTCTTCTAGCAATGCAAATAAATCTTCTGCACATTGCAAATCATTATTCTCGAACGCTGTTCGCAAAAGTTCTTCTGATAACGAACGCATGGCTCTCATATTCATTGGAAACTTTTTCCCAGTCAACATCTTTTCAACCCCACCGAATACTGACTCAAGTGTATCTGAAAGAGTCCAGTATTGGCCATGAGCGTTCCAGCTGAACCAATGAAACTCATGAGCAAATGCATACCACCCAATCGAGGAACAAATGCCGCGAATTATTCTTGATAAGACCATAACACCTGAACTGCTATCTTGTATAACTGCTGATCGGCAGTAAATATAGTGAACGGCTGTCCTGCATCTGACGATAGTTGCTCTGCCTTTTCCATAGCTGTCCTGAAAGTGTCTGGATCAGCAGGTGTCATGTCTATTTGATGAAGGCATGCTGCGTTCGTTTTTGGGTTCGTTGCTTGATCCGAGTCTCTCTTCATGCGGGTATTATACCTATTGAACTCCGGACAGTTCTGGTCGCTGGCCATATCTTTCAAAAATGCGAAGTCAAGTTCTACCGCTCTGCGTAATGACATTGCACTGCGACACAATGTTGAAAGAAGGGGAACAGTGTTTCGTACATGTGATGCGGGCATGTCGGGTCGTTTGTGTCCATTGAAACGCACAACATCCAATTCGTACTCTGCTGGTTTTGTCATATCTAAATTTTCAATCTTGGGATCGTCTGAGACTCAGCGGAATCATTATTGTCCTTTTAAGCCATCACGATTGTCAATGAATGGGTGCTTAGCTTCCCATTTTGAGAAGCAATTTCAGCATCAAAGTTGTCAACAACCACTTGTATGAGGCCATTGTTGGCATGCGAAATCGGTGTATCAGTTGCATTCTTTGCAGCCAGATGTTTTGAATCTCAATAGCTCGTCATATGAGAATGTGACACCAAAATCATGCATGGTTCTTACCAACTCTTTAGCATCTCTTAATAGCGTTGCCAGCGAAATTTGAAGCGGTGTGTATTTCCACACAACGCTGATGTCACTATGTTCCCATCATCTGAGCAGGTAATGTGTGGTCCAACTGTGGTGCTGTCTATGTGGTGACGAAAGATCAATTTTCTGTTTTGCAGCTGATTCTACCGATTTTGGATTCGTAAATTTCGACCTACAGTCAACATGGTACCGAGCATTGGCAGCATGTAAGTCGCTAACAACACCACACACTCTAAGCTTTACTTCTTTGGACCATTTATCGTTCCTATGACAACAAATGCCAAATATTTCATAACTAACTGACATATGCGGTGTATGTGTGCCTATTTGGCGAAACAGGTAGGCGGGCCTCCACCTTGAAGGATTCTTCGTATCCCGGTCAACTATGCAGTCATCACCACAAAATAGGCAATGGCGCCTGAAAGTAAATTCGTCATGAGAACGTTTGGGTCGTTTTCTCGGGCGGAGCATCAGAATCAGGGATATGCTATGATCAATGCTTGCTTGCTTCACATTCTTCGGGTGCAAATACTTCTCAACACAGTATTTATGGAAACTCAGAGTCAAATCTGGCTTTGCATCGTACCCATGTTGCAAAGCTATATATAAGTCATCGTTATAAATCCTACTACACCTGAATATACTCTCAATTCGCTTTGCTTTCACGTTCATTGGAGGATCTTTGCTCCTCGATTCAGCACAATCGAACGTGGTTGAGAAAAAACAAGCATCTGACATGACGGAGTTAGTCTATGTCGTTTCAAAGCAAAGGTCGCCCGAACCTGATGCTATATCGAGTGAAGTTGAAGAAACAGAAACGCCAGTGATAAAAGGCGAGACAAAATTGTAAGTTTATGAGGTGTGTAGTGAGACACAATTGCGCAGTTGCAATAATGGGTTCTAGATCTAAGAAATCAAAGAGAAAGAACAGTTATATGACGTAATCTCCAAACGCGTTCACATACAAAGAGCGTTGTTAGATATAAATATCGTTTATAGATATAAATAGCGGTGTAATATCCGTTCAGTTTCTACCAAATACCCAATGCGGATGTAGTTACTATATCGAAACACAATTACATCACTTTTTGTGCTTATATAGTGAGTTGAGATGAAATAATCATTCGGATCTGTAATTTCCACATTAATTTTCGACCCCTCCAACAGTACCTTACTTTAAGGCCCATTTTAAAAAAATGCTCAATGCTGTCAGCTGTCCAGTAAGAAAAAGTAGCAAGAGGGGTGTCTGAACTAATAAAAACCGTTGAGACAAAAACTTAATACAACAAAACATGGTTTGGTGAAAAATGGCGTTTGGCGACCGGACTATAATAAATACCGGGTAAAACACTGTGCTTCATTAATTATATTTTTGCAGATGATAATTTTCATTGTCTGGTAAACGCATGCGTGGACATACTTGCCCACGTGGGGATTACGACCAATCCACGTCGACTGTACTGTATCTCTGACTTCAGAACTCTGTGTGGCAAATAATGAAACTGTCACACGAAGTAAATAACGTTTAATAGAAGACGCGGTGAATAATCACACAAGCATACACGCTATTGTCGGGACGGACAACAACTATAAGACCAGAAGAAGTGGTGTATAGTCACACAAACATACACGCTATTGGCGGGACGGCAACTATAACACACATAATGTATATTCTAATCTCTAATGAATCTAGCGTCTACGACAACAATAGCTGCTTTTTTATCGGAAAACAGTCTCGAGCTGACCTCTGGAGAGAAGGGTGTTTACACCCCCGCAAAAACAACCTGATGGAACTATCTCCTCAGTATCTAAAGTTATTGAGCAGAAACTAACTTCAAGTTCGAAGTCACTGCGACCTTCAACTTTTAAACAATGACTCCAAAATAAATATGGGTCTTCTTCTCGACATACTCGCAAAGAACTAGAATACATTTACGTCGACACGATCCTTGTGTCAGGAAAGTATGTCTCTGTGTCACGTATATATAGAGAAAATTATATAAGTATTGATAACAGCTTGATTGTACAACTTTATCTATATCATCAAACTCCGTTTTGCGAGGCGTCGGGAAACTAAAATGTTTGGAAATTCGAACAAAATGTCTAAATCGAGGCCGCGATGGTCCGTTGATATTAGCAAGTGTTCGTTGCCTTTCACCTCACGTCATCAATGAACCAATTCCTACACTTAGGACGTGAAGCTTCCTTTTCACACGTGATATGTCTACACGTGAATAATAACTGGGGCTGTCTTGTGTCAACTCTCTGGCCATTATGGTACAAATGAATGTACAGGTGGCTTACAATTGATTTGTTTTCAGCCCTCTTATCATTCTGGCTTCCTCCTATAACATATTCCAAGCCAATGCGATACTCATGTTGTGGTCATGATAAGACATTGTGCAAAGATGTGTGGCCTTAAACACCAATAAATAAATATAATATAACTCAAGACAAGGGGCGAGCGTTAATAGGCCATGTTGCCCATTTTAGAGAGGGTTTTCACCTTCCAAGCATTGGTGACTGGGTCCTATTTTACCAGTAAACAGAGCCTGTTTACCGCAGTGAACAGGCACTGCTTCACTTCCCGGGGTTCCCGCTGGGATCTCTTATATACATCGTGATAATAGATACTAGAAAACAGTTCTTCGACATTCCCACTTATCTCTATACAGCTGAATTGCTGGAACGCTACCCCACGCCATGCCCCCCACCAAAAAAAGACGGCGCCAAGTCAATCAACGCGGTAACTCCTCCCAAATCGATGATGTTTGATGAAGTCAAGCTGTTTCGCATTAACGACTAAAATATATTGTAAAAATTAAATTTGCATTTTATAAAAGGTGCACTTCAAGATCATATTCATTTTTTACAGACATAAAATTTCATTGTTCAAAAAGCGATTGTCCCTATATCCCGATAAATTCTGTCGTTTGATTGGTCAGAATAGCCATGACAACATCCAAGGTGTATGGGAGCGTGCGACATCCAGTGTATAGGCGCAGGAGAAACATCGGGAGTATATGGTTTAAATGAAAGCTTTCTGCGTTTGGACGCCTCGACATAAAAATCGAACCAAAAAAACTGAAAAATGTCACACATATCATCAGATTTCCGACAATTCAATCATAAGAATAAAATAAGAGCAAATAATTCGTCCTCTGAGTACCAATGTGTTATATGTGTCAGTAGGCACATATACCTCATTGGAACTCAGGGGACGATATGTCAACAAAATACTGTTTACTCGTTTCCTTAGCGACCCAAGGGATGTAACTTTACCTGTTGTCTTCTGCGATTATAAAAACAAAATAATCATCACGAATTTGGTCCAAGTGATTGTGGAGCTGAGAAAAGCGTCCACAAATTTATTTCCACTATGTTTGTATTGTGTTTCAAACGGGACAAAAATGTTATCTCGACCAACATGTGTGGTATATGGAGATTTAATACCTGGATGTCTCTATTAAACACAGCGCCGCAGGCTCGGTGTTTAAAAACCGACATCCAGGTATTAAATCTCCATATACCATACATGGTGGCGGAAGTAACTTATATTGGAGATTGCGAGGCATTGGGCAACTTAAAAAAACATCGAGAAAATGTTTGTTGTTGTGCTTCGCTTATTTATAGTAACCCAGTTTTGTCAATCTCTAATAACGATGCTGCTTTTTAGTTTGCGTTGATTTTGCTATATACATCTCTCCTGTCTTCTCCTCCTCCGCCCATTCACCATTCACTACCCTCATTAATTCCTTATCATTCAAACACTGCACTTCAAACACCCCATTGTTGCCGGTAACACCAATTTTCCTGATTGCATTCGCCGAATAAAGGTAACAAAGAAAACAAAATGGTTGGCGTAATAATGATGTATCAAGGGGAACAACTGTGTCTTTGTTTATATACGGTGTGGTCGGGGCCATATCAGCTGAGTTAGAAATCATATCTGTCGAACTTGATAATGGGCAGTTATTGGAAAGAAAATCGTATTTAATAAATAAATTAGTATGATAATGAAGGTGAGCTATTTCCTCACGTAATGTTGCGTTAGATCTCCAAGCATTGTGTCCCTAAGCCAAGATTTCACTCTGCTCTATTTGACGCATAAAATGTTCACTCGTGGTTCCACTGGTCGGACGGACAGAGAAATACAAGTTACAGCACAGGAAGGTGTTCCAACTTCCCCTTACCACTGCACCGCATTATTAACAATTCGTGGAGAGTAACTATTTTTGTGGAAACCCGTCCCATCCAAACTCAAATTCCTTATACAGAAAATCAATGTCTAGGCCTCACACGGATCATATGCATCATAAACGAAAACGACAAACATTGGCCACATACGGTCAGTGAGTGATGGATAAATGGACGTAAACAAGCTGATTTGTTCCTAGGATAGTTCCAGTTTTGTGTTATTTTACACATCCACTCAATAGCTTGAAATCATTCGAACGCAATGAGTACCCTGCCGCTTTAAAATTTACCCATAGTGCTGGCTGTTTGTTGAATGCCCCATTAATAAGGCATGTTTCATATCGATCAAATGACGTAGATTAATAATCTTTTGAACCATAAATGCCGGTTTTCCGGCCAGGGAACATTGTAAGCCATATTTTCATTAAGTAGGATGGCTTCTAAGTTAAAGTGTTGGGTAGACCAATCAATATTTTCAACGTGCAGCCCCGAGGCTGCACGTTGAAAATATTAATTGCTCTACCCCCCAAATAATGAATATGGACGACTCTTCTAATTGCTAACATTGAACTGACATGGAAGAGACCACCTGTGTTCAAATAGTTAACGACGTTTTTTTTTTAGAATCTATTCTGTCGAAAATTATACATCCGCAACAAATGCATTCGTAGCTAAAAATTAAACTACTATCAATGCTCTTCTGCCAAGTCTAGGAAAAGTATGAAAAATGTATGGTGGTAGATTAGATTTTGCAGAGCGAGTATTCTTAATTTCTGTTCATAGAGGTTTTTTTTCCAATAAGATCATCAGTGAGGGCTGCACAGGATAGTATTAGAAAAATCGATAGCAGGCATTTTATCTTGGAAGTAGTACCGCTCAGATTTTCTCGATTCGTTGAGTTCTCTACCCGATCATGGAAAGTTCCGTTGTGCTACCTTTATCATTGCCGCTAATTTCGAAGTGAAAAATAAATTGAGTAGAATCCGTTTTCCTTTAGAATACTTTCTCTCAACATCAGTTCTCTGCTAAAACTCAACACTGAGTTAATTTTTTTTCAGTAAATCAATTTTGAGAACACTCTAAATAAGAAACATTCCTTAGCCCTTTACCCAACGCAGACGATACCACAATTTATTATTTTAAATACCTTTTTTTTTAATTTTTCAAAAAAATTCAACAAAACCATTCATGCGACCCCCTCATTGAAATGTGTTCGGTGAGCTCGTTCCAAAGAGGGAGGGGTCACATGATATGGTTTTGTTGAATTTTTTTGAAAAATATTTTTCTTTTAGCTGCTGAATTTGCATTTGACGAGGGCGGATTTGGCCGATTCGTTGGGTAAAGTTTTAACAATGATTTCTAGTGAACCTTTCGCACTCTCCAACTCATTTACACAACCGAAAGGTTAAGATTTTTCTCTGTGAGTTGAACAGAAATTAAAGGAGAACTCACTTTAACATCAGCTCTCTCGATTATAAACTGAAATGATATTCAGTCACTCTATAGCACGCTGATATGCGCGTTAATGTACGCGTTATGGGCCAAGTAAAGCTATCAAATTGTGTACATATGGCCTGTGCACAAGCAATGTTTCAGCCAATGGACCTCCAGGTAACCCGGAGGTTCACTGGCAGAAACATTGCATGTGTTTGCTATGAGTAACCAAGAGAGCCTGCCGTGCTTTGGATGCCATTCGATATGGCAATTGCGCGCAATTCCAACGCGCAATTAAGCCTAGATAAGCGCACTATTCGTGACAGGACTTCTAGTTTTAACTGTATCATTAGTTTGCCTGCTGCTCCTCCTGACCTGAAAACTAATTTTGGCGTAGATGCACTGTTTTCGCTTGTCTTGTAAATGGTGGGTGTTTGTAGATAGGACCTTATTTTTTTGCTTGTTTTCTTTTTCTGTATACAAGATATAATTCCGACTGGGTATTCTCATTGGAATAACGGGGTTGATGGTTAAGGGTAGGACGTGTACGTGTTGTAACACTATTCATACTACCCGTACGATGGATTTAAAATTGCCTGTGACTTTAAGATTGTGTCTCCACAGGCGATCTGGTGAAAAAGAAGAACAATGTTACCTGTGGTTGAACGTTTTGATCACTCCATGGATACAATAATTTTGTCACTCAAGAGAGAACAATACATCTTTTTGTCTTGAAATATGTGTGTGTTACAAAATGAAAAATAAAAAGAAAGTCCCCTTCCCTCGTTCATCTCTTACGTATTTTGGGTGAGTTTCAGTATTAATATCATCTGAACCCACGAGCAGTAAGTACCGAAACGAGGTCGGTCGGAGTGTTAAGAGACCTGAATGGAACATTAGGTACCACACTGTAATAAGCTTAAGTGAGAGGAAAATGTACATCTACCAGTATATAGAAGAGCGTCGGCTATTTTTTTTTAACACTAATTACACTCTATGTAAACCACGTCACGTGTGTTTGGCTGTAATGCTTCCTCGCCAGTTTCGGTTTTTCAACTTGACCCTCTTAGCACAGTCTCTACACAACTTCCAAAAATGAACTCATTTAGTGTAAAAGAAAAAGATACCTAACCGCAGTTGGATGTTATATCACTGGACCGTGAGTTAATAAATCATATCTAGGGTATGAAATGACAGGGGCATACCCACAATAACGCCGCGTTAAAAAACGAAGAATTCCTAAATTGTAAATCGCAACGTCAGTGGTAATGTTGTTTTGTTTTGTTTTTTGATTTGATTGCCTCAAAACAATTTAAGATTCTTTGACAGCTTAACCGATATATTTTGCTCCCTGCAGACGTTGGACACAACTGCCCCGGTCTCATAGATTTCAAACATGACCATAAGAAGTAATCAACTGATATATTAAACAACCCCATTAACTGCTACTTTACTGCGAATATGAAATAAGGGTTATTTACCTACTCAAAATCTCCACAACATGATTCTCACATACGCAGCAACGCACACCCTATCTATAAGCAACACACACCCTATCGGTGTTTTTTTTTTCTTATTTTAGGTACGTGCCCATTAGGAACATTTCAAGAAGGGTCCAATTGTTTCCAGTGTAGGTGTCGTGAAAACAACAAGTGTGACCCAAATACAGGGGAATGTATTGATGGGTGTGCTGCTGGATGGATGGGACCGTCATGTCAGTTTGGTGAGTAAGGCGTTCGTTATCCTGAATAGCAGGAATTGTTCGTTAATAACTGTTGCTATCTGCTGTTAATAGTTTGTAGAAAAGTTCGGAGAGGTTTGATGATGAAATGAGTTTTGTGGCAATGTTAAAGGTGGTGCCCCCCCCCCCCCCTCTCTCTCTCTCTCGACAACGTTCGTTTGTATACACACTACGGACTAGTTTGAGAATACTGCTTTCCAATTCTATTAGTTTTGATCCCATATTCGGTGAAATAATGGCCACGAATAACCGGTTATAGCTCTCGGTTAGTCGGTTACGTTTCTGAGCCAACCGTTTCAGCCCTAACAATTTCATTTATGTCGAATGACTTTCCTAACGTGCCGTTGAATTGGGAGAATTGAAAAAAGGGGTACCATTGTTTGATTAGTTGAGAGTTTTTTTTATTATTTATTTTCAAGAAGTCATGGTATTGGGTTTTGTTCACAGAATAGTATATAGAAGTTCTCATTGTACTGTGCTTATATATACAAACTTTGTTATCGCTACTCGACTAATTCTAGTAGTCTTGTCGTCACACATGCACAACTCATAGCTGTAACCCATCTCTCAAAACAGAAACGCGCCATGTACGTCTTGTGCCGATAAAGGAATCCATAGAGGATATTCACGAAAATTTGATGAATACCGAAAATATCTCGTTCGTGGCTACAAGAAATATGAGGATCTTCACTCGCGACTGCGTCGCTCGTGAAGATCCTTATATTTCTTTGTAGCCACTCACTTTCTTTTTATTTAATGCTCTACGACTACAAACTCTCCAATTTGTGGCCTTTATTTGCCATTAAGGCGCAAAATTTATGTGCCGAACCGGCGTCCATACAAAAATTACAACAACCAAACTCCAACCATTGGAATGTGTGAATATCCGCACAAAAAGTAGTCCCGTCTTATTTCTCCCCTAACTTTACGATTTACCAAGGCTGGCGAATTGAAATAATCGCAATGTGTTTCGAAGAAATAGAACAATAACAAAAAACACCACTTTCTTATTTTCAATAACAAGACACGTCATTTTATTTTTTTTGAACTCAATGCACTGAAGACGTGTGAAGTTGAACTGAAGAAATTTGAAAGTGATTTCGGCTTTTCGCTGGAAGGTGAATGAGAAAGTCAAACTTTGAAACCGCTGATTTAATGAATTGATTTAGTCACTGTCACTATCAATTATTCGAATTCGTTTGTATTTGGGACTCTGGAATTCATTACTGATGTGCTGACTCGTTTAAAGTACATGTGATTCGTCATCCGAACCTACGATGAAATATCGATTTCTAAATATCATTTTGATATTTCGTTTTGCCGACCGACAGGGGAATATGACTTAATTTTTCAGCGTGAATTGATGCCTGAGCATTAAATAAATACAAGTACAATGTACACATAACACATATCTACTGTCATCACAACAATAGCTTAGATGTATGATTACCTTCATATAGCGCCACCACACACGTTTCAAATGGTTCCTAGAGCCAACAACAGATGATACATGTTGAATTAAAACGTGGTACCTCGATCGTTTTAATTCAACATGTATCATCTGTTGTTGGCTCACTCGCGGTCTGCTAGTGACACACATTTACAAAGTCATACGGTACAAAACAAAAAACAAGCTTCACGAAATTCCAGAAGAAGTATCGCAGGTCCGAAGAGGCAGTGTCTTGAAATCCAAGATAAGACAATAGCTGCTGACATGATAAACTTCCATGGGGACAGCGGTTGATGGAAGACAGTAATCGACAATGAAGAGTACGAAATAAGGCGTGTTGTCACAAAGCATCTGACATTACTGTGCGACTTTTGGAAGTATTACTTCGGTTTCAGTATTTCCTAAAATAAACTTGTGGCTCCAGTTGATTTTGAGCTGATTTGAAAAGTTTCTGAAAATTCTGTGGCTAAATCTGTTAAGTCGATGCTCTTCATGCGACAATTTGAAGTACCTTGTAATTTTCTGTTTGAGATTTTGTGGGCCTTAAGTGTTCCAATTCACTTTGTAGAGGACTGTCACCCAATCACGTTCCTCATCGGAAAGCAATTCAGGTGAAAACACTGTAGGATCACACTGCGTGTTTATTGAACTGGATTTATTCTTAACACTTTATTGTTGTTTGTCAGTATCTGTGGGTGTTCTTTCGTCTGTCAGGTTAGCTGATTACTAGGGTTGAAACAACCGCCTAACCGAGAGCTATAACCGGATAATACCCGGTTATCCGTGGCCATTATTTCACCGAATATGAGATCAAAACTAAAAGAATTGGAAAACAGTATTATCCAACTATTCCGTTGTGTGTATACAAACGAACGTTGTCGAGTACTCGACAACGTTCGTTTGTATACATATTACGGAATAGTTTCTACGATTACTCAGTACTCACGGAAACTGCCGATCATTAAGGAAGTCTTGAATGCCAAAGTCGATTATTTCTCAATATACACAACACGGCTTCGAGGTGTATTATATCCCAAAGGAGAAACGGCAGATTTCCGACGTTTTAAACGTGGAATGACGATAACTATCGATATTTCGGATAACTGGTTGACGTTTTTTTTTTCAAATCGGTTAGGTGGCTAACTGGTTTCAAACCGATTGTCCGGTTAACCATTTCAGTACTACTGATTACATCTGCACGTTGTTTTTAATTTAGGAGTAACTCTGGATTAGTTAAATCTTGTAATCTATTCGATCTCTCATGAACGATATTTACCTTTATGAGCGGATCGATGTGAACATACATGGGATCGAGAGTATGGTATAAATCCATGCGTTCTAAGAAACTCCTGAGTGCCGGATCACATGCCTTCTCTTTGCAAGAAAAAATAAACTTGTTTGTAGAGAAATATATACATGTGTGTGAAACAACATAGAAATGTGTATTGTGCTGTAATAGTGGAGGGAACAATGCATCTACAGCACGTGGAGAGTTTCAAATTCTCTGCAGATGGACAAAAAACACAAGCAATGTTTCAGCCAATGAATCTTCGAGTTTAACCTAGAGGTCCATTGGCTGGAACTTTACTTGTGCTTGTTGTGCTTTGCAACAAACTTGCAATTAATGTTTGGGTATAATTTCCACACTGCGGGTGATTTAGTGTTGATACTCTCTTCACGCACTTTATGTCTCATCATGTCATAAAGCCTACAATAATAGTCTTTGGATGACTATAGTCACAAAATAGATGCAACAGTGTTTATTTAGTGTTACAAGGTACGAGTTACTGATAGCTCGTTTTCATGTCGTGTAGAATTGGTATAAGTCGATCTCTGTACTGTATTGTACTGTTGACACTGTCTCAAAAAGTCATTACTAAAATTATAAATTTTGTAAATCGACTATATCCTCTGACTATATCGTCTGACGGCCAAAGATCGATACCCAAAGACTCCTTCCATTTTTTTGTGAGTTGTTAGGGGTCTCACTATAGTT
Source organism: Pictodentalium vernedei (assembly GCA_031216915.1). NCBI lineage: Eukaryota > Metazoa > Mollusca > Scaphopoda > Dentaliida > Dentaliidae > Pictodentalium > Pictodentalium vernedei. The sequence continues at coordinate 457,614,326 of CM062291.1, forward strand.
ACAAGTAACTGAATAAGGAGAGGAAATTAAAAATATTTGTTTTCAGTTAAAAAAATCCTTAACGAAAAACATGTTTCCACGAGACATTTTATTCGAACACTTTCGTTGTGAATTTTAATTTTGTCATTGAGATAATATTTGCTCTTCGTTCCTCCTGAATATATTAGTGCAGTTCCCTCACATTTTAATGCCTTCTTTATGCAAATACCAAATTGTATAGTTTCAATAACTTTCAAAATCAAAGTTTTCCAAAGAGACAGTATATTGGGATTTATTTTCTTTATTCTTTTCGGGAATACTTCGTGCTACAGTTATGGCACCCCCCCCCCCCCCCCCCCCCCCCCTGTATTCGCACAGTTCTCTCACGCCGTTCCAGGTTGCTTGTCTTGTGAAGAATTCTTTCACGATTTTCGTATTATTAGCAGTAACCTTTTCTGTATTTTTTCGGGAGACTTCCAGTTGTCTCACTTCGTGTCTTCTTGTCTAATGTTGTATATATTTCTTGTAGGGTGTGATGGTCTACTTTAATATGCAAACGCTAGTGCAGAAGATTGCTGAATTATCGCTGGCGGTCTTTGCAAATCCACTGGCTCATGTATCTCCCTGAGCAATACACAATGTTTTCTTTCTTTCTATCTATTTATCTACATCAGTAGCTAAGGCTGTATCATGAGATGAAGTGGTCTTCTTTATATTTATCTAGCAATCATACTGACTGATTTTGGCTTGGAAAAACAGGAAAAACAGTATGTGACACATAATGTGTTCCGATTCCGTATCATATAGACGACTCATTCTGATTATGTACCATATAGACAACTCGTTTTTTGGTAACGCGACGGGCTACCAGAACAGGCGCATGAATACATTCTATGTGCGTCTCGGTGGTGTCCAAAAATTGGATCACAACTCGCCGGCAAAGCCGGCTCGTTGAGACCCCATTCTGGACTCCACCTCCAAGCTGATACAAATCACAGGGCATGCACATAATCATGATAATCTGTATTTACCGTGGCGAGTAAATCTTTTTCTTTCTATTGATTTTTTATTTATTGGTGTTTAACTCTACATCAGCATCTAAGGCTATATCGTATCGAGGAAATGGTATAAAATAAAAGTATTTTTTTTCTGAGAGGATTTATTGTAACATCCCCGGCTTTTGTAACATCCTTTTTTCTCGGTGCACAGTTCAATGGCGAAGGGAAAAATGTTGGACGAAGACATCTGCCCGCAGGTGGATGAAGCAAAGAAACACCGACTGTCGACCATTTCTACGGCTGCTTCTATTGTGGACAGAAGTGTCACCTAAGTCTAAAAGGGAAACGTGAAATGATTCTTTTCAACAATGTTTGAGAAAAAAGTAAGATCTTCATTAAAAAATTATCAGTGATGCCAAATATATTACCGACCAAGGATACAAGCATGGAATGGCAGTAGCTGAAAATGAGAAATGTTCCTGTGGTAAAACGTTACCCCGAGAACCCTGTGAGCAGCGCCAACAATGGTAATGTACGAGAGTGAAGTAACAGAACAGACGACTTCTGGCAAACTGTTCGGGTTTGTTAAGTGTGACAATCATATTCCAGATCTCCTCAGTCACTACTTTAAAGAAATGACACTCGTTTTTAGAACGAATCAAAGGAAAAGTTTGGCTGGAAGGTATAATGCGAAGAAGATATTACTAGTTGCTTCACTTCGCAAATGAAATGGTACCCAGATCACAGCATCGAAGTGGCACAAATTTATCAAGTCACGCAATACGGAGCAAAGGCGTGCTTCAAGAAATTAGGGGAGGAGGTATCACAGGCCCGATGAGGCTGTTGCTCGGAATCCAAATAAGACAATAGTTTCTGACACAATGAAATTTCTCGGGAACAGGGTTTAAGGAAAAACATTATCCAACAAAGAGAAACAAAGGAATAGTATCCACTGTAATGATTCTCACTTTGTAAACAACGTGAACTTTCAAAAACTGAACCCTTTGAGCGAAATATTGTTTGAATACGAGATGGACAAGAGCCGCATCACCTGAACTTTCCACTTCCTGTCAGTTTCTTCGTGTACCGGTAGGTAAAGATGAGGATGTTGCAGTTTTGTATGATTTTGTTGATGCCTTCGTGGATAGACGTGATTTTCAGATATACCTTATTCACACGGATTTGGAATACATCTCATTCGCCAAATCACCCCAATCAGTCCTGGAAGAAGTTGTTGTAAATCCTGGCGAGAAAGAACATTGAGAGTATCGCGAATGGCTGATCTCAGAATCATGGGATGATAACAGAAAAGACATTGTTGAAACCAAGATTTGAGGCAATCTAGGGTCAGCTAGGGGGAGAAGAACACCTGGTCGTTTGAGAGGTGAATAGACTGGAGATCATTAAAAGTCTTCGTAGAAAAACCTACCACTGTATCGACTCGAGTAACACATTTATCTCCAACTGAATAAATAAAGCCAAATAGTCTGACGAGAAGATTTGAGAATACAACAAAGTGTCAAATGTGAGAACTATGGGTTTGTGGTGAACAAATATGATATGTACACTTCCCGTTACAGCCAGATCAAAGGTGTTTTTTTTCTTTTTATTTTTACCCGAAGAGACGAGAACAAGGAGATGGCACCATATCCCTAAATATAGAGTCGTGCGGCATTGATGTCAATATACTCTGGCCATCAGCTGTTTTGCCTCTGCATTCTCGGTATGGCAATTATAAGAATCAACAACGTTTTATGGATATGTGTTATTATTCATTGATTAGTCGTGAATATTTGTGCAGATGAAAGATATAATCGGGTTAGGTTTTGTGAAATGAAAATATATGGTAAAATTATTGTTAAAGAGAATAATGTATTGAATGTTGAAAATTCTTTTGTGGTCTATTATACACCCGCCCAGTTTATTTCCCTATCTGATCGAAACCATTCTATGTTGGATTTGTTTGTTTCCATATCTTATCGAAACCATTCTATGTTGGATTTGTTTATTTCCCTATCTGATCGAAACCATTCTATGATGGATTTGTTTGTTTCTCAATCTTATCGAAACCATTCTATGTTGGATTTGTTTGTTTCCCTATCTTATCGGAACCATTCTATGTTGGATTTGTTTGTTTCCCTATCTTATCGAAACCATTCTCCGTTGGATTTGTTTGTCTCCCTATCTTATCGAAACCATTCTATGATGGATTTGTTTGTCACCCTATCTTATCGAAACCATTCTGTGTTGGATTTGTTTGTTTCCCTATCTTATCGAAACCATTCTATGTTGGATTTGTTTGTTTCCCTATCTTATTGAAACCATTCTATGTTGGATTTGTTTGTTTCCCTATCTTATCGAAACCATTCTATGTTGGATTTGTTTGTTTCCCCATCTTATCGAAACCATTCTATGTTGGATTTGTTTGTTTTCCTATCTTATCGGAACCATTCTATGTTGGATTTGTTTGTTTCCCTATCTTATCGAAACCATTCTATGTTGGATTTGTTTGTTTCCCTATCTTATCGAAACCGTTCTATGTTGGATTTGTTTGTTTCCCTATCTTATCGAAACCATTCTATGTTGGATTTGTTTGTTTCCCCATCTTATCGAAACCATTCTATGTTGGATTTGTTTGTTTCCCTATCTTATCAAAACCATTCTATGTTGGATTTGTTTGTTTCCCTATCTTATCGAAACCATTCCATGTTGGATTTGTTTGTTTCCCTATCTTATCGGAACCATTCTATGTTGGATTTGTTTGTTTCCCTATCTTATCGAAACCATTCTATGTTGGATTTGTTTGTTTCCCTATCTTATCGAAACCGTTCTATGTTGGATTTGTTTGTTTCCCTATCTTATCGAAACCATTCTATGTTGGATTTGTTTGTTTCCCTATCTTATCGAAACCGTTCTATGTTGGATTTGTTTGTTTCCCTATCTTATCGAAACCATTCTATGTTGGATTTGTTTGTTTCCCTATCTTATCGAAACCATTCTACGTTGGATTTGTTATTTAGTTTAAACAATATTTATTTGTGGAAGGAAGTATGAATACAAAATCAATGGTGCATTGAGAAACATGAACAATAATTGTTCTTTCACCAAACACCTGCCATGGGTCGCCGTGGTTTATGACCCGAATGCTGACATCGCTAAAGACTAGTCCAGGCGTTAGCAGTTCGTTCACTTTAGTTCCACATCAGCGCACATCAGTCCTCAAAAATTCCAAAAGTCCCCAAAAGTTCTTAAACGACTGTCGTAAATCACCGCACGCCCCCAAATCAATACCATATTTAGGGTCCTGTGAGCCTCCAACAGTCCCCAGACCACACCAAAGCGTTCAGTTTCTCAACAGTACACATCAGTCGATGATCAGTTCACAACCGTATACAAAGTACCACATCAGTTCACAATGGCCCACGTGAGTTTAGCATTAGTCAACAAAGGCCCACATCAATCCATATTTCCTACAACGAATAGCGATCGCCGATGGAACAGTTGAACCTAGAAGTCCTTTTTCACAATTTGCGTAGAAATGCTCTTTGGTTAATGCGCTCTTTAGTGCGGTAGAATGAAATAGTGAAAAAAATGCACAAGGGCGTTGGCACTGTGCAGTACAAAATATAATGCGCAACTAGCGGGTCCGGCAGTGAAATCACGAATTGAACCGACCAAACAGAATGAAATTATCGATACTACAGTATGTTGAGGGTAGATTACTGCTAAATCTGCGTGATATATTTCTTACTTAGTAATAATTTACAACTTCTAAGGACAAACCACGAGAAGCACTTGCAAACTTTCATCGCATGGACCCCGGGTTGCCACTATATGTACATGCAACCCAGTAAAGGTTAGATTTATGTCAATGATCACTATTTACTAGTATAAAATTCTAAAGAGTTGGGCAGGCCGTTTTTCTACAGAAATTGAGTTAAGCTAATGGTGCGTGCGAGAAGACCGGAACCCAGCCCCACACAACAAAATGTTGGATTGTACGGTCAACGTGTAGATGACGTCGCGTGTGCATAATTACCTTACATCATCGTTAGCAAGCTCAAACGTTTTGCCGGGAAAGTCGAGAAAACTGTAACCTATTCCTCAATCGTCCACTACATACTACAAACCCAAAGCCATGCATACTGCTAGGGAAATGTAATACATGCAGTATGTATGCCACTCCTTCCAGTTCCGGATAGAGTGGATGTTTTGTACAAAGAAGAGCTCCAGTTTTGCTTCAGGTAATACGGACCGAGCCATACGTGCTATACTACCTCCGACTTTAAAAGCAAATATCGAGTAAATAAATAATTTCATTTTTAATCCTAAAACATGGCTTATTTCATTTATTTCTACTTTTCAACTTCAACTAGGTATAAATGTAAAATCATTATTTATGCAAACTAATAATATACAAATCAGAGGGAGAAACCTATTTCATTGAGGAATCATAAACTGTTTTTTTTTAAGGCAACAATTTAAAACGTGTTTCCAAAATTGAAAAGCTAATTTTGTGAATAGTAATGGTCGGATAAATACGTTGCGTTGGGTAAAGGGTTATTTTAAAAAAAAGTCTCACAGCTTTGGGTTCTTCAAAACGTTTCCAAAACAACTGAATAACTAATGTTGTGAATGGCTATATTTCAAAACGTCGGAAAAATGAAAATCTGTACCGGTGTGTTTACACAAGAGAATAGTAGGCTTAAGGCTATAGTCTATATCTAATTGTTTGTTTGTTTGTTTGTTTGTTGGTGGTTAACGTCACACATTTATGCACCATGGCTAATCGTGACACAACATGGAGAAGCAGTCAAGTTTAGTCAATCGTTGATCAACATGTTGCCCATTTAGAGGACTTTCACCCCAAGCATTGGTGACTGGGTCCTATTTTACTAGTAAAGCGGAACTGGTTTACCACAGTAAACAAGTGCTACTTACTTCCCGGGGTTCCCACGGGGATTCTATATCCAATTAGGATCGGGTAGTTTGCATGAAGGGTTTACAGACGACTAACAGGTAATTAACAGCAAACCTGTTTTATTCACAGAACATAGAAATGGAAATATATATGTTGTATTAAATGTAGATAATCGTGGAAAGTGTCCATTCAATGACTTAAATAATATATATATTTATAATATGACTCGTCCGTTTTGTTCACTTTAAAACATTTGATATTTTGTTTTCATATTAATCAGTGATAAATAAAGCCTTCCGTCAATTCCATTGGTCAGTTTCAAAACTAGACAATTTGATTGGCTAAACAAAATACAACTGGGTCACATTTGCATAATTTCAGTAGGGAGAATTTACGTTATCTGTCCTATTTATGGTGGGTTATATTGTATTAATCTTTTACCTACAAGAAAAACGCCATTCATTTTTTTTATATTTTCACTTTTTGCTTCCAAAACATAGGTTATGACCCCCCATTGGAATGAGGGGTCATAACCTATGTTTTGGAAACAATTTTTTTTTTATTTATACGAGGATGTTTTTTTCCAAGTGCCGTCTGCACTCAAGTTGGGTTAAAAAGTTATACTAAGTGGCTAATTTGTGCGTGTGTGTGCGATATGATAAATAGAATATGAAACGAGGGTTTTTCTCATATAATATTTACATAATGTAAATAAAAGACTCCACACTCCATACTGGAGAAAACATAATCATCATTTCATCCCCGACGTGATGAAAACTCTTAGAGGAAATTGAACGACAACGATATATAGATTGTGTTGGGAAGACATACGTGTCTTGAACACGTGATTCTTGGGCCAAGTTGGGAAACGACTTAATTTCCAAAGATCTGAAAGCTTCAACATTTCATTGCTGTACTCGAATCTGCGACGTGGTATATAAGTTGAGGTCCGAATCGTCCACAGTTGAGATCTGAATTGCCAGAAGCTCGCCAAAACGGAAAATTCTTAGACTCGTTTCATAAATATTATATGAGAAAAACACTCATTCCATATCCTCTATATATACATTCCTAGCCAAATCATTGAACTTATACAATCCAGTGCTGATGTATTGAATGTATACATTCAATACCCGAAACCTTTGATTGTGTACATTCAATAGACCCAATCATGGAATCTAGATGGTGGATGAAAAGAGTGAATTGAATAATTTCTAACATTTTAATTGTAACCTGAACACATTTTTTATCAACAACAACTATCACAAATAAAACCCAACATCAAACAACATGAAGCCACTTTATTTGTTCTTACAAGATAAACTGTTATGGCAACAACTGTTACAAAGAAGTCCATGTTTCTACATTTACCTTTCGTGTTGGAACAACCTGTTTTACAATTGCTTTAATAAAGCCCTGTCTCGGGTCCCAAATAGCCGTGCAGCATTATACTCCTCAGTACATTTCTGACTCGTTTTGCTCCAAGCATTTTTTAGTAGTTCAAGTTGTTGCTGATACTTCACAGCATACATTGATTGTATACATTACATGGCTCACCCATTGAATGCACACTTTCAATACTTAGGCCATTGAATGTATACATCTCACAGTTATCTACATTCAATACAACATATACATTACATGGCTCATCCATTGAATGCACACTTTCAATACTTAGGCCATTGAATGTATACATCCCACAGTTATCAACATTCAATACAACATATACATTACATGGCTCATCCATTGAATGCACACTTTAATACTTAGGCCATTGAATGTATACATCCCACAGTTATCTACATTCAATACAACATATACATTACATGGCTCATCCATTGAATGCACACTTTCAATACTTAGGCCATTGAATGTATACATCTCACAGTTATCTACATTCAATACAACATATACATTACATGGCTCATCCATTGAATGCACACTTTCAATACTTAGGCCATTGAATGTATACATCCCACAGTTATCTACATTCAATACAACTATACATTACATGGCTCATCCATTGAATGCACACTTTCAATACTTAGGCCAGTGAATGTATACATCCCGCAGTTATCTACATTCAATACAACATATACATTACATGGCTCATCCATTGAATGCACACTTTCAATACTTAGGCCATTGAATGTATACATCCCACAGTTATCTACATTCAATACAACATATACATTACATGGCTCATCCATTGGAATGCACACTTTCAATACTTAGGCCATTGAATGTATACATCCCACAGTTATCTACATTCAATACAACATATACATTACATGGCTCATCCATTGAATGCACACTTTCAATACTTAGGCCATTGAATGTATACATCCCACAGTTATCTACATTCAATACAACATATACATTACATGGCTCATCCATTGAATGCACACTTTCAATACTTAGGCCATTGAATGTATACATCCCACAGTTATCTGCATTCAATACAACATATACATTACATGGCTCACCCATTGAATGCACACTTTCAATATTTAGGGCATTGAATGTATACATCCCACAGTTATCTACATTCAATACAACATATACATGAATAATATTTTATAATAAACAATTATTTAGGTAAACCAGTTCAATATACTAAATAAATTCCCCACTTACAGTTGAAACTAGAAGTCCTGTCATGAAATGCGCACAAATGGCACGCTGATATGCGCGTTAATGTACGCGTTTATGGCCCAAGTAAAGCTATCAATTTCTGTACATATGGCATGTGCACAAGCAATGTTTCAGCCAATGGACCTCCGGGTAACCCGGAGGTCCATTGGCAGAAACATTGCATGTGTTTTCTATGAGTAACCAAGAGAGCCAGACGTGCTTTGGATGCCATTCGATATGGCAATTGCGCGCAATTCCAACGCGCAATTAAGCCTAGATAAGCGCACTATTCGTGACAGGACTTCTAGTTTTAACTGTACCTATCTTCACATTTTATATTTTAATTGAAACGAAATGTACCAAATTTATCAATATTCTAAATAAAATCCTGACTTACCTATCTTTATACTTCCGATTAATGTGGTAAATGTAACCATCGCAAGCCAAGTTTCCACCACCGTGTTGGTTGGATAGAAATTCTACATTTATTTGATCATCGACCATGATTGTTCTGATATGTATGATATCGTGAATTGATAGAGCATATCTACGTTGTTTGAGGGAATATTGGGAATTATCTCCAGAGTGCGGAGCTAAAAGTTTTATTTTTTGCACGAGCGCTTTTCTTTTTATTACACATCCACTAAACGTTAGACCCTTGTATTTAACGGAATAACTGCTATGACATAAATGTTTCTGTATTCCACTTGTGATGTACAAGCCGGGACTTTTTCCCCAGCACCGTTTACACTATTTTCCCCAGCACCGTTTACCCTAGTTCTTTTCCAGTCGAGTCATTAGTTACGCTTCGAAAGTTTCCAAATTTCATTATACAGTTATCGATCGTCTATCGCGTAGCTGAAAATGAAATTTATTTGTTTATTTATTTATTCGTGTTTAAGGTCACATGCTTATGCACAATGGCTAATCCTTGCCGTGGCAGTTTTACGGGTGGAAGAAGCCGGAACATCCGGATAGAACCACCGCGCATCGACGAGCAACTATCAGCTCCGCAACATTCTAACTATGTCCAAGTTCCACTCAAGCAGGGTTACAGCGATTCATGACATGTGCACCATCGACGTGCTATGCCTTAGACATAAGTAATTTTTCGTTGTTCTAGGTGAATGGGTATGCATCCTTGAAAGTACTTGGAAGTAAATCGTATTTCATGAGTGGTGGTAGAAATAAAATGTAAGTGTGCGATAGAGGGGGGGGGGGGGGGGGGGGGGGGGGGGGGTGGGCGCACGATTTTTTCTTCAAATTGTTGCCTTAAAAACAAAGCTTATTTCCCTCATTGGAACCAGGCGTTCCAACTCGTTCAAGTGATGAGCCAAAAGCTAGGCTTTTTGAAGAAAGACAAACTAAAAATATTTTGGTAGACCATTATTCCAAATTAATCCACCATTTCTCGGGAAAGTCTTAGCGTTGCTAGCAAAACATTCTAGTTTTTTTCGCTGAGCGATCTTCCCACAGATTCAGGGCGTTGAAATTACATATCCACTACCCCCGCCCCCCCCCCCCCCCCCAAAAAAAAAGTTAAACCTGCTTCTACGCATTTCAAATGGCTTAACGATTTGTTTAAGCTGTAATATGGCCCCAAACAAAGGCAACCTTTCATTGCGCACTTTCCCGCCTGTGGTTTATTCTTTACCCCCCCCCCCCCCCCCGCCCCCCACACACACATCGCCCCTCGCCTCGCACCACATCCTGCATCTGTTCTCACTTGGAAATAAATTGAAGGGAATACTACGAAATAGTCACGCTTTTGCTTAAAAGAAAGTTGAGAAGCAGTTGAAATGAGCGACTCAACGGATGCAAATTATTTCTGTTGCTTTGAAATTTTCTCATCTGCCATGGCACACGGACTGTTAGCGATCACGTCTCTTAGTGGGAGGCATTAACAAGGGAATGAAATGATGAAGAATGAACTTTAGAAGAACATTTACATAACATTTTATTTCACAAAAGGTATTGAATCGTGTCACCCGTTCTTTGAAACGCACATATATGAATATTTCGCGAACAGTTTGTGATTACTTTTTGCGAAAAGAAGGAAATATGTCGTGCTTTGAATGTAGTTTGATAAAGAAATGTCGCGTTGATCCTTCGCAAAATTATATTAAGATATGCGAACAGGTTGTGACAGGATTCCTGTTTCTTAGCAATATAAGTAGTATATATAAAATGTCATTGAAACCACGTGTTAAATGGGATCGATGAGTGGCACATTTGCTTGGGACTCGGCAGGTTTATTGAGAATGGAGTGGAGATGTGAGCGGTGCTCGTGGACAAACTGGGTTGATGTGTACTAAGATTGGCCCCAGTACATTATTTGTTGGCAATGGTTCAAGGCGTTATGTAAGGTTTGACACGAGCGTTGCGGCATGATGTGTGTGTGTGTGTGTGTGGGGGGGGGGGGGGGATCTGTGGTGTGGGGGGATGCTGGCTCGCCTGGGAAAATGTGATTTATGTGTGATACTTTTGCTCTAGTCTATTCAATACAAGAGCACAAACATGTGGGATGAAAAGTCATGTTGGATTAGGGATGTTTTTAGATAGGAAGCCATCTGGGTGTTGCAGGCAAACGGTCGGGGAGGGCAGGGTGAGGGTTTTGCTGAGAACAAACTAAACTTTCTTTCTAACGGGCGGACTCGCCAATGGGAAATCTTAATTAAAGCAAACGGCTGCAAGAATCATATCTTCATTTGGTGTCATCTAATGGAGATATATTTTCAATTCAAAGAATTCATTACTCAAAGCGCACGAACTAACAATCCGTTACCAATGGAAATTCTGTTGTGGAAAGATTTTAGAATCTCGTAAATACGCAATACACATTAACTTGCCTCTCTTACCAGGGGACGTTCATGGATAAAAAGACGTAACAAGTGTCAACTGTAACATAATCCCTACTTGTTGCCACCAAAGGAAAATACAAACCAGATTATTTTTAAAAACAAGATTGCGACAGGATGCCAAAATGTTGATGAAAAGAGGATTACTTTGAAAACGCAATTAGATCCTGAACTCAGGAATTATTCACAATGCGCGTAATTTTATGTCCAAGTGACGCAATGTATCTTTAGCACATATATCACATTTGACGGAGTGTTTACATTCTTGCTTGACACATGTATCACATTTGACGGAGTGTTTACATTCTGGCTTGACACATGTATCACATTTGACGGTGTGTGTACATTCTGGCTTGACACATGTATCACGTTTGACGGTGTGTTTACATTCTGGCTTGACACATGTATCACATTTGACGGTGTGTGTACATTCTGGCTTGACACATATATCACATTTGACGGTGTGTGTACATTCTTGCTTGACACATATATCACATTTGACGGTGTGTGTACATTCTGGCTTGACACATGTATCACATTTGACGGTGTGTGTACATTCTGGCTTGACACATGTATCACATTTGACGGTGTGTTTACATTCTTGCTTGACACATATATCACATTTGACGGTGTGTGTACATTCTGGCTTGACACATATATCACATTTGACGGTGTGTGTACATTCTGACTTGACACATGTATCACATTTGACGGTGTGTTTACATTCTTGCTTGAGACATATATCACATTTGACGGTGTGTGTACATTCTGGCTTGACACATATATCACATTTGACGTTGTGTGTACATTCTGGCTTGACACATGTATCACATTTGACGGTGTGTTTACATTCTTGCTTGACACATGTATCACATTTGACGGTGTGTGTACATTCTTGCTTGACACATATATCACATTTGACGGTGTGTTTACATTCTGGCTTGACACATATATCACATTTGACGGTGTGCTTACATTCTTGTAATATGGCTGTGGACTACTAGTAATGACTGGATGTTAATGTCTCAGCAAAAAATTGCAGTTACAACTGTCAAATATTTTCGATCTCTGATTCCAGTCTCCAAACCGTCACATTCTGAACGAATCAGCTCAAAAAAAAATAATTTGCAAGATTGGACATGTTTTCTGAGACTGATGTTAAAAGCTTAGACTTTCTGTTTCATATGGTTTGCTTTGCTCATTATCCGCTTACTGAGCTTTTCCGTCTGACAGCCTTACCCTAGTTCTTCTCGCAGCACTTTCCTGCCGTGGCAGCCAATACTTTTATTTCTACTTCCAAAATATGTGACTACATGTTACGAGTGTCCATGTGTCTGTTGGCCTCTCCATCTGACAAAGTGCTTCTCTGTTTTTTGTTTAATTGGTTTCAAAAATTCAGAAATTGACAGCTGACTGTCAGTCACCCCCTCCACATCTCAAATTTATTAAACATCAATCCACATCATCTCGTACGTCATATCTGACTCCCCTAGAGGCAAGCTTTTGGTTTATCTCTTTGGGGACTACTTTACTCAAATGTCACCTTTTTCTCAGAATGTACATTTGTAAGGGTGAAAACCAAAGTTTGAAATGTGAAATTATCGGTATATGCTGTTCAAACAGAACAGTACAGTTTTGTAAACATTATTTGAATGATGAATTATATTAGTTATTTGGTGAAACGTTACATAATTGTTACGATAATATGGGGGTGCCTATTGGTATGATACTATGGGGGTGCCTATTGTTATGATAATATGACGGTGCATATTGCTACGGTAATATGAGGGTACATATTGTTATGATAATATGACGGTGTGTATTGTTACGGTAATATGGGGGGAGCCTATTGTTATATTATGGGAGTGCCTATTGTTATGATGATATGGAGGTGCCTATTGTTATGATAATATGGTCGTGTCTATTGTTATGACAATATGGGTGTGCCTATTGTTATGATAATATGGGGTGCCTATTGTTATGACAATATGGGGGTGTCTATTGATATGATAATATGGGGATGCCTATTGTTATGATAATATGGGGGTGTCTATTGATATAATATGGGGGTGCCTATTGTTATGATAATATGAGGGGGTTTATTATGATAATATGGGGGTGCCTATTGGTGAGATAATATGGGGTGTCCAATTGTATGATAATATGGGGGGGGGCTATTGTTACGATAATATGGGGTGCCTATTGTTACGATAATATGGGAGTGCCTATTGTTCTGATAATATGGGGTTGCCTATTGTTATGGTAATGTCGAGGTCCCTATTGTTATGATAATGTGGGGGTGTCTATTGTTATGACAATGTGTGGGTGCTCATTGTGATGATAATGTGGGGGTGTCTATTGTTATGATAATGTGGGAGTGCCTATTGTTATGATAATGTGTGGGTGTCTATTGTTATGATACTATCGGGGTGACTATTGTTATGATTATGTGGAGGTGCCTGTTGTGATGATAATGTGGGGGTGCCTATTGTTATGGTAATGTGGAGGTCCCTATTGTTATGATAATGTGGGGGGTGTCTATTGTTATGATAATGTGTGGGTGCCTGTTGTGATGATAATGTGGGGGTGCCTATTGTTATGGTAATGTGGAGGTCCCTATTGTTATGATAATGTGGGGGTGCCTATTGTTATGTTAATGTGGAGGTCCCTATTGTTATGATAATGTGGGGGTGCCTATTGTTATGATAATGTGTGGGTGCCTGTTGTGATGATAATGTGGGGTGCCTATTGTTATGGTAATGTTGAGGTCCCTATTGTTATGATAATGTGGGGTGCATATTGTTATGATAATGTGGAGGTGCCTATTGTGATGATAATGTGGGGGTGTCTATTGTCTTGATAATGTGGGGGGGGGGGGGCCTATTCTTATGATAATGTGTGGGTGCCTATTGTGATGATAATGTGGGGGTGCCTATTGTTATGATAATGTGTGGGTGCCTATTGTGATGATAATGGGGGGGGGGGGGTGTCTATTGTTATGATAATGTGGGGGTGCCTATTGTTATGATAATGTGTGGGTGCCTGTTGTGATGATAATGTGGGGGTGTCTATTGTTATGATAATATCGGGCTGCCTATTGTTATGATAATGTGGAGGTGCCTATTGTTATTATAATGTGTGGGTGCCTATTTTGATGATAATGTGGGGGTGTCTATTGTTATGATAATATCGGGTTGACTATTGTTATGATAATGTGGGGGTACCTATTGTTATGATAATGTGGGGGGTGTCTATTGTTATGATAATATCGGGTTGCCTATTGTTATGATAATGTGGATAATGTGGAGGTGCCTATTGTGATGATAACGTGGGGGTGTCTATTGTTATGATAATATCGGGGTGCCTATTGTTATGATAATCTCAGACAATCATCCACAAATAATTGAATCAAGGCGGAATCTTCATTCGGTATAATACAAAAAATATTGAGTGAGCTTGAGGGTAACAATGTAGCTTCTTTCCCTTAGGAACCATTATCTCATGTGGGGTTAGCCGAGAGAGATAATGGTCCCTCGGGGAGACAATCCACATTATTACCCTCAAGCCCAGTCATTATGTTTATAATATTCCCCTCAACCCCTGTCATCATTCTAATATTGGTGAATTATATAGCTGCAATTGTAATTTTTCCAAAAAAATGTGGATTCTGGCTGTTCGTATTACTATTTTTGGCCAATGTTTATTTTGTGCTGTTTTTTTTTAAAGAATTGCGTACGTAAGCAGACTTTTAGTTTTTTAAAGTTGTTCTCCGTTCAAGTTCTAATCTTCTACCCATCTCTGTTTACTCATAGGGTAGCAGAGTAGAAAATGTTTCTGGGGACAATACCGATGTTTAGTTCCATTACACGCGCAGTTTGCACACCTTTTTTTAAAGGAACATATTTGCTATGCTATTTGACACAGTAGAATCCAAAAGTTGAATATGCAGAAATTATTTCTGGTTATGGGTATGTAAGTGCCAATTGTTTGAATTGAAGTTACCCACCTTGAAACGCTGCACACAGAAGTGAAGCAATCTCCAAAACAAAGTAACCTTGAGAAACATGTATTGTTTTAAAAAACCTTCGGTGCATTGCACTAAACTCTTGCATCATTGCTTTAATTGCAGAGAGGGTTATTTGTAGAACTTTGGGCCCTATAAAATACAATTGACTATTGGTGTTTTTTGCAGAAAGTTCATCAGAAAATAAGCCATTGACCGATCGTTTCCTTCGTGTCAGTTTATTGTCTCTTATTTTTGCATGGCCCCCTAGTTTTTAGGACTGCAAAATTTGCCTGAAGGTCTATCCTAAATAAACCTAATTGAATTCCCAAATTAAAATTATTCAGTCATATTTTATCAAAGAACGTTATAATACCCGTATATGGGAAAATATTTCGTATTGAGTACACATTTCGAGAAGAAATAACACATAGATAGATAGATAACTCTAGGGTGATGTCTGCTTACTATGAGCTAAAGACTCGGCGCATGAACAAATTCCTTTTTTTACCTTTTAGAGTGTGAACACGGAAAGTTCAGTTATAATTGTGAGAAAGAGTGTACACATTGCCTAGGTATGGAGTGCAGTCGTGTGGATGGTGAATGTAGGACAAACTGTGAAGTTGGATATACAAGTCTTTCTTGTGAAGAAGGTAATATTAATAGTATATGTATCATGTTACCGCATACAGTGCAGTCGCTGTAGCTTGGTCATAATCCACGCGTGCGCAAGGAGGTCCACGCATACGTTTACCAGTACTACAAATCATCATCAGCAAAGTTATAACACGAACGCGAGGGCAATACTGGCAACGTAAATTTCTGCTAATCTGATCCTTAATTTCAGATTGTTTTGAAATAAAGAAAATTGATACTGGGTAGGCAATTGCTACCCTCTAAGGCGTAGTTCAGGGTGAGCCAGTTTCCAATCCACAGAAAATTCCAGTACGTCATGGAATATATTAGGATGTCAAATTTATTTATTCATTATCTACATCCATTTTGATAGCAAATTTTCCAAAATGGACAGTATCCTCGTTCAAGATAAGAACTATAGTGGATCATTTTTGTTTCTTAACAAAGCTTTACGAGTTCTGTCAAACAGGTTAAAATGGATCATAAAAAAACTGTATTTGCACGGTGATGTGAATCAGTGATAAATTATTGAGATAATATAAAGCTACGTGAAATATTGAATAACTTTAGTAATGTTGGATTTATGATCATATAAATGGATGTTCAATGGACCTCAACTGTGAGAGATGAAGCAGCAGAGAAAATAATCAGCGAATGGTGATCAAATCTCATTTTAACAAGTTATTAATTGAAAATAGAATATATTTTCAATTTTGAAATTCACTTAAGAAAGCTTTCCACAATCCTCTCCAATGTGGGCCATAAGCTGATGTTAAATGTTTTTTGATAATATTACTGGCTGAATTTGGACATTATGGTTGGTAAAGAGATACTATAGATGACAATTCTTCGTTAAGGCTGTATAGGACATAGGATTAATTATTTAGTTAATAATCGAAATGTTTTATAACCAGACAATGTGACTAACCCTGTGCAACGCACAGGGTTATTTACACTTTTTGGTTATAAAAAAATGCCAACTGCACTGTCACACATGACATGGAAATGTACACTCACTGAGGATGTACATTGTACAAGGTTGATCCCATTATAGAGAGAATCTTATTTATAACTAGAAACAAAAGAGCGGCAAACCCCTTGCTTTGCCCAGATTTAATTTGAAGGCAAACATACACTGGCCACCGTAGGCATCATCAGGAATGAGTAGTTGATAGAGTGCCATATCACACACTGTGTGAAACATACATTGGCTAACCGTAGGCATCACACAGGACAGATTAGTTGAAAGGCTGCCATATCACACACTACGTGGAACATACACTGGCTAACCGTAGGCATCACAGAGGACCGATTTGTTGAAAGGCTGCCATATCACACACTATGTGAAACATACGTTGGCTAACCGTAGGCATCACACAGGACTGATTAGTTGATAGGCTGCCATATCACACACTACGTGAAACACACACAGGATAACTATCGGCATCACACAGGACTGATTGGTTGAAAGGCTGCCATATCACACACTGCATGAAACACACACTTCCTAACCGTAGGCATCACACAGGACTGATGAGTTGATAGACTGACATATCACACACTGCGTGAAACATACACTGGCTAAACGTAGGCATCACGCAGGACTGATCAGTTGATAGGCTGGCGTATCACACACTGCGTGAAACATACACTTGCTAACCGTAGTCATCACGCAGGACTAATCAGTTGATAGGCTGGCATAGCACACACTGCGTGACACATACACTTGCTAACCACAGGCATCTCGCAGGACTAATCAGTTGATAGGCTGGCATAGCACACACCACATGAAAAATACACTGGATAACCGTAGGCATCACACAAGACTGATTAGTTGATAGGCTGCCATATCACTCCGTGAAACATACACTGACTAACTGTAAGCATCACACAGGACTGATCAGTTGATGGGCTGCCATATCACACACTACGCGAAACATACACTGACTAACCGTAAGCATCACACAGGACTGATCAGTTGATAGGCTGACATATACACTGCATGAAACATACACTTGTTAACCGTAGGCATCACGCAGGACTGGTCAGTTGATGGGCTGACATATCACACACTGCGTGAAACGTACACTTGCTAACCGTAGGCATCACGCAGGACTGATTAGTTGATAGGCTGACATATCTCACATTCCGTGAAACATACACTCGATTGCAATATTTTACTCTATGGGTCTGTTTCTCTTAGTAACAGGGACAACTGTATAGTGTTCGAAAACGTCCAGAAATTTATACACGATACGGCAAGGTTTAAATCAGTGAACAAACGTGCTTCGTGATAATTGACCGGCGACGACTTGGTGGGAGAGTATTGGTTAGCTATACTCTCGCCCGAAGCTGTCGTCGCTCATTTAAAACTCGTAATTACTTCCTTGCGTGATCATGGGCACTTCGGTATCCATGACGCCTTCTGCGGTTCCATTCGCCACTGTGCTCGTGTTAGTGCCTTGGAGACTCGAGCTGGGAGACAGAGGTTGGCAGCTAGCACCCCTTCTACATCCTAACCTAACGGATTATTAACCATGCTGCTATCCGTTTCTTCTGTACTGAGGGCCTTCTTGCGAACAGAAAAGGATCGCAAGATGATTTTGCAATAACTGGCCCCAAACTGCAATCACTGATGAACTAGAACATTTATATAGCCATTGCCATTGCTAAAGAACCCTTTTCGTCTCTAATTGCAAATAATCTAATTACGATCCGGAAGGTTTTCCAATACTTCTTCTCTCACTGAATAGCCGTTCCCAAATCTTCTATCAACTCAGGTCTACTCTTCTGTAGTACCATCCTATGAACTTCTACCTTGACTTCGGGCCCAATACGAGGGCGGTGACGCTACCAGCCTATTTTAAGCTGATCAGCCAACTTCCACCTTGAACTACTGAACATTGCTATCTGTCATTCATATAGCTCGGTGTAAACAGGGAGCAAACACAGCATTTTGAGGCTATTACTTAAGGCAGTCCTATGTTGGGTGTTGCCCCGTGCTCGTGTTGGGTTTGGAGTACTTCTTGTGTTTTCTTTACTGTATTGTTTAATACAATATCTAATTTAACCAGTACATTGCATAAAACATCTATACATCATAACCATGATTACTAACTGCACAATGTACTAAAATTTAATATCTGGATTGTAACATACTGTAAAAGCCATCTCGAGAGTTTATAAGTTCTGTTTTATTGAGTGGAAACGACCCTGTAAAAGCTTCAAGCTTATTGTCGAATCCACGCCCGTTATATTTTTGTGTGCAATTATTTGAAATTTGAAATAAATATTGTTTAACCCTTTACCCAACGTATCGGCCAAAACCGGCCAGCGCTATTCTCAAAAATCGCCAATTAATTTTCAAAATATTTTCATTTTTTGTCTCAAAAACATAGGTTATGACCCCTCGTTGGAACGAGCTCGTCGAGCTCGTTCCAACGAGGGGTCATAACCTATGTTTTTGAGACAAAAAATGAAAAAAATTAGTTATTCAAGAATTTTTTTTGCAAGTGTCGTCTGCTTTTCATGTTAGGTAAAGGGTTAAGCTAAAGTTGCAAATACGTACAGAGGGTGAAGGATTTACAGAACTAATGAAAATAGTTGTACTGGATCGTAGAATTTTTTTTTAAAGTAAATTCCAAAAATGAAAACATATTCTATTTCCAATTTATCCCTATCTTTTGTAAAAAAAAATCAGATATAATGGAATCTAGCAACAAAATATATTGTTTTATTAGCCCCGAACAAAATAATAGGGATGCTAGTCATAATCCCGTTAACTCTATTCATATTGTGTATAATATTGTTAATTTTTCACATGATTGTATTATATTTCATCCTCAGAAATTATTTCAAACTAACTTTTTTTATATCCATGCTTTTAAACCGGGTTAGAGCAGAGAGTGGATAATCCAAGACAATGGGGTGTACGCGTTATTTCGTATTTTGCACTCATTCGGATAACTAGATTCATTTTATCAAAATAAGTTTATCTTTATATTTTATCTTATCACCAGTTAGATTTTTTTCTACGTGGATACGCAGTTAGCCGTACGTCGGCACTACACTTCAATTGATTATTGCGATGGACAACAAAGCTTGGGTGCACAGAAATAAGTCATTTACCTAGCTTGTAGATCAAATCTGAAGGGCACTTACAGACACACAAACATTCGTACATGAAATCTCGCCATCCATTTTGCTTTATTAGTAGCCTCAAGGAAATTAATAGGGATGGTAAGCATATTTCCCTTATTTTTATTCACCTTGACACTTTTTGTATAACCGTTATTTTTTCACATCACTGTATTATATTTCATCCTTAGAAACTATTTCAAAATAATATTTTTTTTATTTTCATGCTTTTATACGGGGGTAGATTTTTACGTGGGCACAATACATTCACCTGGGAAGTAATTTCCACGCATGCGTTTACCATGTAATAATAAAAATCAACACGCGAAATTGTAATTAATGAAGCACCGCATTGAAGCCCGTGTTTCATTAATTAAATGGTTGATGATTATTCCTTTAATTGGTGTATAGAATCTAATATTAGTTCGTCCGTAGAAATATTGCCTACCTGTGGAAAGTGACCAGTCCACGGGTGTCGCCCTGTATACAATTAGCCTTACGTGATACTACACCTCAGTTAGCTAGTTGAATGGACAACAAAGCATGGATGTACAAAACAATACCGATTATCATGATAATGTGCTTGTCCTGTGATTTGTATCAGATTCGAGGTGGTGTCCAGAATGGGATCTCAACGAGCCGGCTTTTAATTAATTTATCTAACAATTCCGTCACATAAACAGAATAAACCTTAACCCTTTACCCAACGTAACGACCAAAACCGGTCAATGCTATTCTAAAACAATCGCCAATTAATTTCCATTATTTTTCTCATTTTTGTCTCAAAAACATTGGTTATGACCCCTCGTTGGAACGAGCTCGTCGAGCTCGTTTCAATGAGTGGCCATAACCTATTTTCTTGAGACAAAAAATTAGTTATTCAAGAATTTTTTTGCAAGTGTCGTCTGCTTTTTATGTTAGGTAAAGGGTTAAATTATTTTTAAATATTTTTGGGACATAATGTTTGGTCGATCACTGAAACGCACATAGAATATATCCATGTGCCTGTTATGATAGCCCGTAGCGCTTCCGGAAACGAGTCGTCTATATGATACGGAATCAGAATGAGTCATCTATATGATCCGGAATCGGAACACATTATGTGATGCGTACCGTTTCTCGTGGTTTTCAGGCCAAAATCTACATGATTGTTAGATAAAATCCTTTATCTATCTTGCAGATTAAATCTGAATGGCACTAACACACACACAAGTACAAGTACACGCGCCATCCATTTTGTTTGACCATTTCTGTGGGAACTTGTTGTTTTACAAAAAAGTCTCCAGAAAGTTAGAAAGATCAACCCACACCTATTGTTTTCTTTTCTTGTTGTCGACGACACGGAGAAAGCAAAGTGTTTTGTTTTGCGGGAAATGGGTTTCAAGTTATCATATTATTTATATGTTGTGTAAAGGTCCAGGAAGGCCCCAATTTTACGGTTATACATGCACACCCGTAAAACTATATATATTGGGCAGGCACGTGGTATGTAACACGCGTAGATAAGAACACATTCCAAACAAATCGTTTCTGTTTCCAAACAAATCTTCTTTGTTGCCTCCATCTTCCCTGGAAGTCACTATTGGACATTTGGTTCGTAACACACAGTTTCACCATCAGAGTAGTGTATATAAAAGGCCAACCACACCTCACTGGGTGGACTACAGGTGGACTGACCTAGTTCACCTAATGACCTAGTCCACCAAAATGACCTAGGTGTCATAGGAATGAGCTATCTATCGAACACTTGGATATTACCCAACAGTATTCAGTAACACAGCAGATATATTTTGTGATAATGTGGCTTCTTATATACAAGGATTAATGATAAGATATATCTGTTTGTTCGAAAGATAACTCATTCCCATATCTTATCGTTAATCCGTGTATAAACAAAGGTGTATACTGGAGTTTGCGTTCAACAGGCACACCTGTGGTTCGTGTCTAGGCATGTAGAACCTTATGGTGTATATATATTGCTGAGTCTACCTCTTTCATCACAACTTGTTTGGAAGCTGGATCGGTTAGACAAACCGAGGAAAATGGAGAAAATCTGTATCTGAAACAGAAATATTTTCGTGAACGTAACGCCTTTCAAAGGACAGATGCAGGTCCATATACGTCGCTACAACCAAGAAAATGACACACCGACGAAAGCAGGCATCACATTAAACGTCTTTGAATGGAGGATTTCAAACAGGCGATTGGTCAGATTGATGTACGAGTACAAGCCACAGACAAACAGATAACCGAATCAAGAAAAAGGAAAAGAGATGAGCATACACCATTTGTGCATGGTAAAAAGAACCAGTCTGTTGATCTACGAATGTGGCGTATGAATAACGAATTGAACAGATCGTGGGCGCATCTGCTCGAAAAGGAAATACCAGGCGTCGATAAAGAACTCTGCTATGGTTGCACTGTGGATCACCCTTCGCAAATACAACACTATGTGTGAATAATGATGGACACAGAGGAGCGGGTAGAAAAATGCTTCGAAAAGGCCTTAGACAAAGTGGAAGTAGATGAAGTGAAAACGCTTTGGTTGGAGAACTTGAAAAATATGATACTATAGCCTATGGTATGGGAATATGCGTCCTTGTTCGCCAGAGAACCTGAGAGAGACATTATTTGCAAGATGATTGTAGAGAATTCCACAGCTAAATGGTGAATAAACAAGACAGCGATTACAACGGCCCTTTTCAGGGCCAACCAAATTCTTAAAAAGAGAATCTTATTCACACAAACACGTCACTCACTTGCCTTCATAATAACGCCCACATTAAAGTATACCCCCAACAACCCACTCCAACTTTCCCACCGCCGTTTTAAAAAGCTCTCTCTTCACCCCTTTCCCTCCACCATCCACATGCCTCTCCCACCCCACCCTTTCCTTTCACCAACCTACTCCACCCTACCCCGTTTCTGTAATAAAGTATACCCCTCACCATATCGGTGACACTTGAATAAAGAGTTTTCTCCCTTTACTCGGCCGTGGTCTATATATGATTGCCGCCGAGTACATCTCTGCTCATTTGAAATATGGACTCGCGCTGGTCACACCCATTTACTTGCCTCCTTTCGGACCCCAGCTCCTCCGGGAAATCGACTTTCGTCCATAAATTAATTTCCAACTTGAGTGATATGATAAACCCAGTCCCCTAACATAGTGTGTGGTGTTCTTGGAAATGGCAACCTATTTACAATTCGTTTGCTCATGTAGAAATTGTGGCGGGGGTTCCCCAAGTATTTAAGTCTAATTCACCAGTTGTGCTGGACGATTTAATGTTGGAAATTGATAAAAAAAATTGCGCGTTTGTTTACTCAAAAATCACATCATAATAATATTAGTGTCTTTTTTATCGTTAAAAATTTATTTCACAAAAATAAATATGAACGCACAATTTCTCTCAGTTGTCATTACTTAATTATTTTAAAAGGCCCAAGAGATCGTTCACAAATTTCACATTCAGCCTCGCAAGTGTACCCTGGTAAAACACAATTTCTAAAAGAAGTTTTTGATGACGCGACATCGGTACCATTTGGTTACTTGATAATCGATTTGAAGCAACAAATCGAGGAGGGGTTAAGACTTAGATCTCGAATATTCCCGGAAGAAATGCAAGTCGTCTACGTGGCGAGAGTATAAAAGGATTGGTTAATAATGTGTTTTATCATAATGATGTCTGCTCGTCTAAGACGCAACATCGAAACTCTGAAAGTTTTTTGTCACGCAAAACCCACTGCAGTCAGGAATGTTGTGAATGGGGCAAAAAAAAGATTTCATTTCATCGATTTTGAATGTACTAAACATATCTTAGAAGGGGCCGTACCACGTTCGAGTTATCGTTTAGCCAAACTGAGACAGCGTAAACTCAAGGTCAGGAAGCTCGCTAAAAAGCACATCAGATAAGGTTCGTCGACAGATTATACAATCGGGTGGAATTCTTGGTTCTCTCCTGGAACAAGTTTTGAAAGTGGTACCCCAAGGCTTACTCGGATAGCGATGGGGCATGCAAGGAAAATGGTTTTAGCTGACCCTCGTATGCTGGAACGAATGGATGAAGAGAATAAACACCCAAATAATGCTGCAGTCTCTTCATTAGACAGAGAATTAACATAGATTTTGAATCAGAGGAATCTCAGCCAAAGTGGAAAAATCACCAAATACAATCAACTTTTACAGCGGTATTTAACATTTCATGAAAAGTCGGTCGAATCGACAAACGTACGGATTAAAAAGGAAAACACAACAAACTCGAGATAGTACCGATCGCGAAATTCTAGATTGGTTGCCCATAACCATGCGGAGGAAGGCGAGTTTATTATTGGGACGGTTAAAGACTGTTCCGAATTTGACATGGGATGAAAGCGGTCAGTTGATATATAATGCTCAAACAGTAGAAGGATCAAGTATCGCAGATTTAGTGAACGATTTATTGAGACAACGTAAGAGGTTTGCACCAGAAGGCTGGCAAGTTTTAAGTGAGGCATTACGTCAGGCCAATCTCCCCAAGGACTCATTGGGAACAAAGCACGCTGGGATTTTATTCGTAAACCCACCCCCAAAATGACTACCCCATCCCCTAAATAAACAGACAAGCGAGCGCAACCACGTAAAAATGGCTTTCCCTTTAAATATATCTGTAATCAGTAAGTCTGAAACATAATGAGTTTAAAACAGCTTTATTGCAAACCGGCCACCCCAGGGAGTTTTGGGGGCATAAATGCACTAAAACGGGTTTCCAAAAAGAAAGCAAAAACAGTCATTGAGTGGTTAAAGGATCAAGACACATACACATTGCACAACCCCACATGTCATAATTTTATTAGAAAGAAGACGATTGTTTATGGCATCGATTATCAGTGGCAAGCAGATTTAGCGGACATATCGAATATTAGTAAACACAATAAAGGGATTAACTTTTTGCTTTGATGTATTGACGTCTTCTCGAAGTTTACCTGGGTTATCCCATTGAAAAATAGGTCGGCTGCATCTATTTCAGGCGCTTACAACAATTCTCGATACAGGACGCAAGCCATTGAAATTACAAACATACCAAGGAAATGAATTTAAAAATATCCAGTTTCAGCGATTTTTAAAAAAGAACAGAGTCGACTTACTTACTACTTACAATGTTGAAACGAAATGTTCGGTTATAGAACGCTTAAATCGGACATTTAAAACAAGAATGTTGAAATATTTTACTAAGAACAACACATTAACCTTTCCTATGCAAACCTTAACGGATTCGAACAATGACACGTACCACCGTAGTATTGGTATGGCACCGTCCGACGTTACTTATAGCGTCCAAGAATGGCAAAGCTTTATGGTGATCCAGTCGTGATCCGATCGCGTTACACAATCGGGGCTCGTGTTAGGATAAGTGAAGTTAAGCGCACATTTGAAAAAGGATATCTGCCAAACTGGACACTTGAGTTGTTAACCGTTGCCGAAATAATACCCGGATATCCAGTCACATAAAAGTTAAGGGATG
The DNA here is from genome assembly GCA_031216915.1 of Pictodentalium vernedei. Lineage (NCBI taxonomy): Eukaryota > Metazoa > Mollusca > Scaphopoda > Dentaliida > Dentaliidae > Pictodentalium > Pictodentalium vernedei. The sequence goes on from CM062291.1 coordinate 457,639,993, forward strand.
ATAGCTGCGTGTTATAAGAAGGCGGTTTTTGAAAGGAGGAAATTCAACAGGTAGCCGAGAAAACCACTTACAAAATAGAAAATGTTATCGAAACGCGTGGAAGAGGAAAACGAAAAGAAATACCAGTAAACTGGTTGGGCTATCCGACATCGTTCAACTCCTGGATCAAATCAAATTGTCCAATAAAAGGAGAGGGGTCGGCGTAAAATTGGCATTATTATGGAAGAAGCGATTAGTAACAGATCGTAGCATTTGTGTGGGAGTAAAGTACCGAAAAGTGATATAATGCATTTTGTACAAGTGATTATTTTATACACGATCATAATCACAAGTATAGCTAATTTAAGTTTGGAAACGAATATCCCACAATTGTGTACAGCTTTGCTGAGCAGTGCGGTAGGTTATTTCCTCCTTAAACCCACTATAAAGACTAAATAATGTTTTATTTACATTTACCCAGCAAAAGTTATATGAATGTGTTTCCGGACAGCACTCTTACATATTTTCGGACGCAATTGAGTCAACCCAGCAATCTTGAAAGTGATAGGAAAGTCGCCCTTACTGAAATTCAGTATCCCAATAAGTGGTTTAATATTGGGAGATCCGAATGTTTTGTAAGTGTACAGTTAAAACTAGAAGTCCTGTCACGAATAGTGAGCTTATCTAGGCTTAATTGCGCGTTGGAATTGCGCGCAATTGCCATATCGAATGGCACCCACAGCACGGCGGGTTCTCCTGGTTACTCATAGCAAACACAAGCAATGTTTCTGCCAATGGACCTCCGGGTTACCCGGAGGTCCATTGGCTGAAACATTGTTTGTGCACAGGCCATATGTACATAATTTGATAGCTTTACTTGGGCCATAACGCGTACATTAACGCGCATATTAACGTGCTATTTGTGCGCATTTCATGACAGGACTTCTAGTTTTAACTGTAAAGATCAAGGGAGAACAAAACAAGTTGTTTATACTAAGAGCGAGGAGATATACAAAACCCACTGATCTGCTTTGAGAACTTGATATAGGCAGGGTCAATCTAGACCTACCCCACCCTTACCCCTACTGTTTAGAGTTTGCCTGGGATACCATCACCCAAAAATTAATCCTCATCATTAGAAATAAAGCTGAGGTGACACTGAGCACTTGTCTTCAGGATATACTCGGATTTGAACAGAATACATTTCATACATTTCTCTCGTGACAGACGTAAACAGGGGGTTTTATTCTCTGTACGTGTATTGCAACTTGGTTCAAGAACAGATTGTCGGTGATCCAAGGGTCTCACTTCCACACATTGTACCCGTAGAGGGTGAATATGGGACAACAGTATCGCGAACATTTGAAAATTCGTACTACCTACCTCAGTATCGAAAGAATTTTGGAACCGCTGAGGTCTATATAAGAGATAACACCGGGGAATCTGTACCATTTGAACACGGAAATTTGACAGTGACACTTCACTTTAAACAATGACGTACTGCTGTAATGCAAAGTTAATTGGAGATTAGTACCTCGGACAAGTTGGTTCAGGTTTACCAGCTTTTTTTGGGACCGCAAATACAAAGAGGGTATGGTCTAGGAAGTCTGCTTGAAACACTAAAACATGTAGTGTTACCGCTAGTTAAAAATGTAGGCAAACAATTTTTGAAAAAGGTGTTTTTTTGCGGAAGATGTGGCTGCTGGAAAAAGTGTAAAAGAGGCCGGTTTGAAGCGATTAAAAGAAGCTTTAGTGCAAGGAATTGTGGGAAACCCCCGGGTCAACGTGAGCAGCTCCCCCCCCCCCCCCCCCCCCCGTGAAACAACCGAGGACTATAAAAACCCCTGCTAAGAACAAATCTCCCATCATCATTTCACTTGATTTCATTTCATTTTCTTTTTTCACACTCGCACTTCTGATTTCAAAGTGTGAATACCTCGACTATCATGGAGTTACCTGCTAGACTTGAGAAAGCCATATCAGCTCTGGGCGTCTCATGCCCGATCTCCTGGACTATACAGGAACTAGGCATGAGCGTCTATCTGAAACTGGAGTTTGAAGTAGACAAATTCAATACACCACCCTCTTCGGAGAGAGGTAGTACCTTTGGAGAGAGGTTCCCCTCTCCCACTGGTCCTCACCCGAAGGGGCACGTAGGCCCTGAAAAGAGAGAACAGAAGAAAAATAAGAAGAGTTCATTAACCAAACGCAGGGACGCCCGGCACTTGGAGGCCTTCCGGAATAGGAAGAAAGAGTTGAGTGAGGGGTGGAGGTTCTGGAGGCCGCCGCCAGTTCCCCCCCCCCCCCAGTCCCACTGGTACACTCAACCAACTGCCGGTTCCTGAGCCGGTACAGTTGGATAAGGAACGTCCAGTGGAGACTGAAGAGGAACTGCAAGTTGCATTTTCACCGCCTCCCACCCCTCACTCCCCTCTTCCTTCACTATCGGAAAGTCTGGGAGCGGAAGTAGCAACAGAACAGCCACCACAGTCTCCACACACCATCGTACAAAACGCACTAAAAGTAATAGAGATGGCAAAAGAAGCCTCCGCCAAAACTGACGAATACTTACAGGAATCCAGGGAATTATCCCGACTAGCATTAGAAGAATTCCCTGCACGAACACCAACACCACCACCAGCCTTATCACTATGCCAACCTCCACCTAAGAAAAAGAGCCGCAAAAAGCCCAGAAGGGGGTAAACCTCCCCCCCCCCTTCCTTTTCCTCCTCTCCCACGCCTCGACATTATTGAAAAACAAACAGCCAACGTGGGTCGAAAGGGGCTTGTTTCCCATATCGTCCCTGCGCGCCTTCGGCGCGCGAAACCAGTTCGTTCGAATCTACCGTTTGAAAGAAAAGAAAGCGAACTGTCAAGAAAGACGCTTTAGACTGACCATGTCTTTAATTAATCCCAAATCTTCAGAATGTGTCAACAGCGAATTGGGTCTATTTTCAATACCCCCCCCCCCCCCCCCCTCTCCCACACACACACCCAGATGAGTGTGTAATCGGAGAAATGGATAGAATACCGCCCTTCAGCCACAATTGGAAACGGTGGTCCGGTCGAATTCTACATATCTGGGAGACGTGAAGACTATTTAAATTTACGGCATAGCTATCTTCACGTAAAAGCCCCAATTTTAAAAATGGACGGCGGGGTGTTGCAGGATGACGCAGCTGTGGGTCCATTCAATTTCTGGATGCATTTACTGTTCAATCAAATGAAGTTAGTCTCAATGAAAAAACTTATCTCACCTTCGAACAACACATACCCCTACAGGGCATATTTGGAAACTCTACTCAGTTATGGTCCGGCCGCCAAAAAATCTCAGCTGACAAGTGCTTTGTGGAACAAAGATGAAGCTGGGCATGTTGGTGATATAGACGAGAATACTGGATTGGAGGCTAGAAAGTACTTTACTCCAAAAAGTATAATTGTTGACATGGTGATACGCTTGCATTTGGACATATGTTTTCAACAGCGTCATCTTCTGGATGGGGTTAACGTGCATTTAAAAATGAACAGATCGAAAGATGCTTTTGCTTTGATGGGGGAAACGCCAAATTTTAAAATCAAAATTAGATGTGTTTCCATGTTCACCAGGAAAGAACGACTCAACCCAACTATACGACTGGCACACGCGAAGGCCTTAGAACAAGGAACAGCCAAATACCCTATAGATAGAATACAAATCAAAGTGTTCTCCATTCCCAAAGGGAATTTAAATGTTACGCAGACAAATTTATTTCTAGGTCAACTACCGAAACGAATCGTAGTGGGCTGTGTGGTCAATGATGCTTTTAATGGTAGTTTTTCAAAGAATCCATTTAATTTTAAGCATGACAACATAAAGTTTCTAGCTGTATTTGTCGATGGTCAGCAAATCCCCGCCAAGCCCTTGCAGCCATGTTTTGAACATGAAGAAACAGTGAGAAGTTACAACAGTTTATTCCAAGCAACAGGCAACAGATCAAATATTTGATGGTGTTGGAAATCATACCAGTCGTAAGGAGTATGCAAAGGGATACACACTATTTCTATTTGATCTCTCCCCTGATTTATCTCAAGGCGAACATTTTAACTCAGTCAAAACAGGGAATCTAAGATTTGGAAATGCACTTTGAACCACTCCCAGTAACAGTTAATATTATAGTATATGCCGAGCTGCAAAATCTTATTGAAATAGACAGACACAGAAACGTGATATTTGATTATACAATATGAATACATTACAACTAGAGCATGTGATGAATTCAGACACCTATTTCTCAGACGTTATAGTTTGGGAGTTTTCGCCAGGAATCGCTCACCAAGAACTTTACTTACCAGCAGGCCAGTGATGTTTATAGCTAATACCCACCCGAGTTATAGAAAAGGGGAACATTGGGTGGCTTTTTACAGAGGACACAAATCTATCGAATATTTTGTTCATATGGGTTAAAACCGCAGTACAAGACTTTCAAACGATTTCTAAACAAACATACATACACATGGCGATTTAATCCCATTCGTATTCAAGGTGATTTACCCGTGTGTGGACAAAAGTGTTTGTTTTACTTACTACTGAGATGTCGCGGTGTCTCTATGGCAACTATAGTAAATTACTTCACAACTAATCTTCACGGAAATGGTATATTAGTGAGATATTTTGTCAGTACATTTTTAGTCATGGAGTCGACAAGAAGAAACGCAATAATAAACGCTCCAGACAGAACTGACGATTGGCCCAGCATGACCCCCCCCCCCCCCCCCCATCCCCCAGTATCTCATTCGACTCTGAATTCCGGTACGTCATAGGAACTGAACTTGCCAACATTTTAAGAGAAGGGGTTATAAACCTAGCACCACTATACCTAAAATACGTTTTAGAGGGACACAGACTAAAAACGTTTGATTCTATGCTACCAAGCGCGTGTCCTACAAACCCCAAAAGAACTCGCAAGGTGTGTTTTTTTTCTGCATGGGAACCGAAGATAAAACAAAATGTTTTTATTGCGGTGTCCATATTCACATGTGGGATGAGCAAGACGGTGTGAAAGAGGAGCATCGAAGGGCGCAGCCCCTTTGACCCCTTTTACGGGACATATCTCCACAACAAACACAAGAAGAAGAAGACGAGCTGGTAGGGAATTCCATAGAGAGCTTAGACTTACAGATGAAATGTTGTATCTGCCTAGAGTCGAAATCGTCTCTTTTGATTCCACCTTGTCATCATTTATGTTGCTGTGAGAAATGTTGTAGAAATCAGAAAACATTTACAATTTCCCGAAAGAGAGTTATAGAATTTTTAAAAGTTTTTATTGTTTAAACCGTTTTATTTATGTAAAATTATATTTAAAAGGATGTAAAAGTTATTTATTGTGAATTTATTGTAACAATCAAATTATTTATTGTAAAAAAAATTGTAATTTTGCTTAAATTTGTGAATTTGCTTGAAAGTTGTTTACAATTTTTTTGTAATTTTGATTTTAAATTACTTCAATTTTGATTTTAAATTACTTCAATTTTGTGTTTAAATTACTTCAATTTTGTGTTTAAATTACTTCAATTTTATTTCTAAATTAGTTCAATATTGTGTTTAAATTATTTCAATTTTGTTTTTAATTTATTTCAATTTTGTGTTTAAATTACTTCAATTTTATTTCTAAATTGGTTCAATTTTGTGTTTAAATTATTTCAATTTTGTTTTTAAATTATTTCAATTTTGTTTTTAAATTACTTCAATTTTGTGTTTAAATTACCTCAATTTTGTTTTTAAATTACTTCAATTTTGTTTTTAAATTACATTTAATATGGCAAGGAACAAATTACTCGGTTGTGAAAACAATTTAATCAGCTTATTTCTGGTTAATCATTTGTAAACACAAATTATTGATTTATTGTAAGCCTTAGTTGCCAACTACATTAATCTGACTGTTTGTCAAAACAAGTTAATCACTTTACAACTTAATAATTATTTATTTAATGAATTTGTATGATTGAATAATCTTTTGTTTTTATAATAAAATTTCGATAGATAGAAATCAATAATTTGTGTTTACAAATGATTAACTAAAAACAAGCTGATTAAATTGTTTTCACAACCGAGTAATTTGTTTCTTGCCATATTAAATGTAATTTAAAAACAAAATTGAAGTAATTTAAACACAAAATTGAAGTAATTTAAAATCAAAATTACAATAAATTGTAAATGTTTTCTGATTTCGACAACATTTCTCACAGCAACATAAATGATGACAAGGTCGAATCAAAACAGACGATTTCGACTCTAGGCAGACACAACATTTCATTTGTAAGTCTGAGCTCTCTATGGAATTCCCTACCAGCTCGTCTTCTTCTTCTTGTGTTTGTTGTGGAGATATGTCCCGTAAAAGGGGTCAAAGGGGCTGCGCCCTTTGATGCTCGTCTTTCACACCGTCTTGCTCATCCCACATGTGAATATGGACACCGCAATAAAAACATTTTGTTTTATCTTCGGTTCCCATGTAGAAAAAACACACCTTGCGAGTTCTTTGTTTCTTTTCAGGACATTCGCTTGGTAGCATAGAGTCAAACGTTTTTAGTCTGAGTGCCTCTAAAACGTATTTTGCGTATTGTGGTGCTAGATTTATAACCCCGTCTCTTAAAATGTTGGCAAGTACAGTTTCTATGACGTGCCGGAATTCAGAGTCGAATGAGACACTGGGGATTGGGGGGGGGGGGGGGATTATACTGGGCCAATCGTCAGTTCTGGTTGGAGCGCTTATTATTTTGTTTCTTCTTGTCGACTCCATGACTAAAAATGTACTGACGGTGGTGGACAAAATATCTCACTAATATATCATTGCCGTGAAGATTAGTTGTGAAGTAATTCACTATAGTTGACACAGAGACACCGCGACATCTCAGTAGTAAGTAAAACAAACAATATTGTCCACACACGGGTAAATCACTTTGAATACGAATGGGATTAAATCGCCATGTGCATGTATGTTTGTTTAGAAATCGTTTGAAAGTCTTGTGTTGCGGTTTTAACCCATATGAATCAAAATATTCAATAGATTTGTGTCCTATGTAAAAAGCCACCCAATGTTCCCCTTTTCTGTAACTCGGGTGGGTATTAGCTATAAACATCACTGGCCTGTTGGTAAGTAACGTTCTTGGTAAGCGATTCCTGGCGAAAACTCCCAAACTATAACGTCTGAGATATGGGTCTGAATCCATCACATGCTCTAGTTGTTATATATTCATGTTGTATAATCAAATATCACGTTTCTGTGTCTGTCTATTTCAATAAGATTTTGCAGCTCGGCATATACTATACTCGCCCAAAAAAGAAAGTGTGCATTGCAGAAATTGATCAAACTCCAAAAAAATAATTTCGTAGGTGTAAAGAGTGTTAACCTGTTCATGAATAAGTTATATTAAACACAAAAACAGCTTTCCACGTTAAAATTGCATTAACGTTAAATGACGTGCTGCACGTTTTTGAAAAGGCATGTTTTGCACGTGGAGAGTCTGAAAATTCATGCAGCAGTGTGAATCCTTGGGTATTTAAACACTAAAGTAAGGCCTTCCTATCGTTCACATTCAAACTTGCGCTGCTGTTAAAACGACTCCACATTAGCATGCCAAGATTGACAATGAATCAACGTCTCCTAGCCCTGGGTATGATTAAAGCTGGCAGAACACACAGAGAGGTTGCCCAGCATTTGAACAGCCACCGTAACACTGTAGACAGGCTAGTCCATCGACATGCACAACATGATGACGTTCGAGACCGACCCCGCTCCGGGAGACCCCGAGTTACCACCCCTGCACAAGATCAGTATATCCGTGTCGTCCATATCCGGAACCGGCAACAAACTGCAACGACGACAGCCAGGAACATCCCTAACCTGAGACGGATACATCCTCAAACAGTAATCAACCGGCTGAGAGAATACGGCTTACGTCCTCGAAGACCTGCAATTCGTCCGATTTTGACGTTACGTCATCGTCGTGCTCGACTGCAGTGGTGTAGACAACATCTCAGGCATCCCTTACACTGGTGGCGACGTGTTTTATTCACAGATGAATGTCGTTTCCATCTTTCATCATCAGATGGCCGCCAGAGAGTGTACAGACGTCGAAACGAACGCTACGCAGATTCATGTGTCGTGGAGCGAAACCGCTATGGGGGAGGGTCTCTCATGGTGTGGGGTGGCATCACTGCCCGTAACAGAACTGAGCTGGTCATTATTGATGGCAATCTCAATGCAGCCAGATATCGTGATGAAGTGCTTACACCTGTTGTTGTCCCATTTCTGCAACGTCATGGCCCGGCGTCATTCTACAGCACGACAACGCCCGACCCCACGCAGCTCGTGTTGTTCAAGAGCATCTGCAGCAACAACAAGTGGATGTTCTTCCCTGGCCCGCAAATTCGCCTGATATCTCACCCATTGAGCATGTATGGGACGAAATGAAACGTCAGCTGCGCCGGCTTCCCCATGCACCGTCAACGCTTGTGGAACTCCAAAGACAGCTTGATCAGAATATGGAACAACATCCCACAACACTCCCATGCTAACTTGTTCGCTTCCATGAGGCGTAGATGCACAGCAGTAGTCGATGCAGACGGAGGTCATACCAGATATTGAGTGTGTGACTTTTGTGTTTGACCCTTAGTGTCTTTGACTCTCCATGGCACCAAGAGTATTCGTCGTAGCGTAATGAAATTTCTTGTGTTGATCACAAATTGATTCATCTGTGATTGAATAAAATTTCCATGAATGAAAATGATATATATCTTTTTTAGTGTTATTTTTTAGCATGCACACTTTCTTTTTTGGGCGAGTATATAATATTAACTGTTATTGGGAGTTCCTCAAAGTGCATTTCCAATCTTAGATTCCCTCTTTTGACTAAGTTAAAATGTTCGCCGTGAGATAAATCAGGGGAGAGGTCAAATACAAACAGTGTGTATCCCTTCGCATACTCCTTACGACTGATATGATTTCCATCATCATCAAATATTTGACCTGTTGCTTGAAATAAAGTGTTGTAACTTCTCACTATTTCTTCATGTTCAAAACGAGGCTACAAGGGCTTGGCGGGGATTTGCTGACCATCAACAAATAAAGATAGACAATTTATGTTGTAATGCTTAAAATGAAATGGATTCTTTGAAAAACAACCATTAAAAGCATCATTGCCCACACAGCCCACTACGATTCGTTTCGGTAGTTGACCTAGAAATAAATTTTCCTGCGTAACATTTAAATTCCCTTTGGGTACGGAGAATACTTTGCTTTGTATTCTATCTATAGGGTATTTGACCGTTTCTTGTTCTAAGGCCTTCGCGTGTGCCAGTCGTATAGTTGGGTTGAGTCGTTCTTTCCTGATGAACATGGAAACACATCTAATTTTGATTTTAAAATTTGGCGTTTTCCCCATCAAAGCAAAAGCATCGTTCGATCTGTTCATTTTTAAATGCACGTTAACCCCATTCAGAAGATGACGCTGTTGAAAACATATGTCCAAATGCAAGCGTACCCCCATGTCAACAATTTTACTTTTTTGAATAAAGTACATTCTAGTCTCCAATCCAGCATTCTCGTCTATATCATCAAAATGCTGGTTCGTGTCATTGTACAGATCCTCTAAAGCTTGTATAGGAAAGGTTAATGTGTTGTTCTTAGTAAAATATTTCCACATTCTTGTTTTAAATGTCCGATTTAAGCGCTCTATAACCGAACATTTCGTTTCAACATTGTAAGTAGTAAAAAAGTCGATTCTGTTGTTTTTTAAAAAATCGCTGAAACTGGCTATTTTTAAATTATTTTCCTTGGTCTGTTTCCAATTTCAATAGCTTGCGTCGGATGCGTCCTGTGTCGAAAATTGTTGTAAACGCCTGAAAAACGCAAAAAGTTAATCCCTTTATTGTGTTTACTAATATTCGATATGTCCGCTAAATCTGCTTGCCACTGATAATCGATGCCATTAACAATCATCTTATTTCTAATAAAATTATGACGTGAAGATTTGTGTAATGTGTATGTGTCTTGATCCTTTAACCACTCAATGACTGTTTTTGCTTTCTTTTTGGAAACCCGTTTTAGTGCATTTATGCCCCCAAAACTCCCTGAGGTGGCCGGTGTGCAATAAAACTCTTCTAAACTCATTATGTTTCAGACTTACTGATTACAGCTGTATTTAAAGGGAAAGTCATTTTTACGTGGTTGCGCTCGCCTGTCTGTTGATTTAGGGGTGGGGCAATCATTTTGGGGGTGGGTTTACGAATAAAATCCCAGCGTTCTTTGTTTCCAATGAGTCCTTGCGGATATTAGCCTGACATAATGCCTCACTTAAAACTTGCCAGCCTTCTGGTGCAAACCTCTTACGTTGTCTCAATAAATCGTTCACTAAATCTGTGATACTTGACCCTTCTACTGTTTGATCATTATATATCAACTGACCGCTTTCATCCCATGTCAAATTCGGAATAGTCTTTAACATTCCCAATAATAAACTCGCCTTCCGCTGCATGTTTTTTGGCACCGAATCTAGAATTTCGCGGTCGGTACTATCTCGAGTTTGTTCTTTTTTCTTCTTAATCAGTACGGTTGTCGATTCGACGGACTTTTCATGAAATGTTAAATACCGCTGTAAAAGTTGACTGTATTTTGTGATTTTTTCACTTTGGCTGAGATTCCTCTGATTCAAAATCTCTGTTAATTCTCTATCCAATGAAGAGACTGCAGCATCATTTGGGTGTTTATTCGATTCATTCATTCGTAAATCCTTGTATATAAGAAGCCACGTTATCACAAAATATATCTGTTGTGCTACTTAATACTGTTGGGTAATATCCAAGTGTTCGATAGATAACTCATTCCTATGACACCTAGGTCATTTGGTGGACTAGGTCATTAGTGGACTAGGTCAGTCCACCTGTAGTCCACCCAATGAGGTGTGACAGGCCTTTTATATACTACTCATCAGGCTTAAAATGTGTTGCTCATCTCGAAAATCATGGGTAACATTCCTGGTCCATAGATCAGCCTGCGGCATACCTATCGATCAAAAAACGTTGTTTATATAACACTAGCTGGTGAATACCCGGCGTTGCACGGGAGAAGATGGTTATATCAATATACAGTCAGATATGATCGGCTCAGCCGTTTTCGAAATATAATGTCAATGTCACCAATTTCAAGGTCAAGGTCACCCCGCACGGGCACCCCGATAAAGTCAAAATGATCGATGGGTCTATATACCCGCACTTTATGAAATTTTAGCCCGATTGGCCCAGCCATTTTCGAAATAAAAGGTCAAGGTTATCACTTTCAGGGTCAAGGTAACCCCGCATGGGCACGGCATCCATCCCATGTTACTCGCAGGTACGAATTACCCCCGTGTACAAAATTTGAGATCGATCGGTCGAGAAACGGAGGAGTTCACCCGGAACAAAGATAGAGAGAGAGAGATAGAGAGATAGATAGAGAGATAGATAGATACAGACATTCGCATTTATATATTAGATGTACATGTTGATGTCATCTATTTCATCTATGAAAATGGAAACAAAGAACGGGAAATTAAGACTATATTTCTTGCTATTGTTGTTTTTTGTTTAATCGCTTGTTGCAGCGTTTGCATCGCTCACATTCTACCATTGGGGTAATGTGATTATCCTCAACTCACAGTTAGTGGAACTACGTTGCGCAGTCATAAAAAATGGAGCCATGAGGTGTCTCATTAATAGTGGTAATGTCTCAAACGATTCGGGGAAACCAGGTCACGTATGTAACAAGTCGTGCGTTGATTCAGAGCAGATCAATGTTTATGGTATTATAAATTTCAAAACGGATGGAATAATAGAGTTGGTCACAAAAGCGTAAAGTTAAGTTTTGCTTTTCCTACTGACTGAAATAATCCATCCAACTGAATTTAAACACTGGCGATGGATTATTTTGGGCCAGACACGCTCGAAGCCAAAACTGGCGATAGATTCGTTTGGGCTACACAGGCTCCATGCTAAAACTGACGATGGATTATTTTGGGCCAGACACGCTCGAAGCCAAAACTGGCGATATATTAGTTTGGGCTACACAGGCTCCATGCTAAAACTGACGATGCGTTATTTTGGGCGAGACAGGCTCCATGCCAAAATTGAGGATGGATTATTTATGGCCAGGCAGGCTACATGCCAAAAGTGGCGCTGATTTATTTTGGTCTAGGCAGGCTCCATACGAAACCATGCGATTGATTAGTTTGGGCTAGACAGACTCCATGCCAAAACTGGCGATGGATTGTTTTGGGCTAGACAAGCTCTGTGCTAAACCTAGCGATGGATTATTTTGGTCTAAACAGGCTACATGCCAATCCTGGCAATGGATTATTTTGGGCTAGACAGGTTCCATACCACACCTGGCAATGGATTATTTTGGGCTAGATAGACTCCATATCAAAACGGGCGATGGATTAGTTTGGGCTAGACAGGCTCCATGTCAAAACTGACGATGGATTATTTTGGGCTATACAGACTCCATCCCATACCTGGCGATGGATTATTTAGGGCTAGACTTCCATGCCTGGCGATGGATTATTTAGGGCTATACAGGCTCCATGCCAAAGCTGCATCAGATTCGTTTAGATATTTGATAAATAATTTAAGAGCTTGGCTAACGGGAGCCTAATCTGAGTAATCCTTAGAGAGATCACGACATGCCAAAAAGCCCAGTCCAACCAGACTGGTCAAATTGTGAGATCTCATCATAATCCAGCAAGTTCCTGCGACTGTAGCTGCAAAAGACAAAACATGTTCATGTGAAGGAGAGAGTGGGTTAGCTCAATGCTCACAGCTCTTGTTCTAAGAAAGACTGCGGGTTGTGGGTTTTCAGGAGCTGAAACAGTTTATCTTCTTCAATGACATGAGACTCACCTCGTCTTTAGGTTAAATGTGTGTTTGTCGCTTGCCATGTTACATTTATTGATTAATTTATTTATTTATTTGGGTTTAATGAAACTTTAGGCAGCCAGGGTTACCTAGTGTCGGACAGGTGTACGAGTGGTGGAAGATGGAGTACCCAGAGAGAACCACTGATCTGCGCAAGCTGCTATCAGACTCCACAACGTACTAACTCCGCACAGGCAGGGTTCGTCTTGCCTGTTTGCAGACAAATGCATCAGAACTCCTAGATACACACTGTTACCATGCTCCCATGTGGGCAGTCAGGAGATTAAGTACCATATCCAACGACACAACTCCGTTACCGCTAGTTCGGATCGAACCGTGGACCTTTCAGTTTGAAGTTCAATGCTCTAACTAATGATTTCCTACAGGTTAAATATAAATTGTCACCCATTCGAATTTCTAAATAGGGCCAGGTGTATATTTGTGACAACAGTATTGGATGTAACATAATGTCAACTCGCCTCTGAACAGCATCTGAAGAGACTGACCCAGTAAGTCAGTATAATCAAACTCGTTTGTGGCATTTCCTGCTATTTATTTATTTATTGGTGTTTAAGGTCACATACTTCTGCACAATGGCTAATCATGACCATGACAGTTTTACGGGTGGAAGAAGCCGGAGTACCCGGAGAGAACCACCGAGCAATGTCGAGCAACTGTCATTTCCCCAACATACTAACTCCACACAAGCAGGGTTAGCATTGTGCACCGTCGACGTGCAGTACGCCTTAGTACACAGCGCCACCGTGCCCCCACGTGGGCAATGGGTGTGAAGTGTGGCATTTCCCTTTAAAGTAATGAAAAGTCTTATCAAGTGACACACTTTTGGATTGGTCTCCTAGACTTCATTCCTGTCGTCACACAACAGCATATTTCAAGCACTAGTAAAGGCAAATGACAGCGTTAGCCAGTCGTCAAAATAGAACATTTCTTTGAGCCAGCTTGGCTAATGTCAACCACGTATTTTATCGGTTTCGTTTAGAATATAAATCACTCATAGCTACTGGACAATAAATTATTTATTTAATGGTATTTAAGGCACATATAGAGGATATAGAATGAGGGTTTTTCTCATATAATATTTATGAAACAAGTCTAAGAATTTTCCGTTTGGGCGAGCCTCTGGCGAGCCCAAAAGGAAAATTCGGAAGAGTTTCATAAATATTATATGAGAAAAACACTCATTTCATATTCTATTTATCATATGACACGCACACGCACAAATTAGCCACTTAGTATGACTTTTTAATCCATCATAACTAAAAATTTTCATTTTTTGCTTCCAAAACATAGGTTATGACCCCTCACTGGAACGAGCTCGTTCCAATGAGGGGTCATAACCTATGTTTTGGAAGCAAAAAGTGAAAATATAAAAAAAAAATGAATGGCGTTTTTCTTGCAGGTAAAAGATTAAGATGAATGAAAGGTTTTAGCGCGACGAAGGCGCGCAAGGATGATGTGGGATTTACAAATCCCTTGCGACCCGGAATAAAAGATTAATACAATATAACCCACCCTAAATAGGGCAGATAACGTAAATTCTGTCTACTGAAATTATGCAAATGTAACCCAGTTGTATTTTGTTTAGCCAATCAAATTGTCCAGTTTTGAAATTGACCAATGAAAGATCCCAAGCTCTAATTATACAAATTATGAAAATATGGCCCAGTTGTATTTTGTTCAGCGATCAAACTGTCTAGTTTTGAAATTGACTGATTAATATGAAAACAAAATATCAAATGTTTTAAAGTGAACAAAACAGACGAGTCATATGATAAATCGTAACTGGCTAATCCTAACCGTAACGTTAATACATAAGTCAAGTCCAGCTAACCGTTTGTACTCATTCCAGAGGACTGCCACCCTAGGCATTGGTGACCGTTTCCTATATTATCAGTAAAAGAGAATTTGAGGTCTTTGTCCGAAAATCTGAAATATCATTGATTCGAAGTAAAGCAGTCATATCAAATTCACGTTACCTACCTGTACGTTAACCTCAGATTCAGAATTTATTGCTTTGTGTTACCCGACACTTGTGACCCCTACATCTTTTCCAGCGGGATTTCTACTCTATTATATTACTATTTAATCACTCAAACTATTGTGTAATGGTACAAAAAGGTACATCATTTATACAATAAATGCATCATATATAATGGCGTGTTGTGTGATGCATTAAAATGACATGGAAAAACAAATAAGGGTACAATCATTTATTCCCTTACCCAACGTAACAGCCAAAGCGGCCCAACGCTATTCTCAAAATCATCATTCAGTTCTCATTATTTTTTTCATTTGTTGTTTCAAAAACTTAGCTTATGACCGCTCATCGGAACGAGCTGATTGAGTTCGTTCCAGTGGGGGTCATAAGCTACTTTTGACGCAAATTATTTTTAAAAAAATAGTTATTCAAGAAGTTTGTTTGCAAGTGCCGTCTGCGTTTCATTTTAGGTGAAGGGTTAAGCTGTTGGTATTTTTGTTCTATATATTAGTTGGATGGTATTGTGCCAAGTGCAGGCAACGAAAGAAAGGACCTTCCTCTAGCATGTGGACTAACCAATAATTACTGGCGATAAAAGCCGATAATATGTGTTCTAACATCACATCAGGCGTGTGGGGTAAAAAGGGAAAAGAAGCATTACTACGAAGTATTTGTGATAACAACTGATTCCTACTTTCTGTTCAACCATAAGAAACGGAATAATACGGACCTCGCGGTGCCCCAATAATAAAGTACTTCTTTATGGAATACGCATGGAGTGAGGTACTATGTAAGCTACCCTTTGGTACTTGCAACAAGTAGATGAACATACTAAACATAGCAAATGATTCGAAGCAGCTGCAGCATAATTTAGCCCAACTGCTTTGTTTGTTTTTTTTTGCAGTGGTTCGTTTTGCATAGCACATCAGGATACTTGGATATATGATAGGTTTCCAAGAGATAAGGCAGTGGTATTTGGGCTGCCCATTTAATCAGCAGACAGACGCCACTTTCTCATTGTGCTGGGTTCATCTCCTCGTTAATGGTTTGGAAAGGGGTGGACAAAACGTTAAGCTGATAAGCACATCCAACGTCTTGGCCCGAAAGTGGAAGGAGGGGCATATTAAGACAGCACATAGGAAGAGGGATCTTTGCCCGTATCACATGAAAGGTATATTCGCGTACCGCTTACCTAAGACCATAATCTTATGATTATTATGTTAGCTGTCCTCTCCCAGTGAACTGTGACTGAAAGACTCCAAACAACAACTTCATGTTTATGGTTTATCACTTAACTATTAGAACCCGGGGAATCAGAATGAATTTATTGAACATGACATACGTCGAAAAACTTACAGTAAAGCAGGTGTTTCTAGTCAAGTGTCGTCTGCCTATCCAGGCAGACGACACTTGACTGGAAGCATCTGCTCAGAGTTTAATTAATTCTCCCCAGCCCAAAGATAACTAAACCGCCACAGCCAGATTACCTGACGTATTACATCACAGGCAAAAAAACTTGACTCCCGGCTTCTAAGAGTTAAATCCAGACTGCAGTAAACAATTTTTCTCCCTCTTTTTTGCAAATGTTGAAGCTGTGTTCATGTTTGGTATACAATACACATGATTATCTATTCTGTTTCAGTAATGAATGAAGAGACATACCCCATGGGCGTAATAGCCACTGTTATAGTTGGTATTGTGCTTGCTATTTGCATTGTTTCTGTAATAGTAGTTCTCTTGGTTTTAAGGAGCAGAAGGTAAGTAGAACACCGAGGACAATATAACAATAACATGACTTGGGAGGACATTGTGGTTTATTAACGGCCCAATAGGTGTGAATAACAGCCCGACAGCTTATAAAAGGCCCGAGACGAAATCGAGGGCCGTTAATAAACTGAAGGGCTGTTATTTCACACCTGTTGGGCTGTTGATAAGCCACAAAATGCCCGCCAAAGTCATGCTATTACTATTATTACCACTGCGATTCTGAGAAAGTTTTGACCCTGTACCTTACATGGCAGCTACAAACAGCCAATTGGTCTTCATTCAATTCGCTTGATTGAGACATGTTTAACCCTTCACCTAACATGAAAAGCAAACGACACTTGGAAAAAAACAATTCTTCAATAACTAATTTCTTTAATTTTTTGTCTCAAAAACATAGGTCATCACCCCCTGACCCCCCCCCCCCCCTCATTGGAACGAGCTCGACGAACTCGTTCCAATGAGGGGTCATAACCTATTTTTTGAGACAAAAAAATGAAAAAAATAATGAAAATTAATTGACGATTTTTGAGAATAGCGCTGGCCGGTTTTGGCCGTTTCGTTGGGTAAAGGATTAACGTTTTCAGTTTTGGCAGATGATGTTATCGTTTGTTCTCAAACAAACTGGCGTGACATGATTATCACGTGATCGGCACCGGTCTTCTTTCAATTGTAACGAAGTTAGAAAACAAACCAGATATTTACCGCCTTAACGTCAGGAATAAAGTCTTAAAATGTCTGCAGACTTACTTACTGTATAAAGCTGCTTGTTCTTATGGGACTAACTTTGCTGGACATTTTAAATATTTAATAACTTAAATAAAAATCATATTGTTTACTAATTGAAACCATTTCTGGAAACTGTTTCCATTTTAGAGTGTACGACAGCGAGGAACAAAAGTCATTTGACGTGTCGGGCTGTTAATGAGATGTTAACTTATTAACGGCCCGACACATCACGTGACTTTTTAAGTTGAGCGTTACGTTCTAGTAATGCCCTGTTAAACTTTGTTAAACGCCCTATAAAGTGGTAATAATAGTCATTTAATAGACCTGTAGATTAACCGAAACCGAACCGAGGTTTTTAGTTTTTTTTAAGAAACCGTCGACATCCCGTAATCTAAGGTTTTTCGTTTTTTATTAAACACAGTCTTGCTGCAGAAATTCACAGAATGTAGCCATCCCAGACTAGTGAGAGTACCCAGACACTGCCAATGGTAGTGTCTAGGTACTCTCACTACTCTGGGAAGGCTACATTCTGTGAATTACCGACATTTCAGTTGAGTTGTTTTTTTTCAGCTTTCCTCAAGTTGCGTGTAGGTGTCAGACCTCGAAAAATGGTCAAGCACAATAACAGTTCTGTATATTTAGGTAATTATTATATTGGCCTTCCTGATTTTTCATGTATTATAGCTTATTTCGGGCATTCATTGAGTTTCACTCAATTTCACTGCCATTCAGTTATGGCTCCGGACATAAGAATGAGTTTTATTGGATTTTATTTGGCCTCATGAACAAACCGAAAACCGAACCGAACCGAGGTTTTACTCCACCTGAAAAACCAAAACCGAAACCGAACAAGAAATTTAAAAACCTACAGCTTTCTTATTTAATCCTAACACTGAAGAAATTGTTTATTTGTATTTCAAATTAGAGTGAAGTCAACTATATTGATGCGACTCGATCTTGTGAAAACAAAATAGAGGTTGGAAATGTTTAACCCACGTGACCCATCACCTTGCTTGTGTTTAACGTCTTAAATGTTTCATTGCCAATTGGTTAAAAGCCGCGGAGTATGTGCACATTATTCACGAATTCATTTGGTGCAGTCATCAAATTATATTCTTTGGGTTGCGAAGCGATGGGAAATTGAAAATCTTCGTGAAATTTTATTTTGTTGATCATTGTCAATTCATAGCAGTGTTCCCTCCTCTCCCTCCCCTCCCACTCCCAGAATGTCAGCCATAGATGCACTTTCCTCCTTCCCCCTCCCACACCCAGGATGTCAACCGTGGAGAAACTTTTTTGAATGTGACCAACGAGCGTTGCAGCGATTGCGTTGTATAGAGATCGGTGGACGTGGCATAATTTTAAACATTGTTGTAAATCCTAGCATGCTTCTGGTGGATATTCGTACCCCGAGCAACAGAATATCTCGCCACTGAAATAAATACTGTTTGGCACATTTAACGCTTTGAACACCGGGAGGCTGCTTTTCGAACCAGGAACATGATACATCATAATTCCATTAAGTAGGATGGGTGCTAAATGCGTGTGTGTTGTAGACCAATCAATATGTTCAACGTGCAGCCGCAAGGCTACACTTTGAAAATATTAATTAGTCTACCCCCAAATAATGAATATGAACTCTTCCATTTGCTGTCATTAACCCTTTACCCAACGTAACGGCCAAAACCGGCCAGCGCTATTCTCAAAAATCGCCCATTAATTTTCACTATTTTTTTCATTTTTTTGTCTCAAAAACATAGGTTATGACCCCTCGTTGGAACGAGCTCGTCGAGCTCGTTCCAACGAGGGGTCATAACCTATGTTTTTGAGACAAAAAATGAAAAAAATTAGTTATTCAAGACTTTTTCTTGCAAGTGTCGTCTGCTTTTCACGTTAGGTAAAGGGTTAAACTGACTTGGAAGATACCCCCAAGTTTCAAAGGGTTAACCTAATTTCTCGCCTGTAAGTCGGAAGGAAATTATTGACCAGTATTTTGTCAAATTTAGAAGAATTGTTCATTTACAAATGTTTTTGGAAAATACTGGGAGGGCTAAGAGTTAAAAAAGTGTGCATAACAGTATGGGGGTATTTTTCATATTCCTGGAATGGCGCTGCCATCAAATGACATTGTACAAACTTCCAGGGGTTTTTTTTGCCGTTATGACGTTACTGCTTCCACAGTGTTAAATTAATCGCAACAGACCACCCACCTCAATAACTAAGGGCTGTAACTGATGCAACTATCCGTATTTTGTTTTCGTGGTATCTGCTGAGGTTACTGAGGTTCTGACAAAATGGGACGGTATATCTTCACGGCATTAAAAAATATCGTATTTCTGTTCCTTGAAGTCTGATTTTAAAAAAAAAAACTTCCCAACTCTTTATTCGGCGTGTGGAGAATGATGTGTTTGCAAAGAAAACAGCATTGTCATGAGTCAGTTTGGAATGGCCACAACATTTTTGAAGCCGGGAATACAAATAGTTTGCATAGATTAGGTTGTTCTTTTCTTTTTCAGAAAAAAGAACAGACCAGAACAAGTCGATGATACCGAAGAAGAGCATGAGAATGTTAATGATACAAGAGGTAACTATGCATATATAATTATATAGGTAACTATGCATATATAATTATATAGGTAACTATGCACATGCAACGATATAGGTAACTATGCATATATAATTAAATTGGTAACTATGCACATACAACGATATAGGTAACTATGCATAAATAGTTATATTGGTAACTATGCACATACAGCGATATAGGTATCTATGCATATATAATTATATTGGTAACTATGCACATACAGCGATATAGGTAACTATGCATATACAATTACACTGGTAACTTGCACATACAGCGATATAGGTAACTATGCACTTTCCTCCTTCCCCCTCCCACACCCAGGATGTCAACCGTGCAGAAACTTTTCATAATTCAATCAACATTGTTGAACTTGTACTCGTTAAGTAAGTTTCCAAAGAGCGAGAAAATATGCTTAGCTTATGGGTGTTTGAAGCCTGTAGCCCATGCAATACTCGTGGGTACTGGAGATCGCATCGCCAATCCTGGGTGCTTTTTTCACGACAACTTTTAACCAATCATCTCCTGTCTCATTGTTTGTAAAGGAGCGATGAATAAAATTAATTCATTCCTTTCGAAAAGCTAATGTTTTAAAGTCTGATGTTGTTAGCCCAAATAATATAGAATCCAGTTGGAATAAATAACTAAAATATTTATTTTCTGTTCCATTTTAAACTTCGCGCCTGTAATGTCAAAGTTGTTTAACACCATCTCTGGATATTACATGTTTTTGAAGCGTCATATATGGTATTCCTTATTGGAAAGGGATTTTTCTTATGGATGAATTCCGGGCTGCTTCAATTACTAACTTCATTTGGTGGCCTGAAATAAAAATCTTACACACACGTTAACAGGTTCCTATATATAATTAAAAAAAACTTCATTATAGAGGAATTGTTGTGCGAGTGTGACCTGAATTACGAAAGTAAACACAACAATGTTACATTTCTGAATAAGCGTGAAACAAGTTTATCTTCATTTCCTGCAATATGATAGACCGTCACGAGCAGTAAGTTTGTATTATTTGGAGGAAGCCGGAGTAACCGGAGTGAACCACCGAGCAGCGACGAGCAATTGTCCGACTTCCCAACGCACTAACTCCAGGCAACCAGGGTTGTCACTGGTTGAATACAAGTGCACCATCGACGTGCAGTACGCCTTAGTACACATCATCACCCCGTGCCCTCACATGGGCAACCAGGAATAATTGCCTTGCCCAAGGACACAATGCGGTTGCGCCTGGCTGAGATCAAACCATGGACGTTTCGCTTTAACTCTTTTATTTTTTAACCCTTTACCCAACGCAGACGATATCAAAATTTATTATTTAAATAGCATTTTTTAAAATTTTTCAAAAACTTTCAACAAAACCATATCATGTGGTACCTCGTTGGAACGAGCTCGACGAGCTCGTTCCAACGAGGGGTCACATGATATGGTTTTGTTGAAATTTTTTGAAAAATAATATTTTTTCAACTGCTGAATTTGCATATTACGCGGGCGGATGCGGTCGATTCGTTGGGTAAAGGGTTAATACTCTAGTATTTTCCACGTATTTTTCAGCAAATTTAGTCATGACTGCAATGTCTAGATTTGATGAAAAATTCATCTGAATTTATCCCAAGAAATTACTGGCAAATAAATCTATTCAGTCTGCAGGGAGGAAATTTGATTAAATGTACCCAAATTATACTAATTTTAGTAACAAGAGAAATCATGTCCTAGGCAGGAATAACCACCAGCAGCATGCAAGGTGGTAAGTCCCATACAACTGAGCCAACTTTATGGACGGTAAAGTACATAACAGTCTCATCCAGAAACTCACTCTTGAAAGGGTTAAATCAGCATTTTGATTTGTTCTACACACAATAGTGTTTTTAACCGATTTCGTGAAGATTGAAAGCACGGTGAGCATTGTGTGGATGGGAGAAAAAAAACAGGTACACAGTCCAATGTTGTGTTAACAGGAAATATTTTCTCTTCACAAAGCAGCCAAACATTTAATACTGTGTTGTTAGTTTATCCAATAGAATGGGACACTATCATCAATGAGTAGAGGCCTATGTATATCGTATTCACTCTCGGAATATGGTACATCGTCTTTGACTTTCCTAGTGGCAAATACGGATACACGTGCATTATGTTCACGTACAAAATATATCGACTGTATATAACGCGGATGTTTAATTATTGTGTATGTATATTCGTGTGGAATGTGCTGTGTTACGGGATGACGTCATAACCTGGATATGATTTTCTCTCTTTTTTAATCTTATTTGTTTTACAAGGATTGACGAACACGTTATGCAACTTATATTAACTCCTCTCCTTGGCCCAATGATGCATATTTGTGGGACGACCTTCGTAGCCGCAACTTCGTTGACTCGCTCCTCTTGAATACTACGAGGAGATGTTTAGTCTGCACGGTGTGTGTCTCTCTCCGCACAGATGACGGCCATTATACGACCCAACCCGATAGGACAGCACGTTGTGGCAGCATCAACCCCACAATTGATGCTGCCAGAGTGTACGGGCACCTCGTGAACGAAGTGGTTCACCTTAGAACCTTTCCCATTCCATCAAATCTTTTACTCTTCATTTTTGTTGCCGTTTTTTTTTAACAATACACCAAAGGTACATACAATACAACATTTTCAGTCGTTCTCTTAACTATCAAGCCTGAATTGTACTATTTATTTAATGCTCAGGCATCAATTCACGCTGAAAAATTAAGTCATATTCCCCTGTCGGTCGGCAAAACGAAATATCAAAATGATATTTAGAAATCGATATTTCATCGTAGATTCGGATGACGAATCACATGTACTTTAAACGAGTCAGCACATCAGTAATGAATTCCAGAGTCCCAAATACAAACGAATTCGAATAATTGATAGTGACAGTGACTAAATCAATTCATTAAATCAGCGGTTTCAAAGTTTGACTTTATCATTCACCTTCCAGCGAAAAGCCGAAATCACTTTCAAATTTCTTCAGTTCAACTTCACACGTCTTCAGTGCATTGAGTTCAAAAAAAATAAAATGACGTGTCTTATTATTGAAAATAAGAAAGTGGTGTTTTTTGTTATTGTTCTATTTCTTCGAAACACATTGCGATTATTTCAATTCGCCAGCCTTGGTAAATCGTAAAGTTAGGGGAGAAATAAGACGGGACTACTTTTTGTGCGGATATTCACACATTCCAATGGTTGGAGTTTGGTTGTTGTAATTTGTGTATGGACGCCGGTTCGGCACATAAATTTTGCGCCTTAATGGCAAATAAAGGCCACAAATTGGAGAGTTTGTAGTCGTAGAGCATTAAATAAAAAGAAAATTCACGAAAATTTGATGAATACCGAAAATATCTCGTTCGTGGCTACAAGAAATATGAGGATCTTCACTCGCGACTGCGTCGCTCGTGAAGATCCTCATATTTCTTTGTAGCCACTCACGAGATATTTTCGGTATTCATCAAATTTTCGTGAATATCCTCTATATTTTAGGTGCGAGATCTTTGATATATTTATTATGTCTAGTCGCTCTTAACTGGCAGAGTGCTGGAAGCCCATATTAGGGCTTTATTCCAAAGTGCAGGTACCATAACTTGAAGGCTCGTATTCAGTGCTTGTATTATCTTTGAAGTGATATTAGTTAGTCTGAAAGGGTTTGCCTTGTTACAATTTATGGGGCACTCTCCCATAAATTGTAACAAGGCAAAGACATGTCGTCGTGTTAGAACCAGAACGTCCTATGTCCCCTATGGGACATAGGACGTTCTGGTTCTAACACGACGATGTGTACAACATTTTATGACCCAAAATAATTTAGCACTCTACCAGTTAATAGGTCTCGTCTTTGGTGGCGTTTGGCTTGGCTAGTATTATTTTCCACCCTGGAATAGTTGAACGGTTTCCTTTTCCGATCAACTGAATTCAATATTCCATAAACATTAATTTCTATTGAAAAACCGCTAGAAACCTTTCTCAAGCTAGAAGTGATTTGACCATACCCTAAATGACTTTATTAATACTGGGTACAGTTTGATTTGTTCGGTTATTAAATAATTATATACGAAGACTTGTCACAGCTGTAGCTTTATGATTACGCCCTGTAGTTCCATCAACTGTGTTAATATAACAATAACATGCGTTTGGAGGGCGTTACGGTTTATTAACGGCCCGAGATGAAATAATAACAGGCCGGGGGTTTACTATTTACTTAGGTCGAGAACCGATAAGCCAGGGGTTGTTCAGTCCTCAAGGGCCGTTATTAAACCGGTACTATTATTACCATGACTGAAAGCAGGGTGTGTGGGGTGTGGGGGAGGGGCTGTTCTTGAATTTTATTATCGTAAAATACTTAACCTTAACCCTCAACCCCTAACCCTCGCTAAACTCAGTTAATGTACTAGTGAACGCCCGTTAATGTGGTAACAATATCATGATATTTCCAATGGGATTCGAATATTTATGTTTTGAAATGCCTACAAAGGGGAAAGAAAGAATATCTCTATATATTTTGACGACATGGACGTCACATTAAATCAAAGGTTGTCTCGCTCGCAACCACAGCAAAACGTTCGTGAACAAATAGCCCATGGCAGCATTAAATCAACAGTGGTAATATGCGCGCAAACACCGCTAAAATTAAGTGAAAAAAAACAGTTCCAAACAGCATCGGATTCTTTACAAGATTTGACTGGTCGATTGAGAGATTGGAAATAGGGTGAGAGATAATTTATTTGCGGCAGACATTGGGTCCAGGTTCTTGAAATATAACTCTGGTGACGAGATTCTTTAAAGTTACACCTCCCAGAAATATGAAACATAACTTTGGAAGAAATAACCAACTGAAAACTGCATCTCCTTTCTCGGAAAAAGCCTGTGATCCCCTGGTGGAGCTCAAAAGGGGTTCATAGGCTACATTTTTGAGGCCAAATGTAATTGAAATAAAATCTGAATCGATATATTTGGTGTGAATTCCACACAATGTTAAAGAACCTTTTCATTGTAAGCCCTCATTGGAACGAGCTCGACGAGCTTGTTCCAACAAGGGGTTAAATGATATGTTTTTTTTTCGTTGAACTGTTTTTGAAAAATGTGAAAAATAATGAATTTTGATGTCATCTGCATTAGGTAAAGTGTTAACAAGCCTCGTGTCAATCTGAAAAATCCTGCCCACATCTCTGATATCTTGGGTGTTTGTGGACTCACAGAAAAAAGCTAAGAACTTTACTTATGCCATTCTTACATCCGAAATTTGGGGCTGGCAGAATGTAACTTATCGAAAAAATTATCTACAAGATTTACAAGTCAATTACATTCTGTATACAGGGAAGATTTGTACATTTTTGGTACACTTTAACCCTCTGCATAACGAATCGCAGGCGTCCGCCAGCGTAATATGAAAATTCAGCAGTTGAAAAAATATTATTTTTCAAAAAATTTCAACAAAACCATATTATTTGACCCCTCGTTGGAACGAGCTCGTTCCAACGAGCGGTCACATAATATGGTTTTGTTGAAATTTGTTTAACAATTTGAAAAAATGGTATTTAAAATAATAAATTTTGATATCGTCTGCGTTGGGTAAAGGGGTTAAACGCTAGATAAATTCGTAACCGTGAGGAAAGCTTGCACACGTTTCACTTCAAGTCAATCCATTAATAGTTACAACACCAACCACTTCTTCGTCGAAACGACACCACTGACTATATCAAGATAATACGGTGTTTATTTATTTAAAAACCGACATTTTGGTCAGAACTAAACTAATAATTATGAATAGGGCTGCACGATATTCAAAACTGAATACCGGTATCGGTATTCAAAAAAATACCGCGGTATACCGGTATATCGAAAACTGTTCAGATATATGAACAGAAGTACCACAATCGAGACTCGAGGCATCACAGTCGGAACGAATTAGCGTTCTTAGATGATGTGGTTCGAAAAACCTTTACCAAACGCAGACGATATCAAAATTTATCATTTTCAAAATAAGTTTATGAGATTTTCTCCAAAGATTTCAACAAAACTATATCATGTGACCCCTCATTGGAACGAGCTCAACGAGCTCGTTCCAATGAGGGGTCACATGATATAGTTTTGTTGAAATTTTTTAAATTTATTTTTTCAATTGCCGAATTTGTATATTACGAGGGCACAAGCAGACGATTCCTTGGATAAAGGGATAATATTATTTACTGGGGCTACAGTTAAAAAACTCAAGACATCTTGAAAATTAAGTTGTGGGTAAATAATAATGACGATAAACCGATATTTTTGGAATTGCACCGGTATTCAATCGATGTTGGTTTGAATACCGGTATATATCGGTTTATCGATATACCGTACAGCCCTAATTATGTAATAAATGTAAGTATATAATATCCATTGATATTGATTATTGTAGAAACATTACGACTGATTGCACAGCAAGATAACAAGCACAATGACCAATCTCACGCGGAGGCATCTTCATTATACAACATCCCAGATACTATTCCCACACATACAGAATATAACGTCCCTAAGAAGAAGGGTGTGCGTGTTGCAAATCTTTGGGACTATGTTCATAAAATGACACATAAACAATTTCAAAAGGAATTTGAGGTAAGAGAGTATCATATTTTAATTGCAACTGCGGTTAGTTTAAACCACGTCATCACCAATGGTCTGAAATACCGTTATTTTATCTTACAATAAAAACTATCCCCCCTCCCCCACACAATGCAAGTAGAAACCTGCAGCTGAAACGGATCTGCATTGAGGGAAGCAACTGAACCTGCGATCGTTCGATTCAGAAAGAGGCGGATTTGTATCTGCACTCAATGGGCATCGAGTTATTGCACATGCGGGATCGTACTTTTAGATAACAATAATTAACCCTTTACCCAACGAATCGCCCGCATCCGCCCGCGTAATATTCAAATTCAGCAGTTGAAAAAATATTATTTTTCAAAACATTTCAACAAAACCATATCATGTGACCCCTCGTTGGAACGACCTCGTCGAGCTCGTTCCAGCGAGAGGTCACATGATATGGTTTTCTTGAAATATTTTGAAAAATTTAAAAAAATGGTATTTAAAATAATAAATTTTGATATCATCTGCGTTGGGTAAAGGGTTAAATGATAAATAATCCACGAGATCAATGAAATACATTAGATCGGATTATTTTTGCCAGACTGATAATTTTATATGTGCCTAACATGCGTTTAACATGAAAGTTAAAACAAAGAAGCACATTTAGGGATTAGGATAAGCGTGACACTAAGTTTTACGTTCCCATAACGCAGTATACATTGGAACAGCACTTAACGTAGCGGAAAAGGAATTAGTCAACAATGAAAGCCGCTTAGAAGCGAGTAAACCCCCGAACATGACGGCAAATTGACGAAATTATATAAAATATTTGATGAAGTATATATATATATATACAAGCGGGTGATACCCGGCGTTGCACGGGAGAAGATGGTTATATCAGCCGTTTTCGAAATAAAAGGTAAAGGGCACCAATTTCAAGGTCAAGGTCACCCCACTGGGCACCCCGATAAAGTCAAAATGATCGATGTGTCAATATACCCGCACATATGAAATTTTAGAAATTTTAGACCGATCGGCCCAGCCGTTTTCGAAATAAAAGGTCAAGGTCAAGGCCACCAATTTCAAGGTCAAGGTCACTCCGCACGGGCACCCCGATAAAGTCAAAATGATCGATGGGTTAATATACCCGTATATATGGAAATTTAGCCCGATCGGCCCCGCCGTTTTCATCAATTTCAAGATCAAGGTCACCCCACACGGGCACAGCACCCATCCTATGTTACTCGCAGGGACGAATTACCCCCTGTAGCAAATTTGAGATCAATCGGTCGAGAAACTGTGGAGTTCACCCGGAACAAAGAGAGAGAAGAGAGAGAGAGAGAGAGAGAGAGAGAGAGAGAAGAGAGAGGGGAGGGAGAGAGAGGGAGTGATACATACATTCGCATTTATATATTAGATATATGGCATGGCGGGGGTTCAAACCCACGCCGGTAGAGTTTCCTACGACACCAACCGAATAGCGAAACTTCACTGAACCAAACACACCACTCGTCCACCGACAGACCCTAAAAAGGTATGCTAGTTAACGAAGTATGTACGAGATCAGTACCGATCACACGGAATTCTCTCTCAGTAACTTTTAAGATAAGTTAATATTTATAATAACCAGCGTCCTTGATTCTAATAATTTCTGTGGCAAACGGAAATTTGACAAAGAGGAGTTCTCACTGATTCCCTTGCTGATGTTTTACATATGTTACATCGATTTAGTATGCTTGTCGTTCAAGAAAATTCCATTCAATAACCCTTTTCTACCAAAAACCTGTGTTTTGGTAACTGTGGTGTCAAAAAATAAACAGAATATGAAATTCATGTCCCCAATTTACTTCTTTAAAAGTATTTGGCATGAACGAACACTGTGAAAGTTATATAAACTTTGTTACCACGATACTTGATTTTACCAATGATAATTAAGATATATTTTAAATGTTCAACTGATAGAACAGCGAAAAAATCTTCGCATCATGAAAAGAAATTTTTCACAGGCATCAATGTTAAGGGATTGGTGAATTACCCATTTTTGTTATTCCAATTGAATCTCGAATCTAATCGTGTCTCACTCTATAACTTTGGATGAATAGATAGTATAGTAGAAACCAATGATTGTATGTACATTTGGTGAAGTTGCATTAGATGAATGAAGAATTAGCTTCACATAATGATTGTATGTAAATTAAGGCAAGCCGCGCTAGATGAATGACGAATTTGCTTCAAGTAATAATTGTATGTAAATTAAGGCATGTCGCGTTAGATGAATGAAGAAATAGTTTCACGCAATAAGTATTTGTAAATTAAGGCAAGTCGCGTTAGATGAATGAAGAATTAGCTTCAAGCAATAATTGTGTGTAAATTAAGGCAAGATGCGTTAGATGAATGAAGAATTTGCTTCACGCATAATTGTATGTAAATTAGGGCAAGTCGCGTTAGATGAATGAAGAATTTGCTTCACGCATAATTGTATGTAAATTAGTGCAAGTCACGTTAGATGAATGAAGAATTAGCTTCACGTAATAATTGTATGTAAATTAAGGCAAGCCGCGCTAGATTACTGACGAAATTGCTTCACGTAATAATTGTATGCAAATTAAGGCAGGTTGCGTTAGATGAATGAAGAATTTGCTTCACGCATAATTGTATGTAAATTAGGGCAAGTCACGTTAGATAAATGAAGAATTTGCTTCACGCATAATTGTATGTAAATTAGGGCAAGTCGCGTTAGATGAATGGAGAATTAGCTTCACGTAATAATTGTATGTAAATAAAGGCAAGATGCGTTAGATGAATGAAGAATTAGCTCCACGTAATACTTGTATGTAAATTAAGGCAAGATGCGTTAGATGAATGAAGAATTAGCTTCACGTAATAATTGTATGTAAATTAAGGCAAGATGCGTTAGATGAATGAAGAATTAGCTTCACGTTATAATTGTATGTAAATTAAGGCGTGTCGCGTTAGATGAATGAAGAATTAGCTTTACATAATAATTGTGTGTTAATTAAGGCAAGTCGCGCTAGTTGAATGAAGAATTATTAGCTTCACGTAATAATTGTATGTAAATTAAGGCAAGTCGCGTTAGATGAATGAAGAATTAGCTTCACGCACTAATTGTATGTAAATTAAGGCAAGTCGTGTTAGATGAATAAAAAAATTAGCTTCACGTAATAATTGTTTGTAAATTAAGGCAATTCGTGTTAGATGAATGAAGAATTAGCTTCACGTAATAATTGTGTGTAAATTAAGGCAAGTCGCGTTAGAGGGATGACGATTTAGCTTCGTGTAATAATTGTACGTAAATTAAGGAAAGTCGCGTTAGATGAATGAAGAATTAGCTTCATGTAATATTTGTATGTAAATTAAGGCAATTTGTGTTAGGTGTGTGAATAATTTGCATAAGGTCATAACTGTATGTAATTTAAGCGAAGTTGCATTAGATGAATGAACAATTAGCTTCACGGCATAATGATATGTAGATTAAGGCAAGTTGCGTTAGATGTATAAATAATTAACTTCACGTAATAATTGTATGTAAATTAAGCGAAGTGTGAAGTTGCGTTAGATGAATGAAGAATTTACTTCACGTAATAATTGTATGTAGATTAAGGCAAGTTGCGTTAGATGTATTAAGAATTAGCTTCACGGAATAATTGTAAGTGAATTAAGGCAAGTTGCGTTAGATGAATGAAGAATTAGCACCACGTAGCCTTTGTGCCTGAAGAGCAGTATGATTACCTTTATGTCGTGATCTGGTGGTATCTGGAATGCCAGTTCAATGGCAGCATTGGAATTCAATATGCATTACTTGGAGTAGAGCAATCAATATTTTCAACGTGCAACATCGGGACTACAGGCTGAACATATTGATTGGTCTACCCCACACATTTACTGAACAGCCATCCTATTTAATAACCTTATGACATATCATGTTCCTGGCCGGAAAATGTGCCACTCGGGTTGAAAGGGTTAATAGGTTTTTAACTATTCTATACTTAATCGGGAATTATGAAATTTTATGATCACATGCAATCAAATATAATCACTAACTAGAACTGGGGCGGTTTTTCGGTTAACTGGTTCAGTTCAAGTTTTTGTGGCAAACCGGAAAACTTAATCGCAAGATCTAACAAAATACGGCCGAAAAGTTTTATTGTGTTTGCGCTTTGAAAATAATCAAATAGGGATTTGTGAATCACACAATTATTTTTCGAATCGTATTTCGAATCAAATCCTGTCTCTGATATCGATGTCGAACCGAATTTTAATAGACAAGTCATTTCATATTGCACCAAACGGAAGTTACTGTACACCGTGATGGCACTTACAAGAGTGACTTACACCTTAAATACCGATAAATACATATTATCTGTAGCACTATCGCTAAAACAGCTAGCCCTTCGTTCCATAGTTTTAGATTTTGAGGGCTTAATTTGTTCTTCTTAAGAACGTGAATAGTAACAAGTTAAGCCTTCAAAAACTAAAACTATGGATAATGTTCTTGGCAAATTTCACCACTTACCTAACAATTAGCCTTTGTCAATTACTCAATTAAATATGAAATTGAATTGAGCGTACAGTTAAAACTAGAAGTCCTGTCACGGACTATGCGCTTATCTAGGCTTAATTGTGCGTATGAATTGCGCGCAATTGTCATATCGAATGGCATCCAAAGCACGGCAGGTTCTCCGGGTTACTCATAGAAAACGCAGGCAATGTTTCTGCCAATGGACCTCCGGGTACCCGGAGGTCCATTGGCTGAAACATTGCTTGTGCACAGGCCATATGTACAGAATTTGATAGCCTTACCATGGTCATAACGCGTAGATTAACGCTCCGATCGACGTGCTATTTGTGCGCATTTCATGACAAGACTTCTAGTTTTAACTGCACATGAATGAATTGTCTAATGTCAATTTTATCCAATTTGTGTTGGAAATGTAACAAATTGAAGTTAGTACGAGAGATTCGAAAAAATCGAATCTTGAGACTGATTCGGGATCGACTCGAAGCAGACGTATGGTATCGATATCGAATCGAATCTCGAATGTTCGCAGCACCCTAATGGAAGTGTGTCCTCCAAGGAGATCGGTGCTTGTGAGACGTCGGAATACTAAAAACTTCAGAAAATTATGTTTCATTGAACGTTGTTTATTTACGGCAACAATCCTCGCCCACACCCCCCTGATGACCACAAAAGAGGCAGTACTTGGTATACATTTATGTATGAGACCAATGGACGTTCCAGCAATCTAGTTGTCTGAGATCAGTAATGCAGATCCCGGTCGATGGAACATGCGTATTTTCACAATCAGCCGTTAAATGGATCGAAGTTAATAAAAATAACAGGGCTCATGGATGGGAAGTAAACGACGATACGGTAGAATCCTATCGGGTAAAGACATTCTACTTAATTTAGATTCAATTGTGTACGCAAAGTATATTTGGTTATAATTCATGACATTCTTGGCTCTCAGTTACGATTGACAGCATGTGAAGAAATCGCAGCGTTGGCTTCAAAAACGTAAGCATTACGCACCGGAGGCATGCAGAATGCAAATCACATCTGCACTGAAATTCAATAACAGTACTCTGTTAGGAATGATACATTCGTTCAAAACACCCCCACCCAATTCCCCACCCCAAACAGTCTACTTACTTAGACTCATTCGACTCCGCAGCGCCTATGTGTCACATATAATATCCAAAATAGGTCAAGCCAAAATGTACTTGGCATGTCCTCTTAAACCGCTCGATGTTCATCCATCACAGATAAAATATGAAGTTTTTTTTTATTTATATTATCAGAAACTGCCTTCCGGATTGGTTGAACCACACGAGGCTGCCAAAGCAAACATGTCGCAGAATAGATATCGTGGTGTATACGCCTGTAAGTACATTATTTTCTGTGTTTTCTAATCTAAAAATTAAGTTAAAATATGTTTTCGTATTTTTATTACACGCCTGTTCTATGTAATCCCCATCTACAGCAACACTAAGCCGTGCGGAAAATGAAAACCTGTTCCGCACATATGTGCGGAATGGAAATCCGTGACGGACTATTTTTAAACAGAAGCGAAATCTCAGTGGAATTTTCTACAAATCATGCAACACAATTACAACTTGAATCGCTAGCGATAGCCCAAAATCCTCCCCTGAGTACCAATGTGTTATATGTGCCGGAAGGCACATAGAACACATTGGAACTCAGGGGACGAAATAGTAACACGGGTTCCCCTCGCAAATGTGATTGGCGATAAAATGTGTTGTCAGCGTTGATAGTTGTCAAATGATTTGCTGAGTGTCCTAATAATTGTTTTATAGATGTGAAGGTGTGTAATAAACACAGCACGACCCACGCGTGTGAATGGGTTAAACGATATGGCGCTTATGCCATAGCAGAAGGATAAAACTCGAGGCCTGCGGCCTCTCTTTCTATCCTTCCGTACAGGCATTCGTGCATTATCGAACCCATTCACACGCGTGTGTCGTTCTGTATATATCATGAACAAAATAATAAGAAAAAATAAAAACCTACTATTAGATTTCATAAATATGGATGTAAGAAAAGCCACAGTTTTGGAAGAGTACCTGTACATTGATGACGCATTTCGCGTCACTGTTGTTCAAGGTGGGGTCGCGGTCGTTGGAGGTTAAACGAAAAACATGGCAAGACAATGAAAAGTGCCAAATGTGTAATTTAACCCTTTACCTAACGTAACAGCCAAAACCGGCCAGCGCTATTCTCAAAAATCGCCAATTAATTTTCACTATTTTTTTCATTTTTTGTCTCAAAAACATAGGTTATGACCCCTCGTTGGAACGAGCTCGTCGAGCTCGTTCCAACGAGGGGTCATAACCTATGTTTTTGAGACAAAAAATAAAAAAAATTAGTTATTCAAGAATTATTTTTGCAAGTGTCGTCTGCTTTTCAGGTTAGGTAAAGGGTTAAGCGTATTAACCCTAAAACACTTTCTATTAGAATGTCCAGAATAACAGTCTAACAAATGAGATTCACCAGGACTATGATGGGAAGTGGGATGGGGGAATGAATGACATGTGGTTATTGGGTGACACAAAGGAGAGGGTTAGTATGCTTATCAGAGAGATTGGGAAGAATGGTGTACGGATGTCATCAACCAGTTCGCCTCGGGGTGTTGGAAGGGAAGAAGAGGCATGATGATAAGAAGGCATTTGGGAGAACAGGGAAAATCAGGGCCTTCTCACGTGAGAACCGCGACAAATTAGCGGCCTGCCAAAGTATGATAATAATAATAACAATGCAATGTTAACGTATTGAATCCACCACAGTGCTCCATGACTTACCTTAGTATTGTTATTATTATTATTATTATTATTATTATTATTATTATTAATATTATTATTATTATTATTATTATTATTATTATTATTATTATTATTTTTGTTAAGCGTAACCTTGGCAATTTGTTGGCTGCGGTATTTACGTGAATACGGAGTTAATGCGCAAAACTGTCATAAGATGATCTCAGGCAACGAATCTTGCGTAAGTACATTGATGAGTGCAGGCCATGAAGTCATTTAACCCTTTACCCAACGAATCGGTCGCATCCGCCCGCGTAATATGCAAATTCAGCAGTTGAAAAAATATTATTTTTCAAAAAATTTCAACAAAACCATATCATGTGACCCCTCGTTGGAACGAGCTCGTCGAGCTCGTTCCAACGAGGGGTCACATGATATGGTTTTGTTGAAAGTTTTTGAAAAATTTAAAAAAAATGCTATTTAAATAATAAATGTTGATATCGTCTGCGTTGGGTAAAGGGTTAAAGAAATCAGGAATTGGTTTCTGTAAGCAGCATTTTACACTTACGATGCCGAAAGCGACAATTGTCACCAACCTTTGATGATTATCTTTTACGTTCTGGTATGCGCAGATCTAACCTACCATCAGATTATTTATTAATCAGATGATAGAGTTTCATGTATTTCATAAATCTTATTAAACGTCCTCGCATAAAGGCGTACATAGAGGTCACTTTTGGCTAAAGTGTGCATGGCAGTAAAAGAGTTAAAAATTTTCATACAGGAATCAAATAAAAAAAAATCAAGAAAACAAAAATAACTTCTGTGCACACTAATTGTCGTGTTCTATAGAGGATTTAGAAATGGATATTGATTAAATCAGGACTACAGTGTTGTGGACTGTGCTTGAAGAGTATCGTACAAAAAAACGCAATGATTTGCAAAAATAACCACTGAAATACTGCACTAAGTGATCTCCCCTCGTATGTTTAAACTTTTATCGATCCCAGGTCAATATGCCTGATATTCAAGTGTGACCTACTTTCAAAATTTCGATCCGGTCCAATTTAAAAAATGTTGACCACGTCAAATTTTGGAACAATTAAATTTATCTATGAACTTTAAGTAAGAATGCATTAAAGGCTCAAATTGGTGATTACCAATATCTCTGAAACATTTCATCAATAACCACAGTGTAACTTCAAAGACACATGTTTTGAACCTCTAACGAATTTTAACTTAATTTCCAAAGGCTCCAAGTTCATAATTTCATGCTATGCTTGGGATATCTGTATGACCAGCTTTCAAAGTTTATAGCTCTGTCTATTTGTTAGGCCTAGATTACATCACGATCAAAAGAGAGGACAGGTGACAAGAAACGAATGTGGGCTACTTTAAAAATTTGGCTCAGCCCACTTTTCTGACATCTTGGTGGCCTCAACGACTTTTCAATGACGTATTCGTGGCCTCAGTGACCTTGACCCATATTTTTAATCTACGCCAAGCTTCGACATATTTGGTCTTGGTCCCGGGTCCATGGGTTGAAACGTGCTTGAGATATGTGTGACCTACTTTCAAAAGTTTTAGCCCCGCCCTATTTTTTAGTGTGAGAATAGATGTACATGTATGGAGTTCGCAAATGCATTTAGGGCTCACACGGTACAAATTTCATTAATTCTGAAAAATGCTCCCAATGACCCCGGGTCACCTCAATGACCTTAGACTCACACAATAAACGAGGCAATTACTCCGTCGGGAGCTACCATCTAGACCCTGCACCCTTGGCGCCACATCTGCTGATGTAATGTCAGCACATATCGTCATCTGAGTTCCAATGTAGTCTAGGTTCCAGTACATACAGTTAACACTAGAAGTCCTGTCACGAACAGTGCGCTTATCATGGCTTAATTGCGCGTAGGAATTGTGCGCAATTGCCATATCGAATGGCATCCAAAGCGCGGCAGGTTTTCCTGGTTACTCATAGCAAACACGCAATGTTTCTGTCAATGGACCTCCTGGTTACCCGGAGGTCCATTGGCTGAAATATTGCTTGTGCACAGGCCATATGAACAGACTTTGATAGCCTTACTATGGTCATTACGCGTGGATTAACGCAGATCAACGTACTATTTGTGCGCATATCATGACAGGACTTCTAGTTTTAACTGTACATTATGTGTAAAGCAATTTTTAATCAAAATAAATAGAAAATGTTGAAAACGGTGAAATAACCAGAAAGTGAAAATTACATTGTAACTTTGATTTAGCCGAATTATTCAGGAATTAACTGTAGGTAAATAGATGTTACTCTTTGTGTGTTATTGGTGGATGTAAATCAGACTTCATCATATTGAATCCAATTCTGAAAATTTGACTCTATGTCATTTAATATTAGGCATGCTAATTTTGAATTTTTTACTTGTTAAAATTTAAATGTATGTTTATTCCGCAAATTTTCTACTGTCGTGTTGCAAACTTATTTTCGTTAAATCGCTAACGCATGTATAGAACACATTAGAATTCAAGTGATGATATATTATATTGATACAACGGACCGCGATTCGAAAGTTGTGTGTTCACCCCAACAAAAACGAATCTCTAACCGACAGTGTATGATTAAGTGAGAAGCTCTACGTGATGAGTCGCCGTGTTAGTTTTGGAACACTCCACATTCAAGTTTTTGTGGATATTTCATGGACTGTACTTGCAATGAGTATATTATCGACGAGGCTTGCACTGGCGGTCTTGAATGTAAATAGTTTACGAGCCGATCTCTCCTTGCACAAGAAGAATCAACAAAACATACAAGTAACCACTGGAATCATAGTAAACGTTCAAACGTTGGTGTTATCTGTACAAATGGCCGATGCAAACAATAAGTACGCATTACGTCGCCTGAGTGGTGGAATGCCCAATGTCCCACAGGGAACATAGGACATTCTAGAACTCAGCCGACGGTTAGTTTAATAATTACCGGTCATTATGAGAACAATAACTGAACATTGTTTAAACAATATATTGTTACTGTTCTAACAATGCCCACTCGCCAGAAACAGTATCCAGCTACGTTAAAACAGAAAAGGAGAACAATGTTGTAAACAATACAAACTATCATTTTGTTGTTGTTTTTTGGGGTTTAACCGCACTTTCCACGGCCAGGGGTACATTGTATCGGACAGTTTTACGGGTGGGGGAGGCCGAAGTGCCTGGATGGAACCACCGAACAACGGCTAGCAATACACAGACTGCCCAACATACTAACTCCACGCAAGCAGAGTTTGTTTTGGTTGAAGACAAGTGCACCATCAAAGTGCAGTATGCCTTAGTACACAGCGCCTCATTGACCCACGTGGAAGTTGGTACCAAGTAGCTTGTCAAAGGATACAACGCAGTAACCCCTGGAGGAGATCGAACTGTGGAATTTTCGTTTTGAGTTTTAATGCCGTTACCACTGAGCCACCGCGCTCGTTTACAAAGTATCAAAGTGACTGAAGTTTTACGATCATCGTGTATTCAAACAGAACATATCATTCCATCAAACAGTAAATCAACGATCAAACGTTTTACGTGTAAAGCTTTAATTTCCACCATGCGATAAAATTATTTCATTTTTTTTGCATCAAAACATAAATTTAATGTAAAATGGGTTTTAAATCACACAAAATACCATTATTTGCCTGAATATTAAGTGTCATATATTATCCTTTACTGACTCACCGGAAAGTGAAACAGAGTTTGTTTACATTGGTAAACAAGTTATGTTTTATTGGTAAAATAGGATCCAGTCACCAATGTCTGTGGTGGAAGTCCTAAAACTGGGCAACATGGGTATAAATTATTGATTAAACTTGGATTTATCTATCTTGTTTATGTTTATTATGTTGGGCTTACTACTAGAGCTGTAGATTTTTAAATTTCTTGTTCGGTTTCGGTTTTGGTTTTTCAGGTGGAGTAAAACCTCGGTTCGGTTCGGTTTTCGGTTTGTTCATGAGGCCAAATAAAATTCAATAAAACTCATTCTTCAGTCATAACTGAATGGGAGTGAAATTAAGTGAAACTCAATGAATGCCCGAAGTAAGCTATAATACACTAAGAGTCAGGAAGGCCAATATAATAATTACCTAAATATACAGAACTTTTATTGTGCTTGGCCATTTTTCGAGGTCTGACACCTACACGCAACATGAGGAAAGATGAAAACACAACTAAACTGAAATGTCGGAAATTTACAGAATGTAGCCTTCCCAGAGTAGTGAGAGTACCCAGACACTGCCATTGGCAGTGTCTGGGTACTCTCACTAGTCTGGGATGGCTACATTCTGTGAATTTCTGCAGCAAGAGTGTATTTAAGAAAAAACGAAAAACCTCAGATTACGGGATGTCGACGGTTTCGGTTTCGTTTTTTTTTTAAAAACTAAAAACCTCGGTTCGGTTTCGGTTAATCTACAGCTCTACTTACTACAGCACGGCCGTCGTGGACTGGTCACTTTCCACACGTGGACAATATTTCAACGGACGCAATAATATTGAATTCCAAACACTAATTACAGAAATGATAATCAAAAATTTAATTACCCTGTGCTAATGATATGTATTACCCGGTAGATGCATGCGTGGACTTCAATTCCCACGCGTGGATTACGATCAGTCCACGGAAACTGTATTGTATGAGCCAGTATGAAGAATTATGTGACCTTAAACACCAATAAATAAATACATCCTTTACCGAATGTATTATCACCTACAGCGCATATACGCATCACCCTATATACTCTAATGGAACCTTGTTTGAGGATAAAGTTTTTCTCATCAGAATGAATTTCAAATAGCTTTATTCTTATGTTACAGACGACCATTCAAGGGTTATTCTCTCACCAGTGAATGAAAATGGAAGTGATTACATCAATGCAAATTATATAGATGTATGTATTAAACGATACATGTTCCTTTGTTATATTCTATAATGACAATTTACAACATTAATACTAGCTTACCTCTTTCGTATTTGATACCGCCTTTTCGGTCTTTGTTGGAAACAGTGGAATTGATGTCTGCACACATGTTGCCACGACTACAATAATATAAATGACGAGGGTTTTGGTTGTTTCAGATTTCCTTAAATACCAGCAGCTGCTCTAAATTAAATTATAAGAATTGGAATTAATTATATGTTAGTTTTCTGGAGTACGAGTGTGTTCTAAGCTTTGTATGAAGTGTAATACTCTTCATTCAACGTAACCCTATCTCTGTCACCACGACCGATTCTGTCTGTTTCTACGGCTTTCTCTTCCTCATTCAGTGTACGCCTCTGCTTCTGTCCCTCCCTATGCCTATCTGTCTTCCTTTGCCCTATCTATCTGCATGTTTTGTTTTTTCTCTCTCCATCTCTCTCTCTCTCTCTCTCTCTCTCTCTCTCTCTATCTCTCTCCCTCTTTTTGAGAGAGACACACACAGATAGAGTGAGAGACAGTGATAATTCCATACAAATCAAAGTTCTACCAACTGTAAACAACAGAAGAAGAAATGGCACCTACGAAAGCATAAACGGAAGAGGAGAATGAAGAAGAAGAGATAGAGAGAAGGGAGAAACACGCCAGAGGGTCAGTAACAGACAAAGGGTGTTCGAGTCGACCACAGTGACAGAGATAGAGCAAACACGCCGCCAAGATAACCCCACATTCGTATTTTGTCAATGTTCCTCTCAAAAACATAGCTTATGCTCCTCCTCAATGAAGGGCCAAAAGTTCTGTTTTAAATACAAAATAAGGTAAATATTTAGTTATTAAATAAATGTTGTGTGCTATTTTTTTAGGTAGCCTGTTAATAGAAAATACGAAAATATTAGTTCATTTCTCCTTCCGATACCAACTCACTCGCACTGTTATGGCATTCATGTAGACTTCTGAAGTCATTTACGTATTAGACATGTCGCGAACGTTATTCTACGTATTGAGCCGATTCTGATAATTATATGATAAAGTAATTACCATCAATTGGCTCATCACGGAAAATATCGTTCGCAACAGGTCCAATACAGGAATAGAGGAAAGGACACAAAGTGTTTTTGTTTCACCTTTTTGGTTGTTGTTACTGCGAAGGATACAACTATTTGCAATGCGTTTTTTAAAGCTGATTTGACAATATTGTTTTTTCTACTGATAGGATATTTATTAAAACTATGCCATGTTGATGTAAATGGTTTGCTGCAAACCGGCATAATAAATAAACAGTAAAAACACCCATTGAGAGGATTCTATTCGTCCCTCATGACATACGATAACTAGAGCTGTAGGTTAACCGAAACCGAACCGAGGTTTTAAGTCTTTTTTAAAAACCGAAACCGAAACCGTCGACATCTCATAATCTAAGGTTTTTCGTTTTTTATTAAATACTCTCTTGCTGCAGAAATTCACAGAATGTAGCCATCCCAGAGTAGTGAGAGTACCCAGACACTGCCAATGGCAGTGTCTGGATACTCTCACTACTCTGGGAAGGCTACATTCTGTGAATTTCCGACATTTCAGTTGAGTTGTGTTTGCAGCTTTCCTCAAGTTGCGTGTAGGTGTCAGACCTCGAAAAATGGCCAAGCACAATAAAAGTTCTGTATATTTAGGTAATTATTATATTGGCCTTCCTGATTCTTCATGTATTATAGCTTATTTCGGGCATTCATTGAGTTTCACTCAATTTCACTGCCATTCAGTTATGACATAAGAATGAGTTTTATTGAATTTTATTTGGCCTCATGAACAAACCGAAAACCGAACCGAACCGAGGTTTTATTCCACCTGAAAAACCAGAACCGAAACCGAACAAGAAATTTAAAAACCTACAGCTCTACCGTTAACTGGTTGAGGACTAGATTATTTTTTTTATTGAGAGGTTTACATTCGTCCCTCATGACATCCATTAACAGGTTGAGAGCTAGATTATTTTTTTCATTGAGAGGATTCCATTCGTCCCTCATGACATCCGTTAACTTGTTGAGGGCTAGATTATTTTTAGTGGTCTGAATTTATCATTCAAAATTTTAAAAGAACACATTTGTTTAAATAAAATATTATTCGCGTTTGATTTAATTTGATAGATGAGCAAGGAAAACGTTTACTTTTGGTTGTTTACTTTTGGTGTAATACCCTATTTTTTGAAAGTCCAGATAGCAGCTTCTAGCGCTCAACCAATTAAAAGAACCACGGGTTATCTGGAAGTCTTACCATTTGAAAACTATGTTGGTGATTTGAAGCATCTTTTCAACAATCACCGTTTTTTTTTAAAAAATGAAAAGTTTATTGTTGTGTTTTTATGGTAGATGTGTCGGTACTGGGTAATGTGTCAGCCACCGATTGAATCTCCACTCCACAACATGTCTCCACATAATCCTGAAGACAAATTGCAAACCCATTGTCTTCTTTCGAGGAGTCGTCGAAAACAAAGGAAATTCCCGTGGGAAAGCAACCCTGTTATCAAGGTTTTCTCAAAATCCGTTCTACAGTCCGTACTCCAGTCCAAAATTCCTCGCCCTCACAGACATCTAGATACACCACATACACTATCCATTTCCATGCCTTGTCCTGTTACCTCGTGGATCCAAGTGTATTCACAAAACTACAATTTGACCTTTTAGACTACGTATAATATTGCAGAACGACCAATAACGACCATAACGTTTCGATCACGTTTTTGAAAAAGACATTATGACCTCAGGCTGCACACTGAGTTTAACAGAACTGCAAAAATTTACATTTTATAAATAGAAAATTATGTTTATCACCTAACGAGTAATATAACCTTTTAGCCAACGTAATGACTAAAGCTGGCCAGCATTGTTTACAAAAAATCGTCAGCCAAATTTTGATTTTTTTTTCAGTTATTACTTTAAAACTGTCTGCTTGAAGCGGCCTCATAAATCCATTCTAATGAAGGGTCATAAGCTATGTTTCTGAGACACAAAAGGAAAATCTTTAGTTATTGGGGAAATGCTTTCTGGAAATGTCGTCTATCATCTGTATATGGTAGACGGTTAATAAAAATTAACCCTTTACCTAACATGAAAAGCAGACCACACCATCTTGAAAAACTAATTGTTTTCATTTTTGTCTAAAAACATAGGTTATGACCCTTCAATGGAACGAATTCGTTCCAACGAGGGGTCACAACCTATGTTTTTGAGAAAAAAAAAGAAAAAAATATGAAAATTAATTCGCGATTTTTGAGAATATCGCTGGTCGGCTTTAGCCGTTATGTTGAGTAAAGAAAGGGTAAAAGAAGATTAGTTCTACTTCCGAAACCAACTCACTCATAATGTTGATACGTCGACGTTAACATTATACACCATTCACTGTTTTTTGTAATAAACTCTTTGAAGGTGATTAAGCGAGATCTTATTATAGAACATGATATTAACAGTGTTGAGGTGGTCATGATTAGCGGAAATATTTGGCCATAAACGTCCAAAAATAATGAATAGCAGTGTTGACTGTAAATGTGTTCCGTTAGATCTTCGAGGCTACCCCAAACGTGTCAGGGTTGTCTTTAGAATGAGTGGCTTATCAGAGAATTAACCAAACAAACACTAATTTTATATTCTTCACAATTTTGTAGGGATATGGTAGATGTCACGAATATATTGCAAGTCAGGGTAAGTATATGTTATACATATCACAATAGACGCGTTTTACAATATGATCAGCATTACAATATATCTTACCTCCTACAAGTACCTGGGAATTTAATTGGTTCAAAGACGTCACATGCAGACTGCATATAA
Source organism: Pictodentalium vernedei (assembly GCA_031216915.1). NCBI lineage: Eukaryota > Metazoa > Mollusca > Scaphopoda > Dentaliida > Dentaliidae > Pictodentalium > Pictodentalium vernedei. The sequence continues at coordinate 457,682,623 of CM062291.1, forward strand.
AACCATATAGTGCCTGTCAACATCAATATACGCTGACAGCTATGGGTAATCTCCCATTTGTTCGTTGATTATTCAAAATGGCGACAGCCGATAAACGCTTCAAGTTGAAAGTTTGAGTGTTGGAAGCCCATATTTGGTCTGAAGTGCTGGTTAGGCAACTTAAAAGGCTTCATATTCTGTGGATGTGTGTCATGTTACCTTCGAAATGAAACTGTTTGGCATGTATGCCTGTAGGCACTCTCCCATATATTGTAACAAGGCAAGACACGTGAACACTTTGTGAGAATTCTCTCATTTAATTTTGATCGCTGTTCTTATTAGTTCTGTGCATCGATGCAGCAGTCGGTAAGATATATTCGTTACACAGTTTGTTGGTGGCCTAATATGGTATATATGGTGTCAGTCCAATATGGAATTAACTGACTCAATATATACCATACCAGGCCACCAACAAACTGTGTAACTAAAAATATACATTGTTTGTCTTCCAGTTGATGCATTTTGTGAGATTTCTCACAATTATATTATGTCTGTAAAACATAAATACACAGAGTATCGTTCAAAATTGTCTTTACCTGCAATAGAATTCCAAAATATAATTTGGATAATTTAAGTTTCTAGGTAGGTATACGTAACTACATATTGGTTTTGTGTATTCGTATAGGCCTTGGACGTATTGATTTGTATTTTTGTCGTTAAACTCCAATAAAATAAACAAAGATTACGTAATTTTATCTTACAACAGGAACATATTTCCCCAAATAGAGGTAAAGCCAACTAGACCAAAAACATGTTTGCATTGATGGTAGCAACTGCACGTGTGTTCATTCGATTTAGACAGAAAACATGTTTACCGACACTCATTTGGCATCAAGTTGTTGCACATGTCGAGTCCACCGTTTTGAACAACAGTAATTAAATGATAAATGCATCACCAGTTCGAGAAAATAAATTAGACAGGATGATACGCGTTAAACATGAAAAATAAAAAAATAAACACGCATCTGAACTACTACTGTAAACTTCAGCGGTTATAGTAAAAGTAGAATAATGAATGAGGATTACGTGAAACGCAGCGCAAGAACGCAATACCATGACGTCTTGGTCTCCATTCATAAAACAAGCACTGCATGGACACTTGTCAATATAGTCGTCGTTAAAAACTGGTCCTAATCACTTCATTATGCGAACATATCAAGAAAGGAATGAATATTGTAAGATTAATTATTTTTACGACAGGTGGGTTTCCGAGTGGTGAATTGAAGACTCGTCCGCGCCTCTGGTTCATAGGTCAACTTTTTCTAACGAACTCGTCGATATATCCCCAGATATGATGTCTCGACTTCAATACACCATCTTAGAAATCACATGATGGTAATAACCCATATGTTTGTTTCATATAGAGTGACGTGATGTGTTCATACGTCGTAGTCTGAGTTCTATAACTTTTCTTACTAGGAACAACTGAAAAGAATATTAGAGATTTCTGGTTGATGATATGGCAACAGAAATGTTCGACAATTGTAATGCTCACAAATCTTGTTGAAATGGGCACGGTAAGAATTTCTGCGTATATAAAATTGTTTATATTATATTTATTTATTAATTTTCATTTATTTATTTATTTAATTACTTATTTTTTGTGTTTAACTCTTAATTCCTTCTATTTTGTTTTGCTTCAAAAATATTACTAAGTGCATTTTTCTTTCTTCTAGTTTGATGAATTTATCTTAACAATGTTTTTCTCTCGTTGTTGGACGCCCGTGAAGGCAGCCAACAATGATGAAGAAAAATTGTAAAATCGTCATAAGTTGTGCACATGTATATACAGTAGTTAATATCGTAAATATAATCCAAGTAGGTAACATATCTCTGTACAATGGCTAATCGTGACCACTACATGGATATAACGTCAAGTTCATCCGTTCGTTTATACCCATGATACCCATTTTAGAGGGAATCTACTCAGGCGTTGATAACCCATTTTATCAGTAAAATAGAGCTTGTTTACCACATCAAACAATCACTGCTCCACTTCTCGTTGTTTTGCACATGGAAGAGAACATTGCTATATTGTTTACAATTGTGCAACACTATTAACTCGGGAAGCCTTATTTCAAAGCAATTACAGATATTGTAGGTTTCGAGTGGTCAAGAGCACTGTTTGTATAAATGTACTGGATACTTCTAAGTTGATGTCACTCCACCATAACCATTTGTGGTTACTTTTTCAGTACTTATAACTACTTTGTTTGATATCTCTGACTAGACATATGTGACCTTAAACACCAATAAATAAATAAATAAATCTCTGACTAGACATATTCCTTGTTGGGTAGCGCATTCCATAAACATGTTTATTACACGCCTGTTCTTGATATCCTCATCTACAGCAACACTAAACGAAAACGAAAATGAAAATTCCTTCCACACTGAAATGTTCTACAAATCGTGCACCACAATTACAATTTGAATCTCAAGCGATGGCTAAACATAGTAACACGGGTTCCCCTCGCATATTTGGTTGGCGATAAAATGCGTTTTTTTTTGTTGACAGTTCGTCCCCTTGCTGTGTGTCCTTCTAATAATTGTTCTCATAGACGTGAAGGCGTGTGGCAAACACAGAACGACACATACGTGTGAATGGGTGAATTGATATGTCACGAGGGCGAGCGCGGAAGGATAAAACGAGAGGACCACAGGCCCTCGTGCCAACTCGATTAACCCATTCACAGACGTGTGTCATTCTGTGAATAAACCAGGTAGCATATTTTGAAGTTCTGAACAGACAAATTTTTTTCCCAGTGAATTATTATTGTAGGACAAAAAAACACCATTGAACATAATTCCAAAAGGACACAATCCCCTCAAATAATTCCCTGAGGACTTAATCCCCTCACTTTAATTTTCAGAGGCAGAAATAATCTCCTCTCTTTGGAACACAATAAAATTTGCATTAATTTAATAATTTAATGTTAAATAATTAAATTTCATATAAAATCGCGATAAATTTCAAATTCCTTTTATATTTATTTGTGTTTTAGGGTCACATATTTCTGCACAATGGCTAATCATGACCGCGACAGTTTTACGGGTGGAGGAAGCCGCAGTATCCGAAGAGAACCACCGAGTAGCGGCGAGCAACTGTCAGCTCCCCAACATACTAACTCCACACAAGCAAGGTTAACATTGGTTGAAGGCAAGAGCGCCATCGACGTGCAGTAAGCCTTGGAACACCACTCCACCGTGCTCCCACGTGGGCAATGAGGGTGAAGTGTCTTGCCCAAGGACACAACGCGGTTCCCGCAGGTGGGATTCGAATCGAAGACCTCTCGGCTTGCAGCCTGCACAACCTGCTGGTATTGTAAGGTAAACTGTTAACCCTGTACCCAACGTAACGGACAAAACCGGCCGGCGGTATTCTCAAAAATTGCCTATTAATTTTCATTATAACGCTCAGGCGAAAACACTATGTTCGCATCATTTTAAATGTGGCATTCCAGTATCTTTTGTCAAGTATAGCCTTTCAGACAGCCTTTTTCTGATCCGTAAACAGGGGGTCATGCAACAAATAAGAGAAAAACTAACAGAAAGGGAAGTGCTAATCATATTTCTGAGGGAATTCCCAACAAAACACACCAATACTCAAATGACTTTTTAGGTCCAAAAAGTCCTCAAATCATTCATCTGGAACATTCAACAGTAATGCAAGATGTCAGTAGAATGCTTCAGATGTTTATTGAAACAATATATTTTCCCAAGCCTGCTCTGTTTTGGGGATTACATAATTTCCGAGTGCAACTTTTCGAGGCAGGTAAACCTAATTAAAATATTTAAAACAGTTATACCTAGGAGCCACCCCTACAAAAGATGTATTGACTTCTTCCATGTGATGAAAGACTCTTTTCTGCAATAGAATTCAACTTTTGGCTTCTGTCGAATCAAAACCATGGGAAATTTGTTCTTTTGAAGAGAAATGTCCAATGTGTGTCAAATGAGCTTAAAACGGGTATTGCCTCCGACAGAATTCCTACTCTGTTACCTAATGGGTAAGCTTGGAGGGATAACAATTCACAGCTTTCTTTGAAAACTACCACAATTCCAAACTAAAACTAAAATCTGCATCAGCACAGAATAACTTTTGACAAAATTTATTTTAATTAACCATACAGCAAGATAAATAGTGCCCCACCCCATGAAACAATGTATCAATTCTGTTTCAAAATTGGTAGTGCATGACTTATAATTCCTCTAAATTTGGGAGAATCAATTTTGGAGTCTTGCGAAACTCGTTGTGAAAAATGAGACCTGCTATGAGTGCCCCGGGATCCGATGAGGCCAGTATGGTAGAACCCCTGCTGTATACTAACACATGCTACCCTTTACCCAATACAGCTTCTTAATTTTTAAAACACCAACTACTGATTTTTAAATAAAACAAGAGTCCCCTCAGGGGCCTTAATCGCTCACCTGACAAAGTGGTTCAGAGATATAATTTGGATCACATTCAGTTAGTCATGGTTTATCAACACTACATAGGAATGATGTTATGAAATTATTTATAATTCTAGTGTCCATGTCAGATGATTATTAGCATAGGTCTTCCTGATTGCAATTCTATCAGCTGTAGACATATACTGCCAAACTTCCAAGGGTTGTTGTGTCACTGCAGCTTGGAAGGAAAATTTATGGAAACACTCTAAGGAAAGTATTTGGACATTAATGAACAACTTTGAACCTAACCCGCCCCTGCCCAAATATTAAGCCAGGGACTCGAAATGAACAAACTCACATCTGCCCCCCCCCCCCCCCACACACACACACACCCCTCCTCCGCGATACAGAATATGAAAGGATTCTGCCTGGCAGATCTGAAGACGAAGATTTTAAAAGAAATGTCCTCCTATTGTATTAAGTTATATTTCATCTCCAACAAGGAGCCCAAATATTAACCCTGAGACCCGACTTGAAGAAACTTCAATTTTATCCCACTTGAGATGTTGTATGACAGTATCGTGGATGGAGGATCTGAAGAAGATTTATTAATGAAATATCCTCATATTGCACTAAGTTAAAATTCGGGCTCCCATAGGGAGCACAGATTTTAACCTAGATACTCCATTTTAACAAACTTGAATCTGACCCCTCCAGAGATGTTGTATACCAAATATCAAAATATTCTAATTCATTCTTCTGGAGAAAAACACTTTTAAAGAAATTCTCTCCTCATATTGCACCAAGTTAAAATAATAACCCAATGACTCGATTTGAACAAACTTGAATGTGTCGACCCACCCCCTGTCCCCTCCCGTTCCTCTAGATGTTGTATACCAAATATGAAAGCATTCTGACTGGTGGATTTGAAGAAGATTGTTAAACAATAGATGAGATGAAGAGAGACCATGTAGATCTGTCCCGAGATGTTCAATATAATGCAGAGAGACTAGAGGAAGTCGAGACCGGCATTATTCCAGATCTTGAGACGAAAATGCAGAGTTTATTTTCTGAATCTGAATAAAAACGTTTGTTCTCAGAAATCCATGACAAAAATATAATCTGTTGATCTATGGAGTTCCCGAACTTTCTGATGAAGACCCATACAAAACAGTGGAAAACTTCTTTGTACAGGATCTCAAACTTGATAGTATATCAGCATCTGGTATTATTGATAGATCAGTAAACATCCACAGAATCCCAACCACCAATCATGGAAACCAGCAACCCGCCCCACCAAAACCGTTGATCATAAAGACAGGAACTGACAGGGACAAACAAACAATTTTGAAATGTGCTCCAAAATTATTCAAGACTCGGAAAAGTATAAGAACTGATTTGCCCTCACAGCTGAAACGAGAAAGAGGGAAACTGTCCAGTGTGGCTTTCAAACTTAGAAATGAAAAAGGCTACAGAACTAGAATAAGGGTAGTTGGGGTTAAGGTTATTTTAGAATTTAAAGAAACAGTCAATTCTAACTGGAAACAGTACACTCAATGAACATGACCAGCCCTCCCCCCCCCCCCAAGTTGTCATTCTAACACACTTATAACCCAAACAACCACCAGTCTGCCTGGTATGTAAATATCCAGAGAATATGGCCGGTTAGACACCTCCCCATCCAGTCATATAACCTGTACGCAACTAGAATTGATAAAGACACAGTATTTCCATACTAGCGTCAGAAAGAAGAAAAAAAAGAATAACTCTTCATAATACAACCACTTACACAAAACGCCCCCCCCCCCCCCCACACCCCCTCTAAAACATGATTTCCAAATGCAGTGAATGTGCTCAGCCACATAACGCCCCTCTTCCTATAAAACATGACTTACAAAATGCGGCGAATGCTCAATCATATAACTCCCCCCCCCCCCCACCCTCGGACTATGAGTTTGTACAGAACTAGAATCCCAAGGAAATCCCAACTCTGACGGTTTTCATCCATATAATTTTATCAACCACACAACTCCTTCTCTCTCTCGGGGTCCAAGCTTACGGTTGAGCTTAAAGGGTTATTTGTGGGCTCGGCTCTTGAGAGTGATAAGGGGGTTGACAGTTTTCAGGTGAATATATAACAACAAATAAATCCAATCTGAAAGAATGCACCCAATAGATATGACCAGACAAGTAGTACTCCCTCTTAGGCATGATTTTAAAAATGTTGTGAATATGTTCAGCCAAAAAACACACCCCCCCCCCCCCGCCCCACACAAACACGCACCTTAGCGATGAGTTTTTTACATAACTAGTATTCAAAGAAACCGCACTCTGCCTGGAAAGTATACGTCCAGTGAATATGTCCAGCTACTCAACCACTTCTCTCTCGCTCGAGGTCCGAGCTTACAATTGAGCTTAAAAGGTCAGCTGTGGGCCCGGCTCTCGAGAGTGATAAGCGGGTTGATAGTTGCCAGGTGAATATATACCAACAAATAAATCCGACCTGAAGGTATTATCCAGTGAAAATGACCAGTCATACAACACCCCCTCTTGTTCAGTATTTTAAATATTGTTCAGCCATATAACACCCCCCTTTCGACTATTAGTTTTTATACAACTCCATTTTAAACGAATGCAGTTCTCTCTGGAAAGTATACAATCAGTTAATATGACAAGTTATACAACTACTTCTCTCCCTCTCGAGGTCCGAGCTCACAGTTGAGCTTAAAAGGTCAATTGTGGGCTCGGCCCTCGATAGTGAAAAGTGGTTTGTAAGTTTTCAGGTGCAGGTGATTAAACACTAACAAATAAATCCCATCTGAAAGAAAACATCCAGTGAATATACCAGTCATACAACTGCCCACTCTCTGTCATGATTTTAAATGTAGAGAATATGTTCAGTTATATAACACCCCCACCTCAACAATGAGTTTTCACAACTAGTATTCAAAGAAACCCCACTCTTCCTGGAAAGTATACGTCCAGTGAATATGTCCAGCTACTCAACAACTTCTCTCTCTCGAGGCCCGAGCTTACAGTTGAGCTTAAACGGTCAGTTGTGGGCTCGGCTGTCGAGAATGATAAGTGGTTTGTAAGTTTTCAGGTGCAAGTGAATAAATACCTACAAATAAATCCCATCTGAATGAATATTTCCAGTGAATATACCAGCCATGCAACTCATCTGAAAGAATAACATCCAGTGAATATACCAGTCATACAACTGCCCACTTTTTGTCATGATTATAAATGCAGTGATTTTGTAAGTTTTCAGGTGCAAGTGAATAAATACCTACAAATAAATCCCATCTGAAAGAATATTTCCAGTGAATATACCAGCCATGCAACTCATCTGAAAGAATAACATCCAGTGAATATACTAGTCATACAACTGCCCACTTTTTGTCATGATTATAAATGCAGTGAAATTGTTCAGCCATATAACACCCCCACCTCAACAATGAGTTTTTCACAACTAGTATTCAAAGAAACCCCACTCTTCCTGGAAAGTATACGTCAGTGAATATGTCCAGCTTCTCAACAACTTCTCTCTCTCTCTCTCTCTCTCTCTCTCTCTCGAGGCCCGAGCTTACAATTGAGCTTAAAAGGTCAGTTGTGGGCTCGGCTCTCGAGAGTGATAAGTGGTTTGTAAGTTTTCAGGTGCAAGTGAATAAATACCTACAAATAAAACCCATCTGAAAGAATATTTCCAGTGAATATACCAGCCATGCAACTTCCCACTCCTAGTCAGGATTTAAATGCAGTAAGTATATTCAGCCATATAACACCCCCCCCACCCCCCCCCCCCCCAGCCATCTCAGTAATGAGTTTTATACAACTAGCATTCGAAGAAACCCCACTCTGTCTGGAAAGTATACGTTTAGTGAACATGCCCAGCTACCCAACTCCTTCTCTCTCGCGAGGCCCGAGTTTACAGATGAGCTTTAAGGGTCAATTGTGGGCTGGGCTACTCAATTTGGGCTACTTGGGCTTAGAGGGTCAATTGTGGGCTCGCCCCCCGAGAGTGATAAGTGGTTCGTAAGATTTCAGGTGCAGGTGAATAAATACCAACAAATAAATCCCATCCCACCTGAAAGAAAATATCCAGTGAATACACCAATCATACAACTCCCCACTCTTAGTCATGATTTTAAATGCCGTAAATATATTCAGTCATATAACACCCCCACCCCAACAATGAGTTTTTACATAACTAGTATTCGAAGAAACCCCCACTCTTCCTGGAAAGTATACGTCCAGTGAATATGCCCAGCTACTCAACAACTTCTCTCTCTCGAGGCCCGAGCTAACAGTCGAGCTTATGAGGTCAGTTGTGGGCTCGGCTCTCGAGAGTGATGAGCGGTTTGTAAGTTTTCTAGTGCAGGTGAATAAATACCTACAAATAAATCCCATCTGAAAGAATATTTCCAGTGAATATACAAGCCATGCAACTCCCCACTCTTAGTCAGGACTTTAAATGCAGTGAATGTATTCAGCCATTTAAAACCCTCCACCTCAGCACTGAGTATTTACATAACTAGTATTCACAGAAACCCCACTCTGCCTGGAAAGTATAAGTCCAGTGAATATGTCCAGCTACTCAACTACTTCTCTCTCTCGAGGCCCGAGCTCACAGTTGAGCTTAAATGATCAGTTGTGTGCTCGGCTCACGAGAGTGATAAGTGGATGAATATGTACCAACAAATATATCCCACCAGAACATGAAACTCGTCCCAGTTCTATTTGAAAGAATTGTGAATATGTCCAGTTATACCCCTCCCCCCCCCCCCGACCCCAGTTCTATTTGAAAGAATTGTGAATATGTCCAGTTATAACCCCCCCCCCAACCCCCTAACATATCATTTAAAACATGGAATATATTAATGAATAAGTCTTCTCCCACCCATCTCCTCGATAATTTCCTGTTGATGCCTTTAGCTGAAAGTGTTAAGGTTCCCCCTAACATATCAACCCACTAACATATCATTTAAAACATGGAATATATTAATGAATAAGTCTTCTCCCACCCATCTCCTCGATAATTTCCTGTTGATGCCTTTAGCTGAAAGTGTTAAGGTTCCCCCTAACATATCAACCCACTAACAGATCATTTAAAACATGGAATATATTAATGAATAAGTCTTCTCCCACCCATCTCCTCGATAATTTCCTATTGATGCTTTTAGCTGAAAGTGTTAAGGTTCAGTCTTGACACACTACCGTGTATTACACCTCCAGCTATATAATCTGATAAATTTATTCGATATTCTATTTTTCAAACACAGATCAAATGCCTTTTTTTCTATCAAACTAATTTTTCCGATATAACTGTACTACGGAAGCCACGTTTTTTGTACTACGGAAGCCACGTCTTTTTGTCACCACTCAGTGATGTGACGTAATCAACTCCTTCTTTCACGAGAGATCTGGGCCCACGGTTGAGCTTGAAAGGTCAATTGTGGGCTCGGCTCCCGAGGGTGTTTTTAAACAAGCAGTGAATATACCCTCCCAACCCCAGCTCTCCACTGCTATTTTAAAGAGAACCAGAATTCAAGGAAATCCCAGTTCTGCCTGGAAAGTGTGCACCCAGTGAAAACGACCAGTAACACAGCTACTTCTCTCTCTTGGGGTCCGAGCTTCCGATTGAGCTCAAAAGTTTCAATTGTGGGCTCGGCTCTCGAGAGTGATAAGTGGGTTGAAAGTTTCCATGCGAATATATACCAACAATAAATTCCATCAAACTCGCCCTAATTCTGTCTGAAAGAATACATCCAACGAATATGACACACCCCGATAATTATGATTTTAAACATACCGCGTCTCGCTGAAGAGGCGATCATGGCCTCCTTGGAGGAGCGTGGTGCGGCAGCCTGGATTGCTTCGCTGCAGCAATAAAAGACTATTTATGTGACTAAAAGTTCACCATCGCATGCCAGCGCCGGCATTAACAATTTTCCCAGCTCTTTTGGTGGATTGGGTTGAGGTCGGGAAGAGCTGTTTTTGTTTACACCTATTTTTGTAACAGGTGCACGATTCTGGGGAGTCCCCCGATGCGCATGGTGCGATGAACAATGTCATGAATGTGATAAAAATTGGACCGCCTATCGAGAGCGGAATATAAAATTTGCCCCAGATCTGTCTGAAAGAATTCGTCCAGTAAATATGACCAGTTATACAACAGCAACCCCTCCCCTTAAATATCACTTACACCATCGAATATATTGAGTACCCTTCTATCTACCCGATAAATTATCATTGATTCTTTAAAATCCCGTCGGAATATGAAATTCGACCCAGTTCAGTCTGGAAGAATTCATGCCGTAAATATGACCAGTTAGACTACCCCCACACCCCTAAATATCGCTTACAACATCGAATATACTGCATACCCTCCTATCCACCCGAAAAAATCGTATTGATGCTTTTTTTGCTGAAAGTATACGAGCTTCCGTCTTGATACACTACTGTGTATCACACCTAAAAATAGGTTTATGTGTATGGATGCGTGTGTATATATGTTTCTATGTATGTATGTATATATTTTATACAACTGTAAATCCGTTACAGGGATTGCTCTATCCTTATATCCACAGAATGACACACTGTCCAACCTGATGAAAAGTAATTCATTAACTCACAGAACGGAATTCCCCTTCTCATTGAAAAGAGAAGACAACAAACAATTAACAATAACAACCCAAGTTATCATCACTGAATAACATAAAAACGTTTCCTCCTCAGTCGCTGTCCATGCGTTGTGCAGGCAAACTACATGGTGGCACACTTTAACCCTAACAACGCTAACGCATTTTATGTGTAATTGGAATCTATCTAGACATATATAAATAGCTAATTATTGTTTAACACCCCAACATTGCTTGGCAATAGGACTGAACTATTGCGGATTATTTTAATCACTCTGTTTCTTTCTAATCGTTTCCCGTACCGACAAAATTGCACATCGGTCTCAATGGTTAAGTCCGACTGGGGTGAAAGCGTATCCCTTTCGAAAATTAATGACACGAGTTACTCTCCGAAGTCAGTTTTGTCCGTCGCTGTATGTAGAGATATCGAAGAAAACTTAACCATCTTAGTACAGCTTCACCAAATGGGAGATTTCTGACATCCCCGTAAGGAGCGGATAATTTTGGACCCCCCAACCCCCCCCCCCACCCCCGCCCTCTTTGATTTGGCGTCGGCTAACCAAAATGGGAATTCTAGTTATGTTCATCTACCGTGTAGGAGATATCGCCACTAGAGCACCTATGATGCATATTAGTCCCTCTCAACGCTGGCGCATCAACACGCCATTTCTTGACCTCAAAAATCGACTATAATGAATTCCAATTACCTATTGCCTGTGAACGAGGAATAGTTTTCGGCATCTTCTGGAATTTGTGTTTTCCAGTTTCTTTTGAAGATGATGGTCTGGAATTCTTACAAATGTGTATAAAGCTCACTTCACCGCCACCCCACCCCAGAAATTGGCTACAACTAGTTTATCATTCCTTTTCAGTTATCGCATTTGGAGAAATTGAGGAAGGTCCCCACTTACATTTAATTTGTTATGTTATTATTTGTTCTCATTTTGCTTTTTATTTCATGTTTTAGTCCTAAGAAATGTGTACATAGTTCACATCTCTATATACACCCACTGATTACAAACACCATACCACATGCAACTCTTGGAGAAAAAAAAAACAATTAACACAGATAAACTGTATCTCATTGAATGAACATCCATCACAATTTCTACTCATACTTTGTTCAACCACATCATATCCGGGAAAACAATGGGCCTCAGATATAATATTCAATGGCGAGTAGTATAACACTAGATGAGATTCAGACAAGCGGCGAGTATAATTTTTTCAGAAAATTCAATGATAAAATCCAGAACCTCTCCGAGGAAGATGAAAATGAATCACAGCTTGCCGACCACCACGACACTTGTAAATACTATATGCCCGCGGAATTTCGACAAAACATATCTGGCATCAAGACGTCTCTAAGCATATTTAACCTTAATTGCAGAAGTCTTAACGCCCACTGGGATGCCTTGAATAACTTACTATACACTTTGCAAACTGACGCCAATTCGTTTGACATCATCCGATTGACAGAGATATTCAAATGTCCCGAACACATATCTTATAATCTTGCGGGTTACCAACACATCTTAACTAATGTGCGGACTGATGATGGCAGGGGGGGGGGGGGGTTGGCTTATTTATAAAGGAAGGTATAAATTATAAATTACGCCCCGACTTGACCGTTTTTATACCCCACGTGTGTGAAACATTATTCGTGCAGATCATAGGTAGAAAGATTCCACCAACTATAATCGGTGTAATATACCGGCCAAATTCTCAGCCTAGGGCTGACCTAAACCTTTTCCTAACTCAAGTCAACACAATATCTGGCCTAATTAACTCAGAAAATAAAAAATGCGTCTTACTTGGTGACTTCAATATTGATTTACTCAAGATCTCTGAACATAAACAAACAGACGATTTCATCGATAATATGTTTTGCCTGGGATTTCTGCCCACCGTGACAAAGCCGACCAGAGTGACAAAACACTCAGCAACCCTGAAAGACAACATTTTTGTTAACAAGGTCAGAAGCTCCATATCTGGAATTGTTATTACAGACCTCGCTGATCACTTTGGAACGTTTTACTTAGAAACAAGTTTAAAAACAAATTTTTACAAAGAAACAATAACCACAAGAAATATATCCCAGGAAAATATTAACACTTTCTATGGGAAGCTTTCAGAACTTGACTTCAATAATCTATTAAACACTCACTCTCCCGACGAAGCATATAACATCTTCATAAATATATTCCTACAGGCCTTCAATGAGAGTTTCCCCTTAAAAGAAAGACAGCAAAAAAATCGATATGTCAAAAAACAACCTTGGATGACCAATGGCTTAATAACCTCCTCAGTAAACAAACTTAAACTCTACCAAAAACAACTGAAAAGCCCTACCGATGAAAATAAAGGTGCTTATAAACAGTTTTGCCAAGTCTTCAACAAAACAAAACGGAAAAGTAAAGCCTCTTATTATAACTCTATACTCAAAGAAAATCAAAATAACCTAAAGAAAACATGGCAACTATTAAATGAAGCAATCCAAAAACCCCATTCAAAAATTAAATTATCAGCAAGTTTCAAAGTTAATGACACAGAAATCTCCAATGGAATTGAGATCGCGCGAGAATTTAATAACTTTTTCACTGGTGTGGGAGAATCTACGTCCGCACAGATATCGGCTTCGAATAAACATTTCTCGAGTTACTTTCAAGGGAGCGGTCACCCGAGCAGCTTCTTCATTGAGCCCACAACCCCTGACGAAGTTGTCAACATAACTAAGAGAATGAAAACTAAAACAAGCAAAGATTGTAACGAATTGACCTCTAGACTTATCAAGGAAATAATTAATTCTATATCGACCCCCCTATCACATATAATAAACCTATCTTTCGAAACTGGCATAGTATCCGAGAAGATGAAATTAGCTAAAGTAATTCCAGTATTTAAATCAGGTGACGCGAGTGTTCTCAATAATTATAGACCAATTAGCATACTCCCTATTTTCTCCAAACTCTTAGAAAAGATAATGCAGGTTCGCCTTGACACATTCCTAGTGAATAATAACATCCTTTACCAACACCAATACGGATTTAGAAAAGGACATTCAACTGTGCACCCGATACTACACCTTCTGGACCATATAGGAACTCAAAATAACAAACCCCCCAAAGATAGTACAATCTCTGTTTTTTAGACCTGTCAAAAGCCTTCGACACAATAAACCATGATATTCTCCTCAAAAAGTTAGAGTTTTATGGTTTCAGAGGTGTTGTAAACAAATGGTTTCAGAGTTATCTCAGTGACAGAAAGCAATATGTAGAGTATCTGAACAAAAAATCATCACACACCACAATAACCTACGGAGTTCCACAGGGTTCAATTTTAGGGCCTGTTTTATTTTTAATTTATATTAATGACATATCAAATAGTACTAACTTGAATCTCCTTTCGTTCGCTGATGACACAACGGGCTATACATCCCATCATAATCAAGAAATCTTATATCAGTCTGTCAACACTGAACTAGAAAAATTAAATATGTGGTGCAGAGCCAATAATCTACTCCTAAACGCCAAACAATCGAAATATGTCATAATCAGCTCGTCACATATCAAACTTAAAAATAATAATAATATAATTAGCATCGATAATAATCCCATAATCAGGGTGGGTATTAAAGAAACATAATCCTCTGTCAAATTTTTAGGAGTTCATCTCGACGATAAGTTGAGTTACTCCACCCACATTTCAATGTTGTGCACAAAAGTAGCAAGAGCAGTTTGGGCAATAAATAGAGTTAAAAAAATCCTACCACATAGAGCGTTAGTCACCCTGTATTATGCGTTAATTCATAGTCACTTCCTGTTTGGTATCCAAATATGGGGTCACTCCAAACATATAAACAGACTCTATCTCTTACAAAAAAGAGCAATCCGAATAATAAACGACAAAGCTTATAACTGTCACACAGATCCCCTATTTCTAAAAGATAAAATACTTAAAATTCAAGACCTTTATACACTACATGCATTGTTACTGGTACATGACTGGCATAACAATGCATTGCCTACCACCTTTAATAATTACTTCACCTCTATTACAAACCAAGATGGAGTTGTGACTAGACAATCAGGATTATTAAAAACAAACACGCCTAGAACTAAATTTGTTGAATGGCTACCAGCGAACCACTTTCCGGCATTATGGAACAAATTAGACAATGAAATACGGAATATACACGATAGAAATGTTTTTAAATTGGCCTTAACCAACTTACTAACAGGCTCCTATCTCACTTTTGTCTCCTGTTCAAATCCTTATTGCCAAGATTGTAACGTTTGATTAAATACTCGCTTGACTCTGAATCTCATCACTTTGTCGACCAATAACATTGTTGACCAATAATTTTGTAGGTCAATAGCTTATTTCTCCTTCGCTTGAAGGCAATTTCTCGTGAAGTGTGGACATTGCGCGCGACATGGTGATGTAACAATTAGCGTTTTTCAGTCACTCTCTGGATACTTCAATTGAGTCAAGAAAACTTAGCAGTGAGACATTGGCTCACCCGACATAATTCGGAAGATACACAATGATGGGACGGATCTGTGTCTGATGATTTGGTGTCTCGCTCGCCATGCCAGTCTCTGTATTGTCGTTCAGTATTTTTGACGAATCTTTGGTTGTCACCCTGCTGCGCCTCCCGCCGAATTCTGGTTGCCTCCTGTGAGATGAGGCCTTCTGGCTCTTTTTCCCCGTAAAATAACTAAACAGAAAGCGATGGATATTCAGAACATTGTGAATTTATTTGGCCAATTCCCCATTTCATAGAAAAAGTAGTAATTTTTACTAAAAGAGACAAATTATTTTTTTTGTGATCATCAGATCTCCAAGAGATAAATCTGACTTATTTTAAGGAGATGGCAGGTAGACAGCCAATCTGGCTATGCCCTCTCCTTGAAATTTTTGTACCACATAATCAATACATATTGCTTATAATTTGTATCACTATTTGCAACTCGCATATGCTTTCAAATTTATTGTATGCTATTAAGGTACATTTATTACTAAATAAATATTGAATTGAAATTTCCTCACATTGCACCAAGTTAAACTTTTGGCTCCAATAGAAACCCCAAATATAAACCCAGGTACCCATTTGGAACAAATTTAGATCTGACCTCCCTAGAGATGTTGTACACCAAATCTTAAAGCATTATAACTGGTGGGTTTGAAGAAAAAATATTTAAAAGACATTTTCTCACGTTGCACTGAGTTATACTTTGGGCTTCAAAAGATAGACCAAATATTAACCCAGAGACCCGATTCAAACAAACTTCAATCTACCCCCCTCCCCCTCCCCACTAGAGATGTTGCATTCCAAACATGAAAGCATTCTAACTGGTAGATTTGAAGGAGATTTTCAAAGAGGTTTTCCATAGGTATCCCAAATATGAAAGCATTTTGACCGGTGGATTTGAAGACGATTGTTATAGAAATTCCCTCACATCGCAGTGAGTTAAACTTTGGGCTCCAATAGAGACCCCAAATGTTGTACACCAAATATTAAAGCATTCTGACTGGCGGGTCTAAAGAAAAATAGTTTTAAAGAAATGTTCTCATGTTGTGCTGAGTTAATTTGAGCGCCCATAACGAGCTCAAATATTAACCCAGAGACTCGTTTTGAACAAACATGAATCTGCCACCTGAGAGATGCTGTATGTCAAATATGTAAGGATTCTGACTGTTGGTTCTGAAGAAATAGATTTTTAAAGAAATGTCCTCATATTGCATTAAGTTAAACTTTGGGCTTCAACAGATAGACCAAATATTAACCCAGACACCCGATTCAAACAAACTTCAATCTAACTCATCCCCCCCACCTCCCTCCCCACTAGAGATGTTGTATTTCAAATATGAAAGCATTCTGACTGGTGGATTTGAAGTAGGTTTTCAAAGAAATGTTCTCTTATTACACTGTTGATATTTGGGTGTCCATAGGGAGCCCAAATATTAACTCAGAGACTCGATTTGAACAAACTTGAATCTGCCTTCCCCCTCCACTTCCCTAGAGATGCTGTATACCATGTATCAAAACATTCTTACAGATGGGTCTGGAGAAGATTGTTTTTTTTAATTTGGTAAAACAATTTATGGGTGCTATAAGAGAAATGCTCTTTTTGGGGGTCCCTGTGGGTGTGGCAACTTTATTTGAACAAACTGGAATTCATATATGATAAGGAACATGAATATCAAATTTGGTTCAATTCAGCCCAATTGCCTATGAGGAGAGGTTGATAATGTAAAGTTCACACCGGACAGATGGACGGATGGTCGACAGACAGAAAGTCATCACTTAAGCTCCCCCTGACTTACAGTCAAGTGAGCTAAATATAAACAATATTCACAAAGCTTAATAATTATGGATGTCACTGCAACCGGCTGATGAGTCGGTTCCAATGACAACCATAGTTGTACAAATTGTATTGCCAGTGTCACGATATTTCAAGCCATGTTAGTGTTGTACTGGTTAATTTGCTGTCCTTGTGTTAGGTAAGGGGTTAAACTGACTCAGTTCTTTTCACGTGAATCCTAGCAGCAGTGCTTCGAGGATCTACATGGTTTCTCGCTGGTTTTGTAACTTTTGTTGCACGAATCGCTACGTGAATCAGTCGTTTCTCAAATTCTCGTCGAAATGTAAGCTCTGGCTGAGGGTATATAATTTACCAATATCAAGACAGAAAACAGTGATTTTTTCTCCCCAACAGAATGGCCAGTACCTGCTATTATGGTGTCTCATGACACTGTTGAAATTTCTTTTAAATACATTTTAATATCTAGATATTTATGCTTGTTCGAAACTTATTTATTATGGACACAAATGGACACAGAGTCAAGGAAATTGTATTTTTCGGTCTTGAATTTCAATGTTTTGATGGGGGAGGGAAAACCCGACCCCTCCACTGATGAGATGGGCACACTCCCTCTTGTCCTCACCTCGTCTCACTGCCATGTGGCGCCAGCCCCACCCCCCACTGGATATTACTCTTGCCCCTGACTTTGATATCCTGGCTGAGCACCTGCATCATGGTAAACTAACACCAAATGGTGTGCTTATGTCAGTAGCTAACATTGGGATAGTATAATGTGCTTTGGCAGAAACTTGATCAAGTATTGATGACAAACGACAATTTTCATTACCAGATATCACCCTGCGTTTTTTCTGCTATTAACTAACATTAAATTCTGCGCTTCATGAAAATTATTTTGTTAATACCTGTTAAAAATTACTGTTTCTTCTTTTGCTATTTTAGAAAAAAAAGATCACTCCTTTTCTGGCGGGCATACTAAACACCGATGCAAACCGAGGGATACCAAGGTGAATGAAAGTATGAGTGAAACGGGTTTGGGATGGTGTGTTTTTTATTATTTATTTATTGGTGTTTAAGGTCACATATTTCTGCACAACAGCTAATCATGACCATGACAGTTTTAAGGGTGGAGGAAGGCTGAGTACCCTGAGAGAACCACTGAGCAACGGCAAGAATCTGTCAACTCCCCAACATACTACACAAGCAGGGTTAGCCTTGTTTGAAAAGAGATGCACCAACAACATGCAGTATGCCTTAGTTCACAGCACCACCATGCCCCCACATGGATAATGGGGGTAACAGGGCTCAAAATAAGTGGTTTAGCATCGCTATTTGCAATGCAAAACATGCTAAAACCTACACAATTTTCAATTATGTATAGCATTTTGCAATACAATATATTCAACTGCAGCCTAATAGGCTGCAGTTGAATATCTTGTATTGCAAAATGTAAAAATGAAAATTTGCAACAAACTTTGCAAGCTAGTTCACTGACGCTTTATTCCTGATACATGTATAAGATTAACTCTCCGCCTCGCATTAGCAACTTCACATGGAATGTGAATTTTATTGGTTTAAATTCATCCTGCATTGTTTCTGCATTTTGCATAACATACCCAGTCAAAATAACTTTAAGCCCATCAAATTAAGAGATGTTACGCATTTGGAAATATCTAAGTCCATGCAGTTGTTAAAGGCAGTTCAGTTGAAAAAAACATAGCTAGTGCTTCATGCGTTGCAGCTCATTTGAAAAAGCACAGATATAGATGGACATTATTCTATCTGCTCAGAAGAGTTCAATACAAAACAGTATGGCATAACTCCGATATACAAGAACTGCTATGCAATTTAAACAAAATGCTATTCATTTTTCGGAAATGTGTAGCATTTTGCTACGCGTAGAAAAAAATGTATTTTGAGCCCTGGGGGGTAAAGTATCTTGCCCAAGGACACAAAGCTGTTTCCGCATTCGAACCGTGGATCTCTCGGCTTGCAGCCTGCACCGCTACCTACTGAGCCGCTGCACCCCTGTTGGTGTATTCTGTTTTTGTATATAGATTTAAGCAGTATGTGCATGGTTTTAATGCCATATTTGAGAATTATGGGTGCTAAAATAATAGAGTGCGCTGAAAAATCTTTTGTATTTTGTATTTAGCAGGTAGCTTGGTAATGGTATTTAAAGCGACTGCACCTCAGTAAGGAAAAGTGCGAATTGTTAATCATATCATTACTTCTCAATTAGTTCTCTTTGTGGCTGTCGGCAATTGTTTTCTTTGTTGAGACAGAAACATTGATATGGACCAATATCATGACATGGGAAACAGTATTTTTCGGAAGTGGTAATTTTTCAGTCGCCAACGATGATAAAAAAATGCCGTAAGACTAGAGACAGGGTAAGCACTCACGGAAGACCACCGGGACCGACGACTAAAGAAATACTGACTTAATTTTACTACAATTCTATAAAACGGCGGCAAGTTTGTAAAAAAAAAATCTGGTCATGTGAAGATGGTGAAAACCTTGAAAACCAAAAAGTATCAACAAATCACCATAAATTAGTGCCGTTATCACAGGCGAAAGGACTAAAAAGTATACTAAATATATACAGTAGGTGCATAGTGTATTATCACTAAATCACCGGCAGAGTGGAGATTTCACCCAACCAATAATTACCAATCTGTTGCAAAGCATAACAAGCGCAAATTAAGCTCTGGACAGCCATTGGACCTCTGGATTAAACCTGGGGGTACATTGACTTCACTGGCTGAAACATTGCTTGTGTTTTTTGTCGATATGTACATAATTCGAAGGTGATACGTTGGGTGTTAACTCCACTCCTCAGGTGATTTTATTGCGACCCTCTCCCCATGTACTGTACATATACCAAATACAAGCTATAGCTTTGGGTGTACAGCCGAGCGATACTTATCACAGTACGCCACAAAATCATAATAACATAAAGTGAACAATGGCAAAACAATAAACAAAACAAACAAAAAAAAATAAATAATTAAATGAAAATTAAAAAAAAAACAACTTTAGAGCTGCCGGAACTGAAAGGTTTGGCAGGCCCAACGCCCAGATATAATCTGATAGGAGTTTTATTTTTATTAAATATTGCAGAGATCTGTTTTATGATACCCAGTTAACACTTAAGCGCTTCATACTCGCACAGTCGTAGACCATTAATAGCCAAGCTACCTACTATATACCTAAAAAAATAAATAAATAAATGAAAATTGAAAAAAAAACTTTACAGCTGCCGGAACTGAAAAGTTTGGCCGGCCCAACGCCCAGATAAAATCTGATAGGAGTTTTATTTTTATCAAATATTGCAGAGATCTGTTTTATGATACCCAGTTAACACTTAAGCGCTTCATCCTCGCACAGACGTAGCCCATTAATAACCAAACTACCAACTATATACCCAGGGGTAGTTTTCGGTAACAACTCGGCCAACATGTATATATCTTGCATTTACTCGAATAAATCAAGTAATATCACGTATATTGCTTCGTAGGAATCAATTAAATATCTGCAAATATATTTAAACCTTTTTAAACAACCCTGACTTACTTTTTTTCTTTTCACCTCGGTATCTCTTGGCATACCTCGGTGTTTAGTAGGACCCTTTTCTGGAGGGTGGTTTGGTTTGGATCAAATTACCATAGGATGATTTGCGTTACATTAGTAGCCGGTTTGGGTCAAATTGCTGGAGGACAATTTCGATGCAATTCTCACTGCTGACAGTATATTATAGAACATATGGAAAGTGGATTTATTTATTTATATATTTATTGGGGTTTAACAGCACCTTTGACAATCAGGGTCACCTCGTGTCGGACAGTTTTGTGGGTGGAGGAAGTTGGAGTACCCGGAGGGAACCATCGAACAACTGCCAGGCTCCCAACATACCAGCTCCACACGAGCAGGGTTAGCAATAGTTGAAGACAAGTGCACCATCAACGTACTGTACACCTTAACACACAATGCCACTGTTGGCAATGGGAGTGCAGTATCTTGCCGAAGGACACAATGTCATTGCCTCAGGTGGGATTCGAACAGGGGACCTCACAGCTTGCACCTCTACCTATTGAGCTGCCGTGCCCCCTTCGAAAGTGGATTACTACAGAGATGATTATGCAATATATATTATTTTTTTAAGGAGTAAAAAAAAAAATATATTGTAGCGTGTCTAAAATATCGGACAGATGTATAACTGTATTGTTTTTCTTTGGGATGAATCTACCCAGGCCGAGTTTTCCCCAGACCGAATCTTCATGTTTCCGACAAACGATGACATGTTATTTTCAATGACGTTAAAAATCTAAAAAGGTTAGAAGTTTCCATTTTTTGGTTTACAAAACTACAAACCTTTGTTCATAAATAAAGATGGACATCACAAAGTACTTTGTTTTGATTTCTTACCCGACTGAAAAAGTAACCTGTCGATATCGGGTCGTTTTGTCCCAACTGCCCTTCACCCCGGCTGGCGTGTTGTTTCGCCCCCTATTGGGGCAAAGCGGTTAGGGTATGAGGGGGCGAAACGCCAATGTTTTTATTATTAAATTGTTTTAATGGTTTAAATTACTTTTCCACCATCAAGTAACATTATAATGCATAAAACTGATACGGACACAACTCACCATCTTGAAAACAATTTTAAACAACAGAAGAAAATTAAAATCCACTAACTCTTGCATTGGATGAATGTATTGGTATTATAAAAGTGCGAAATAAACTTATTGGTAGTATTGAGATGAATGACTCAAACTTTGTGGAAACATATATGGAGAGGTGTCAGGGGAAATGAGTAAAAGACCCACAGAAGAGAAACGGCACAGGTCGATTGATAAGAGTAATGTATTGTTACTGATGTTATATAAATGTACAAATTATACACATATGTCAAAAATTGTGCTTCTGAATACTAAACTGTAAAAATATAAACAAATGCATAAGTAAAACAGGAATAAAACATAATATCACTACAAGTTATGTTTTTATTTAATCCACCCCTCATTGACATACCACCAAAACCCTCTCCATTTTGTCTGATTTCTCGTATAGGTC
The DNA here is from genome assembly GCA_031216915.1 of Pictodentalium vernedei. Lineage (NCBI taxonomy): Eukaryota > Metazoa > Mollusca > Scaphopoda > Dentaliida > Dentaliidae > Pictodentalium > Pictodentalium vernedei. The sequence continues at coordinate 457,705,097 of CM062291.1, forward strand.
AATGCAGATACAGTAATTTCAATTTAGTAACAATTATGAAAATAAAGTTTAATGAAAATTGTTTACTTTGGTAAGACCTTTGGGGAAAAAATACCAAAGTTCTAAAGGAAAAAGTTACATTGCATTACCAAAATAAAATATAAATTTAGGAGCGAAACTACTCGCCTCTGTCTGTGGGGTGAAATAACCCGGAGCGAATGAGGATTGGGGCGAAACGACTCGAGGGGGAACAGGAATTGGGACGAAACGACCCAGGAGCAACTTATCAGCAGTGTATCACTTATTTTCAAGCAAATCTTTCATTACTATTTATGTCACTTTAAAATTAGGGTAATTCAAAAACTGGGTTTCGTTATGATTCTTGAACTTCACTAGCTACGTGTCCATGAATATCTTGATGAACTCGCCCCAATATAATCAACAGGATCGCCGGTTATATCGGCGGTTTTTCGATGAAGATACATCATGTAGTCGCCGAATAGAACAAGTTACAACGAAATCAGGAGAGTGCGAACTGAAATAACAAGATTATTAGCTGAGCGTATTGAAAAACCTCTAAAAGGACAGAATACGAGTGATGTGTGGACATGTAACTATCACACAAAGCTGAGAAGAGGCGATTTGGGTTGCAACAGAAAACGAACGCATTTGACATTTTGTTTGGTTGTTGATATCGGCCCAAAGATTCCTGGAGGGACATAAGCTGATTGCAATTGTATCGCCAATTGTGAACCGGAAGTCGCGTGATTTTTCCCTGAAATTTACTGTCCATTTCAAAATATCGCTTGAGGGTATTAGAGAATTCTGCTCTGGAACACATTTATCTGATTGGGTATGTGCAAACCCCTCGCGGGCCTACGGCCCGCTGAGGTTCCTATTAATTCCCCTTTATCCCACTTATTATTGTCGTTATAATATTATTCGTTATCCTTGTGTTTTCCGGAGTGTACAGTAGTCTGTGATATCATACACCCTGAGGCGAAGCTCACCCTGGGAAACGCAAGGATAACATATTTATTTTCAAGAATGTTAGTGTACTTAATACTTTAACCTACATTGTGGGCAAAAACTGAAAATCTGTACTTTGTAAGTTTCTTAATAAAACTAGACAAATGTGGTGTTCATTGCAACCGGCTGAATGAGCCAGTTCCAATTACATCCATATCTGTAATATTTTGTTGCACATAAATATAAATTTCCTGTAGTTTAGTTTTTGTTCTAGCATAACTGAACAGAAGGTTTGAATTAATAATTAAAAAATGGGACTTTTTGGACATCTTGCCTGCTATTGAGTAATCTTATTTTTACACCACGGTTAACCACGGTGTAAAAAATCTACTGTGGATTACAAGTTACACCGTATCTGTCAGCCAATCAAAAGGCAGTATTTTGTTTCATTTGGAAATAACGAACAATACTTATGTAACAATACTTGTGTAAAACCTGTGTAATACTTGGTAATTGTTATATCGATGAACAAAAACGAAGCATATATTCCTGTGATGATCGACTACGTCTCGTTTAAAATTTGTCTGTGTGGATTTTGTCCGCCTTCAAAATTTATGTGGGAAACAACAATTCTTACAATTATTTTTTTGTATATTTTTGTCAGATCACATGTGTCATTTATTGGCCAGAGGAAGGTGAAACAAAAGCATTTGGATCAGTCAATGTAACAGCCAAGAAAGAAGAGGTATTCTCGGAATTTACAATCAGACGCTTTGTGGTATCAAAAGTGAGTTTATGTGATTTTAACAGAAAACGCTCTTCTACACTAAATTGAAAAGCGTGTATTTGAAAGAGAGTTGATGTGAGTACATTTAAAGAGAGAACAGGAATGGGTTGGGACTCAAAATGGAATGGTACCTTTGAGAAAATTAACATTATGCCTTTAAAAGACAATGTAGCAACACTAATTTGTTTTGTTAACTCCTTAAAGGAATATCGAATATACCTACCTGGGCCCTACACACTTTCAAAGATCCGATTCCATGTCGATATCGATGCCCTGATTCGGAATCAACACGGTTTCAGCTTCCTGATTGATATATTTTCTAATCGGATAATTTATGTTTTTTTTCACAAAGAAACGATGCTAATTAAATGCGGCAGAAGTGAATGAATATAGATGATATGGAATGAGTGTTTTTCTCATATAATTTTTATGAAACGAGTCTAAGAATTTTCCATTTTGGCGAGCCTCCGGCGAGCCCAAACGGAAAATTCGGACGAATTTCATAAATATTATATGAGAAAAACACTCATTTCATATTCTATTTATCATATGACACACACATGCACAAATTAGCCACGTAGTATGACTTTTCAACTCATCACCTAACTTGAGTTGCAGACGACACTTGGAAAAAACATCCTCGTATAACTAAAAAAAATCATTTTTTGCTTTCAAAACATAGATTATGACCTCTCATTGGAACGAGCTCGTCGAGCTCGTTCCAATGAGGGGTTATAACCTATGTTTTGGAAGCAAAAAGTGAAAATATAAACAAAAATTAATAGCGTTTTTCTTGTAGGTAAAATATTAATACAATATAACCCACCCTGAATAGGACAGATAACGTAAATTCTCCCCACTGAAATTATGCAAATGTGACCCAGTTGTATTTTGTTTAGCCAATCAAATTGTCAAATTTTCAAATTGACCAATGAAAGCTCCCAACTCTAATTATGCAAATTATGAAAATGTGGCCCAGTTGTATTTTGTTCAACCAATCAAATTGTCTAGTTTTGAAATTGACCAATGAAATTGGCGGAAGGCGTTATTTATCACTGATTAATATGAAAACAAAATTTCAAATGTTTTAAAGTGAACAAAACGAACGAGTCATAGGATAAAGTTAGTTTCCGGTTACTTTTCGATTCAATCTGTATGTTTGTCTAACTTACAAGTTACATTGTTCCAACATTACTTTCAGTTGAACAAGAAGTTCTGTCATAATTAGCGCGGAAAATGCTCTTCAGTTAACGCGCTCTTCATTGTATACGAATGAAGTAATCTGAAATACAGAAGAGCGTTTGCGCTGTGCACTGCAAAATATAAAGTGCTGTTAGCGAGGTCAGCAGTGAAATCACGAAATGAACCGACCAAACTGAAAGAAAATATTGCGATTGCAGTATGTGGAGGGTAAATTACTACAAAATCGCCGGGTGTTAGATTTTTCACTTAGGAATTATTTACAACTTCTGAGGACAAAACTCACGAAGCACTTGCAAACTCCCATCGCATGGACAACCGCGTTTCGCTCGGTGTTTCATGTGATGAGTGTTTGCAAGTGTTTCTTGTGCTGTTATGGACAATTATAAATACTTTTCGAGTGGGGAATATATGGCGCTGCGATTAAGTAGTAATCCACTCTCTTCATTGTGTATATGGAGTTTATTGTATATTTACGCCCTCACCTGTATCCCAGTAGAGGTTAGGAACGATGGTTATGATCTCTCTTTACTACAGTACAGCCTGTCTTGAGAGACCGCCCTTTGGGCCATACAAAAGTGGCCTCTCAAGACAGGTGGTCTCTCATAACAGGTTTCAGGTTTTCTCAAGTCAGTGAATAACCAACCACAAAATTCAGAAATGGAAAAGAATTGATTTTTGCAATTACTTTGTAGTTGTTCTTTTTATGTAGTTTTTGTAACAAATTGAAATGGACTGTTATAAATATTATAAAAATAAATTAGTGTTGAAAATCTTCATTGAAGATTTTCAACACAAATTTATTTTTATAATTCTGACACATTCCAGGTATGTATGAAATTGTTTATTCAGTAATAATCCTAATCTTTTCACATGGGTCTTATAAAAACATCTCAATCTTTAATGAGTTATGCAACTGAACAGCAGTTGAACCCAATTAAGAGCTTTTACTACTTTTAATTATGTTGGTATAAACACAATGGAGTTTCCAATTCCAGAACAGGTAAAACGTTTTTGTCATGGTTTCAGTCTTCAAAGGGGCGATCTCTCAAGACAGGTCCATTATGGCATAAAAATACAAGTTGGTACCAGGTCACAGTGGTCTCTCAAGACAGGTTGTCTCTCAAGACAGGTGGTCTCCCATAGCAGGTCCATTATAGAGTAAAACCAATCGGTGCCTGGCAGATGTGGTCTCTCAAGACAGTGGTCTCTCAAGACAGGTTTTACTGTAGTACAAAATTGTATAGAGTCGGGCACGCCACATGAATTGATTTACGCTAATGGTTCAGTTTGATAGGGACAAAAGTGAACTTAACCAGCGCGCTATTACTTACACATACTACACATGAGTTCTAGTTTCAACTGTATAAAGTAGAGCGAGAGATTCCCACTCTCCACATAGTATTCTAAAAGGAACATAACTTGTGATACCCGTATCCGTGTTGTGTATAAAGCGGAGCGAGAGATTCCCACTCTCCACATAGTATTCTAAAAGGAACATAACTTGTGATCCCCGTATCCGTGTTGTGTATAAAGCGGAGCGAGAGATTCCCACTCTCCACATAGTATTCTAAAAGGAACATAACATGTGATACCCGTATCCGTGTTGTGTATAAAGCGGAGCGAGAGATTCCCACTCTCCACATAGTATTCTAAAAGGAACATAACTTGTGATCCCCGTATCCGTGTTGTGTATAGAGCGGAGCGAGAGATTCCCACTCTCCACATAGTATTCTAAAAGGAACATAACTTGTGATACCCGTATCCCTGTTGTGTATAGAGCGGAGCGAGAGATTCCCACTCTCCACATAGTATTCTAAAAGGAACATAACTTGTGATACCCTTATCCGTGTTGTGTATAGAGCGGAGCGAGAGATTCCCACTCTCCACATAGTATTCTAAAAGGAACATAACTTGTGATACCCGTATCCGTGTTGTGTATAGAGCGGAGCGAGGGATTCCCACTCTCCACATAGTATTCTAAAAGGAACATAACTTGTGATACCCGTATCCGTGTTGTGTATAGAGCGGAGCGAGAGATTCCCACTCTCCACATAGTATTCTAAAAGGAACATAACTTGTGATACCCGTATCCGTGTTGTGTATAAAGCGGAGCGAGAGATTCCCACTCTCCACATAGTATTCTAAAAGGAACATAACTTGTGATCCACGTATCCGTGTTGTGTATAGAGCGGAGCGAGAGATTCCCACTCTCCATATAGTATTCTAAAAGGAACATAACTTGTGATACCCGTATCTGTGTTGTGTATAAAGCGGAGCGAGAGATTCCCACTCTCCACATAGTATTCTAAAAGGAACATAACTTGTGATCCCCGTATCCGTGTTGTGTATAGAGCGGAGCGAGAGATTCCCACTCTCCATATAGCATCCTAAAAGGAACATAACCTGTGATACCCGTATCCGTGTTGTGTATAAAGCGGAGCGAGAGATTCCCACTCTCCATATAGTATTCTAAAAGGAACATAACTTGTGATACCCGTATCCGTGCTGTGTATAAAGCGGAGCGAGAGATTCCCACTCTCCACATAGTATTCTAAAAGGAACATAACTTGTGATCCCCGTATCCGTGTTGTGTATAGAGCGGAGCGAGAGATTCCCACTCTCCATATAGTATTCTAAAAGGAACATAACTTGTGATCCCCGTATCCGTGTTGTGTATAGAGCGGAGCGAGAGATTCCCACTCTCCACTTAGTATTCTAAAAGGAACATAACTTGTGATACCCGTATCCGTGTTGTGTATAAAGCGGAGCGAGAGATTCCCACTCTCCACATAGTATTCTAAAAGGAACATAACTTGTGATCCCCGTATCCGTGTTGTGTATAGAGCGGAGCGAGAGATTCTCACTCTCCACATAGTATTCTAAAAGGAACATAACTTGTGATACCCGTATCCGTGTTGTGTATAAAGCGGAGCGAGTGATTCCCACTCTCCATATAGTATTCTAAAAGGAACATAACTTGTGATCCCCGTATCCGTGTTGTGTATAGAGCGGAGCGAGAGATCCCCACTCTCCATATAGTATTCTAAAAGGAACATAACATGTGGTCCCCGTATCCGTGTTGTGTATAGAGCGGAGCGAGAGATTCCCACTCTCCACATAGTATTCTAAAAGGAACATAACTTGTGATCCCCGTATCCGTGTTGTGTATAGAGCGGAGCGAGAGATTCCCACTCTCCACATAGTATTCTAAAAGGAACATAACTTGTGATACCCGTATCCGTGTTGTGTATAGAGCGGAGCGAGAGATTCCCACTCTCCATATAGTATTCTAAAAGGAACATAACTTGTGATCCCCGTATCCGTGTTGTGTATAGAGCGGAGCGAGAGATTCCCACTCTCCACATAGTATTCTAAAAGGAACATAACTTGTGATCCCCGTATCCGTGTTGTGTATAGAGCGGAGCGAGAGATTCCCACTCTCCATATAGTATTCTAAAAGGAACATAACTTGTGATACCCGTATCCGTGTTGTGTATAAAGCGGAGCGAGAGATTCCCACACTGCACATAGTATTCTAAAAGGAACATAACATGTGATACCCGTATCCGTGTTGTGTATAAAGCGGAGCGAGAGATTCCCACTCTCCACATAGTATTCTAAAAGGAACATAACATGTGGTTCCCGTATCCGTGTTGTGTATAGAGCGGAGCGAGAGATTCCCACTCTCCATATAGTATTCTAAAAGGAACATAACTTGTGATACCCGTATCCGTGTTGTGTATAAAGCGGAGCGAGAGATTCCCACTCTCCTCATAGTATTCTAAAAGGAAAATAACTTGTGATCTCCGTATCCGTGTTGTGTATAGAGCGGAGCGAGAGATTCCCACTCTCCATATAGTATTCTAAAAGGAACATAACCTGTGATACCCGTATCCGTGTTGTGTATAAAGCGGAGCGAGAGATTCCCACTCTCCATATAGTATTCTAAAAGGAACATAACTTGTGATACCCGTATCCGTGCTGTGTATAAAGCGGAGCGAGAGATTCCCACTCTCCACATAGTATTCTAAAAGGAACATAACTTGTGATCCCCGTATCCGTGTTGTGTATAGAGCGGAGTGAGAGATTCCCACTCTCCACTTAGTATTCTAAAAGGAACATAACTTGTGATCCCCGTATCCGTGTTGTGTATAGAGCGGAGCGAGAGATTCCCACTCTCCCTATAGTATTCTAAAAGGAATATAACTTGTGATACCCGTATCCGTGTTGTGTATAAAGCGGAGCGAGAGATTCCCACTCTCCACATAGTATTCTAAAAGGAACATAACTTGTGATACCCGTATCCGTGTTGTGTATAAAGCGGAGCGAGAGATTCCCACTCTCCACATAGTATTCTAAAAGGAACATAACTTGTGATCCCCGTATCCGTGTTGTGTATAGAGCGGAGCTAGAGATTCCCACTCTCCACATAGTATTCTAAAAGGAACATAACTTGTGATCCCCGTATCCGTGTTGTGTATAAAGCGGAGCGAGAGATTCCCACTCTCCACATAGTATTCTTATAGGAACATAACTTGTGATCCCCGTATCTGTGTTGTGTATAAAGAGGAGCTAGAGATTCCCACTCTCCACATAGTATTCTTATAGGAACATAGCTTGTGATCCCCGTATCCGTGTTGTGTATAAAGCGGAGCGAGAGATTCCCACTCTCCACATAGTATTCTTATAGGAACATAACTTGTGATCCCCGTATCCGTGTTGTGTATAGAGCGGAGCGAGAGATTCCCACTCTCCACTTAGTATTCTTATAGGAACATAACTTGTGATCCCCGTATCCGTGTTGTGACACACGCAAGCCGTGAGGATCATTGTAATTTTGTAAATAACCAGTGATTTCACGACATATTTTTCGTGTTCTTTTCAGTTCGATCCGGATTCGATTTGGATTTCGACATCGGACCCCACCCTAATACGGTTCGAGATTCGATTCGAGAATTGAAAGTCCAATTACCGGGACCTTTTGTCCACTAAGCGCAAACAATGTACTCCAGAAAATGGTAACTCCATTACATGCCTTTTCGACCGTCTACCTGACGGCTGGACACTTGCAGACAAAAATCTTGCAAAAAGTTTTTTTTTATTTTTTGAGTCAAAAACATAGCTTATGACTCCCAAAGAGCTCGTTCCAATGGGGTCATAATCTATTTTGTCGTGACAAAAAATGAAAAAGTAATGGAAATTGAATAGTGAGATATGTGAATAGCGCTGGTTTGTGTTGACGGTTACGTTGGAAAGAGGATTAAAACACACACCCACGATTTACACTGATGGAATACCGGGTTTCTCCCGAAGGTCCATTATTTGGGATTTGTAGCAGATTACTCCACCAGTATTATGTTAATCATATCCCATTGAGTCGTGTTGTTGCACAGCACTGCGAAAAAAGTCTCCTGGCAAAGACACATCTCGCAAATATTGGTTCTATTTCGCCGCGCTGGTTCCCAGGCTCCTGACGAAATTGACCTAGCTCTTGTAACAAAGGCCCTTAACCTCGATAACCGAAGTTTCTGTTTTTTAATATGCCTTTCTGCTTGAACATCCAGGGAGAGTTTCTTATTCTTGTCCGCACAATTTGAGAATAACTGTTTCGTGAAACTAAAGTTCGCACAAGTTTATGTGTCAATCCATCTTCGACGCACTGAGAAAGTCAAACGCGAATTACCCGGCTCAAGTAATGACGATTTTGCACATGTATTGTATTTTAGGTTCCCCCTGGGATTTGTCTCAGTACAATATTGCTATAAAAACTGTGATGAATTAGCATCCGAGACATTATCGTACCCAGGGCTGATAAGCATTATGTGATACTTCTCTAAACCTTGTCAACGTGGGTTTTGAAAAGCCTGTATATCAGCAACGGAACGTTTTACTCCACCGTACAGTGCGATTGGTTTAAAGGTAGGTAGAGCAGTATCTGTAATCCCACAACACCCACCCGAGCCTAGTTGGAGACTTTTGAGTTAATGTACTACTTGTGGGTTGGGCAGAATTTTACAGGAACTACTATCCCTAGATGCATAAGGGATATAACGGATGTGTATAGAAGATAATGCACTGCGTAAGTTCTACAGCAATGTTATTTTAAGATTTCCAAATTAAACAACAAGACACAACAAAATTAGTGTTAGACTTGTTACGTCAGTAGCTTAGCCACGGGAGGACATGGGTTTCACCCCCACCCTTAAGTTGTCGCTGCTCACCGCCCAAAACATTGGGCCAATGTAACTTCTACATAACATATAAAGCCCCAAAATGGTCCAAATTATATGGCTACATACTCTATAAAATATATGGCTACACATTCTATAAATACCCAAAATATATGGCTACACACTCTATAAATCGCAAAACATATGGCTTATAAACTCTATAAATACCCAAAATATATAGGCACGCACTCTTTAAATACCCAAAATATATGGCTACACACTCTATAAATATCCAAAATATCGGGCTACACACTCTATAAATAACCAATATATATGGCTACACACTCTATAAATACCCAAAATATATGGCCACACACTACATAAATACGAAAAATATATGGCCATACACTCTATAAAATATATGTTTACACACTCTATAACACATATGTCTACACTCTCTATAAATACCCAAAATATAAGGCTATACACTCTATAAAATATATGGTTACACCATCTACAAAATATATGGCTACACACTCTATACAATATATGGCTACACAATCTATATATATGGCTACACTCTCTATAAATACCCAAAACATATGGCTATACACTATTTAAGTACCCATAATGTATGGCTACACACTCTATAAATACCCAAAATATATGGCTACACACTTTTTAAATACCCAAATATATGGCTACGCACTCTATAAACTATAAGGCTACACACTCCATAAATATATGGCTACACGCAATATAAACTGTATGGCTACGCACTCTATAAATATATGGCTACACACTCTATATAATACACTATATAATATATGGCTACACACTTTATTAAATGTATGGCTACACGCTCTAAAATATATGGCTGCACATTCTAGAAAATATATGACTGCACACTCTCTAAAATATATGGCTAATCACTCTATAAAATATATGGCTACACACCCTATACAGTATATGGCTATACTCTCTATAAACTATATGCTATACTCTATAAACTATATGGCTACACACTCTATATAATACACTATATAATATATGGCTACACACTTTATTAAATGTATGGCTACACGCTCTAAAGTATATGGCTGCACATTCTAGAAAATATATGGCTGCACACTCTCTAAAATATATGGCTAATCACTCTATAAAATATATGGCTACACACCCTATACAATATATGGCTATACTCTCTATAAACTATATGCTATACTCTATAAACTATATAGCTACACACTCTATAAAATATATGGCCACACACTCTATAAAATATATAGCCACACACTCTATAAACTGTACGGCTACACACTTTATAAAATACATGACTACACACTCTATAAAATATATGGCTACACACTCCATAAAATCAATGGCTACACACTCTATATAAAATATATGGTTACACACTCTATAAAATGTATGGCTACACACCCTATAAACCATATGGCTACACTATAAAATATATGGCTACACAACCTATAAAATATATGGCGACACGCTCTATAAAATTAAAATATATGGCGACACACTCTATAAAATATATGGCTGCACATCCTATAAAATATATGGCTGCACACTATACAAAAGCTACACATTCTATAAAATATATGGCTACACACCCTACCCAAACTTCGCAATTAGAGCAGTACATTCTTTAAAATGGTCTTGAGGTGGAAGACCTAGCCCTGACTAGGACGCGCCAGCTATTACCCTTCCTCCCATTTAAGGGAAGTGGACGGCAAGGCTGACAATTGGAGGGTCCTAGTTAAGAAGAGGGGATGTCTCCCTCCCCTCAGAACGGCCTTATAGATATCATGTTTGCCCCTTCCATCTAAAACAGGCTAGGGCACCCCTTACCCCCAACTATAGACTTCAGGCTACTCTCCTCTGTTACGAGTGTGATTGTGTTGTTTTTTTCGGGGGTGGGGGTGGGTAACGACTCTACGAAGAGCCAAGGTCAGATCGTGTCGAACAGTTCTGCGAGCGGTAAAAAAAAAAAACATTAAAAACAAGAAAACAAATGTTTTAACGATCACCATAGTGTGTTGTGACAGAAAGTAAGCTGATTCACGAAGTACTAGTGAAAGTCTAATGATGGGCTACACGTTTGTTCGTGTCCAGGCATTTGTTTTTGAATGTTTGTTCATCGGTTTCTGATCAACCATCTGTTGGTGAAGAGACGCACATTCACATGGAAGGCAGATCACCAGCAGATGTGTAATGAAACCGATGAACAAACGATCAAAAATAAATCTTTGATCACGAACAAACATCTAGTCTATCACTAGGCTAATAGTGGTACTAGAATTCGCCTGGGCGCATTTAGATCATCACCAACAGATTCGAGGCCGCTTGGAGCAGGGGAGGCTTCTACATGCTCCACGACTCTTTTCCAACCCACCAAACCCTGCTTATAATTGTGTGCCAGACCCTGAAAATATAGAGTGTCTTTTACCCAGATACAAGAAACATATTTCTCCACTGTGATTAAACCGATATAGACTCCACCACACTAGAATCTTATACCATAAGACATAACCGTGAACCACACATTCATCCTTGGCACCTTAGACAGCCTACTGTTATTGTAGACCGTGCACCCTCAATCTGAGGTGCAGTGAAAACAAGACTATGCTAAAGATATAGATGTTGGCATAGTATCAGCAGCCGTTGTTATCTATAGATGGTGGCATAGTATCAGCAGCCGTTGTTATCTATAGATGGTGACATAGTATCAGCAGCCGTTGTTATCAAGAGATGTTGGCATTGTATCAGCAGCCGTTGTGATCTATAGATGGTGACAGAGTATCAGCAGCCGTTGTTATCTATAGATGGTGGCATAGAATCAGCAGCCGTTGTTATTTATATATGGTGACATAGTATCAGCAGCCGTTGTTATCTATAGATGGTGGCATAGAATCAGCAGCCGTTGTTATTTATATATGGTGACATAGTATCAGCAGCCGTTGTTATCTACAGATGGTGACATAGTATCAGCAACCGTTGTTATCTATAGATGGTGACATAGTATCAGCAACTGTTGTTATCTATAGATGGTGACATAGTATCAGCAGCCGTTGTTATCTACAGATGGTGACACAGTATCAGCAGCCGTTGTTATCTATAGATGGTGACAAAGTATCAGCAGCCGTTGTTATCTACAGATGGTGACAGAGTATCAGCAGCCGTTGTTATCTATAGATGGTGACAGAGTATCAGCAGCCGTTGTTATCTATAGATGGTGACATAGTATCACCAGTCGTTGTTATCTATAGATGGTGATAAAGTATCAGCAGCCGTTGTTATCTATATATGGTGGCATAGTATCTGCAGCCGTTGTTATCAAGAGATGTTGGCATTGTATCAGCAGCCGTTGTGATCTATAGATGGTGACAGAGTATCAACAGCCGTTGTTATCTACAGATGGTGACAGAGTATCAGCAGCCGTTGTTATATATAGATGGTGACAAAGTATCAGCAGGCGTTGTTATCTATAGATGGTGACAAAGTATCAGCAGCCGTCGTTACTAGAGATCAGATCAACCCAATCAAAATATGAAATATTATTGTGCGGTGTCGTACGCTAAATTAAATAGGGAAATATTGCCTCTGACATGATTAAAATCAGTGCAATGTAAAATAATATGCTCCCTGACAACACCTCTAGGTCAGGAACACATTCTGGTCGCATATTACTTTCTAACAAAAAGGAATGTGCCCATCTTGTCTGCCCATTATGACATCTTATCAGAACTGCATGATCTTTTCTTCAAAAGGTCAATGGACTTGTAATGATGGAAACTATTTGATCAGAAATGATGGAGTGTGTTATTTGTTCCCCTCCCCACTCCGAACGCAAGGCCCGACTGTAGAAATATATAACTGCATCATCAAGGCATGTCTTCGAAGGCATGTAGTTGGTATATTTCTACAGTCAGGACTTGAGTTATGATAGGCGTGCCTTGATGATGTAGTTGGTATATTTCCACAGTCGGGACTTGAGTGATGATATGTATGCCTTGATTTCTTGATGTAGTTGGTATATATCTGCAGTCGGAAATTGATTCATTATATGCATACCTTGAGTTGGTATATTTCTATTGTCGGGACTTGAGTCCCGATAGACATGCCTTGATGATGTAAGTGGTATATTTCTAGAGTTGGGACTTGAGTCATGATAGGCATGTCTTGATGACGTAGTTGGTATATTTCTGCAGTCGGGACTTGAGTCATGATATGCATGTCTTGATGATGTAGTTGGTATATTTCTAGTGTCGGAACGTGACTCCTGATAGGCATGGCTTGATGATGTAGTTGGTATATTTCTACAGTCGGAATTTAAGTCATGATAGACATGCCTTGATGATGCAGTTGGTATATTCCTACAATCAAGACATCAGTCATGATAGGCATGGTATATTTCTACCGTCGTGACCTGAGTCATGATTGGCATACCTTGATGATGTAGTTTGTATATTTCTATTGTCGGGACTTGAGTCATGATAAGCATGCGTTTATGATGTAGTTGGGATATTTCTGCAATCGTGACTTGTTTCATGATGGGCGTATTTGGTATATTTCTACAGTCGGAACGTGACTCCTGATAGGCATGCCTTGATGATGCAATTGGTATATGTCTGAAGTCGGAACGCGACTCCTGATATGCATGCCTTGATGATGCAGTTGGTATATTTCTACAGTCGGAACTTGAGTCACGATAGACATGCCTTGATGATGTAGTTGGTATATGTCTACAATCGGATGCCTTTATGATGTAGTTTTTATATTTTTTACAGTCGGGATTTGAGTTGCGATATGCATGGCTTGATGACGTAGTTGGTATAGGCATGCCTTGATGGCGTAGTCGGTATAGTTCTACAGTCGAGACTTGAGGCTCCTTAGACATGCCTTGATGATGTAGTTGTATATTTCTACAGTCGGGTCTTTAGTCACGATAGGCGTGCTTCGACGATGTAGTTGGTATACTTCTCCGGTCGGGACGTGAGCTATGATAGGCGTGTATTGATGATGTGGTTGGTATATTTCTACAATCGGGACGTGGATCATGGTAGACATGCCTTGATGATGTAGCTGGTATATTTCTACAGTCGGGATTTGAGTCACAATAGACATGCCTTGATGATATAGTTGGTATATTTCTACAGCCGGGACATCAGTCATGATGGGCATGCCTTGATTATGTAGTTGCTATATTTCTACCGCCGTGACCTGAGTTTTGATAGGCTGCCTTGATGATGAAGTTAGTATATTTCTACAGTATGGATTTGACACATTATAGGCATGCCTTAATGATGTAGTTGGTAAATGTCTACAGTCGTGACGTGAATCATGATAGGCATGACTTGATGAGATGCAATTGGTATATCCCTACAGTCGGGACATCAGTCTTGATAGGCATGTAATGATGATGTAGTTGATATATTTCTACCGTTATGACCTGAGTCATGATAGGAATACCTTGATGATGTAGTTTGTATATTTCTACTGTCGGGACTTGAGTCACGATTAGCATGTCTTTATGATATAGTTGGGATATTTCTGCAATCGTGACTTGTGTCATGATGGGCTTTCCTGTTTGATGTATTTGATATATTTCTACCGTCGGGGCTTGAGTCGTGATAATAGGCATGCATTGGTGATGCAGTTGGTATATCTCTACAGTCGGAGCTTGAGTTATGATTAGGCAGTTTTGATGCTGTAGTTTGTAAATTTCTAAAGTAGGGACTTGAGTCATGATAGGCATGCCTTGTTGATGTAGTCGGTATATTTATTTCTACAGTCGGGACGTCCGTCATGATAGGTATGCCTGGTTGACGTAGTTTGCGTCTTTCTACCGCCGTGACCTCAGTCATGATAGGCATGCTCTGATGATGTAGTTTGTATATTTCTACTGGTGGGACTTGAGTCTTGATAAGCATGCCTTTATGGTGTAGCTGGGGTATTTCTACAGTCGGAGCTTGTCAAGATAGGCATGCCTTGATGATGTAGTTAGTGTATTTGTACAGTCGGAACTTGAGTCATGGTAGTAGGGACAAAATGGGGTTACTCTCTCCCCATCGGTCATCTTTGCTGTGACCCTGTATATGACACAGAACACCAAATACCTATCGACCAATAGTGTATGTGGAAATATCATCCAGCCAAGAGCTACCTAAAGTAGTGATCTACAAATTATTAACAGAACGGTCAGCATAATAGAACGTTAGTTACTAAACTTATAACTTCACGTTTTGTATCTGTCGTGACAGTGTAGATACTGTATTTTACAGGACGATGTATCAAGAGCTGTCACTCAATACCATTTTACAGCCTGGCCAGATAAAGGTGTTCCATCATATCCCTCATCATTAGTACATTTCCACAACAAGTTCAAAGCTGACCCCAAGGACAAGAATAATCCCATTATCATACACTGCAGGTAAGACATTTCAACGTTACGGAAAGACGACAAATTATTATGTAACATCAAACACGTATGTATTGGTTGTCCTTAAATTTGGTTTTGTTCCGAGACAGACCAGTCTTACATCAATCTGTACAAGAGTATCGCAGCCGGACAGAAGTACTGGAGTTGGGCATGCTCTCGGCGACTTGACAACTGGACAAAAGCTGAAATAAGACAAGATTAGGAAATGAAGACAGGAAAGTTTGTTGTATTCCTCTTTAGCGTTATGACTGTCTTCATTACTCCACAATAGACTCATTTACCTCCGCACCATCACCATCTCGACAAGAGCATGTTCATAGTGCGGAAAGAAAAGAAAGCACGACACTGAATGAAGATGTGTGAAGAGAGCAGAGACGAAGCAAGGTAGGATGAGGTGAAATAAGATTAGATAACATAATATGAGATAAGATGAGATAGCAAACCATAGGTTGGAGCCTAACCGTCACTAAAGTTGAAACAATTGGCTCCACTAATTCCTTGTTGAGTTACGGAAAACATTTTCTGTTTGTATGTTGACATCAGTTCGTAGCAGGTTAAAGAGGGATTTATTCCTGTGTGCACTCCAGGAAATGAAGCAAAGTTTGGTTTCTGTTGTAAACAAGCACTGTTTTACTGGTAAATAGGTCCCAGTAATCAATGGCTTGGGTGGAAGGCCTCGAAAATAGGCACCATGGGTATAAAATTTGACTAAAATCGACTTCATATCCAAGTTGCGTTCACGATTAGCCATTGTGCAGAAATATATGACCTTAAACACCAATAAATAAATAAATAAATAAATAAATAAATAAATAAATATTAAATTAATTAATTAATTAATTAAATAAATAAATAAATAGATAAATAAATAAATAAATAAATAAATAAATAAATAAATAATAGGGCTTTCATTTGCTTAACAAATTTTGGTATTTGACATCAGTGTTCTGGGGGTAGAAGAAAGACTTCATTTGCCTTCATGTTTGTTACGAGATAACTATGTATCAATTTGTCTTGAAATGAATTAACCCTGTCCATGTCACCGTGGTCGATTCAAAATGTCTGTCTGTTTTTGTCTCTGTCGTTTCCCTCGCTCTCTCTCTCTCTCTCTCTCTCTCTCTCTCTCTCTCTTTCGAGAGAGAGGAAGAGGGAGAGAGAAAGAAAAAAGTAGCATCGGAGGGACAGAGAGACAGGGACAAAAATTTAATGAGATAGACAGAGACGTAGAAACAGATAGAGAGGGCTCGAGGCGGCCGTGGTGACAGAGATAGGATTAAACAGCTTAACTCTTGGCACACTTACTTTAAAATATCACAACGTCAAGCTGCAAACATTCCCGCTTGAAATGTTGGAAAATATTTTCTTTTTCTTTTTTCTTTTATCTGATATTGCTTTTTTTGGAAGGATCTGTTTGACGGCTGTTCATGAATATTCTTATCACCGAGAGGTGTGGTAGGGTACATCTCACCGGGGAAAGAGACTAGACCCAAACAAGAGGCTTGCTGAGTATCTGTATCAAATACCTTTCCCACGAGGGTGAGACTAACCCTACTCATCCCTCGCCGCTGGAGATAGATGTTTTCTTCCACCGTTATCCCACTCAGCATCATCGAATTCAAAGAACTTCTCGTGCATGGAAATATATTTGTTCTTCCAACTGAGAAAAAGTCAATTGCATATTTACGATCACGGTCGCTAGCTCACGACTTTGAGAGGTTTGGATCTAGTTGAAACGGCTGACAATCCGGTGACATCTGTTTTTTTAAATTATGGATTTTGATGACGTCATTTGACGAGTTGTGAAAGAACATCTTCCCTGAGTTGTGTGTGTGGGAGGGCAAGGTTGGCTAGCGTTACGCTATCTTTGTTTACAATATGCACTGTGTGAGTCCGGTGATCGTTACAGATTCGTTACATATTCAGATAAGGATAGTCACGTGAAGGGGGTGAGATAGATCTGTGTTACCTTGGGATCGCAACAGGGACATGCGTATATCAAAAAGCACCTTACGGGAGTATTATTAGTTATCCTTGTGTTTTCCAGGGTGTATTGGAATTTTCACCGGTTTGGGAACTCATACACCCTGAGTCGAAGCAGAAGGGCGTATGAGTTCCCAAACCGGTGTAAATTCCCATACACCCTGGAAAACACAAGGATAACGGATTTATTTCCGAGAATTTTGGTGTACTTAATACTTAAACCTTCACTGTGGGCAAAAACTGAATTTGTACTTTGCAAGTTTCTTAAATAAAAGTTATTAAATTAATCCTCTAGTTTTTGAACGCGTGCGTCTTATCCAGAATGGCACTCTCCAATAAATGGTAACAAAATTTAACCCTCTGCACTCTAATGTCAAAATGGCAAAAGTTCTCAGCAGCAAATATTTCCCATAATGCAATTTGGTTTCAACCAAATATACCTTGTTTGACAGAGCTCACTGAGCTCTGTCAAACGAGATATAATTGGTTAAATTCATAGTTTAACAAGACAAAAACAGAGTTATTGGAGAAAAATTCTATTGCACTGCCAGAGTTTAAGGGGTTAAATGAACATTTTTTCCACTGCTGCTGAGCAAAACAAGCTGGCGCGTACAGCGTAAAGCCACAATTGCGGCTTTTAGCCCTTTACAACAGAGTCATGATAGTGGCTTCTAGCACTCAACCAGTTAACACTACTTTCCGTGGAATATTTTGTGGAATGGTTGAACGAGAGAGAGGGCAAGAGAGATATATACACCACACCATGCACCGCTAACGCGTATAATAGTTTTGGCTCCGTACTGAATGAATGTTCTGCCTTTGCAGATACATATCTCGGCTCGGCTTTGAAATTTGTTAAATATGGAACTAAAAATTTACACTTTCAACGTTATATGTGTTTTTTCCAACTGTAGAACTGTGCATTGCATTCCTACCTCTCCACAAAGCACCAATGCGTAGGTACCCGTATGGCCGTGCCCATTCCCCCATCCCACACTCAAGCTAGAAATACACCCTCACTTCGGTTAGGACGCAGAGTCGTATGTTTTTTTATGTAGCAGTCACTCACTCCAGAATGTGTATTTTGTTTGAAACCAAACTGACAACTTTTTTTTAAAAAAAATGTTATGTGACATTACTTCTCCCATCTTTGTCGCCGTTGAGTAATATGGACCAGAGTCCCGAGCCATACCGCCACAAGTTTAAACTGTGAAGATTTATGCTGAATACATGAGGTATAACATTGAAATGCAATAACGGCAGAATATAAGTTATGGTGTGCTTAGTTGGTAGATACGATGTCATATGAGGCGAAACAAATACAATACGCCTCGCCCAATATTGTCTTGCTGAACTTCATATCACACCGTATCCGCCATCTAAACACACATCACGATGTGTTTATTTTACAACCCGCCGGATTCACTCAAGAACATATTACCAGCCTGGTTGTCGGGGGGGGGGGGGGGGTTCAGGGAGTACTTCCTCTTTTGTTCCCCGCTACATCTTGTTCCCACGAATTTCACGAACATTTCTTGGTGCAAATGACGAATGTTTGTTTGTAAGTTTATAAACAAAACGTCTGCTTTCGGTTGATGCAAGCGCACTAAGGTTTTGCTCGAGTTACCTCCGTTATCGATGGTTTCATATTTGCTGAGGACTGCAGGAATCGGTGAGATATTTTGGTGTGATGCACTCTCGTCGATATGTAGTTACTGGAGGCGGAGTGAGAAATTTTATTGAGAATCCAAAATGGCGTCTACTCACGCCATATTATGAGTTGCATGGCATGTAGCTGGCTGATACATTTCCATACAAGCCTAACCTGATATGAACACTCAGGGACTTGTATGGCAATGCATCAGCCAGCTACCCACCATGTAACATATTTATTATGTCGAATGTCCATGTATATCAAGGGATTAATAATTTTTTACGAGAAACAAAGAACGATTGGACGTTTAATTTTTAGAAACCGCTATTGACAGCACCGAGCAGAATCCTCAGCAATAACTGGTACCGGTACGTATCCGTGGTGACAGTAAACAATCGTCGCTGTTCGAAGTGCAATATTTGTTTACAAAATAAAACGTATCAATACAAGCATATCTGAAATACCCTTATAGTACAGTCGCCGTGCATTGGTTGTAATCCACGCCTGGGCCATAATGTCCACGCATGCGTTTACCAAGTAATAAAAAATCACCAGCAGCAAAAATTTAATTAATGAAGCACCGGGTACAACCCGATGCTCCATTAATTAACATTTCCATAATTATTCGTGTTATTTGTGTTTGTAGGCTTCTGTTATTGCGTCGTTGGAAAAGCTGTCCACCCCGTGGAAAGTGCCCAATCCACGGCCCCCGTACTGTATATCCATTTACTGCCACAACCACCTGAAAGGGGCTAACAAGGCACTTTCAAACGTCCAAAAATCAGTCGAGCAAGTTGTAAAGGAAATGTTCGCTTGAGCATAAAAAAATCGATAGACGTTAGTGGGTATATAATCGTAAAAACAACAACGATATTTGGAGGCTATAAATAATATATTATGTCCTTGTTTCTAATACTTAATGTTTTGTATCAGTAATTACGGTACCTTGACAATATGTTTGTACTTAAATTATCGTATTTTGTTTCAATTCAAATTTTGAAAATTGGAAGCGAGTGGAGAATGCTGGAGATGCATCAATTTGATCAAAATATTAATAACTTCTCCTAACCTGATATCAAATAATATCAGGTGAGTTACCTGATATGGCGGAACCCGTAGATGTCTTCCAGCGTTCTGATTGGATAAACTAACTTTGATGAATAATAATGACCTATATGGGGGTGACTGCAATTGAGACATGACAGAATCGGGCCCCCGTCTTAACCTAGGAATGCTATACGTTGATTGGATCAAAAGAACCTTGCTGGGAAAATAACAATCGATTTGGACACTACACCCATCGTGTTTTTTCAGCCTCAGTATTAACCCTTACAACGCTGGCGACCTGGAAGGTATCATTTCAGTCAATACTGTCATCGGAGAAATGGGCGATACCATCCTGTTTTGCTGGGAGCTTCAGCAATAATTTAATCCCACAGCTCTATCGAGCTGTTGGATTAAATTATTACCCAGCCTCACTTTGCTCTTTATATCGTCTGCTCGTCCACTACCAGTTTTTTTCTTCACGCAAAAGTTTATGCACACTGGTTTGAAAAGGCTGAGTTAGGAATGCAATACGTTGACTGGATCAAAAGAATCTTGCTGGGAAATTAACAATCGACTTGGATGCTACACCCATCATGTTTTTTCAGCGCTGGAGTTGGAAGAACAGGCACTTTTATCGCATTAGATTATCTGATGGATGAAGCTAAAGGCGCTGGTATTGTAAACATTCCTCAATGTGTTTGGAATTTAAGAAAAGATCGAGTAGACATGATACAGACACTGGTGAGTAACTATTCACGCATTTTGTTACTCCACCAACTCTCTCTCCATACTGCTGTCAATATACCGATCTTTGGTGAGTAGATATACATGCATTTTGTTACTGCACCAACTCTCTCTCTACACTGATGTCAATATACCGACCTTTGGTGAGTAGATATACATGCATTTTGTTACTCCACCAACTCTCTGTCTCTCTATACTGATGTCAATATACCGACCTTTGGTGAGTAGATATACATGCATTTTGTTACTCCCCCAACTCTCTGTCTCTCTATATTGATGTCAATATACCGACCTTTGGTGAGTAGATGTACATGCATTTTGTTGCTTGAAATGTTCTTATTTGAACGTCAGTATGCAATACATTAATGTGCTAAAACATGTAGATCAAATCAAAAGAATGTGCCAAATTATAAGGATTAAATCACAAAAATATACTAAATTATGTGGATCAGTTGAACAGAATTATTATTCATGAATGAATGTCTGTATGTCTGTCCGTCCCCGTTCGTCCGTCCGTCTGGCCGCCCGTCCGTCTGCCCCTCTCTATCGCCCTCTCTCCCTCTGCATGTCGGTCTGTCGGGCTGTGTATCTGCCCCTCCATCTGTCCCTTTCTCCCCGTCTCTCTTCATGTCTCTCTCTGTCTCTATAACTCTCTCCATCTTTTTTTCTCTCACACTTCCTCTGCCTCTCTGCCTCCCTCACTGCATCTCCCTCACTGTCTCTGGCTCTCTCTTCTTCTATCCGCCTCTCTCTCAACCCTTCTCTATTTCACTGCTTCTGTCTGTTTGCATATTTGTCCTCCTGCCTTTCTATCCCTCTGTATCTGCCTCTCTCTCTCTCTCTCTCTCTCTCTATCTCTCCCCCCGACCCCTCTCCGCCTCTCTCGGTCTGTTATTCTACTATTGTTCCCATTTATTCGTATCAATTTAGAAACATGAAGCTCGAAAATGGCACGAAGAATTTTTTTTTTTTTTTCCAAGGATTAACATTCCTTCCCACTGAACACGCCTTCGTAAGGGTTTGCTATAATTGTTTGTGTTATAGTTTCTCGGGTATTTTCGTCCATGCGAGCATTGAGGAGTCAACAAATTTAAGCGTTATTCTGCTTTCTGCCAATAACCCAAAGAAAGCTTCAGGCTTACTGGGTTCGGCATTGTCATATCAATTTCAACCCCAGATGATTCTGCTAGCGCTTAACCACTCTCTTTTAGTTTAACCAATCTAAGTGTACAATTAAATAGTTCGGTATTTAGTATACATGTGGAAGCTCGACCCTACTCCGAGTACTAATACTGTATCAAATATCGAAACATCGTGATATATAGAGTCGTGATACCTGAGAGGTGTTTGAGGGATAACTAATTTTATAACTCAGGAATCAATACTATAAAACGTTTACAATTGTATTTTCTACCTATTAATGATATAACTGACTAAAATGAATTATTAGCATTTTAAAAGATATGGAAATTTGCTAAAAGGCAATTGCCAGATCTTTGAAAATGCTAATGGTTGATTTAAACCCATTTAAAGTCATAACTAGAAAATACAATTCTAGAAAATACAACTTAAAAGTGTTATAGTATTGACCCCTGGATACATGTAAGACCTCGGACGATTGCAAGCTCCTCTTTTCAAATCTACAGAATCCGTCACTGTGGAGTTTCAGTCATTTCCTAGGAACTGCGACGCCTTATTCCTCAAGTCGTCAGTTGCAGTTAAAACTAGAAGTCATGTCATGAAATGCGCACAAATAGCACGTTGATCTGCGCGTTAATGTACGC
Organism: Pictodentalium vernedei; assembly: GCA_031216915.1. NCBI lineage: Eukaryota > Metazoa > Mollusca > Scaphopoda > Dentaliida > Dentaliidae > Pictodentalium > Pictodentalium vernedei. The sequence goes on from CM062291.1 coordinate 457,727,874, forward strand.
GTTATGGCCATAGTAAAGTTATCAAATTCTGTACATATGGCCTGTGCACAAGCCATGTTTCAGCCAATGGACCTCCGGGTAACCCGGAGGTCCATTGGCAGAAACATTGCATGTGCTTGCTGTGAGTAACCAGGAGAACCTGCCGTGATTTGGATGCCATTCGATATGGCAATTGCGCGCAATTCCAACGCGCAATTAAGCTTAGATAAGCGCACTATTCCTGACAGGACTTCTAGTTTTAACTGTATGCATCACACCCACCGCAGATCTCTACATAACTGGATTGCTGGATCATACGTTGGTCACATACCTAAAAGTATCTTCACTGGCGCCTTCTTCATGGACGGGGGTTCCTATAAAAATAATTGCTCAACAACAATAAATAGTTCGAAGGTTTTCATTTTACTGACACCTTCCAATCTCGCATTTTTGTGTCTGCAAACAAGTATTTTCTCTTATAAATATTAAACATGAAATACTCTCCTCCGTTATTTGCCTTTGTAACTAAAAGTAAATATCTAACTTTTGCCTTTTTTAGGGACAATACATTTTCCTACACACAGCTTTAGTGGAAGCTCTGCATTGTAAAAACCATTCTATGTCAAGCGACGAATTCAGACAACTCTATAAGAAAATAAACGGTCCAGATGGTGATAGAGTTTTAGAAAATGAATTCCAGGTAATATTAGATGGAGGGAAGGTTTATAGAAAACAGACGAATGTAGAAACAAATAGCAAATACGGTTCACGGAAATTCTAATAGCAAATACGGTAAACGGCGCATGGAAAAAAGGTACGACACATATTTGTCACATTTTGGTCAAAGTGTAATGGTAGAAATACCGGAATTCCCATAATGCAGCTGGAAATTAACCCTTTTCCCAACGCAGACGATTTCAAAATTTATTATTTTAAATATCATTTTTTTAAATTTTTCAAAAACTGTCAACAAAACCATATCATGTAGCCCCTCGTTGGAACGAGCTCGACGGGCTCGTTCCAACGAAGTGTCATATGATATGGTTTTGTTGAAATTTTTGAAAAATAATATTTTTTCAACTGCTGAATTTGCATATTACGCGGGCGGATGCGACCGATTCGTTGGGTAAAGGGTTAAATGACTTCATGGCCTGTACTCATCAATGTACTTACGCAAGATTCGTTGCCTGAGATCATCTTATGACAGTTTTGCGCATTAACTCCGTATTCACGTAAATACCGCAGCCAAGAAATTGCCAAGGTTACGCTAAAAAGTTAGAATACCTACTGCGACGCCATAGAGTATTTAGGGGCAGGACTAACCCTCTTGAGTCACTAGATGATATTGATATATTCAGAGGTACCGTCTAACTCGGGCGCTGATATTTGATGTGTGTCAGATGGTTAGGGGTGACACAGAGGGAATGACTTGACGAACTCCTGTTTTGTCTCTATCGATGCAAGTGTTAGCAGCATTATGGTTCCGCGCGACCGACAGCTTTCAAATGGTGAACGGTGATAACGTTAGTCAACCAAGTATCTCAAGAATAGTGAGTAGCATGTCTAGTGCTGACATTATGCTGCACACATCATTATGCCAACACATGAAGACAATCTGCTCGTTGTTAAAATGGGCTTCTACAACATAGCTCATTTTCCCAATAAATTATCATCAGTGAGGTGGATCGTATATACATACGCATATCAGAATAAAAGCGCCATCGGTCGACGAACTTGCGTTTATCAATCGTAAACGCTTTCATTCCATCAACATACATGCAGTTTGCAACACAAAATTGAGGTTTTGGGATGTGGCTGCCCGATGGCCCGGATCTACTCACGATGCTTTCATATTCAATATGTCTGGCATCAGTCGTGATTTTGAGGTAGGCGTGAATCCATCAGGGTGGTGTATCCGAGATACCGGATACCCAGTGAGACCATGGTTGATGATACCAGTCCATATCCCAACCACACAGAAGGAGACTGAAAGCAACGTGGCGTATCGAAAGTAACGTAAGCCAATTGAAAGAACATTCGGGGTCTGGAAAATGCGCTTCAGGTGTATGTACACATCAGGAAGAACACTTTTGTTCACGCCTGATAGATGTTGTAAATGGCGGTTGCAGCAATGGTGCCCCACAAAATGTGCACAGACAACAAGGTGCCACGAGATAAGTCAGGCGGTTTACCCCCCCCCCCCCAACCCCCACCACCAGAAATTCACGTGAAATGTGTTGTTTTTTATGGTAAAAGAATGAATGCCCTGTTCAAGTGAGAGACCAATTGATCAACTCAAGTTTTTGAGTGAGGTGTCTAATTTACATGTGCGTGACACTTTCGAATGGATTAATCCGAACAGACACTAATTAAATGACCTTCACATTTTGGACATGTCTATGGGACGTATAGAGTGTAAATTCACGTTAAATTTCCTGGATACACTTTATCAGCCTCTATATATAACAACCCCCCCCCCCCCTCCCCTCACACCTCCGCCCCCGTTCTTGTTTTACAATTGATGTGGTGAGCGCTAGCGGAACCATAGGCCTTGATAAATATTTCTGGGCAAAGATTTTTTTTGTGGGGGTAAAGTTTGGGCTTCGTTTCCACATGTCGCCGACAAATCTGTACAAAAACTAATACTGGTCCTAGCCATGTCGTCGCTTGAGTGTTAGAATGTTCTATGTTCCATAAGGGAGATAATACATAGTCACATAGGGGAGATAATACATAGTCCTATAGGGGAGATAATACACAGTCCCATAGGGGAGATAATACACAGTCCCATAGGGGACATAGAACATTCTAGCAGTCAGGCGACGATGTGTTTTCGGGCACGGAGGTTGCATCATTCAATCCACGTGAAGTTCGTGTTGATCAATTTCAACTATTATGTAAATAACTATCATGCATAGTTTCCGGAAAATAGACAAACAATTAGTAAATCTTCATCAGCTATATCGTCAGTAAAATTTGTTTTTGTAAATAACTGCTGAAGAAATAAATGCCCATATTGTCACGCATAAGCAAGTATTACAGTGATATTTATGTTGGAGGTAATACACCATGAGAGATTTCAACTGAATTTGCGTGGAACTGTATTGCTTAACTCTAGCGAAGGGAAGGCAATCTAGGACAAGCGTAGGCATGCGTTGGTGAATTCCGTTGAGAAAATCCAAGGTTGTGAATAAGATATACTTATGCAAGAGCGTAGGTATACCTTTGGAAAATACTTATGCTGTATTCATGAATTCGGGCCCAGTTTTGTTTGACTGAGCTCACTGAGTTGGTTCAATTAGTAGTTTCATTCTGGGAAAATTGTGAAAGTAGACATTTTGATATTTCTCTGATGTCAGTGTGTGTGGTGAGGGAGCGGGTTGTGTGTGAGTGTGTGTGTGTGGGTGTGAGGGGGGGGGGGAGGTGTTGGGGGGGGGGGGGGGGGGGGGGTAAGTAACCTTACGCTTGCATTACATACACAGAATGACTTTGTACCCTATTGATGAATATCTCACAATAATTTTATTTATAAATAAAAACAATGAACAATAAATGGTAAAACAAAAATAAAAAAATAAATTCTTCATGAAAACATTATTAAAATGCAAAAAACTACGACAGCGTATTAAGGTTAGGACCATTTCATTTAATAATCTGCTTATACAGATTAATAAACTGTTTTACAGATAAATAAACTGTATTTACAGATTAGTAAACTGTATTTACAGATTATTACGAGACTGTTTTTTACAGATAAATAAACTGTATTTACAGATTAGTAAACTGGAATCACAGATTATCACGAGACTGTTTTTACAGATTATTAGAAGACTGTTTTTACAGATTATTACGAGACTGTTTTACAGATTAATAAACTGTTTTTACAGATTAATAAACTGTTTTTACAGATTAATAAACTGTATTTACAGATTATTACGAGACTGTTTTCATAGATTATTAGAAGCCCGCTTTTAGAAATTATTACGAGATTGCTTTTACAGTTTAGTAATCTGTATTTACAAATTATTAGGAAACTGTTTTTACAGATTAATTGGCCATTCAATTGTTGGTCAGTAGTATAGCATGTACTCGATCCTTCGCTATTACCCGGACTTTTGATAAATCTGCTAGTGTTAAATTCACTTAGGACCCGACTTTTTGGTTGCAATCTGACTAGATCCTGCATGTGATGCAAGTACTGCATATAGAGTATGTTGTGATATGAACAGTGATATATGTACACACTGGGCTGTGGATATTTTGTGTGAGGATGTGGCGGAAATTAATGGTGAAGGTGAAATTTCTCGAATATCACCACGACATTTCAGGAAAGTGAAATAATGACAAACTTCCTGGTAAGAGATTACTGGCTGTTCTGCGACAGAGCAAACTATTGAGTAAACCTCGTTTTCATGCAAATTTCTCATTGGAAATTCAACACCCGTCAGAGTGAACGTACGGCAAGAAATTCGTGAATGTACTGAATCAGAGTTCAAACTACTATTACTCCCCCATGTCAGGAGAGTGGAACATGACAAACTTTCGACAAAAGATTCGTGACAGAGATCAGATTACCTCTACATTTCAGTAGAGTGGAACATGACCGACTTTCGAGCAAGAGATAAATGCCGAGACAGAGATCTGACTATTACCACTGCAACATTTCAGGAGACCATAACAACCAACAAGACCAATAGTCAGCGATAACTCTGAGATTAAATAAGAAGAGCAACACTGGCATAGTAATCGTTGAGCAGTACACTTGAGCAGTATAGCATGCACTCAATCGACCCTGATTACCAGGACTTTTGGCGGAGTAGTTAGTGATAAATTCCTATAGGAACCGACTTTTGGCGGAGCATTTTTTTCCTGGGGAAGACGTTGGCTCCATCTAGCTGGATCCGGCAAATAGTGTACCTACTGCATATATAGTATACTATGGTATGTATAGTGATATACGTGCACATGGGGCTATGGGCATATATTATGGGTAAGTGGTGGAAAGATGATGGGAAAGTTGGGTTTTCTTGAAAGTTTTTTTCCGCGAAACGGTTGACGTTGCTATTAACATCGTGACATCATGATGCGCACGCGACGTCATAGAGGCGTTGACCGCTGTTGTTGTCCACTATACAATCCGACATAACGTTATTCGGATCAGCTGGGGTCGGGCTTCTCGTATGGGGGTGGTGGGTGTGGGAGATATGGTAGTGGCGGTATATATCCATGTTGGTATACTATTACCCCCCCCCCCCCGGCCTTCAGATTATCCTATGACCGGCAAGGTAGTATAGAATGCCCAGCGAGGCCGTATTATAATCGTTTGTTTAGAACGGGGGCATAGGATGCACGGTATATACCCTGTATGTCCCATGTTAGTCCTCGGTATTATTAATCAACCGATTGCCTTGTACTATGCCTGGTATAGGTAGTACGTTATGGCAGGTCAAGTGGTATTGTGGGATGGGGTGGGAGTAATGCCTGGTAGTATAGAACGGCAGTATAGTATGAGCGATATATACCTCTGTGCACCCCCCCCCCCCCCGAAAGCCATTGGAACTACTAATCGACTTAATGCTTTGGGTCATCCCATGATTGGTGTAGGTAGTATGCAATGCGGGAACACACTTTATTGTGGGTGGGTGTTATGCATGGTCGCCTAGGGTGGTAGTGTAGGATGTACGCGTTGTACCCCTACAGGGCCAATGTTAGCCCTTAGTACTATTAATCCACCTAATGCTTGGTGTTATCCTATGACTGGTATATGTAGTATGTAATTCTAGTTCAAGCGGTTTTGTGGGTAGGGGTAATGCCTGGTAGTTTAGAACGGTAGTATAGAATGGACGGTATATTGTCGGAAACCCGGGCTTTGTCGCCGCTGGAAGAAATAGATTCAGCCGGGTTTCAGCCAAACTCAAGGAATGTCGCATGAATCCGTGCGTGGACGTATGTCACACCGTGACGAACCCTCCCATTTCATTTTTGATTGGGTGGTTCTTATTCCGAAGGGGTCTGAGACCTTTCGCCAAAAAGCATGAATCAATTGGGGTTCTATGGAAACAACAATTTTAATACAAACACACATACATAAATGTGGTAATTTGTGACTTACATGGAATCCAATGAATATGAAAAACAAAAGGTCAGTCACCCGTACCCACACAGTTTTTGAGTCACTTGCGGGCCCGCATTCCACATTCTCTGTTCTCGATAGTTTTCCTTCTTTGGTCGCCTCTACACTTCACTCTTTCACTGCCGTCGCACGGCCACTAACTTATTGTCACTTTACCGGACGTTCTTACTCAACATGTGCCGGAATGTTACTCTACTACTGCCGTCCCACGGCCGCTAACGTATTGTCACTTTAGTTTATCGCCTTCCCTCAAACAGGTGACGGAACGTCACTTTTACACTGCCGTCGCACGGCCAGTAGTTTTTTGTCGCTTTTCACTGAAGCAGTCGCCACCAATGGGGCTAAACTCTCCGTTGCGGCCAAGTCGGTGGCCATTTCTGAATGTAGGATCAATAAATGCGTCACAATAAACATTAAATGGTATGCCTCATTACCAGCGCTTGAATTACTGCGGGTCTGTATAAGTGACAAGTTGGATTTCGGGGTCCGCCATGTCCCTATTCTTATGCTTTATATTAAGCCTAGAGAGAAAGATTAACTAAAATATATACACTTTTAAACACTTTTAAACAACACAATTGACAATTCAAGCTATCACCTTGGCATATATACCCCTTTAGGCCCCTTGTTAGTGCTTGGTACTATTAACCAACCGATTGGTTTGTTTTATTATATGGCTCATTTGCTCGATGGGATTCGAGTCGTTCGAGCAGTATGCGCGAGTCACTCGGTCGATAGCTTATTGACTTTGGAAATGATATATGCTTTTGTTATACACAAGGGAGACAACTTTGTATGAATAAGCGTAAATTACGGGAAATGAAGCAATATGGTTGGTTAATCAGCAGCTTCCATAATGTGAACTGATTGGATGATCTGGATAAATGAAACAAGAACAAGTGTACTTGGAATAGGGTAGGAAGAATTAGGATTACGTACCACCTTACCAGAGATAGGATGACACCAAATATTCGGTAGGTTAATTCTATCAACGGTTAAGATGGGACCTACAGGGGCATATACCAACTATACTCTTCTGCTCTTCTGTACTACCAGGCATTAATCCCATCCCACAATACCGCTTGATAATATGAAGCATCTTGTGAATTAGTAGTACCAAGGACTAACAAGAGACCTAGAGGGGTATATACAGCCTATGCTATACTACCGTTCTAAACTACCAAGCATTACCCCCCCCCCCCCCCCATAATACTACTTGACCTACCATAACGTGCTACCTATACCAGCCATATAATAAAATAAACCAATTAGTACCAAGCACTAACAGGGAGCCTATATGGGTATATAACGTCCATTCTATACTACCGTTCTAAACTACCAGGCATTACCCTTACCCTCAATACCGCTTGGCCTAGCATTACATACTACCTATACCAGCCATAGGATTACACCACACATTATATAGTACTAAGAGCTAACAATGGCCCTGTAGGGGTACAACGCGTACATCCTATACTACCACACTAGGCGACCATGCAACCACCCACCCCAAAATAACGTCTGTCACCGCATTACATACTACCTAACCCATTCATGGGATGGCACAAAGCATTAAGTCGATTTGTAGTACCAATGGCTTTCGGGAAAGGGGGGGGGGGGTGGCACAGAGGTATATATCGCCCATACTATACTGCCGTTCTATAATAAATAATAATAATAATATGAAGGCCCAAGGGGTAATAGTATACCAACATTGATATATACCGCCACTACCATATCCCCCCCCCCCCCCCCATACGAGAAACTCGACACCCCCTGACCCGAATAACATTATGTCAGATTGTATAGTGGACAACGACAGCGGTCAACATCTCTGTGGCGTCACGTGTGCATCGTGAAGTCACGACGTCAATAGCAACGTTAACCGTTTCGCGAAAAAACACTTTCAAGGAGTCCCAACTTTCCCATCACCTTTCCACCACTTACTCATAATATATACCCAAAGCCCCATGTGTACGTATATCACTATACACACCATAGTATACTACATATGCTGTGGGTACACCATTTGCCGGATCTAGATGGACGGAACCAACGTTTTCCTCAGGAAAAACTGCTACGGCAAAAGTCCGGTTCCTATGGGAATTTAACACTAGCTGCTCCGGCAAAGGTTCGGGTAATCAGGGTCGATCGGGTACATGCTATACTACTCATTGAACACCAAATATGACACCATTTTGCCTAATTGTTATCGCCTAAAAACAGACACATTTGCGAAAAATATAATAGTCGAAAATAGGACATATATCTGATAAGACTATGTCAAATAACACCGACGAACCGAGGCTGGTCAACAGTAAGATACACTTCAATACTAAATGCCACGCAGCATGCCACACAGTTGGAAATTTCTTTCTCATTTGTTAGATCTCCTTCGAATCTATCGAATCAATCACATCCGTTGAACAGGCGCACTACCTTAAGCTGTTTTCGTCTGTCACAGACTGATTGGAATAAACCAAGATACCATACGGTTGAAAATGTTTCTCATCTGATACATCCTCACCAAGCCAATCGCTTCCGACGAAGAGATACTGCAAAACACCAACGGAAAAATGTTTTTTTGCAACTTCAGTCAGTTTGGACTGTTTCACATACGAGACATCACCACCAATTCAATGAAATCCTTTGATAAAACACTAAAAATACACGTTTTCACACATTGTCACATGTTGGAGAGTGTGTCGTTCGCATCGCCTAAGGTTTTGACGACCTTGCCCCACCACACCCACTCGAGGAGGGTCGGATACTTCATATTCGACATAAGACCTTTAAAATGAATTGTGACATGACTACCTTTCTAAAACTTATCTTTTTATTTCCCTTAGCCCCCACCCCTCGGGAAGGTCGGATACTTCATATTCGATATATTTAAAATACTTCATATCACCCGACATCCTTTCTAAAATTTGGGTTTGAGGTCCCACCCCTCAGTCCCACCCCTTGAGGAGACACAAATACCAAACATTTGAGCTACACTCGTCGAGGCCTTTAAACTGATGTATCACGTGACAACAAACCTTTTTAAAACTTGAATTGTTTATGCCCCTCAGCCTCACCCCCCCCCCCCCCCCCCCCCCCCACTGGCAAATACCAAATATTCGGACTACACGCGTCGAGACCCTTAAATGATGTATCACACGACAACCTTTCTAAAACATGAGTTTTTGGTGCTCATCAGACCCACCCCCGGGACGAGTCGATCACCTCACAGTTCCTTCACAGATAACCTTGCCATCTGTTTACATCTTGTCTTCAACTTTCTGTCCTATAACCTCGTTCGTAGTCAACCAATGCTATAATTTCTACCACCCTCGAAGCTTTGTACCATTAGTTCCTTGTACTATTACTATTTGACTTGTAGCACCACTGCTATCTCCGATTGATCAAACGACTAGAATCCCATCGAGCAAATAATCCATAGAGTAATTGGTCGAACGAGTGGTTCCACATACGACTCTAATCCTCATCTTGCAAAAAGTGGAGCCGAAGGCCAGACGTTTTCAAAAAGGGATTCCATAATGATTCTATAAAAGGTATTCTATATGTGGGATTCCATAAGTGTGATTCCAAGGCCCTGTAGAGCTCCTACACAGGTGATCTTACCATCGGTTTCAGCTTTCTGTCCTATGACTAGCTTCTATTGCAGTCCTCTGTACTATAATCTTCTTCTACCCTCATTCCATTACTACCGACTTGAAGCACTATTGTTGGTTTGCTAACTGGTACATATCACGACCTCTAGGCCGTCTTAGAATGGCAAAGGACAACCCGTGCCCTGCTTGGAGACTGGGAACCAAGCATACATCAAGTACATTACATACTACGTATATGTGGGATAGTACATTGTCCCTGGTGGATTGTGGTTCCAAGGGTTAAGATGGGAACTAAAATGTGTATATGCCGTCCATACTATTCTACTGCACCACACAACAAGTCATTACCCCCGCGCAAAAACGCGCTTGGCCCAGCATTGCGTTCTACCTATACCAGTCATAGGATAATATGGAACATTAGGCCGATTGCTAGCAACAAGGGCAGAGATTGAACCAGCAGAGGTACAAGCAACACATCCTACACTACCTGACTAGACAATCATGGATTACCTCTACCCAACAATACTACTTGGCCTACAATTACGTAATACCTTTACGATCTGTGGGCCAATACACCGTCCTGAGTGGTTAGGTGAAGTACAACTGCCGTTTTAAACTACCAGGCCTTACCCCTACCCACACTACCGCTTGTCCTAGCAATTCGCACTATCTCTTCCAGTCATAGGATAATTTGAAGCATTAGGTGGATTAATAGTACGAAGGGCTAACATGGGACCTGTAAGGGTGTGGAGATTACATTCCATACTTCCACACTAGGCGACCATTCATTACCCCCATCCTACCACCCTACAATACTGCCATTCCCAGAATTACATACTACCCAGTCATGGGATAGTACAAGGCAATCGACAGGCTGATACAACAAGGATTAAGATGGGATCTACAGTGGTATACAGCGGCCATACTCTACTGCAAATCCAAACCACCAAGGGCTATTTCTCAATACCGCACTACATGACGACCATGCATTAACCCACCACCATAATACTGGTTTGCTTAGCATTACATACTACCTATACCAGTCGTAGAATAATACGAAGGTCGATTAGTAGTACCAAGGCCAAGCGCTAATAGTATACCTAGAGAGGTATATACCACCCTTACTATACTACGATATCAGCCCAGTACGAGAACCCCGACAGACCCCGGCCCGAATAACGTCATACCGGACTGTAAAGTAGACAACACCAGCGGTCAATGTTTCTCTGACGTCACGATGCGCATCATACCGTAACGACGTCCACAGAAACGTCAATCGCTTCGAAGGTAAATTTATTTTTCGAGAAACCCCACCTTCACCGTTAATTTTCCACCACATACCCATACTATATACCCATAGCCCTGTGGTTACATATATCACAATACATATCATAGCATACTATATATGCAGTTCGTATACCCCTTGCCGGATCTAGCCAGATGGTGCCGAAGTTTCGCACAGAAACAATTGCTACAAAGTTCCTTTGTGAATTTAACACGAACAGTTTCGCCAAAAATCCGGGTAATAGCGCACGATCGGGTACATGGTACACTACTAACGAATAATCGAATGGCTAATTAATGGCTAATTAATTTGTAAAAACGGTCTTCTAATAATCTGTAAAAACAGTCTCGAAATAATCTGTAAATACAGTTTACTAATATGAAAAACAGTTTATTAATCTGTAAAAACAGGTTCGTAATACTCTATAAAAACAGTCTTCTAATAATTTGTAAAAACAGTCTCGTAATAATCTGTAAATACAGTTTACTAATCTCTAACAACAGTTTATTAATCTGTAAAATCAGTCTCGTAATAATCTGTAAAAACAGTCTCATAACAATCTCTAAAAACAGTCCCGTAATAATCTGTAAATACAGTTTACTAATCTGTACATACAGTTTATTAATCTGTAAAAACAGCTTATTAATCTGTGTAAACAGATTATTAAATGAAATGTTCCTGACCCTAATACACTGCCGTAAAAAACAAAAAGAAAACAATAAAAACTATATAAAATATTAATCAAAACACTCCTCTGGAAACGAAAGTGTGTCACACATAGCCCTTATTTTCCAACCCCTAACAGCCATCTTTTCTTATACTGTATGGCATTCTTTCCGTTGAAAAAGTGTGCCATATTCCCTTGTGCCATTTATTCAGTGACCCTATCAAACAGCATTTCAAGAAGGCCATCCTGTGGGATGACACTCGATAAATGGATCTAAATCTAATCCTGTAGTCTCTTCTATGAGAATGGCTGATACCCCGTGTTAAATAAACTAATAATACACAGTCTTGAGGGATGTCGGAAGCACGGTGAAAAAAAAGGGGTGGGGGCTGCTGGAGGCGAGATGGGGCAGATAATGCCCTTCCCAGGTTCGTCACTCAATTTCTGTCAATGATTTATTCTCGAAGTAAATCTAAAATACAATCAAATCCGTTCTGGGAGCTTTCAAAATTCAGTGTAGGAGTTGGGGAGGTTTGGGAGGAGGTGCCCCCATCCCGATGGGTGGGGGACACCTTCTCTCAAACTCCCCGATTTCGTGACTTCGGCCTTCGAGACATGCATGCTTCGGCATCTCATGGCGGGGCTGCTTCAGCTAGTAAATACCCTTTTCTGTGGGTCTGACCGCCCTGCCCTGAAGGGATTTCGGCGCCAACGACAGTCTGTATCTTTTTAGTTTAGTAAAATGCTGATATAATCCGGAGGTTGCTATAACAATGATTCTGCAGAAGATAATACACGAGTGCCGGGATATTCGGTCCGATAATGATTGATGGTGAAGCCTAGAGTGGCTAGAGTGTATTATCCGACTTAAAATCCACTTTATATTAAATTGGTATTTTAATGAGAAAAAACGAAATAATTTTATACCGTTGGATAGAAGAATAAAAAAATGCCGCTCAGGATCACCGATCCAATGTCGAGTTGTGACAACAGTTCCTCGCACCAAGGCCAACACACCTATGAAGTTTCATGACTCTAGGTTGAACCACTATCAAGTTCTCATCCGGAAACCAACTGTTGCGATATACTATGTTCAAGGTCACTGTGACCTTGACCTTTGACCTGGTGAGTCCAACATCAATAGGGTTCTTCCTCGCACCAAGGCCAACATGCCTGTAAAGTTTCATGACTCTAGGTTGAACCACTATCAAGTTATCATCCGGAAACCAATTGTTGCGATATACTATGTTCAAGGTCACTGTGACCTTGACCTTTGACCTGGTGAGTCCAAGATCAATAGGGTTCTTCCTCGCACCAAGGCCAACACACCTATGAAGTTTCATGACTCTAGGTTGAACCACTATCAAGTTATCATCCGGAAACCAATTGTTGCGATATACTATGTTAAAGGTCACTGTGACCTTGACCTTTGATCTGGTGAGTCCAAGATCAATAGAGTTCTTCATCGCACCAAGGCCAATCTACCTAAGAAGTTTCATGAATGTGAGTTGAACCATTATCAAGTTATCATCCGGAAACCAATTGTTTAAGATTTACTACGTTCAAGGTCACTGTGACCTTGACCTTCGACGTAGCATGTCCAAAATCAATAGGGTTCTTCCTCCCACCAAGACCAACCTACGTATGAAGTTTAATGAATGTGAGTTGAACCACTATCAAGTTATCATCCGGAAACCAATTGTTTACGCCCGCCCGCCCGCCCGCCCGCCCGCCCGCCAGACATTCACCAAACTATAAGTCGAGTTTGACTTCGTCACAACTCGACTAAAAATTGAAATTGTGAACAGTTCTTGATAGGTGAGTTATCGTTCCGGTTGACTCAACGAAGACAACAGGATGATTATATATTTATTTATTCATTGGTGTATAAGGTCACATATTTATGTACAATGGCTAATCGTGACCATGATAGTTTTACGGGCGGCGGAAGCCGGAGTACCCGCAGAGAACCACCGATCAATGGCTAACAAGTTTCAGCTCCCCAACATACTAACTCCACACAAGTAGTGTTAGCATTGGTTGAAGACAGGTGCACCATCGATGTGCAGTACGCCTTTGTACACAACGTCACCGTGCCCCCAGGTGGGCAATGGGGATGAAGTGTCTTGCCCAAGAACACAACGCGATTGTCGTGGGTGGGATTCGAACCGAGGACCTCTGGGCTTGCAGCCTGTACCTCTACCTACTGAGCCACCGTGCCCCACGTACAGATGATTGAGTATAATAATAAATTTTCGGCCTTCCGCTGATTTGTCGCGATCCTTTAACGAGGAGGCCTGCGTTAACCCAGTGCCCCGACGGGGTATTCCTCACCCACTCTCCCTCCTAAGCTCTAAGCATTTCCGTCAAAAACTGTTTCATAATTCCCCCATTGGCGCCTTCTCGATCACCCCAACTATAAAATTAACCCTATTCCTCGTGCCATTTCTCACCCAATTACCATTCGTGTTACCATCCCATTTTTCAGTCAGATTCCCGAGGATCCACTAAGCAAATATTTGGAGGCATTGTAAAATGAAATTGTAAAGTTCACGTACGGTAAAAAGAATTCGGTCAAGTCAGGTTGAATGTTTGTTTTAGAACAATGGCTGTATATTATCGACGCAATGCCGGGTATTTTTTTAAAGAAAGCCTTGTCACTCTTAACCGTTTGCACCCTGGTGGGATCTTCAATGTCAGTTCCATGGTAGCAATACGAAGAGTCCATATTTATTATTTGGGGGTAGACCAATTAATATTTTCAACGTGCAGCCTTAGGGCTTTACGTTGAAAATATTGATTGGTTTACACCACATATTTACCTTGCAGCCATTCCCCTTAACCCCCTGCACCCTGATGTCGAGAATACTCGACACCTCCCCCACTCTAAGCTCCACCACACCTCCCTGTCATCCATGGTTATCCCCCCTGTGTTGTCAGAAATTCAGCAATTTAGATTTTGGTTGACAGAGCTCAATTGGAGCTCTGTCAACCAAAATCTAAATTGCTGAATTTCTGACAACACAGGGGGGATAACCATGGATGACAAATCAGGCGTTTCGTCATCAGAGTGCAGGGGGTTAAAGACATTATGACGTAGCTTGTTACCCGGCCGGAAAAACGGCCCCTGGAGTTCAAAGAGTTAACAAATAATGTATAGTTAACGTTTCTAGTAATTATTTTTGTTTTCGGTTAACAGCCATGGTGAAACAAACCAAGGTGCCGGCAGTGAGTTTCAATTCATGTACGAAAAATATCTTGCTTATTGAACCTAGTATTTCTGAAAATTTCCTCCGAATACGTTTTGTTTTGTGTATATTTTGGTTCGCAATAAACCATGCAGGGCTCTCGACAGTAAACATCCAGATTGGGGAAGTGTGAGAAAACAAGTCAGCGTTGAAAGCCGTTAAAAGTTTCATCATTGTGTAAACAGGATTGTAGCCAAGAGGGGGAGGCGAATGCACCTCCACACAAGATCAGATTTCTACCTAAGGGTTTATCGCCCATTTGTGATTTGAAACGTTTGATAAAATGGAGCGACCTTACTTACTCCGATATATCGTACTCTCTGTGGCTTAGCCACAAACAGTATAATGTGATGGCTTAGCCGCAAACAGTATAATGTAATGGCTTAGCCACAAACAATATAATGTGATGGCTTAGCCACAAACATTATAATGAGATGACTCACCCACAAACAGTATAATGCAATGGCTTAGCCACAAACAGTATAATATAATGACTTAGCCACAAACAGTATAATGTGGTGGCTTAGCACCAAACAGTATAATCTGATGACTTAGCCACATACAGTATAAAGTAATGGCTTAGCCACAAACAGTGTAATGTAGTGGCTTAGGCAGAGACAGTTTAATGTAATGGCTTAGCCACAAACAGTACAATGTAATGGCCTAGGCATAAACAGTATAATGTAATGGCTTAGCCACAAACGGTATAATGTAATGGCTTAGCCACAAACAGTATAATGTAATGGCCTAGTCACAAACAGTATAATGTAATGGCTTAGCCACAAATAGTATAATGTAATGGCTTAGCCACAAACAATATAATTTAATGGCTGAGCCAAAGAGAGTACGGTGTGACGGAGTAACCATTGAACAGAGAGGTCGTTTTTTTCCGGCCCAGGAACATAACACTTATAATTTCATTAACCCTTTGATACTTTTGTACGTCTTATGACGTACGAAGTCGCACAGCGCGTTGATACACTGTGGTCATTTGTTTTATTTTTCGATTTTTTAAACGTTTTAACCGCAATTCCGATTTTCTCCCGAATAGTGCTCAGTGACAACCGTTGATCCAAATATTATCGCAGCTTAAAATACTAATATAATCCTGCTGTCAAGACTTCTTAACGGGTTGAGTGCTAGAAGTCACTATCAGGGCTTTCAGAAAAATGAGGATACCAGAGCAAATGCAACACTTTCCTTGCTTATATTTCATATTCTTCAGTTAAACACAAATAATATTTTGTTTATATAAATTTGTTTTATAACAAATTATTGGAGAGTGCCTGTGGGCACTTTCCAATAATTTGTAATAAAACAAGTTTTGAATACAAATTCAGACCACCAAAAATAATCTAGCCCTCAAACAGATAATCACTAATGTGAAAAATATCGTATTTGTACTTTCCCACGTTTGACGTCGCATTTTGAAAAACGTTGAAGAAACGGAATTCCCAGTGACGTTTGAACGTCAGGATAATTAAAGTCTCAACGAGTTAAGTAGGATGCCTGCAAAGTGAATGTGTGGGGTTGACCAAACAGTATCTTCAATGTGCAGCCCGAAGTCTGCAAATTGAACATATTAATTGGTCTACCTCCATATAATGGATATGGACTCTTGCGATTGTTGCCATTGAATTGATTTGGAATACACCATCAGTGTTGAAATTGTTAAATAGAAATGTTCTCGTTTGAATGTAATTTCTGTGAACCCCCTGAGCACTACTTTGATACTTTCTACACTGCAAAAAATAGGTTCTCTTTAGAACCAAAACTGGTTCTAATCTTGTCCCTGAGATGGAACCAGTTCTGTTTAAACAGTATTTATTTCAAATCAAATACATTTACCAAGATTAGCATTCAATGTTAACAGAATAGTACATGAAATGAAGTAGATTCAGCAGGAAACTTGGAGCTTATTCAACGCAGTCGCCATACATTTTGAAACAAAGGAGATATGAACAGTTGGCATATCGAACCAGTTTTGGTTCTGTATAGAACCCAAATTGGTTCGATATGCCAACTGTTCATATCTCCTTTGCTTAATAATGATTTGCGACAACCTCGTATAAGCTCTAAACTTACGGCTGAAACCCCCTCAATTTATGTTTAATTCTGTTAATAATCTTTATAATTATACTGTTTAAACAGAATTGGTTCCATCTCAGGGACAAGATTAGAACCAGTTTTGGTTCTAAAGCGAACCTATATTTTTTGCAGTGTACACTTGTGATTTGAAATATTTAATAGAATGTGACGACCACACTTAGCCAGGTGTACCGCTTAGAATGGGACGGCCACATTTACCACTGTGAATCGCTTAGAATGGGGCGACCACACTACCACAAACAGTACCACGTGTAGTGGTAATAGAATCAGGTGACCACACTGCCACAGAGAATACCACGTATAGGGGTAGGTTGTTTCAAAACATAATTGTGTGTTCACTTTTTGCATATACTTCATGTGAAACGCCCAGAGGCACTGTTTTAATGCTTTTTGTATAGTTTCGGCTATAACTAAGTACCGAAGTGCCTATGCGTTTAACAATAACTAGTTACGTCGTCCTTGTGTTACAGGGTCTATATATTAAACCAATCTTATCTTTGTTGGATTTCTGTATGTAGGTATAATATATATCTGGAAAATAACTTGTCCCTATATCCCGATACATTCTGTCTTTTGATTGGACAGAATGCCATGACAAAAGGTTCACCCAACATCCAAGGTATATGAGAGCGTGCAACATCAAGGGTATACGCGCACGCGAAACACCAGGGGTATATGGTTTAAAGAAAGCTTTCCGCTTTTGCTCGCCTCGATATAAAAATCGAACCAAAATACATGAAAATAGTCAAAAATATCATCATATTTCCGACAATTCCATCATATTTTGCTTTTATAAATTAATTAGGCGAATAATTAAATGAAACGATATGAGAAAAATAAAATAAGAGCAAATATCGTTCCCGCAGTTCCAATGCGTTCTGTGTGTCAGTAGGCGAATAGAACTCATTGGAACTTGGGGGACAATATGTAAACAAAATACTGATTACTAATGTCCTTAACGACCAAAGGGATGCAACTCTATCTGTTGTATTCTGCGTTTGTAAAAATCAAAACAGTTATTCACGAATTTGATCGAACTGATTATGGAGCGTGAGAAACGCGTCCGCACATTTTTCTCCACTATGTTTCTATTGTGTTTCAAACGGGACAAAAACGTTATCTTCGTCAACATGTATTGTATATGGAGATTTAATACATGGATGTCTCATATAAACACCTTGATGTGGCTCGGTGTTAAAAACCGACATCCAGGTATTAAATCTCCATATACCATACATGCTAGCGGAGATAACTAAAAATATCCCCTTTATCGATCTGTTTTGTATGTAATTTATTCACAAATATTAGTGTAAAAGTGTTTATATTTTAAATCCTAAATTTCACATAATATTTTCTCAGATGATACTCATTTGTTTCCACCCGGGCGAACCATGGCCTCTCCGAGCGAACCATGGCCTCTTCGGGCGAACCATGGCTAGTGACCGTCGATCGCTACCGAGTGCACTTAACCAATAAAATTCTTGACAACGCGCCTGTTAAATATTTTAGCACTCCAGCTAATCGGCCCAATGATATATATTATGAAACGCTCTTTATTTTCCCAGTACACGCTAAAAACAAAAGTGTTAAAAACTACACTTGAAGTGATGTATTTAACACTTACTAAGTGCTGAACTAGCACTTTGTTCAAGTGTAGATACCCCAGAACTTGACAGGTGTTACAATAATACCACTTGATAAGTGTAATGTCGCGACACTTAAAAGGAAACAACGCAGATGACGCGGTATCAGGCTCTAACTCTCGAGCCTGTTCCGTGTCATCTGCGTTGTGTCCTTTTAATTATGTACCCACCAAGCGCAAATCAAATTATGGACGATTCTGGAAGAACCACCAATGCTAGACACACGGGAAGTGCCATCCATTCAGGTTTCAGATGTCTGACGATTGTAATGTCTAAGTGCTTAAAGCATTGCACTTTGAGTGTTAAAATCAAACCCTAAGAGTTAGAATGGGTTTAACACCTTGAAAGTGTCAGTTTTAACACTTTAGTTTTTAGTATGTACATGCTGAATTATTAACTTGTTTATGCATTAGGGTCCTGCGAATATTCAAATGTGATCGAATCGAATACCAAATTGAATAAAGCTCACTATTCGCGAATCGAATCTAATATTGAATCGAATTTATTAGAATGGTTACCGGTATCGCTACCGGGGAAAAATCGTTTTTTTTAGTCCGGAACATAATCATGTTGGCCCGTACGCCCTATTCTATGTCGGCACATAAAATAGGAAGTATGGGCGACGGAAAATTATGTTCCCCGATGAGTCTGGAGGTGGGATGGGGAAATCTCACCCGAGGGGCAAGATATTTGAACCAGACCCGTGGCTTGCCTCGGGTCTGGTTCAAATATCTTGCCCCGAGGGTGAGATTTCGCCATTCCCACCTTCAGACTCATCGAGTATTATCCCCCCCCCCCCCCACCATGCAGCGATTACGTTAGCCAGAGGTAATCGGGAGTCACGTGCTGATTCAGTCAACTCATTTTGTATTCGTTGTTTTGAGAAACTGGTGACACCATCGGAAAGATCATGCACACGTTATGTATATACCGAAGGTATATACCACGAAATCGATTAGGAACGGTGGCAGCTTGAGGGTTGAAGAGTTTTAGAGCATCGAACTTTGATCACACTGCATTCCGATGACGTCAATATGAATTAGTTGGTAGCAAGAAACTGATGCGATATGCATAACGTCATAATAACGTTATGAATGTATAACGTCACGTGGGTGGGGTGGGATACATCTGTCTCTCCCTGCTATCTCACCCGGGACAAACGTATGTTACACATGCAATGGGGATGGGGGGGGGGGGGGGAATCCGTCTCCGGCACTGAATGAGGGGGTGCGTGAGATAGATTTGTTTTAAGTTAATGTGTTGCTATTTTTGAAACACGCTTTCCTCCCACCGATATCCGGTGCATTCCGACATAGGAAGATTGAAAGGATAACTGGAAACATTCGGCACCGATTGCTCAATCGAATACGAATCCAATATGGCCATCGAATCTAAAATCATTTCGAAAACCGATTATTCGCAGAGCCCTAATATGAAATAGGTGCTACCTAAAGTGCGAACGTAGTTACAACTTACAGTACGTATAGAGTGTATTATCACTAAATCACCCGCAGAGTGGAGATTCCACCCAAACAATAATTGCAAATTTGTTGCAAAGCATAACAAGCACAAGCAAAGTTCCAGCCAATGAATCCCTGGGTTACACTCGGAGGGCCATTGGCTGAAGCATTGTTTGCGTTTTTTGCCCATGTGTGCAGAATTTGAAAGTAATACTTTGCCATTTGGGTGATAACGCCACCCCACGGGTCATTTTGTTACAATCCACTCTCCACGTACTGTATTTTGTAAATTTGAATAAAAAATATACAGAGGATGTCATTGGGTGTGTACCCATCACCAAAATCATTTCGTACCCAAGTGATTTCGTACCCAAAACCATTTTGAACACTTTAGAAAAAAGTAAATTTGTGCCCAAAAAATAATAATAGAATGCCCATGGCAATATTCATAGCAGTTTATTTGCCTGGGGTATAATTTGAAAAAAAAATAGGTATTAAATTTAACATTTATAAGCAAAACTGATCACAACATAGCATTAAGTAATGAATCCACCACCTTTAGAATTAATTATTTATTTATTGGTTTTTAATGTCACATACTTATGCACAACAGGTAATCGTGACCGTGACAGTTTTACAGGGTCTAAGTCGGTCAGAGCGGGAAA
This sequence comes from Pictodentalium vernedei, assembly GCA_031216915.1. NCBI lineage: Eukaryota > Metazoa > Mollusca > Scaphopoda > Dentaliida > Dentaliidae > Pictodentalium > Pictodentalium vernedei. The sequence continues at coordinate 457,748,680 of CM062291.1, forward strand.
ATCAAATCTAAACTCTGTTATATTGAACTGATGGGTCTCCTATTTCATGAGGTGACAAAATATAATTCAATTAAATTTTTTATTTAATAAAAATGCACATTCATTCATTTTGGTTTCATTTTGTACTATTATTCATTGTTCAAACCAACAACTATTTTTTTTGTAATAATCATGCACAACTCAGGCTGCACAGTGGGGAAAATAATGTTAAATACTTGTGACTGATACTTCCAAAAGGCCACTCTCTCAAAGCTGGCAACCTTTCTTTCAGCTGGCTGGACTGTCCATGCGTACCAGAGCAGTGTGCTCACTGTGCTGCTTGGAACATGTAACACCCATTGCATGAGAAAGTTTGATAGCTTTGAGAAGCAGTACAAAATCCGAAAGAGGCTGCTGACTGGGATTGACAATAAATCCTTGAGTGAAAAAGACAACAGAAGAATGAAATGGTGCATCAGTCGGGAAAGTACTTGATTCCTACTCCTGTGTTCTAAATGATCATATCTGTAGTACTGATATTTTTTTGTATTTTCTACTCCATATTATTCTGATTTGATCCCCTATTTTTATTCATTTTCACCAGGCTGGACTGCAGTCTAATTCTCATAATGCACTGTTTTGGACTAAATTTTTAACATCTTCCATAGCTGTAGATAGTTGGAGTTATGTTGGAATTTTGAGGTTATTTATCCAAGATGTGGTACTTTGAAATATTATGAAGTCAGTTTGTAACTTCAGTATAATATTCCACCCTGTACTATTAGTCCTCACCATACTATTATATGGATGACACTCACAGGAGTATACCCCCTATCATATTCCCAATAAAGTTGACACAAGAAACGTGATGACATTGGTCAATGGATGAATATGTATATACAATTAGAATATGGAATACAGATCGCTCTCACCAGTCACCACATTTCTCAACAACCCCCAGCCCCCCACCCACAACCACACTGCCAACACACCACCAATTTCACTGTGACCCACCCATGCAATGAAAAGAAGAACTACAGTTTGATGCTAATAGAATCCCTCAACACCTTTATGGTGAGCAAGACCCTACTGAATCAGACCGAAAAGTCTATCCAGGCCGAAGGCTTGTTTAAGAGACTTTACTGAGGTGGGAATTGGAGAAGCATGGAGTTGGAGAAGAGATACATCCTGGAGAGAGCAGATCACCATTAAATCACAAACCTTTACAACAATTATTGTGCCCATTTTTTGAGAACAGAACTCACAAAACAATAAAAGTTACAACACAAATCCCTGGGGTGCAATCCGTCTATGAGTTGAACAGGTTCTTATACAGTAGTTGGGGGCGCAGTGGCGTTGCGGTAACCGGTTTTCGCCAAGATCACCGAAGTTAAGCAACGTCGAGCCCGGTTTGTCCTCGGATGGGTGACCGTCTGAGCGATCAATTCGGACTCCCGCGTTGTGTCCTTGGGAATGGCACTTAACCCCGATTGTGGACATGGGGGCACGATGACGCCGTGTACTAAGGCGTACTGCACGTTGATGGTGAGCATGTCTTCAACCAATCTAACTCTGCCTGTGCTGCATTGCGGAGTTACGATGTTGGGGAGATGGCAGCTGCTCATCGTTGCTCGGTGGTTCTCTCCAGATACTCCGGCCTCCTCCACCCGTAAAACTGTCACGGTCATGATCATCCATTATGCATAAGTATGTGACATTAAACAACAGTAAATAAATAATTATACAGTAGTTTCTAAAAAAATATAGTATCCTGCAAAAAACTTAATAAATTCAGAGTGGTATGCTGTGATTTCACCCCTGAAGGGACTTGCTTAGGAGGATTTAGACCCAAGTCATAAGAAAATAATCCAGCAGCATCACAGCCCTGTGATTTTCTACTTCCGACATCAATAAATACAATTTGGCAAAAGTTTTGTTACCCATCATAACATTCTTTTCAAATAAATTTGTTATGGTTCTTCAAAATTACAATTTCCACCCTCCCCCCCCCCCCCTCCCCCCAGCAATCACCACGGCCAATATGTTCGAACTAGTGTTCACAGTAATTACTATTCATCAAAAAATATAGTTACTTGCCACGACTCTGTATATTTGTATGGTCTTGTTGTGAAATTCTAGTTTATTCTCTGTGCCCCGCCCCCACCATCCACACAGAGGATTTCTAGCAGTACCCTAAGAAAGTACAATTAACAATTTGATGAATTCTGCGTGCATGCTGTTACCCCTTTCAAATATTTCTTCATGGTCTTGAAAGCGTGAATTTCTGATCGCATCTTTTCTTTTTGTGTTTGAAAATTTCCTAATTATGGTGAATTCTTAGCACAAGAAAAGATTGTTTTCCCAATTTTTTTTTGCGAAGATTTCTGACTTTTTATCACTTTCAAATTTCATAACTCAGCAATCTGTGATGGGATTTTTGGAGGCATTGATTAAAATACCCACACTCTGCCTCCATATGACTTCTTGTATTTTCAAGTAGGCCTACATGTAGTTCAAGCAGGTTGAAATTTTCTGAGAGGTGGGGGGTGGGGGGGGGGGGAGAGGGGTGCAACAAATACACTCACCCATTCAACCTCAACTCTTCAGGTTCTAAGTAGGTTGGAAAGGGTCTTTTTTTTGGGGGGGGGGGGGGGGCATCAATCACCCCCTATCGAACCCAAATCTGTGGTTGTATTTTTAACTTGCAAGTTGGTTAGAACATTATGTAGCTTAATTTTATGTAGCCCTTTCTGCAAATTTGATCAACACGTTGTCTTTCCATCACAGGTTTTCTTGATACCGACTGATCGCTACAGTGACGGCGCCAAGATTTCAATATTTTTTAATTTTTTTTTGGAGGGGGGGGGGGGGGGCTTAGGTAAGCTATGGGGGACTTTTGGGGTGGGGGTCCAAGGATGCCGAAGGAATCTCCCAAATGCCACAGGCCTTATAGCTGGCGGCGGAGGGAACGGGATCTCCCCCTCGCGTGTGTGGGGATATGGAGTTCTCCACATGAAAGATTTCTATATTTGGAGGCCGTGGGAGTGGGAGCGATATCTGAACATTTCTACAACACCCGACATGACGTGTATTGTTGTGTGTCGTTTGCAGTGTGAAATTGGGTGGGAAAGCCAAGGTCAGATAGAAATTTGAAGTTTAATTGGGGGGGAGGTGGAGTGGGAGGGACAGCTATCCCCCTCCAGTGGCACCGCCACTGGATTGTTAAACGTCAGATAGAAAATGAATTCTGTATCAGTGAGTGTAAGTACAATTGTCTGGTATTAAATTTATGGAATTAGGAATTCCGACGATTTAATTTGTAACTGTAGTTCGATTTAGCTGGTCGCCTTAAATTGCAAATGCATTTGGAACTGGATTTGGAGACTGACAGACTGACTGATCAGACTCGGTCACTGATCAAACACGACAGTAGTTCACCTTCTGATCTTCCTTATCTTTCGAAGGAATCAGTCATGAACTATTTACTGAATGATTTTATATTCAAAAACAAAATGTACCAACACTGCGTGTACACGTATTGATAATTGTCTCTTGCAATCACAGCGCAAAGACGGCAAACCGTCTTTCCAGGCCAAAATTGGTATACAACGTTACAAGAAGCACCGCGTGACGCAAAAGTGGGTCAATCCGAAAGAAGCAACAATTTTCTGTGGAGTTTCCACTGCGGTGGAGGTGCTTGGGTGTAAGTTTCTGTACACTGTATCACTTCAAAACCTCAAAAATGAAAAGTTCGTGTTCGAAATATCATTACCAGGTACCGGTACCGTAACTTCTTGATAAATATTAAAGTGGAAAAAATCGTTCAAAAATTGTTATTGCGTCAAAAAAAGGGAAAAAAAATACGATCCGAACAGTACAATGCATTGCAATGAAGAGCAAAGTCTCAGGAATCCCATTGTGTCCCTCTTTTAGTTGTATATTACGTATCCTCCAGAGGAAATCGTCATAAGAGGGGTAGAACCTTTTGTTTACAAAAAAGAGTGTCAGAAATGAGAAATGCGAGAAAACATCGACTCGTCGTTTTTAAACGTCTCGCGAAAGGAAAATACATAAAATTATAGAATTTCTTGCAGACACACTTGTTCTTAGATATTTTATTAACAAGCGTGCGACTTTGTGGCCAACAATTTTGATTTTCTTTTTGTACAAGCAATTGAAGTTTAAAAAATGAACGACAAATACAGCGCAACTTGCGTTTCTTTTGTGTTGTTGTGGTTTCGATTTTTGACGGAACCTGCCAGATGACGCCATATCCGATATCTATGGGTGACGCTATTCCTGCACGTTCACCTGTTCCTTTTTCAGAAATCTAATTCGATTTCTACCAATGAAAACAATACAATTTGATCAACTTCGACTCCTATTTTTCGTCCATGGTGTTAACTTCCGGACACAGATTTTTAGATTGCATGGTTATATATTTTTCTGAAATATTCTAAATTTCGATCTTATATTTTCACACATACACACACGTTACCATTATGCTCTCTTCGTTCGCGGCCTTCGGCCGCTCACTACATTCGCTATTATACATTCGATCAGCAACGATGCTTAACCGTAAATTGGTCTGCTTTTTTCAGAAACTTGAAAATGTATATGCCGAAGATACCGACATACTAAAAGACGGAAGAAAACTGGAAAATATTTCCAAAAACCGCACCCACAACATCTTTCCAGGTATGTTTTTGTTTTACCTTTCTCGGACCAACTCAAAATTAACCGTTAGGAGCATGAGGAAAAAGGTGAAGTTTATTGAACATCACAAAATGCTAAATTATTGTGGCCTAGCAGATGTTACTAGTCAAAGGCCATCTTTCAATTCAGGCAAACGACACTTGACCATGATCAACTGTTCTGAATGTAGGACTGTATCTTGTCGGTGTTCATCCGTACCCGCAGTGCTAGAGTGCCTCCCATATTAGATCATGGACAAGAAGACCCGCAGTGACAGAGGACCCCCCGTATTATATCACCGACAAGAAGAAACGAGTTTAATTTTACAGCGGTGAATAGCCGATAATATGTTTTGCATGCGCAAATAACTCATTTTCGGCTGTTACGCACAATTCTGAGAAAACTGACGATTTTTGTCACAGCCCCCACGTTTGAAATAAAAATCGCCAGGGGCCAATACCATACAATTAGCTCAATTCTTTTGTAATGAACAACCGGGGCCAATACTGTAAATCTTTTACTCTTGTATTTGCATCTCTAGTTTTGACTTTAAATGGGTTAAAATGAACCATTAGTAATTCCAAAGATCTGGCAATTTGCAAATTGGCAAATTGCCATATCCCTGAAAATGATAATAATTCATTTTAGTCAATTACATTAATAGGTAGAAAATGCAATTCTAGAAAATACAATTGTACAAGTATTATAGTTATGGCTAATGGCAGGTATTGTCATAAACTGAGGTCACGAGTTTTGTGATAAAAAACGACAGGTCCTATCATAAAAAATCTCACTATTTTTGTCAGTGGAATAAACAGATTTTGTGAGGCATTGCTTTTTCACACGCATCAAAAAACTGTTAGCTCAAAGTACAACAAACCCATCTTATGCCTTATTCGGTCGTGTTATTTCTATGGTTAGTACGTACTTCTTGACAACATGATATTGTTGTATGTGTGTGGTTGTCTTGTATGGTAGTATAGTATGGACGATATGTATCCCTGTTGGTGTACTGTATCCCTTATTACTACTTACTCTGTTGATTTCAGTGACAAACATTGTGAGATTTCTTTTTCGTAACAAAACCTATCGATTTTTATTACAAAACTCGTGATCTCGGTTTATAAAAACACTGTGCCGATTTTTAAGAAAGTACATATTTATTTATTTTTTTATTGGGGGTTAGCGACACTTTCGAGAGCCGGGGTCACCTCGTGTCGGACAGTTTTACGGGTGGAGGAAGCCAGATTACACGGATAGAACCACCGAGCAAGGGCGAGCAACTATCAGGCTCCCCAACATACTAACTCCACACAAGAAGGGTTAACATTGGATGAAGACAAGGGCACCATCGACGTGCAGTACGCCTTAGTACACAATGCCGCCGTGCCCCCACGTGGGCAATGGGGGTGACGTGTTTTGCCTAAGGACTCAACGCGGCTGCTGCTGTAGGTGGGATTCGAAGCGTGGACCTCTGGGCTTGCAGCCTGCACCTCTACCTACTGAGTCGCCGCACGTGATTACTAGCGAGAGAAAATTGATATCTGGGACTCCAATCCTGACGAAATAGTAAAGAGTGGGAACATTATTAGGCGGGCGGTGGGGTAGGGATGGGGTCACCCCATACCACCGTTAGCGCTACTATTGCTCTTCATTTTATGTGTGGTTTTGATGGTGGCTGTTAACAAATGTTGTTTTGATTTGCAAACAGGGATTTAAGACATGGACTCACAAAATTGTTGAAGCACAGCACGACCAATTTGAAATACGGGTACCTGCTATTTAACCCAATGGAACCCGAGAGACCCCTTTTTCCGGCCCAGGTACATGATACGTCATAATTCCATTAAGTAGGATGGCTACTAAGTGAATAAGTGGGGTAGACCAATTTTCAACGTGCAGTCCTATTAATTTGTCTAACCCCAAATAATCAATATGGACTCTTCCAACTGCTGCCATGCCACCAGAGTTCAAATGGTTAATTAAACAAGAAATTACATGATTACCACTATTTGTACATTTTGTTTCCAATAAAAGTCATATTTTACAGATTAGCAGGCGTGTTTATTATCTACATCATATTAGGCCTTCACGGGTTGTTTCTTCATCCGCGCTTCAAATATCACATGCTTTCTTTGTCAATTCGTCAATACTAGCCGACAACAATCTGATTTAAACATCCTATTCAAAGTTTCCGTTGGATCCGGTTAGTTTACCCCAGATCTTGATTTGAAATATCCGGAAGCACGTGGGCTCAGTGGTTAGAGCATTGGACTTCACACCAACTGGTCGACGGTTTGATCCTAACCACCTACAGTTAAATCTAGAAGTCCTGTCATGAAATGCGCCTAAATAGCACGTTGATATGCGAGTTAATGTACGTGTTATGACCCAAGTAAAGCTATCAAATTATGTACATATGGCCTGTGTACAAGCAATGTTTCAGCCAATGGACCTCCGGGTAACCCGGAGGTCCATTGGCAGAAACATTGCTTGTGTTTGCTATGAGTAACCAGAAGAACCTGCCGTTCTGTAGATGCCATTCGATATGGCAATTGCGCGCAATTCTAACGCGCAATTAAGCCTAGAAAAGCGCACTATTCGTGACAGGACTTCTAGTTTTAACTGTATAACTGCTTTGTGTCCTTGGGCAAGGCATCTACAGATGGCATTGCGTACTAGGGCGTACCACACGTTTATGGTTAACTTGCCTTCAACCATTGCTAACCATTCTTGTGCGGAATTAGTACAATGGAGAGTCTGACAGTTGGTCGCTCGGTATTTTGCTCCATTTACTTTAGCTTCTTTCACCCGTTAAACTGTTCCACGTGACTACGGCTGTCAGGAAAGTCGTCGCCTGAGTGCTAGAATGTTCTATGTCCCCTATGGGACATAGAACATTCTAGCACTCAGCCGACGAAGTGTCGTTAAATCCAAATAAATAAATAAATAAATAAATAAATAAATAAATAAATAAATAGCTATGAAATATCTCGTAAGACCTGCAAATAAGTCCCACTCTGAATGTTTCACAAACAAAGATAGTGAAAATAGAAACCTTTCAGTTTCCAATCAACAATATATTTTTGTTGTAATCAGTAATCAGTGATATTTTTGGGCTTCCAGACCAGATTCAGTTATTATTTTGGGGGATTATTTCACATTTAAATATTTATTTAGGGACCATACACCTTACCAAACCATTTTATTGTTTTGAGAAGTTACATTTTTGTCACAGTCAGCAATAAAATCTATATATTTCCAAAACTAAGGCTGTTCATGCAAGAAAATTCACATCTTGAGCAAGTGTATTCCCCAGGATCACACTATAACCTCTGGCAGCTGCTAACTAACAGCCTATCTTACCCTATTAACATATTTATTTAAACCATGGTTTCTCCTCATATTACTAGGGGCAGGGAGGATTCCAAATCTTCCACCCCCTTCCAAATCACCATTCAAACACAGACAGAAAACCTACACTGCCCTTCTATTCACTATTATTTAGAAGTTTTTCTCTTCTATATTATGCTCTTCAAAATGTTGGAAAACAATTCCTTCATTGAAAGAGTATCCTGGAACACAAATTTGAGGAAGGGGTGGGGCTACAGTGGAAAATAACATAATAAAATTACAAATGTGAGTGAATGGCATTTGTGCATAGCTACCAATATAGTTGTCTAGTACTAGTGCTGTCATGGTTCCCATGATACAGCATAAATTTACAGTGACAGTTGTGAAATATTGCTCTTTTTCTGAACCAAGTCCTCTCTCCCACACATATTTAACCCTTCTGCTGATGATAAACATTTGGAAAGACTGAACAGCATGTTTTAGAGACTGAAGTTAGTATCATACACTTTCAGTTTCTTATGATTTACTTTGAGGCTTCAGCAATCATGGTCCACTGAGTTATTTTTCAATTTAACAACCTTGCCCTGGCTCAACCACTATATATTCCATCGTATGCCATTCAGTACTCTCATGTAGACCTCCTGTCTGTCTGTCTGTCTGTCTGTCTGTCTGTCTGTATGTCTGTCTGTCTGTCTGTCTGTCTGTCTGTCTGTCTGTCTGTCTGCCTGCCTGCCTGCCTGCCTGCCTGCCTGCCTGTCTGTCTGTCTGTCTGTCTGTCTGTCTGTCTGTCTGTCTGTCTGTCTGTCTGTCTGTCTGTCTGTCTGTCTGTCTGTCTGTCTGTTCATCAGACATGGTGTTTCATTGCTTTTCACTTGCCTGAATCTACATTTTCAATAATTGGCAGCTGACTAACATTCACCCCCTCACCCCCCCCCCCCTCCACACACATACACAAACACAAGTATATTAAACATCAAATACCACTATATTCTTGAAGCAAATGTCTGATTCATCCTCTTTGGAAACATGTTTTCAACAATCTTTTTGCCAGAATGGGTGTCTGTGGGGATTAAAACAAAGGTTATGAAAGTGCACTTATGGGAACCTGAAGCATAAGCATAGCACTATAGAATCAATATTTGATGGTTTTAGGCATCTTACCAGTGTTATGAGATATCACAGTAGCAGATACTGGTCATTCTTTTGGAAAAAAACACTGTTTTATGTTTTGTCAGTGCCATATCAATGACTTTATGTGCCTTTACTGATAAAACTGAGGCTTTTCCTTTACACAAATTGCAAAATATTCATGGACATTATTGCATTGGACGAAAATGGCATGTATATTCAGAAGGCTGGTTTGAGTTTAATGGCACATGCACATTTATCTTTGATAGGATACATTCCAGAGGCGAAAGCCATATGCATTGTGAGGAATATTTTTGGAACGATCATTTGAAAAGTCGTTTTATATAAGATATACAAATCACACCTTTTTATTGACAAATCAGGAACGGTGAGAAAATTTCAAGAATTCAATGCAATAGAGAACATAAATGTGTATAACAAGATGTTATTGTGCAGCAAACAATATGGGAATATAACGATAAACAGGAGATGCTTTTTGAATTAACACATGGATCAATAAAACATCAATTGTCGAAGGCCAAGTCAAAATTCTATTTGAGGAAGCTCCATTTGGATAAAGTATCTAGAGAATGGGTGTAATACTGGATATGACAAGGTTTTTTTTCTTACCAAATACAAAATCGGCACATTCTTTTTCAGTGGATACTGAACGCCCAACGCTGAACAGCAAAATTCCCGGGTGTAATGATTACATTAATGCCGCCTATTTATCAGTAAGTATTTTTAATTAACTTTGCTATCTTTGTGCTCCAGTGAAAAATTATAAGATCTCATTTGTTCATCGCGGGACAAAAAAGGCAGGTGTTTGCAGGTCTTGTGACTGGAAGTTACAGTTCCTTGACTGTGGTTTCTAATGAAGTCTTGGCTGTCTGTACAGGCTGACAGGACTTCACTAGACACCACTTCTATGTCAAAGTATTACCATATTGGCTGACTGTACAGGCCCAGGGGGCTTCACTAGACACCACTTCTAAAGCAAAGTGTTACCTTATTGACTGACTGTACAGGCCGACAGGACTTCACTAGGCACCACTTCTAAGTCAAAGTGTTACCTTATTGGCTGACTGTACAGGCCGACGGGACTTCACTAGACACCACTTGTAAGTCAAAGTGTTACCTTATTGGCTGACTGTACAGGCCGACGGGACTTCACTAGGCACCACTTCTAAGTCAAAGTGTTACCTTATTGGCTGACTGTACAGGCCGACGGGACTTCACTAGACACCACTTGTAAGTCAAAGTGTTACCTTATTGACTGACTGTACAGGCCGACAGGACTTCACTAGGCACCACTTCTAAGTCAAAGTGTTACCTTATTGGCTGACTGTACAGGCCGACGGGACTTCACTAGACACCACTTCTAAGTCAAAGTGTTACCTTATTGGCTGACTGTACAGGCCGTCAGGGCTTCACGAGACACCACTCCTAAGTCAAAGTGTTACTTATTGGCTGATTGTACAGGCCGACAGGACTTCACTAGACACCACTTCTAAGTCAGTGTGCTACCTTATTGGCTGACTGTACAGACGGACAGGGCTCCACTGGAAACCATGGCTAAGTTAAAGTGTTACCTTATTGGCTGCCTGTACAGTCTGACAGGACTTCACTAGACACCACTTCTAAGTCAGCGTGTTACCTTCTTGGCTGACCGTACAGGCCACCGTGACTTCACTAGGCACCACATGAATGCCAAAGTGTTACCTTATTAGCTGACTGTACGGGCCGACAGGACTTCACTAGAAACCACTTCTATGTCAAGTGTTACCTTATTGACCCACTGTACAGGCCGACACAATTTCACTGGACACCACTTCTAAGTCAAAGTGTTTCCTTACAGGGCGACTGTACAGGCCGACAGGACTTCACTAGACATCACTTCTAAGTCAAGGTGTTATCTTATTTTTCCGACTGTACAGGCCACAGGGACTTCACTAGACACCACTTCTAAGTCAAAGTGTTACCTTATTTTTTCTGACTGCACAGGCCACGAGGACTTCACTAGACACCACTTCTAAGCCAAAGTGTTACCTTATTGGCTGACTACACAGGCCGATAGGCCTTCACTGGGCACCACTTTTAAATCAAAGTGTAACCTTAATGGGCGACTGTACAGGCAGGGCCTCACTGGAAACCACCTCTAAGTCAATGTGCTACCTTATTGCGTGACGGTAAGGTCCCTGGAACTTCACTAGACACCACTTCTAGGTCAAAGTGTTACCTTCTTGGCTGATTGTACAGGCCGCCGACAGGACTTCACTAGACACCACTTCTAAGTCAAAGTGTTACCTTCTTGGCTGATTGTACAGGCCGTCGACAGGACTTCACTAGACACCACTTCTAAGTCAGAGTGTTACTTTATTGGCTGACTGCACAGGCCACCGACAGGACGTCAGTAGACACAACTTCTAAGTCAAAGTGTGACGTATTGGCTGACTGTTGAGGCTGACATGACTTCACTAGATGCAACTTCTACATCAAAGTGTTGCCATATTGGCTGACTCTACAGGCCGCTGGGACTTGACTAGACAACACTTCTGACTCAACGTGTTAACTTATTGGCTGACTTTACAAGCCGACAGGGCTTCACTAGAAATCACTTCTAAGTCAATGTGATAACTTATTGCCTAACTATAAGGCCCCTGGGACTTCAGTAGACGCCACTTCTATGTCAAAGTGTTACCTTATTGACAGACTGTACAGACCGACGGGGCTTCACTAGACACCACTTCTAAGTCAAAGTGTTACCTTATTGGCTGACTGTACAGGCCGACAGAACTTCACTAGACACCACTTCTAAGTCAAAGTGTTACCTTATTGGCTGACTGTACAGGCCGACAGGACTTCACTAGACACCACTTCTAAGTCAAAGTGTTACCTTATTGGCTGACTGTACAGACCGTCAGGACTTCACTAGACACAACTTCTAAGACAAAGTGTTACCTTATTGGCTTACTGTTCAGGCCAACAGTACTTCACTAGACACCACTTCTAAGTCAAATTGTTACCTTACTGGCTGACTGTACAGGCCGACAGGACTTCACTAGACAACACTTCCACTTCAAAGTGTTACCTTATTGGCTGAATGTACAGGCCGACAGGCTTTCACTGGACACAACCGCGAAGTCAAAGTGTTTCCTTATTCTCTGACTGCGCAGGCTGACAGGTCCTCATTAGACACAACTTCTAAGTCAAATTGTTACCTTATTGGCTGAACGTACAGACCGACAGGACTTCACTACATAGCACTTCTACGTCAAAATGTTACCTTATTCGCAGAATGTACAGGCCGACAGGACTTCACAAAACACACACTTCTGAGTCAAAGACTGCACTGGCCGATAGACGTTAACTATACACCGCTTCTAAGTCAAGGTGTTACCTTATTACCCGATGGTACAGGCGAACATGACTTTACTAGACACCACTTTTAAGTCAAAGTGTTACCTTATTGACTGACTGTAAAGGCTGACAGGACTTCATTAGACACCACTACTAAGTCAAAGCGTTACCTAATTGGTGACTGTACAGGCGACAGGGCTTCACTGGAAACCACTTCTAAGTCAATGTGCTGCATTATTACCTGACTGTAAGGCCCCTGGGACTTCACTGGACACCACTTCTAAGTCAAAGTGTTACCTTCTTGGCGGATTGTACAGGTCGCCAACAGGACTTGACCAGATACCACTTCTAAGTCACAGTGGTGCCTTATTGGTTGACTGTGCATTCGCCTAAAAGGACTTCAGTAGACACCACTTGTAAGTCAAAGTGTTACGTATTGGCTGACTGTACAGGCCGACAGGACTTCATTAGATGCAACTTCTACATCAACAAGTTGCCCTATTGGCTGATTGTACAGGCCGATGAGACTTGACTGGACAACACTTCTGAGTCAAAGTGTTACCTTATTGGCAGACTTTACAAGCAGACAGGTCTTCACTAGAAACCACTTCTAACTCAGCGTGTTGCCTTATTGGCTGACTATTCAGGCTGACAGGGTTTCATGAGACACCACTTTTAAGCGAAAGCGTTATCTTACTAACCGGCTGTACACGCCGACAGGGCTTCACTAGACACCACTTCTAAGTCAAAGTGTTATTTATTTGCAGACTGTACAGGCCTTCAGGACTTCACTAGCACCTACTTCTAAGTCAAAGTTTTACCTTATTGCCTGACTGTACATGCCTATAGACCTTCACTAGACACCACGTCTAGGTCAGTGTGTTACCTTATTGGCTTACTGTTCAGGCCACTAGAACTTCACTAGACACCACTTCTAAGTCAAAGTGTTACCTTATTGTCTGACTGCGCAGGCCGACAGGTCTTCACTAGACACCACTTCTAAGTCAAAGTGTTACCTTATTGACTGACTGTACAGACCGACAGGACGTCACTAGATATCACTTCTAAGGCAAAGTGTTACCTCATTGGCTGACTGTACAGGCTGACAGGACTTTACTAGACACCACTTCTAAGTTAAAGTGTTACCTTATTGGCTGACCGTACAGGCCGACAGGACATCGCCAAACACCTCTTCTAAGTCGAAGTGTTACCTTATTGGCATACTGTACAGGCCGACAGGACTTCACTAGACACCACTTCTAAAACAAATTGTTACCTTACTGGCTGGCCGTACAGGCCACTAGGACTTCGGTACACCACATCATCATCAAAGAGTTAACTTATTGGCAGACTGTGCAGGACGACATGACTTCACTTGGCACCACTTGTAAGTCAACGTGTTACCTTATTGTCTTACCGTACAGGCTGACAGGACTTCATTAGACACCATTCTTAGTCAAAGCGTTACCTTATTGGCTGACAGTACAGCCCGACAGGACTTCACTAGACATCACTTCTAAGTCAAAGTGTTACTTTATTGTCTGACTGTACTGGCTGACGGGACTTCACGACACACTACTTTTAAGTCAAAGTATTACCTTATTGACTGACTGTACGGGCCAACAGGACCTCAATAGACACCACTTTTAAGTCAAAGTGTTACCTATTTGTCTGACTGTGCAGGCTGGCAGGGCTTCACTAGACATCACTTGTAAGTCAATGTGTTACCGTATTGTCTGACTGAACAGGCAGACAGGACCTCACTGCACACCACTTTTATGTCAAAGTGTTACTTTATTGGCTGATTGTATTGGCCGACAGGACTTCACTAGACACCACTTGTAAGTCAAAGTGTTACATTATTATCTGACTATACAGGCTTACAGGACTTCACTAGACACCGTTCTTAGTCAAAGTGTTACCTTATTGTCTGACTGTACAGGCTGACAGGTCTTCACTGGACACCATTCTTAGTCAAAGTGTTACCTTTTGGCTGACTGTACAGACTGACAGAACTTCACTAGACACCACTTTTAAGTCAAAGTGTTACCTTATTGCCTTACTGTACAGGCTTACAGGACTTCACTAGATACCATTATTAGTCAAAGTGTTACCTTATTGTCTGACTGTACAGGCTGACCTGACTTCACTAGACACCATTCTTGGACAAAGTGTTACCTTATTGTCTGACTGTGCAGGCTGACAGGACTTCACTAGACACCATTCTTAGTCAAAGTGTTACCCTATTGGCTGACAGTACAGGCTGGCAGGACCTCACAAGACCCTACTTCTAAGTCAAAGTGTTACCTTATTGACTGACCATACAGGGCGAGAGGACATCACTAGACACCACTTGTAAGCCAACGTTTTACCTTACTGGCTGACTGTACAGACTGACAGAACTTCACTAGACACCACTTTTAAGTCAAAGTGTTGCCTTATTGCCTTACTGTACAGGCTGACAGAACTTCACTAGATACCATTATTAGTCAAAGTGTTACCTTATTGTCTGACTGTACAGGCTGACCTGACTTCACTAGACACCATTCTTAATCAAAGTGTTACCTTATTGGCTGACTGTACAGACCGACAGGACTTCACTAGACACCATTCTTAGTCAAAGTGTTACCCTATTGGCTGACAGTACAGGCGGGCAGGACCTCACTAGACACTACTTCTAAGTCAAAGTGTTACCTTATTGACTGACCATACAGGGCGATAGGACTTCACTAGACACCACTTGTAAGCCAACGTTTTACCTTACTGGCTGACTGTACAGACTGACAGAACTTCACTAGACACCACTTTTAAGTCAAAGTGTTGCCTTATTGCCTTACTGTACAGGCTGACAGAACTTCACTAGATACCATTATTAGTCAAAGTGTTACCTTATTGTCTGACTGTACAGGCTGACCTGACTTCACTAGACACCATTCTTAATCAAAGTGTTACCTTATTGGCTGACTGTACAGACCGACAGGACTTCATTAGACACCATTCTTAGTCAAAGTGTTACCCTATTGGCTGACAGTACAGGCGGGCAGGACCTCACTAGACACTACTTCTAAGTGAAAGTGTTACCTTATTGACTGACCATACAGGGCGATAGGACTTCACTAGACACCACTTGTAAGCCAACGTTTTACCTTACTGGCTGACTCTACAGGCCGCCGACAGGACTTCACTAGACACCACTTCTAAGTCAAAGTGTTACCATTTTGACTGACCGTACAGGCCGACGGGACTTCACTAGACACCACTTCTAAGTCAAAGTGTTACCTTATTGTCTGACTCTACAGGCCAACAGGACATCAGTGGATACCACTTCTAAGTCAAAGTGTTACCCTATTGGCTGACTGTACAGGCAGGCAGATCCTAAATAGATACCACATCTAAGTCAAAGAGTTAACTTACTGGCTGACCATACAGGCTGACAGGACCTAGGAAGACATCACTTCTAAGTCAAAGTGTTACCATATTGTCTGATTGTACAGGCCAACAGGACATCACTAGATACCACTTCTCAGTCAAAGTGTTACCTTATTGGCTGACTGTACAGGCCGCCGACAGGACTTCATTAGACATCACTTCTAAGTCAAAGTGTTACCTTATTGTCTGAGTGTACGGACCGACTGGACTTCACTAGATACCACTTCTAAGTCAAAGTGTTATCTTATTGGCTGACTGTACCAGCCAACAGGACATCACAAGATACCACTTCTAAGTCAAACTGTTACCTTATTGGCTGACTTTACAAGCTGACAGGGCATCGCTAGATATCACTTGTAAGTCAAAGTGTTACCTTATTGTCTGACTGTACGGACCGACTGGACTTCACTAGATACCACTTCTAAGTCAAAGTGTTACCTTTTTGGCTGACTGTACAAGCCGACAGGACTTCACTAGACACCACTTATAAGTCAAAATGTTGCCTTCTTGGCTGACCATACGGGCCGCTGTGACTTCACTAGGCACCACGTCAACATCAAAGTGTTATTTATTGGCTGAATGTACAGGCCGGCAGGATTTCACAAGACACCTCCTCTGCGTCAAAGTGTTATCTTATTGGCTGACTGTACATGCCAACATGACATCACAAGATGCCACTTCTAAGTCAAAGTGTTACCTTATTGGCTGACTTTACACGCTGACAGGGCATCGCTAGATATCACTTGTAAGTCAAAGTGTTACCTTATTGGCTGACGGTACAGGCTGACAGGACTTCACTAGACACCACTTCTAAGTGAAAGTGTTACCTTCTTGACTGACTGTACAGGCCGACAGGACTTCACTAGACACCACTTCTAAGTCAAAGTGTTACCTTCTTGACTGACTGTACAGGCTGACAGGACTTCACAAGACACCACTTCTAAGTCAAATTGTTACCTTTTTGGCTGACTGTACAAGCCAACGCACCTTCACTAGACACCACTTATAAGTCAAAATGTTACCTTCTTGGCTGACCATACGGGCCGCTGTGACTTCACTAGGCACCACGTCAACATCAAAGTGTTATTTATTGGCTGAATGTACAGGCCGGCAGGATTTCACAAGACACCTCCTCTGCGTCAAAGTGTTATCTTATTGGCTGACTGTACATGCCAACATGACATCACAAGATGCCACTTCTAAGTCAAAGTGTTACCTTATTGGCTGACTTTACACGCTGACAGGGCATCGCTAGATATCACTTGTAAGTCAAAGTGTTACCTTATTGGCTGACGGTACAGGCTGACAGGACTTCACTAGACACCACTTCTAAGTGAAAGTGTTACCTTCTTGACTGACTGTACAGGCCGACAGGACTTCACTAGACACCACTTCCAAGTCAAAGTGTTACCTTCTTGACTGACTGTACAGGCTGACAGGACTTCACAAGACACCACTTCTAAGTCAAATTGTTACCTTTTTGGCTGACTGTACAAGCCAACGCACCTTCACTAGACACCACTTATAAGTCAAAATGTTACCTTCTTGGCTGACCATACGGGCCGCTGTGACTTCACTAGGCACCACGTCAACATCAAAGTGTTATTTATTGGCTGAATGTACAGGCCGGCAGGATTTCACAAGCCACCTCCTCTGCGTCAAAGTGTTATCTTATTGGCTGACTGTACATGCCAACATGACATCACAAGATGCCACTTCTAAGTCAAAGTGTTACCTTATTGGCTGACTTTACACGCTGACAGGGCATCGCTAGATATCACTTGTAAGTCAAAGTGTTACCTTATTGGCTGACGGTACAGGCTGACAGGACTTCACTAGACACCACTTCTAAGTGAAAGTGTTACCTTCTTGACTGACTGTACAGGCCGACAGGACTTCACTAGACACCACTTCTAAGTCAAAGTGTTACCTTCTTGACTGACTGTACAGGCTGACAGGACTTCACAAGACACCACTTCTAAGTCAAATTGTTACCTTTTTGGCTGACTGTACAAGCCAACGCACCTTCACTAGACACCACTTATAAGTCAAAATGTTGCCTTCTTGGCTGACCATACGGGCCGCTGTGACTTCACTAGGCACCACGTCAACATCAAAGTGTTATTTATTGGCTGAATGTACAGGCCGGCAGGATTTCACAAGACACCTCCTCTGCGTCAAATTGTTACCTTTTTGGCTGACTGTACAAGCCAACGCACCTTTACTAGACACCACTTATAAGTCAAAATGTTGCCTTCTTGGCTGACCATACGGGCCGCTGTGACTTCACTAGGCACCACGTCAACATCAAAGTGTTATTTATTGGCTGAATGTACAGGCCGGCAGGATTTCACAAGACACCTCCTCTGCGTCAAAGTGTTATCTTATTGGCTGACTGTACAGACCGACAGAACTTCACTAGACACCACTTCTACGTCAAAGTGTTACCTTATTTCCTGACCGTACAGGTCTACAGGAATTCACTAGACACCACATCTAAGTCGAAGTGTTCCTTTATTCGCTGACTGTACATGCTGACAGGACTTCGCTAGACACCACTTCTAAGTCAAAGTGTTACCTTATTGGCTAACTGTACAGACCGACAGGACTTCACTAGAAACCCCTTCTAACTCAAAATGTTACCTTATTGGCTGACTGTACAGGCCGCCGGGACTTCACTGGACACCACATCAACGTCAAAGTATTACCATATCGACTTACTGACTGCACAGGCCGACATCACTTCACTGGACACCACTTCTTAGTCAAAGTGTTACCTTATTGGTTGACTGTACAGACCCCACAGGGTTTCACTAGAAACCACTTCTAAGTTAAAATGTTACCTTATTGGCTGACTGTACAGGCCCCGGGAACTTCACTAGTTACCACTTCTAACTGAAAGTCTTACCTTGTTGACTGACTGTACAGGCCTACAGGACATCACTAGACACCACTTCTAAATCAAAGGTTTACCTTATTGGCTGACTGTACAGGCTGACATGACTTCACTAGACACCACTTCTAAGTCAAAGTTTTACCTTATTGGCTGACTGTACAAGCTGACAGGACTTCACTAGACACCACTTCTAAGTCAAAGTGTTACCTTATTGTCTGACTGTGCAGGCCGACAGGATTTCACTAGACACCACTTCTAAGTCAAAGTGTTACCTTATCGGCTGACTGTATAGGCCGAGGAGACTTCACTATACACCACTTCTATATGAATGTGTTACCTTATTGGCTGACTGTAGAGGCCGTCAGTACTTCACTAGAAACTACGTCTAAGACAAAGTGTTACCTTATCGGCTGACAGTACAGGCCGAGGAGACTTCACTATACGCCACTTCTATATGAATGTGTTACCTTATTGGCTGACTGTAGAGGCCGTCAGTACTTCACTAGAAACCACTTCTAAGACAAAGTGTTACCTTATCGGCTGACAGTACAGGCCGAGGAGACTTCACTATACACCACTTCTATATGAATGTGTTACCTTATTGGCTGACTGTAGAGGCCGTCAGTACTTCACTAGAAACTACTTCTAAGACAAAGTGTTACCTTATCGGCTGACTGTACAGGCCGTCAGTACTTCACTAGAAACTACTTCTAAGACAAAGTGTTACCTTATCGGCTGACTGTAGAGGCCGTCAGTACTTCACTAGAAACTACTTCTAAGTCAAAGTGTTACCTTATTGGCTGACTGTAGAGGCCGTCAGTACTTCACTAGAAACTATTTCTAAGACAAAGTGTTACCTTATCGACTGACTGTACATGCCGTCAGTACTTCACTAGAAACTACTTCTAAGTCAAAGTGTTACCTTATTGGCTGACTGTAGAGGCCGTCAGTACTTCACTAGAAACTACTTCTAAGACAAAGTGTTGCCTTATTGGCTGACTGTAGAGGCCGTCAGTACTTCACTAGAAACTACTTCTAAGACAAAGTGGTACCTTATCGGCTGATTGAAGAGGCCGTCAGTACTTCACTAGAAACTACTTCTAAGACAAAGTGTTGCGTTATTGGCTGACTGTAGAGGCCGTCAGTACTTCACTAGAAACTACATCTAAGACAAAGTGTTATCTTATCGGCTGACTGTAGAGGCCGTCAGTACTTCACTAGAAACTACTTCTAAGTCAAAGTGTTGCCTTATTGGCTGACTGTAGAGGCCGTCAGTACTTCACTAGAAACTACTTCTAAGTCAAAGTGTTACCTTATTGGCTGACTGTAGAGGCCGTCAGGACTTCACTAGAAACTACGTCTAAGACAAAGGGTTGTCTTATTGGCTGACTGTAGAGGCCGTCAGTACTTCACTAGAAACTACTTCTAAGACAAAGTGTTGCCTTATTGGCTGACTGTAGAGGCCGTCAGTACTTCACTAGAAACTACATCTAAGACAAAGTGTTATCTTATCGGCTGACTGTAGAGGCCGTCAGTACTTCACTAGAAACTACTTCTAAGTCAAAGTGTTGCCTTATTGGCTGACTGTAGAGGCCGTCAGTACTTCACTAGAAACTACTTCTAAGTCAAAGTGTTACCTTATTGGCTGACTGTAGAGGCCGTCAGGACTTCACTAGAAACTACGTCTAAGACAAAGTGTTCCCTTATTGGCTGACTGTAGAGGCCGTCAGTAATTCACTAGAAACTACTTCTAAGACAAAGAGTTGCTTTATTGGCTGACTGTAGAGGCCGTCAGGACTTCACTAGAAACTACTTCTAAGACAAAGTGTTGCCTTATTGGCTGACTGTAGAGGCCGTCACTACTTCACAGCCTTATCGGCTGACTGTACAGGCTGAGGAGACTTCACTATACACCACTTCTATATGAATGTGTTACCTTATTGGCTGACTGTAGAGGCCGTCAGTACTTCAGTAGAAACTACTTCTAAGACAAAGTGTTACCTTATTGGCTGACTGTATAGGCCGAGGAGACTTCACTATACACCACTTCTATATGAATGTGTTACCTTATTGGCTGACTGTAGAGGCCGTCAGTACTTCACTAGAAACTACTTCTTAGTTAAAGTGTTACCTTATTGGCTGACTGTAGAGGCCGTCAGTACTTCACTAGAAACTACTTCTAAGACAAAGTTTTACCTTATTGGCTGACTGTAGAGGCCGTCAGTATTTCGCTAGAAACTACTTCCAAGTCAAAGTGTTGCCTTATTGGATGACTATAGAGGCCGTCAGTACTTCACTAGAAACTACTTCTAAGTCAAAGTGTTGCCTTATTGGCTGACTGTAGAGGCCGTCAGTACTTCACTAGAAACTACTTCTAAGTCAAAGTGTTGCCTTATTTAGAGGCCGCCAGTACTTCACTAGAAACTACTTCTAAGTCAAAGTGTGGCGTTATTGGCTGACTGTAGAGGCCGTCAGTACTTCACTAGAAACTACTTCTAAGACAAAGTGTTGCCTTATTTTAACCCTTTACCCAACGCAACGGCCAAAACCGGCCAGCGCTTATCACGAAAATCGCCAATTAATTTTCATTATTTTTTCATTTTTTGTCTCAAAAACATAGGTTATGACCCCTCGTTGGAACGAGCTCGTTGAGCTCGTTCCAACGAGGGGTCATAAACTATGTTTTTGAGACAAAAAATGAAAAAAAATTAGTCATTCAAGAATTTTTTTTGCAAGTGTCGTCTGCTTTTCATGTTAGGTAAAGGGTTAAGGGAGCCAAAAATAAGTAGAAGTTCCTCGGGCATTGCAGACGCTTTCCGATTCCATGAAATAATCAGACAATTTGCGAGAATCACAATTGATTCGCATTGTATTCCTTGCCAAAATCATTTGCGAGAATCGATTCTGACCATCGCATTAATTGTTATTCCTGTCTTTTACGATCACGTGTATGTCTGTGCACAGCAGAATCTTCCATATACTAATACAAATGTTGCATCTGGCGTGTTAATTTTGGGCGTTAGCGTGTCTGTTCGACTAAACTTAGGAGATTCGGCGTAAAGGTTTTTATAAAGTATTTTATCTAAATGGTAGTACACAAAATAGAATAAAGCTATTGTCATCCCAGTTACGAGTATATTTGTTGAAATAATGTAATATTTTCTAAACTAAATGAACACTTGTAAAGGTTATTACCACCTTAAAGAGGTGCAAAAATCGTGACACTCGGACTCGGCGATATATGTCCAGAGTCGAGATCGAGACTTAATAATAATAATAATCATAATAAAATAATAATAATAACAATAATAATAATAATAGTAATAATAATAATAATAATGACGCGGTTCTCATGGGAGAAGGCCTTGCTTAGCCCTGTGCTCCCAACTGCCTCCCTATTGCCACGCCTCTTCTCTCATCCCAACGCTCGCAGACGAACAGCATGATGACATCCCCTGGCTCAATCTTCCAATTCTCTCTGATAAGCATACTGACCCTCTCCTTGGGTCACCCACTAACAACATGTCTTTTATTCTCCCATCTTACTTCCCCATAAAACCCCCAGTGAATCTTAATATGTTAGACAGGCATTTTGGACATTCTAGTAGGCCTTTTCACTGTGTTTCCCATTTCTCCCCATAAGCTCCGGCGACCGCGACCACGACCTCAGCTTGAACAACAGTGACTCCCCTCCCTACAAAGGTGCAATCATGATACTCTTCATATCCTGGTTTTTCTTATCATGCAGGCCACCCAAAGACCTATTTGATTTGTCCCCCTCTCGTCAATTGAGGTTACCGTCCTTCATTTCACTTTCTATGACGATTCTTTTTACCCAGGGTTGTCCCTTCCTCTGTATCCGAGATCTCAATTCCCTAGTCTGGACCATCCACCCTGTCTTTGTTTCAATTCTAAATATTCTGGAACATTAGTTTACACCATCGGCTGTCGAGTAGATTTTTTTATGTAGATAAGATGACAGAGCTTCATTAAGTCCAATCTGTTCTTGATTCTCATTCAGCAAAGCTCACCCCTGATTGCTTATAGAGCTGTGCCATTCCTCGACTCCTTCATCCATCGGACGATACGGGTCTGCAGGGTTTCTAAGCTCTTTAAAGGCGTTTTGTTTAGAGGAACCACTTCCGTGTCATATGTAATACTTAGTACAACCACCATTTCCTAAATGAATTTCCCAACAAAAACTTCATTGAAACGGTTTCTCCCCATAAGTTTCCTTTGGTTGAGGATTCGCCCCCCCTTCACAGTTAGTTTATTCGTGTGGTCTCGGTAGATGCCTCTTCGCGTTGTACGCATATTTACCCCCAAATAGTTATAGTCACCTGCATGTCTCTCTTCCCTAAGAAGTTTGCTCGTACTTTCTGGAATACAAAACTAGCCCAGTCTCCACCTTCGAGTACTTTCCACTTTACGCCCTATGGGTATAATTTTTCTTTTGCGTTCATTCAGTTCGAGTCTCTTTTTAACTATATCTACCAACAACCCCCCCCCCCCCCCCCACCCCCTTCGCCTTCTGACGCTAGTACTATGTCGTCTACGAGAAATAGCTCTGTGATTTCCAGGCCCCCAACTGCTATCCCTTCGTCGCTATGCAGGAGTTCATCTCCTAAATCTTTGATATTCAATGCAAACAATAATTGGCGAAAGGATACACCCGTGTTTTAGGTCTTTCTCCATAGGCACACGTTTTTTATGTTACTCGGGCTGACTTCACTTTGTACATCGTCATGTAAAATGCTTTCAGAATTCCATCAAACTCGCCTCCCAAGCCCATACTTGTACTCGACTTCCATACTCTATTGTTTGCGTTTTTCAACATCCATAGAGGCCAAAAACATTTTCGTTTGGGCTTTCGCAGATTCTGTCATTTACGATAACATGAAGAAATGGTCAGTGACTGTCCTTTCCTTCCTGAAGTCATTATGAATCTGTACCAAAACAAATCACTCGTTTCGATCACCTCCTCTGATCTCCCATACAGGATTTTACAGAAATTTTTCCTAAGAGATCCCCCCAAAATTATCCAAAATGTCCTTTCCCATTTTTGTGAAAAATGTGAGCTTGTTTTCTATCCAATCTATTGGGACCTCTTACTTTACCATGCCTAAACTGGATAGGCTTTTTGCAGAGTCCTCGTTCCCATTTTTAGGAACTCATTTGGAATTTCGTCTATCCCTCCCGCTTTTCAGTTCCGTGATTTTTTAGACAACTCTTCGTACTCTCCCCCGCTGCATTCGAAGTTCGATAAATTTTCTTCGACCTCATTCTGGTAATCCGGAGGTTTCCCCATGTCTTATCTTTTATCGTATACCTTTTCCCAGTGGTTGACTTGGTCTTGATCATCTGTATTTCTGCCCTCTATTTTAATATACCAATAACATGATTTGGGAGGGCGTTTCTGTTTATTATGTATGATTAACAGCCAGAGGGTCCATTAACAGCCCGAGACGAAGTCGAGGGCTGTTAACGGCCCGAAGGCTGTTAATCATTCCTGGAGAGCCGTTTCGTCTCGGGCTGTTAACGGCCCGAAGGCTGTTTATCATTCCTGGAGGGCCGTTAATAAACAGGGACGCCCGACAAAATCTTATTATTACTATTATTACCACTTCCAAAATGGTTAAATCCAAAGGTTCTTCTTCAAGTTCACTTGATTGTGACATCCCGAGTTTTCGCAATGACATTTAACCAAAACACATGTGTCGTCTGTTTCAAGATAAACAAAACGCCACGTGGTCATTCACATGATAGCTTAATTTAAATATTTTTGTTTGCCACGAAAAATTAGCCTTCTCCCGAAATCTGCTAACAAAAAACTACCGGAATGAATTAATTACACCCACCTTGACAATTCGAATGTTTCATCACCGAAGTAATGGGGAAATCACACAAATTTCACGTGTTTTTTTTTAACATTCATTGCAGTTAAGCGCGTTTCATCATCTCGAAACCAGTGGCGCGTTTGGTATGACGGATTACATAAGCTGTAACCTGAGCCGGGGGCTGTTAATGAAACATTTAGCCGGAAGCGGGCTGTTAACCACGCTAACACACAAAATTGTGTTAGAATTGTGTTAATATACTAGAGAACGCACGCTAAAGTAGTAATAATACTATTTAAATTACTTCCTTTGTTTCTTTCATTCATCCATTTCCAAAATACGTTCGAACTCTACCCCTTGTTATTCTCATCGTCCTTTTATACGCCTGCTCGAAAACTCACGAGGGCGGTAATGACCAGTCTCTCATGCAAATGTCCCTCTATACAGTGGCCGAACCGTCCTCAACTAAAGGAACCATGTAATCGTGCGCAAACCAAAACACAAAAACGCAGTGTTGTTGCCATGAGTGTTTCGCAGATCATATTGCAATGCCATGGACGTGACAAACGTTACTTATTCCCAGTTCATTATTCGGCATTCGTTATCAACCGATTTTATCGGTTGATAATGAATGTCGAATAAGGAACTGGGAATACAGAATTCTCGCACCCGCTTCTGTTTTTTGATAAAAAAAATCCTTACTGTGTAGGTAATATTCCAACTACATGACAAGACAAGTGATGTCTTCGACGAATGCAGTTGAATATTTTATCAGTCGGGACTTCAAGATGCTGTGTTCGATTCGAGGTCCGATTTGATTTCGAATAATAAACTTGATTCGATTCGAGATTCGATTCGAATGGAAAATATGTGATTTGCGGGAACCTACTTAATACAGCACATCCATATTCGGACATAACCGGAGATAATGCAGATATATGACGTCACTCGGACAATATCATTGAAGAATTATTGCCCTTTATCAACTTGAATTTCCAGTTTTCGACTTTCACTTCATAACGTCAGCTATACATGGCATCGCAGATCTATATTTGGCTTTTATCCCATAAATGGCCGTTCATTTGAACAATAAAGGCCTTGGATAAATTTTGGCTTTATTCACCTGGTAGGATGATAAATTTTCCCCATAGGTTTAACACTGAGAGAATTTATTCCCCTAGTAGCGACGGACTTGTTGACCTCTGGCCTCTACCACATTTGTCTAGCATAATTAATAGTTCGATTGTTGATTTCGTTAAATCTTTTTGAAAGTATTACACAATGCCAGTAGGAAACACCACCCACTTCTCATATAATAAAGTATTTTTCCAAATTTAGCTAAAGTTTGTAGGGGAATTATTTTTAGACAGAAATATATTACTGCGTCTTGTTTATTTATGCCAATTTTGCTGGTCGATCGAATTGGACCAATGTGCTCCTCACTTCCCGCTGTGTTTTGTAGCGCATTATAGCACGATTTTGGCGCTACAGTCCTGTATAAGATTATGGGATAAACAAAATAAACGTATAGTGTTTCCAAGTAAAAAAATTATTCTACTCGTAGAATTAAGAATGAAACCGACTCGCCAGAGGCTTGTCGGTTTCATTCTTAATCCTACTCGTTGACTATTGTATTTTTACTTGAAAACACTATACGTTTATTCTATATATATTCTTACTCAAAGAGAATGTAAATCGTGTTAAAAATATAGGGTTGCGCTGGAGTGGGGTGGGCTAGTGGGTGGTGAGGTGGGCTAGGGTGGCGGTCGGTGGGTGGGGAGGGTTGGATGAGGCAGTACACCGGGTTCTTTGACTTTTTTATTTAAAATGCGTTTTAAAGGATATTGATTTTGACCTACAACCTTACAGAGAAGGCTGATCATGTCAAAAGAAAATTACCTGAAGATAGAAGGGGGTGATGTGGGGCTGAGGGGGGAACATGGGATGGACATTTATGTTCTTCTTTAAAATGTGTTTTAAAGTATATCGAAAAAAGAAAAGAAGTGGGGGTCCTTTGGGTAAATTGTTTGATTTGTTTTGCTTGAAAATGAATTTTGGTATACATTATGAGTGATTTTATGTTAAGAACAAAATATACTTTTTTTCATTTTTTTGTTTTGTTTTAAAACTACATAACAGAGCAGGGAACATTAATCTAGTTCAGTTTAATTAGATCGGCAAGACACAATTTGGTCCAAATATACTTATGACTTGTTTATATGCTGCGAAAATATAAGTACAATTTGAACAGCCCACGGGCGTATTATGCACTGCCCCCAAACAAGTTCACAAGCTGCAGGTCTTAAATTTCGACGAGAATCCGATAATTGATTCACGTAAAGATTCGCACAATAAAATCAGCGAGAATCCACTTAGATTTTCGATGCAGTGCACCTCTGAAGGATTTGTGTGAAAAGAATTGTGCCGATTTAACCCTTTATCTAACACAGCGGCCATACATTAAGCAATACTAGGCCAACATGGCCTGAAATATCCTGACACTTTGTCAAGAAAATTGTACAAATATAGCTCAATTAACCGGTTCCAATGATATCCATACATGTATTTGTAAGGTTCTATTGGTAAATATTGTATTTTTTAAACAAATTAGTTGATGTTTTAAAAATTAAAAAGCTGTGTTTGGCAAAGAGTTAACATATGTTATCAGTATACAACAGGGGTTCAACCATGGTGGCCTCATGGGATCATAGGACACTTATAGCAGATAAGGATTCTTGCAGCCATTTTCGCGGCAATCTAAATGAATTCTCCCATATTTAAAGGAAATGTAAGCCATATTTTTAGGCACAAACATGAAAATGTTTAGTTCTTGAAGAATTGTGGGGGTGTAAGTGTCGACATCTAATTGTGTTGGGTAAAGTATTGATGTACACTAATCTGCCGATATTCATTGCTACACTGTACAGATATGTAGATAGTTGTAGATTTTTTTCTTTTCTTTGGCATATACAGGGACATTTTCACAGGGGGTGTATTAGGGGTGTCCGCCCTCCCCCATCAGTCGACCAATTTTCAATATTTGGAAATTCGAAACCCTACTTTGGAAAGGAGTTGGAAATTTCGGTCAGGGCGGTAATGGAATTTTCTAAACATGTCTGGAATTTCTACAAAATGTGGAATTTTTAGACTAAAAACTAGTGAAAGTCCGTCATATATTGATTGAAAAGTGGAGAAAATTCCCCCTCAAAAATTGATTTGCGGTTAGAATTTGGGACTACCAAGAGCGTCGTTTGGATAATTTACATTTAAAGGATGAATAAATATTATACATGAGGGGTTGGGTACATGGTAGGGCTTGTTAATTTAAAAAAAATATCCACTTGTTGGAAATTATGTAATGAGGCAAAATTGTGTCTACCGTGGCTGGGGTGGGGGTGGGGGCAGTACAGTGTACATCTATAGGTGTACAACCCCTATCGGATCAGATATATAGGTTAATAATTCAATACTTCTCAGTACTGCTTTTCAATTTTTAAGGGTTTGAGAATTAGACGTCGCTTCATAGTAACACAAACCCCGCTAGAGAATACTGTTATAGATTTCTGGAGAATGGTGTATGAACAAGATACAAAGGTATTGGTGGATCTTTCTGTTGGACATGAGGTATGTTTTACTCTGAAAACAATGTTATATCATTCACCCATTGTGACATATTTTTGTACACACTTTTACTTTCGCGACTTATGAGAAAACAATCTATGTGTAAAACAAATGAATTGTGTACAAGTTTAATTTAATTTTCTCTTTATATTCCTCGCAGTCTCAATGGGTAATTTCGTATTTAAACAAACAACAGTTAATTAGTGAAGTATATAGAGATTATCACCATTACTCGACGTGATCTGCCCTCAGAAACCGGAGCTCGACTCGGATACATAGTTTGTACATCCACATAATGGTAATAATCATTTTATCTAACAATCAACATGTATTTTCTGTATTAACTCCGCGACTGTCGTGTATCCGACCCCCTGATACAGATGTTTGTATCAGGAGGTCGGAGTAGTAAATCCGCAACTGTCGTGTATCCGATCCCATGATACAGATGTTTGTATCAGGGGGTCGGATACAAGCACGTTCCTTTCGCGTGAGTTTCATTTTTGTTTTTCTTTTTGTTCATCCGTGCGAATAAATAGTTCATTATATATTCGTCTACATTCTTGACTTATCCCCAATATATTGTGAGATAAATTAATTTATCTGATAACTATAGAGTATAACAACCGTTGTATATACTTGAAGTATATACAACGGGTGTTGTATATAATTATAATTTATGCGAACGACCTCTGACCTCTTTCAATTCCATTTTCATTCATTCATTCATGAAACATCGTTATATCACAGGGCAGGTTTTAATTGTACGCTTATTGCACTTTGTCAAAATCCTCTGATGGTGTCATTTCTTATTTATTTTGCTTCAATAAAGGCAACCTAAAATTTTGCTTCAAAACATTGAAGAAATTACTTGAATGTTAATAGTAATTAGTATGCGGCGACTGCGAACTATTTATAGTCACGGCCTCGATCAAAAGTACTCGCGGAACTGCGCTAATTAAAAGTTCGTCTGCTCTACCTGAAAAAAAAAACACTTCGTAAAAATTGTAAACAAACGCAAAATTATTTGTTATATTGGGACTACAGCATAAAACACGGAAGAAAACTGGGAACTATGTCAAAAAAAGAATAACTCTACTGAAACACCGTTTTGTTACTGTTAACAAAATAGTTGAAATTTATTTTGTTCCAGCGCAGTTACATGATGCAAGAAGTGCAATCGCACTTTACAATCGCCGTCATCGATTTTGTAATGTAAGGGACACAAATCTATGCGTCTTGTCCTATTTCTTTTGTCTCGTAGACTGGTTTTCTTTGGAGGCCCATGGGAAGCATATATAAGTCGGGTAGACGAACGAGACGGGTGTCTGTTTGTTATCAGATAAAAACAATAAACATATAGTGTGCTTTTATATCTGTGTTATACAACTCGTTGAAATATGGTTTATTTTTTCTCGGCGAAGCCTCGAAAAAATAAACCATATTTCAACTCGTTGTATAACACAGATATAAAAACACACTATATGTTTATTGTCTATCTATCCGGTAGCTTCGCCTGAAATTTACTTGACGTTACACATTTAGTCAGGACACCACTCGTCTTAGAAGAAAATGTTCATGTAACTATTCATGACACTAGTTGCTTTAGTCATTTGCAATGTCACGATTGAACAAGTTTGACGGCCATCTTGAATGCTGATGATTGTTTGTATTTTCTGCCTTTTCATTAAATCAAAATATCAACGAAATGCAGCATTGAAGTCAAGCATTGTATGGTCTAATGATTTTAATTAAATTACCATTCCTCATTAAATATATCTAGTATACTTGTAATTCATAATCTTACTGCAGATGTAATTTGTTAATTAAAAATAACATATTGTAGAAATTCCAGTTAATAAGAGTTTTTAGTCGAACAGAAGTTTTTGCCAGGTTCATGCGTCGGCGTTGCCCTTCCCACTTCCCACTTCCCAAGGTCTTCAGGTAGCGTTAATGCGGATAAGTGCCACTGGAATATTCAACGAAACAATTGGAAACACCTTTATATTAGAGTCTGATAAAATGACTGATTTAACCCTTTACCTAACATGAAAAGCAGACGACATCTTGCAAACAAAATTCTCGAATAACTAATTTTTTTCATTTCTTCTCTCCAAAAGAGGGGTCATAACATATGTTTTTGAGACAAAAAATGAAAAAAAATAATAAACATTTGTTTTTTGTGAATAGCCCTGGCCGGTTTTGGCCTTTACGTTGGGTAAAGGGTTAACACTGTAGCTAACGAATTAGCCACATCCGTCCAAAAAGGCATCTCAGTGGCTCAGTGGTTACGGCATTAAACTTCATACTGAAAGGTTCACGGTTCGATCCCCTCCAAGGGTAACTGTGTTATGTCCTCCGACATGTAACTTAACCCCGATTGCACATGTGGGGGCATGGTTGTGCTGTGTACTACCGCGTATTGCATGTCTTTAGAACATTTGTCTTCCACTAATGCTAAACCTGTTCGTTTGGAGTTACTCTTGAGTTCCAAATAAAAGTACAGGGCGGAATAAAAGTACAGGGCGGATTAAAATTGGAGGAATACAAATAGAAGTGCAGGGCAAAATAAAAGTACAGGGTGGAATATCATGATAGAGTTTCTGTCATTTCTGTAATACCATTAACTGGGATTTAAAGCTCCGGCAACAGGCTTGTGTGAGTTAGGAGTCTGAAACAGACTAAAATACCCAAAGTATATCTTCAATATGAGGTATCCACTTGACACTGGTGATATTTTTAATAAACATAAGTCCCAAATAAATTCCATACAGGGTGGCAAATATTTCGAAAATTAATAAACATACGAGTATGTTTATTTATCCCATAAATAGCCGTTTATTTGACCAATAAAGGCCTTAGATATTTTGTTTGCTTTATTCACCTAGTAGGGTGAAAGATTTTCCTCATAGGTTTAGCACTGAAAGAATTTGTTCCTGTATTAGAGGCGGACTTGTTGACCTCTGACCTCTGTCGCATTCGAATAGCATAATTAATAGTTCAAATGTTGTTTTCTTTAAACCTTTTTAAAGGTATTACACAATGCAAGTAGAAAACACCGAACGCTGTTCATTTAATAAAGTATTTCTGCAAGTTTAGTTCAAGTTTGTAAGGGAATTATTTTTAATCAGAAATGTATTACACCGTCTTGTTTTTTTTTTTTGCCAGTTTTGCTTGTCCATCTAAGTGGACCAATGTGCTCCTCACTTCTCTGTGTTTTGAAGCAGGTGTCAACACGATTTCGCCACGACTGCCATGTAAAAGATTTATGGGATAAACAAAATGAACCTATAGTGTTTTCAAATAAAAAAAAATATTCTACTCGTGGAATTAAGAATGAAACCGACTCGACAGAGGCTCGTCGGTTTCATTCTTAATCCTACTCGTAGAGTAAGTTTTTTTTTACTTGAAAACACTGTACATTTATTCAGTATTTGGAACCCGAGAGCAGTACGCTGGGGAGTCTGACAGCTGTTTGCTGCTGTCTGTGATTCTTTTCGGGTACTCCGGCTTTCTGTACCCATAAAACTGTCCGTTGTGAATGGCCTTGGCTGTCGAACGTTTCGTTAAATCCTAAATAAATAAACAAATAAATTATAATAGTTTAGCAATTGAGCAGTTGATGCAAACGCATTAAAAACAAATTCAACAAACTATGTCATGTGACGTTTCATTGGAACGAGCTCGATGAGCCCATTCCAGAGAGAGATCACATTGTACAGTTCTGTTGAAAGTATGTGAAAAAGTTGTCTTTTTAAATTATAAAATGACAGATTCTGATTCTCAGATTGGTAAAGGGTAAAAAAAGGTAACTGCCCCAATCCGGCCTACCTGGTGCTAAGTCAATTTAATTCAGGGCCAAATCTGGTCCTCCATACTTTTGTGATCTTCGCATGTGCAGTATCCAGCAAGGTACCAAAATTGGCGCAAACCATCATTCTTTGTTGGCCCTAAAGTCAGTAACAAGGATCTGACATCTGTGCTTCAAAATCTCCTTTTTTGAGGATGCCAAACACAAATCAATAAAGGAATTGGTCCAAGGCTGAGAATGGGTGATGGAAGTGAACAGCGGTGGTTTCAAACCTTCAGGGGTGTAACTTATTTATGGAAATTAGTCCATGTTTCCCAACTTCGGGGCATACGTCTGACATCATCATTCTTGCTGATTATTTATCCACTGTTTGTTAAGTGCTCATTCCCTATCCATCATTGAAGCCTTCTTGTTAAACTCCTAAGCTTTTTGGCTATTTTTTATTGATTTTTTTTATTAAATTTAATGGGAGTTTAACGTGTATTACCTAATGTTTATTCTGTTCATCCCAGATCTAGTTTTACATCTGGTAGCATTTAAATCAGTTACCGACTTTGGGCCTTTTTGTGTGCCTGATGTCTGGTTTCCGTTTTTTTCCTTTGACGTTGTTTACATTGGCAAATATATGTAGTAATGGATTACTGTATGATACATCGATTATGATTCCGGTAGCGTAGCTCACACCTTTCTTTTGCACAGGAACAAGAATATGGTGATGGTATTGTGACACCCATCGAAAGTATGCTACAGTCGCGCTCTCACGAGCAAACAGAGCTAGCTGCAAAGGTGCTCATGAATATTAAGCAAGGGATAAGGCCTTTAGTTAGTGCTTTTAATCCCCTGCAAGCAGCTAGCTCGGCTCGTGAAGCGGTTACTCCGTCCTCGGGAGCCGTGTCACCGGGTAAATCCGTTGCGGTCGAAGGAAGTGTAGATTTGGGTAGAGCGAACACCTCAAAATCGAAAGCTCATCCAGCGACGACGGAAATAGGGAGAAAATCAGCAAATTTATTTTTCTTTCTGACAGAACCGGAGCGGGAGAGGCCCCTCTCTAACCCAATAACATTTGGGGCCAAACGTTGTTTTGAGAAACTTGCACGAGCGGGAGCATATGTCCACAAACTTGCACGAGCCGGAGCATATGTCTACACCCGCCGCTCGGGACGCTCCGTCTAGATTGCAGCCGGGGACGGCTACAGTCACGGATTCCTCCGGGTTCCTCCGCTACGTTACAAAAGCACACACGACCGCATGCTAGCTCCCCGACTTCTGATATCCAGCCAGCTGCGCGAAGACGGGGCCAGTCTTTGCCCATGAAGTCGGGCCGTCCGTTAGCTAGCGATCTGAGGCGTCGATCACCGGGACGTTCCGAGAAGAGATCTATCTCCGGATCTTCGTCCTTCGTTCTCTCTTTACCGATACAGTCTAGACAGGTGTCGCAGACCTGTGGCCATGTTGACGATGCTATATTCAACATCTCTAGTGCTAAAAGGAAAGGCGGTTTCTTATCGACATCTTCCATAAATATACCGTTATTTGGACAACGTTCATTTAAAACGATTGAGGAAGATGTCCAGATAGCTCCTCTGCGTTTAGATGAGCAGGCCGGGGATTTGGACATGTCCCTATCTGCTTCATTCAATATACGCTCGGATGTGATGGAATGTCTTATGCAGATCACCTTACCAGAGCTATGGCGCAACGTCTTAAGGGGAAGGAATTTGAGGACGTTTGTTCCTCGCTTAGAGTTATTTCCAGGGACGTCATGTATGCCACGTACAACTCCACCCTGAGAGTGGCAAATTTGGAGTTAATCAGACGTGATGCTACCCTTGCATCGTCATCACTTATAGAGGACAAGGTGAAAAGTTCTCTCCGAGTCGTTCCGGTTTCCGGACATACTCTGACGACAAGCTTTCATTGGTCTATGGGCAGGTTACAAAGAAAGCTTCCAGTGCACTGCTATTCAAGTCAGTGTTCAACAACACGCTCCAGCAGACCGGGTTAAGCGAGGCCGTTCCGCTTCTACGTCATCTAAAGGGAACTCCTTGCGAGGGTACAAGAAACCCTCTGATAATTACTCCAGAGGTCGTCATTATAGCGATTCGGGAAAGGGACGTAGGTCTGTCAAGACTTTTGGTCAGACGCCCCAAAGCCGACGGAACGAGGTTCTTCGTGGGGAGGTCGTAGTTTCACCTCCCGTAAGCCTCGTAAGTCGTGCAGGTGATGGTCAAGACATCTATTGTTTGCCAGTTGGCGGAAGGTTATCAAACTTCGCGAGAAACTGGATAGTAGGTGGGAAGATCAGTGGGAAGATCAGTGGGTGAGAAATGTAGTCTCGGAAGGCCTACAGCTATCATTCCGAGCAACACCCCCCACTTACAAGATGTCCGCGTTGGACAAATTTTCCGGCGGATCCTTTCAAAAAGAGAGTCTCTCATAGCGGAGGTGCAAGCTCTCTTATTAAAGGAAGCAATAGAGGTCGTCGAGTGTCGAAATTCTCAAGGTTTTTACAGTCACCTGTTCCTCGTACCGACGCCAGACGGCTCGTTCCGACAGATAATAGACTTGAGCTGCATAAACAGTTTGATCGTAGCTCCAAAGTTCTATATGGGAACCATTCGGCCGGCAGGAACGAGCATTCGAGTGGCCGACTTTGGGACAAGCATAGACCTAAAGGACGCCTACTTTCATGTCCTGGTACATCTGGCATGTACCTGCGTTTTGCCGTGCAAGGAGAGGTTTATCAGTTCAGAGCAATGTGCTTCGGTCTGAACCTGGCTCCTTGGGCTTTCACTCGAATAATGAAGTCGGTAATGTCATACTTCCCAGCTCATTCGTCCGTGGTAACGTCGGCTAACTTGGACGACATTCTTCAGAGATACGGCAACAGAATTATTCTTCAGAACGGTATTCAAGTCTGCTGCAATGTTCCAACATCTCGGTTTCATAGTAAACGCGAAAAAGTCAGATCTAGCTCCGGCCAAGTCCTTCATTCACTTGGGAATGAGCTTCGAGACTCACAACAACCTGGTTCGTCTGCCGTTACCCAGAGGGAATTTAGTCAGTTGTTATGCTCGCCTTTGTCCTAATTCTCCTGCAGTAACAGCGAGGGAGTTTATGCGACTGATAGGGCTGTGCGGAGCGTCTGCGGAACTTATTCCAATGGGCCGTCTGTGCACGCACCCCATCCAGATGATATTCTTTACTCAGAACTGGAATGTGAAGATGCATTCGCTCGACACCAGTATTGTTTTAACGGACCTGGTAAAACAAAGGGTTCAGATTTGGGCAGATCTTCAGTGGTTAATTCAGGGAGTTCCGCTTCAACTGCCGGATCCGGCTTTCACGATTATGACGGATGCGAGTCCGACGGACTGGGACGCGTCTCTAGTCCCGCAGGCTTGAAATGTCAGAGTCTTTGGGAATTCCGATTCCCAGAAAAGCACATAAACATCAAGGAAATGATGTCAATCTGGCTAGCACTACAACATTGGTTTCGTCAAATAGCGAACGTCCATGTTCAAATTCTGTCGGACAACTCGACAGTAGTTGCTTACCTCAGGAACCAAGGTGGCACTCACTCGATTCCGTTATGCAAATTGACGGAGAAGATTCTCCTATTTGTTCTGAAGCATCACGTTTATCTCTCACTCCGCCATATACCGGGTCGTCTGAACGTACTGCCAGACTCGCTCTCTCGGACAGGTCGCCTGTTGCCATCGGAGTGGACTCTCAACAAACGAATATTCATCCGGATCTGCTACCCGAGGGATCGTCTCACGATAGATCTTTTTGCGACACACCTAAACAATCAGTTACCGACGTTCGTGTCGCCATGCCCAGATCATCGAGCGTACGCAGTAGACGCTCTGTCGGTCTCATGGGACGAAATGATAGAATATGCATATCCTCCAGCTCCGTTGATTCAGCAGATTCTGTTGAAGATCAAACAGTCTCACTGCAAACTCCTGCTAGTAGCATCTATGTCGTCACAAAAACCTTGGATAAATCTTCTCAGGTGTCTGTTATGGGACATTCTCCGGAAGCTTCTTCCTCGAAGGGATCTTCTATTTCAGGGGAAGTCACGCGCAATGCATCACAACCCGGGAGGTCTCAACCTTGAAGTATTTCCGTTGTGCGGTCCTTCTTGCACAGAAAACATTTACAGGACGAGCAGTGGACGGAATTTCTAACTGTAGGAGGGTCTCCTCTTCGTTGAATTATTTAGCGAAGTGGAGGGTTTTCTTCCGTTGGTGTATAGATCAGTCGGTAGACATATATAATCCGTCCATTCCACAGATTGCCAATTTCCTGGTCTACCTGTTTGACGAACTCAAACTGCAGCCCGTAACTATTAAGGGGTATAGGTCTATGTTATCAGACACTTATGCTCATCGTGATAACTTGGCTATTCGATCAGGTATTTCTTTATCCATGCTAGTTAGAAATTTCTCTATTAATAGACCTAGAATCCTCAGATTAATTCCTAAATGGAATTTGGCTTGGGAGCCTTTGGTTCTGTTCAAGCTTCAAGAAGTTCCTTTGGAGCCGTTAGATGATGTAGAGTTCAAATTCTTGATCTATAAAACGACGTTTCTCTTTGCATTTGCCTCTGCCAGAAGAGTTAGTGAACTTCTTGCATTATCTGTTGATGATTCTCATTACCGTAGTGTGGGCAATACTATTACCCTCACTACGGAAGTGAGATTTTTGGCTAAGAATCAGATTCTGGATAAGCGACCGGGGCCTATTTTCATTAAGGCTCTACCGTCCTCGGATAACCGTAGACCCCTGCTGTGTCCATTTATAAACGTCGATCGGATTTTATTAAACAGGGAAGAAAACGTTTCTTTCTTTCACTGATTCCTAACAGAAAAGATATTTCTGTTTATTCTATCGCTATATGGATTCAGTTGGCAATACGTATTGCCTCCGAAAGTCTATCTTCGGATCAACGTTCTGTCAACAAGATTTCAGCGCACGAGGTAAGAGCACTGTCCTATTCTCGGGCTTATTCTAACAATATAGCCATTACTGATCTTATGAAGGCTGCTTACTGGACACAACCCTCTTCATTTACCAAGTTTTACCATAGAAATTTAGAGTCCATCTCCAGTGACCTTAGAACTTTGGGTCCTCTTTCTGTTGCTCAGAATGTCATAAATTAATATTGCATCTATTAGGTGTTTAGTTCGTTCTGAGGAATTTTACCACAGAACAAGGGAAAGGGGGCGGGGGGTCCCCTTATGTTATCTGGCTTTATAGTGAAAAGCAAGGGAACACCCCCACCAAAGACAGTAGTCCAGGTCGGTACTGGGTTGTTTTAATGTGTAGCTCGATGTGAAGCAATAACTATGTCTCATTGATGTGCTGTTTTTTAAAGTGCAAAGCATTTGTATATGTTACGTGTCAAACGAGCGTTAACATACAATCCTCGGACACTTTTAAATGAAATTAAAGAGCCTCATTCTCTGGACTAGCTTTATATATTGGTTTCCTTCGCCGAATTAGCATAGCGGGTTATGCTGGCATAAAATGTAGAAATTATGTAATTCTCAATTACATTGTTGGAGTTATGTCATTTTCTTTTCTTGTAAGAGAGAAGGAGGACATATGTAATTCCTATGTCTTCTATTCTCCTGAAGAATCTATCCTTCATCAAAGTAATTGGATTTTCCTTTAAGTCCTACGCCCTCCAGCCTTTTTTACGATTCAGCTGGTTTGGGCCTTGGTTGTGGTATAAAAATAAGATAATTTTTAAGTAATTTGCATATTTTTTATACTTACCAATGGGCCAGACGGGGATGGTCCTCCCATGAATGGGCACTCATACCTCCCCGCTGATAATAACATTTAGCAGGCACTGTAGAAATAATGGTGGTTGGCGCCAATTTCGGTACGTTCCTGGATACTGCGCATGCGCAGATCACAAAAGTAAGGAGGACCAGATAGGACTTATTTTTTAGGTTTTGTATGCACATTTTGGGATTGGGGGGGGGGGGCAACATTTGTGTTTGGCCCTGGAATAAATTGAGTTAGCACCAGCTAGTCTGGGTCATCGGTGAGCATAAAAAATATACAAATTACTTAAAATGTATCATTTTCGAAGACTTCCACCCCAAGCATTGGTAACTGGATCCGATTGTAACAGTGAAACACAGAATGGTTACCGCAGTGAACAAGTATTACTTTAATTTCTGGGGCTCCCACGTAGGAATCATCGATGTTGACCCATTTGAAATAAATGCCTAGTGCTACTTAAGTTTTAATGTAAGTTATCTTTGGAGTGTAAATGGGTTGCTGAGCTATAAATACTTCTACAATCATTATACCCTCGTTCGCATTCGATGAATTTTGTTGTTAGTCCCCCACGAGTTACCGTGAGAGGACTTATGTATTGCACTTCGTACGTTTGTCAGTCTGTCTGTCCGTCTGCCCTGTTACAACCCGCAAGAGATGATTAAAAGCTTTACTTTCAAATTTTCAGCTTTGATCAGACATTATGTATAAATGATGCAGTTTGATTCGAAAAACAATTCAAGATGGCCGTCTAATGGCCATTTGTGTTGGAAATTGCGTGTAATTAGTTTTGCCTAGAACTTCTAAACGACATTTCCGATTTCAATAATGTTTGGTATGGATGTGTAGCAGCATAAGATAAATAACACAGCATGCCATGTTTTCAGTCAAATCAGCACATATTACATTTGTGTTTTGTTCTGTTACTACTTTTATCTCCGAGACATTTCGAAGATGTTGTTTCTAATTTTCACCAGTGATCAGACAATATAGAAAATTGATGCATGTATTTTTATTTTGGTAAAATAAATTCAAAGCAATATTTCACAATTTGGTGGCACCGCCTACCGATCGGCATTACATATTTGTTACTGATAGGTTATATGTTGGTGGCACCACCAACTGTGGAGTACTATTGTCTGATCGCAGGTGATCGGTGTTACACTTGGTACTGATAGGTTATATGTTGGTGGCAGCACCTACGTGGGGGACTATTGCCTGATCGCAAGCGATCGGTGTTACACTTGTTACTGATAGGTTATATGTTGGTGACACCAACCACCCTGGGACACTATAGTTTGATCGTAGGTGATTGGTGTTACACTTATTAGTGATAGGTTATATGTTGGTGGCACCACCTACCGTGGGGTACTATTATCTGATCAGTGTTACACTTGTTACTGATAGGTTATATGTTGGTGGCACCACCTACCGTGGGGTACTATTATCTGATCGCAGGTGATCAGTGTTACACTTGTTACTGATAGGTTATATGTTGGTGGCACCACCTACCGTGGGCTACTATTGTCTGATCGCAGGTGATCAGTGTTAGACTTGTTACTGATAGGTTATATGTTGGTGGCACCACCTACCGTGGGGTACTATTATCTGATCGCAGGTAATCAGTGTTACACTTGTTACTGATAGGTTATATGATGGTGGCACCACCTACCGTGGGCTACTATTGTCTGATCACAGGTGATCGGTGTTACACTTGTTACTGATGGGTTATATGTTGGTGGCACCACCTACCGTGGGGTACTATTATCTGATCAGTGTTACACTTGTTACTGATAGGTTATATGTTGGTGGCACCACCTACCGTGGGCTACTATTGTCTGATCGCAGGTGATCGGTGTTACACTTGTTACTGATAGGTTATATGTTGGTGGCACCACCTACCGTGGGGTACTATTATCTGATCGCAGGTGATCAGTGTTACACTTGTTACTGATAGGTTATTTGATGGTGGCACCACCTACTGCAGGGGACTATTGTCTGATTGCGGGTCATCGGTGTTATACTTGTTAGTGATAGGTTATATGTTTTGTTACAGCACTTTAAGATATATCCAGAAAGTCAAGATTTACAGATGGGACCCTTCTCCATTTCAAACCAGAACAAAACATATGATGCTGAAATAGATAGTTATGTATATTCCATTAGGGTCACCTATACTGAGGTAAATAGAATGATATTTACTATTACTATTCACATTAGCGGTGCAGTGAGAGTGATTTACAGTACAGCCGCCGACCATAGACTGGTGTGAATCCTTGCGTTGGCAGTGATGACCATGCATGCATTTACCGCGTAATAAAAATCACCATCAGCAAAATTTTAATTAATGAAGCACCGGGTTGAACGCGATACTTCATTAACTGGTAGAGTGCTGGAAGCCCATTTTTGGGCTTTATTCTGAAGTGCAGGTGATTCAACTTAAATGCATCATTTTTGGTGGATGAGCTTCAAACTACCTTAGAAGTTGAATAGTATTGTCTGATAGGTTTTGCCTTATTACAGTTTATGAGAGAGTGCCTATAGGCACTCTCTCATGAATTGTAATGAGGCAAAGACACACAAACAAATTTTGATGACCAAAAATATCTCATCACTCTTCCAGTTAATTAATGTTTTGATGATTATTCCAACAATTACTGTTTGTAATCTAATATTATTGCGTCCGTGGAAATATTCCTCATCCTTGGAAAGTGACCAGTCCTCGGCAGCCGTAATGTATTACAATGTAGAGTGACCAAGTAACAATTTTCTCTTAGTAACTAACTTATTGATTCATAAATGTTTCGCAACATTGTTACCAGCTAGGGTCATATCATCTATTGAGTGCAACAAGGTACTATCTGTAATGAAGTGTAGTGATAGTGATTTACAGTACAACAATCCTGAACTATCATGTATACACACGTGGAAAAAAAGCGTGAACATAGGTGGACATATTTTTTGGCAGATATTTTGACCCACCCACCCATTACTGCATAATTGTTTGCAAGACATTTTTGCGTCTCACTCCCATTCTCATACATTTTTATATACCAAACTTCAGCATTCGAACACCAACTCAAAACGCATTCTGCCCACATGTAAAACTGGTACGCACTTACCATAGTACACATAACAATCAAGGAATACCCGGGGGTGGGATTTTCCTGTTTACGTCGTACATTATGTCCTGCTGGAGCTCTGTTGACAAAATTTCTGCACAAGTTCCTGCGAGTTCAGCCGATTATTCTGGCAATTACCGATAAATCAGCTCAATATAATGTGACAGACCTGCATAGCAAGATAGCTTAAGACATTTTTACTTTTGTTAAGTCAGACTTTTTTTGTTGAAATAATATGAATTTTTTTTTTTTCTGGGGGGGGGATCAGTCCCACCTAGCCATTATGACTCATTCAACAGTATCATATATACTGTGCTTCAATTTAAAGAAGGATCTATTAAAAAAACTCGAATATGAATGAATTGTGTTGTGAATGAATATTTTAGTCAGCTTTAGGAGAAAATTGTCGGACAATTACTGGAGGATAAGGGAACTGTTTTTTGTCCTTTTATAACAAAGACTTGCGTGTGTGAACATGACAAGATATCTCTTTCTAATATTGTATCTAGCCCTTATAAGCGCTACCACGAACGCACATTTGAAAACACACTCAT
This sequence comes from Pictodentalium vernedei, assembly GCA_031216915.1. Lineage (NCBI taxonomy): Eukaryota > Metazoa > Mollusca > Scaphopoda > Dentaliida > Dentaliidae > Pictodentalium > Pictodentalium vernedei. The sequence continues at coordinate 457,790,262 of CM062291.1, forward strand.
TTTGCGAGTAACAAATTATTGATAGGTTAGAATGACAAACAGAGATAACAAGAAACAGGATTAATGAGTTAAACTTGCATCCTGAAATTTTGTCAAGCTAAAATTCAATAGCTTGTATCCAGATATTTTAGGAATCCCCATAGAATTCACTTAAATCTGGATATAGGTTATTGAATTTAACCTCCCATTTTTTTAACCGTCTTTCTGGCTGCCAATTAAGATCAGGATACAAGTTAACTTTCTTCACCCGGTATTTCTCCAGTTCATAACCGTGGGCAGCTAAGAACTGTCTTATCCCTGCCTTTCGCTCCAACTCATCAATAAGTTGTTATCCCCAGTGTTGAGCGTATTTCTGAGGTCCACCACTTCTCCTCACATGACCGAAAATATCTTCAGCTAATTGGCGCCTCCCTGCTTTCTCTCTCTCTACTCGGATAGATTCTTCTTCGTCAGACGTTAGACATCTTGCATAATTACAAGAGTGCTGCTCCGTGTTTGCTAAGAGAAGTAGGCAAATTTGTTGGTTATTTTAGAAAAAAAGAAAAAGAAATCCAAACAGTCGCTGGTTTGGGAGCAGCCCCAGCATATATTATCCCCAGCATATTATCCATAACGGTTACAAAAAGGGAAAAATCCACCAATATGTGTTTGTGAAAGCTGAGCGTTATCCATCAGCCTATAAGGGGGAGTGGATGCTGGGTATTAGCCATCTGGTCTGCCTTCAGGGGGGAACAGATGACGGGAGGAAACAGATGAATAAATTGTTTGGAATGCGTTTAAGATTATATACACTATGCGAGGATTCAAAATGCACCGAAGAACGCTCACGCGACAACTCAATCGAGTGCGGGAAAAAAATGTTGACATCAGACGGATGTGATAGTAAACGTCCGTTGTCAACATTTTTTCCCGCACTCGATCGAGTTGGCGCGTGAGCGTTCTTCGGTGTCTTTTCGACCCGTGCATTGTCTATGAAACATTGCTGGATATATCATAACGTCATACCTAGCAGCGGGCCCGGCATCAGTATGGGTGGGGAGTCTCTTCTGCGCAGGAACCCTGCTACACTCCTACTCCTAACAAGAGTCAATGCAAAAGGAAGAACCCCCCTAGATCTGGAGATAGACTCATCGGAGGTTATGGACGATCGGGGCTTTTCTCACACAACTGACAGACAAGTCAAGAAAGTGGGGAATTGTCTCTCCTCGTCCATTGCCTCACCTGAGCCTTTCTCTTATACGCAGCAACCAGATAGCCACACCTTACCACCTCAACCTAGGCCAACCCCCTCATGGAGAAAGCATGGAACACAGTCGTTTCAACCAGTATCAGCCAGCTAAACAATATCAATAATCTAGCCGACAGCTACAAAAATGAGGGGCAGAACCGCCACCCCTCACAGAGACCCCACAACAAACTGTAGCAACTTAACATAATTTGCCGTCGTCATAACCAGGGTACACCCCGACACCCCTTCAGGTCTTATTAGTCAATGTCTAGACAAATGTACATGGGAGAGATTTCACTTCAAAGCCACTGGTAAAGTGACCTGGAAACTTAAAGTCACATGCGCAGACCGGGAAACAAAAGTCAAGATTATTGCTAATGGAATTAATATATATATAACCTATCAGTAACTATTCGCTGGAGCTCACTACTCAGTACTCAACAAACATGATAACACCAATCTAAGTGACATATGCCAAGACGTCAGCCAATCGGCGTCTCGGTAATTCAAAACACAAATCGCAGAATCTCTAGTCAAAGCTGCAATTAACATAAACCAATATCGCTACGTATTTATAGGCAAACGCAGCGACTAGGTTTCAACCCCCATCATGGATACATTGCAAATAGCCGTGTGGAACGCCAGGAGCGTTAATAATAATAAAAAACTCCAAATGAGCTGATATTTCGAAAATAGAGATATACTCTGTATTTGCGAATGTTGGCTTAAAAAGATAAAACTTCTCACTCAGTGGATTCGTTGTTATTAGAAGGGACCGGCAGCTCACCAAAGGCGGTGGCGTTGCTCTTCTACTAAAGCAGAACATCAAACGTAAAACTATTAAAACAGATCAGCTCGATGCCAGGTGATTGCAACCGAAATCACAGCCGACAATAAAAACATCGTGATTGTTTGTTATTATAATGACCCAAGCAAGATTGGCTCTGACACCGTCTGTGAATTTTTTTTTATGAGGAAATATAAACAATTGATCTCCCTCGGCGATTTTAATGCCAAACACGGAGAAGCCCTACTCGAAATCAACAAAAAGCATAACCTTCACGTGGTTATGCATGACAACTCCGCGACTTGCATCAGTAGCAACCCACTACTGCCATCCGAAATCCTTGATCTAATAATTACTAACAAACACACCAACGATATTGCCACCAAAGCGACGAGACGTATTAACCTGCTAAAAATGCAACGAGGCACATCCTGGGGAGCCACCCCGACAATTCTACTTATACTAAGCAAAGCCTTCGTGCGCCCAGTACTCGAGTACGGGGCAATAATTCTAACCGACTTAAATCAAACCAATATGGGGAAACTCCAAAAGGTCCAAAACCACGCGCTCAGGGTCGTCCACCTTGGGATACACCTATCAAAACACTCCACGACAGAGCCGACATCCCAACCATTAAGGACCGCCTCGCCTCCCTAGCTGCGAAAAATCACGACCGGTTCGCCGACAGCCAACTAATCTCCGAACTACATGACATTAGCGAAAGCCGACAAAAACCACAAAACGCCGAAATTTAAATCTAACCACCGTGTAAGTAGGATCCGATCCGCGGAGATAAGGGCAGGAAATACGCCGGGTGTGGCTCTTTGTTAAGGCCTGCCACCCCCCCCCCTTTTTTTCGCTCTCTCAAAAAGGCCAACCCAAGTAGGAATATTAGCGGATGGCAAAACAGGAAAGTAACACCCTCTGGTGTGGTATTGTGTGTAATCCTGTTCTTCGCGCTCTCAAAATAACCCAAAATACCTAAAAAGGCCAAGCCAAGTAGGAATATTAGCGGAGGGCAAAACAGGAAAGTAACACCATTGGGTGTGGTATTGTGTGTAAGCCTGTTCTTCGCTCTCTCAAAATAACCCGATATAACTAATAAAGGCCAACCCATGTAGGAATATTAGCGGAGGGCCAAACAGGAAAGTAACCCTCGGGTGTTGTATTGTGTGTAAGCATGTTCTTCGCTCTATCACAATAGCCCAAAATAACTAAAAAAGACCAACCCAAGTAGAAATATTTGCGGAGGACAAAACAGGAATGTAACACCCTAGCGTGTGGCATTGTGTTTAAGTCTGTTCTTCTCTCGCTACAGCGATCCAGGTCAAAAGCAAAAACAACATTACCTTCTGCCTCGGAAGCACAGCCCTTGGCGCCGCACTGAAAAGAGCGGAGCGATCGACAACAATCCCAAAATGCAATCACAAATTTTTGTCTATCCTAAAAATCAACTAATTCTGCCTTTTTTAGCAGGTACACAAAAATGCTTTCTTTTTTTGATCAACAGCACCCCAATAACCGCTATAGAAACTATAACCGATATGGAACACAGTAACCGCTATGGACTCTGAACATCATCTGTTCTATCCCTAGTAGTGGTCACCTATCTCCTGAGAGGCGAGTGTTGGTCCTGCGCCCCGATTTTACCCCTTTTTGTAAGCGTCTGTAGCCTGCATTTGTGACCAAGCCAAATAGGTTACAATTCAGGCCAGCCCCCGAACCAGGGAAGTTCGAATCTTTCTATGGGTGATCCCCGAAAGGGGCCGTTGTTGTCGTCTATCCAAAAACACATCGAAATGTAAAGCAAAAATTTAACAAAACCGCCTGACGCAGACTATACTTGCCAATGATGGCCCTCCACCCCATCACGATTCATCGCCGAAGTGGCAGACTATACTTGCCTGAATAAAAGATCACAGCACCCTCGGCCTTTGTGAGAAGACCCCCCCCCCCCCCTCCCGCCCCCTCGCTCTGGTCCTCAACCGAGGGTTCCGTCAACAATCCTCTCGAAGCCAACCCAACACCCCTCATCATCTAGCCTGGGACATCTGCTGAGTACTCGATCCTTTTCCTCCTTCAACACGCCTTGACATGCAGCTACCAGATCCCATAGTCACAGAGGGTCGAAAGTGGCTTGCCCCACAGCATCCCTGCCTACCTTTTCATCCGAATAACGTCATTTTCTTATCATCAATCATGAGAATTGATCTATCCATTGAGGTAAAGATTCCATCACTAGAAGGCGATTGTGGGGAGCGAGAAGTGAAGAAGGAGAGAGAGGAGTGCAATACTATTCCAACCCCATCACAAGAAGTCGTTTGTGGTGAAGAAGTGAAGATGGAGAGAGAGGAGCACAAAACTATTCCAAGGAGTAATCTGCGAAGATTCGCTAGAAAAGCTGGGGTGGATAATATCTCACCATTGTCACTTGATGAAGCTGAAGAATCTTTACACTGTTTTGTTCGAAATGATGAGTGATACCTACCATTATGCAACAATTAGGAGAAGAGGATGACAACATCTAGTCAATCAAAAGGATGTTTGGATAGCCGCCAACAGAAATATAATAAAGTTGGTGAACTAAACATTTTTGTTTAGTAAAAACGGCCCATATAAGGGCCACCATATTCTTCTTAGAAAGAGATATCACGTATACACACTGTGTTTCATGAACGGTACATTTCAGTACTACCGAAATGGAATAACCTGAACTTTTGTTCAGTTGTATTTTCATTACTCAATTCAAAAAAGGTCAGCCTCATAGCTCCCACACTAGATTTCCCTGTTGTGATATATTTTTGTGTTTGCAAATTAATTTTGTTTTACCTAAATGTTTTTGTGTGAAAACATTTTGGTAAAACAAAATTAATTTGCAAACATAAAAATATTTTTTGTTCTAAAATGTTTTGCAAGTTTTTTATTTTATAAGAAAATATTTTTTGTGCTTGCAAATTAATTTTATAAAAAAAAGAATTTTCAGAAAATTAATTTGCAAAAACAAAAAATATGTTATAAGCAAATATTTTTTTTGTTTGCAAATTTAATTGATGAAAAGTTTTTTTTTTATAAAATTAATTTGCGAACGCAAAAAATATTTTGTTTATAAAATATTTTTGTTCTAAACTATTTTTTCTATTTTGCAAGTTTTTTTATTTTAATAAATAAAAATCCTGAGCTGGAAAAAAATCCCTGTTTAAATAACAATAAAATATTATTATCTTTTCAATCCGAAAATTTTATTCCATAAATATTTACACATTTGTAAATGTCTTTTTATGAAAATGTCACTTTCAAAAATATTTCAACATTTCTTGGCAAGTTTTCCTATTTTATAATTACTGTCCTTAGCTTTTGTTTTCTTGTAACTTTCTTTGGCGGTTCCTCTTTCTCTGGAAATAATACGTTTAATTCATTATCGGTTTCCATTTTCGTTTCTTTGGGTATGTCCATGTTATATAATAATGTATTGTCAATATCATTAAACTCTGGTAACATAGTTTGTATTAATTCAGCTTTCTTATTTGTAAAGTCATAGACTGTTTCACACTTCCTTTTGTGTGAAACAAGAAGACAAGACATATTTTCACAGCTTTCCAGTTGATAAGAGAAGAAGATAGAAGAAAAGATGAAGAGAGCTTTTGAAGAATACAGTGAGACAGAGAGTGAAGTAGAAGATGATAACAGAGAGTAGAAACAGCAAGGGATTTATACACCATCCACCCTCTTCTACAAAGAACATCAAGAGAATTCCATTCCAAATCGCGTGTGTGTAGAATAACCTTCAAACAATTTAATCAGAAGAATCCATTTGACATCCTTGGAAAAGTATTTGAAAGTATGGTGAAAGATATCAAAGAAGAATGTGCTATAGAAGACAACAATCCGAAGAGAATATCAGTTAAGCACCCGGGATTAAAAATAGGTGTATCTATCCCATTTACTAAGCCTTTGGCAATCACTTGTAACACCAAATGAGATGAAATAGAAAAATGTTGTACAATTAAATGATAACTTTACTATCCTTGATGGGCAATTATCTTTAGGAATAATACACCTTTCTCTACCACAAGGGTCTGGACGACATGCACCAATTTCATTTGCATATGTTGATAAAAATGGTTGGAAACAAGAAAAGTATTATTGAAAGTGAAAACAAGCTAATGATTCAATGTGTCTTGCACGAGCCATTGTAGTGGGAAAGATTCATGTTGATAGAGATAATTCAGAACTTTCGCAAAAGAAAATGGAAAACAATATTTCACATTCTGTTAGACCGACACAAGAGTAGGAAGCTAAGGCAATTGATGGACAAAGCAGGTCTTGATTATAATATTCATTGTGGATATGAAGAATATTATAAGAAACAAGACCTGCTTTATCCAGAGTATGTCCTCAAAATTCATCCACAGTATACAAAAAAGTGACTTTTTATTCAACCCTCCAAACACCACCACTGATAGTAAAGTTATTCATATTTACCACCATGACCAGCATTTTGATGCCATCACTACAATTACCAGGTTTTTAGGATGTTCCTACTATTCTGAACATTGCAATAGGGAATAATAACAGAGAACATCACATGTTTAAATTTGGTTGTGTTTGCTATGCTCCAACAAAAATGTATTCCTGAACTCTCCGTCACCTGTTACAGTTGCAATAGACAGTTTAGAAGTTTATCGATTTTGAAACCACACAACACTCAGGAAATCATATCCCAAATTTCTGTGTTGCTCACCGTGCATGAAAGGAATGTAATTGCAAACATATAGGTCAAGAATGTATTTTCTGTGACAAATATAGACAACAACAATTCATATTTAACGGGGAGTCTACTTTGTCAGATTTTTTAGATTGATTTTTCAGTGAGGAACATAAAGGGACAACGGCTATTGCTCACAATTTAAGAGGCTTTGATGGACAATTTATTTTAAGACACCTCATTGAAAATGGGACATCAACTCCTGATGTAATGATGAATGGAAACAAATTAATTTCACTTAAAATTTGTGGTATTAGTCTTATAGATTCTTTAAATTTCCTTTCAATGAGATTGGTACGATTTCCTAAAACATTTGGCTTGTAAGAATTAGCAAAGGGTTATTTCACCCATTTGGAAACCACACAACCTTATCAAGATTAAATTGGTCCTTATTTAGATTCAACATTGTTTGTGCCAGATTATATGTCTCCATCAGAGAGGGAAGAATTTATCAAGTGGAACAACCAAAAATTTACTACTAATGCCAGATTTGATTTTCAAAAAGAAATGGAACTAAACTGCAAATCAGATGTAGATATCTTGCGTAGGAATTCAGTCAAAAACGTATAGATAGTGATGGCATAGACACTTTGAGAGAAGCAGTTAACTTAGCTGATGCATGTACAAGAGATTAGAGAAAAAATTTACTTCCAGAAAACAAAATGACAACCATTTCAGACATAGGTTATCCTGCTAAAGTCAAATACTCCATTGAAGCCATTAGATTTTTACAGACAGTTTCACATGAAGAACACATACATATTTATCATGCAATTAATTATTGAGGGGGGGGGGGGGTTAAAATAGGGGGATATTTTTGCTGGGTTTCACAAAGACGCAAACAGAATCTTTGAATTGTAGAGATGTATGTAGCATGGGTGCATAACATATTACAAAGACAACAGACAAGAGAAAAATCCAATGAATTTACTATGTTACCAAACTCTATACAATACACAGAAAGGCATACACCATTTGGAATCATTGGGGTATAGCATAAGAGTAACATGGGAACATGGACTTGATCATTTCTGCAAATCAAATCCAGAAGTAAAATCAACATTAAATTAATTTTTGCCAAACATGGATCCTATTAAACCATGTGGAGCATTATTTGGGGGGAGAACAATTGCCGTTAAATTACACCGTAAAATAAATCAAAACACAGACAATGAAATAAAATACATAGATATTTGTTCACTCTATCCTTATGTCAATAAACACAGATAATATCCAGTAGGTCATCCCGATATACTCACAAAAGAAAACATAGACATCAATAATATAAGATAATACAGAGGACTTATCAAATGTAAAGTTTTACCACCACAAAACCTTCACAACCAGTATTACCAATTCATTGAAACAAGAAAATGTTTTTACACTTTTCATTACATGTGCAGAACAAGAAATGGGCAAATGTGAACATACATCAGAACAATGCAGAATTACAGGTGCATGGACATCTGCTTTTAAAGCATTGGGGATGGAGTACACATTACTTGACACTTATAAGATTTGGCATTGGGAAGAATGGTCTTCAGAAATTTACAAACATTATGTGAACAAATATTTAAAAATGAAACAAGAAGCCAGTGGATATCCAGACTGGGTGAAAACAGAAACAGACAAAGACACATTTAAGAACAACTATGCCCAAATTGAAACCATACATTTGGAAATATTGAAAAAAATCCAGGACAAAGATCATTTGCTAAAACAATGTTAAATTATTTATGGGGGGAAAAGTGCACAATGTAAAAACTAAAACAGAATACATACAAAATGCATCAAAATATTTTGACTTGATACAAGAAAAATATATCATTATTAAAAATGTTGAATTGTTTGATCATGATAAGTGTATTGTAGTAAATTACACAAAGTCTACAGATGTTTATGAACCTCAAAAATCAGCTAATGTTGCAGTTGCATCTTTTGTCACAGCTTATGCACGGTTGGAATAGTACAAAGTAATCGGACATTTGGGTAGACGAGTATAATATTTTGACACATATAGTGTTATTTACATCCATAACTCCTCACTTTGGTACCCACAAATTGTAAACAGTAGGTTAGGTCAGTGGACAGATGAACATCCAGATGCAAAAATTATTGAATGTGTAGGATTAGGTCCAAACAATTATGGTTAAAAATGCATTAAAGGTGGTCAAATACACACTTCATGTAAAGTTAAAGGAATCACATTAGATTACAATACATCACAGAAAGTCAATTTTGAATGCATGGTGAAATGTGTACAAGACAGACACAATTACAAACTGAACATTGAATACACACAGAGAATTAAACGTAACAAAACAGACAAGCCACAAGTGAAAGACAAACCAACACATTCAGATCTGTGTACACAAAATGTTTTGTAGTTGATAAATATGACATAAGACCTCACGGGTTTAAGGTATAAACACCCTTCAGATTTCTCATTTTGGGCTTGAACACTGAACAGGCAAGATGTCTCTACCACTTAATCCTACATATCCTATATACTTATCAGAGTTAAAAAGACTTTTGAGTTTTAGTATAAATACAAATCATATTTAACGATCCAAAAAAGAAGAATTTGCTAAAGCAGGGTTTTTACATGTAGGAGATGTTAAATTAAATTGTTTTGTATGTTGACAAGGTTTACATAATTGGGAAGAAAAAAATATCCCTTAACAAGGACATGTTAAGTAGTCACAAAATTGTTCTTATATTCAATTGATAAGAAATTGGCAATTATACAATCCACCAACAAGTATACAAACACCTCCAGATAAAATAATATCAGTCATGGATTCACTTTAAATCAAATATTTTCAACAATGAAACAGTGAGATAAAACTCTGGAGAATTCTTTATTTGCACTCATGGTATTAAATGATCAAACTACATCATTTAGTACCACGATTGCAAGAAAATCTGCACAAATAATTTCGAAACTAAGTTAGAAAATGATTTTCCTGGCTGTCCTGATGTACAAAGTGCATGGTGTACTGTGGTACCTGATGCACAAGGTACATCAGAACTGGCAAAATAATCGTCAGTTTGATTTCAACCATGGAGCCAGTAAGACGTATCTTAGATGGCAAGATTACATGTAAGGCATTATTATATGGATTTCAATTGATCACTCCCGGTTATCTAACAATAACAATAGATTTTATTCATAATCAAATGGAAAAAGATGAAATGCATGGGGGATTATGTAATGCATTACAAATCATGAATGCTTTTTACAAAGATAATATAGAAAATATTTGGACAAGAGGTGTGTGGGGTAATACAATTTATGATAAAGAAATCATTAATTACTTGTATAGACAATGTTGTATGACAAATAGATACAATAATAGATTCTTCAGAAACTTTATTTGAGTTAAAAGCACCCTTAAAACGAAAACCTACTAAAAGACATGAAGAAGGTATGGAAACAGAAAGTATATAAGTGAATGATCTAACAACACTTTTTCACAGAAAACAGTTATGGTGTCGGGTGAATGTTTATTGTTTCAACACACCCTTGTAAAATCTTTATTTTGGGACCTAGTGGTTCAGGAAAAACAAAATTTGTCAAAAAGCTTATTGATATGAAACATGACTCATTTCAAATTCCCCTAGAAAATAATCATTTGGTGTTATAAAGAATGCCAAAATACATATACTTTACTTAAAAAAAGTGAAGATATCTAATTCACAGAATGAATCCCTGGTTTGAAAATGAAATTGTCAGTGGTGTCACTATTTCACATCTTGTGGTTTTTGATGATATGTTAGGAGTTAAAGATGAAGAAAAAATTAAATTATGCTTCACACGAAAAGGACATCATAGAAATGCAAGTATCATTTACATTACACAAAACATGTTTCAACAATCTAAATCTAGACATATCATAACTTTAAATGCTTATTATATGATTTCATTTCAAAATACCAGAGATAAAGGACAAATTAAAGTATTGAAAAATCAAGTTCAATTACCACATTTAAATGCATATTATCAAGATCCAACAAGTATTGATCATGGTTATGTATTGATTTTCAGTCTAGAATCTCTGAATCTTTGAGATTAAGAACTCATATTTGTCATCCTTGGGTGAAGCAAAATGAACGTGGCCCAATCATTTATACAAAAACTATCAATTCCACATGTTGTAAAGAGTTTGTGTTAGTTAGTCAAAGTTAGTCAACGGCTACACATCATCATCATCATGGTATAATTAATAAATTCGTTGGAACAACTTGGACAAGAAACAAGTCCATTTGCAAAACAAAAATTATGTAAGAAAATTTTAAAATGATTTTCTTTAAAAATAGAATCATACTTAATAAGAAAGTTAATTTGCCAAAACAAACTTTAACCTATATGGATAAGCATAAACAAGATATTGAACAACTTGCAAATCCGAGAGTAGATCTAGCAAAACAAAATGAAACATCATTTTAAAACAAGGAGGTGGTGTCTTTTTTTTTTTTTTTTGGTGGGGGGGGAGGGGGTTGTTATCATTCATACTTTAATATGATGGGATGGTCATAAGACGAGTAGGTCATTCTATTCACCATTCAAAACCATGAAGATTAAGAAACAAAGGTCACCTAAAAGGAAACAAAAAAATCCCCTAAGGAAAAAACTCATCAAGTTATCACGAAATAAAAAAAATCAATGGAATGATGGTAAAAATTACTCATATTCAAATTCTGAAATTGCACCTCATTATTCTTCAAACACATTAATTGTTAAAAATCTTCCAAAACAAAGAAAAGTATCACTACTTAAGTTATCATGTACGTCAAGTGTAAGTGTAACAAAATATGGTGTACAGTTAAAACTAGAAGTCCTGTCATGAAATGCGCACAAATAGCACGTTGATATGCGCGTTAATGTGCGTGTTATGACCCAATTAAAGCTGTCATATTCTGTACATAGGGCCTGTGCACAGGCAATGTTTCAGCCAATCGACCTCCGGGTAACCCGGAGGTCCATTGGCAGAAACATTGCATGTGTTTGCTATGAGTAACCAGGAGAACCTGCAGTGCTATGAATGGCATTCGATATGGCAATTGCGCGCAATTCCAACGCGCAATTAATCCTAGATAAGCACACTATTCGTGACAGGACTTCTAGTTTTAACTGTAAAACATCACAAACCAATTTATTCTGTAACAAAAGCAGATCAAAAGTTAGTGCATGTCCAATGTGTTCTAGACAAGGTTTAGGATATATACCACTAAAATAAAATAGTCCCACTATGGCACGCTTTACAGCTTTGAATACACCTAAACCTGTTAAAGGGATAAAGTAATATTTTAAGTGAAAATGTTTTTAATAAATAAAGTGTACTATTCACTCATATCTAAAAAGCAATATATTTTGTTTTATTAAGTCATTCAATCATTAGATTCTATAAGAGCAAGATGGCATGATAAAATAAGAAACAAACTCATAAAGTTCCTTTAGTTAAAAACTATGGTAAAATGTTAATGGGTTTAACTCAAACTCCTCCAGCATCCCCAAAACAAATTATGAAAAATGCATCTAAAAAATTAATTAATTGTGTGTCAGAATGTTGTCATAATCTTTTAAAAGGGAACATACATCTAACAGCAAGTCAGAAACAAAAATTACATCCAAGGCGTCAACAAGTACAAGCACTCACTAATAAATCAATAACTCTTGAAAAAAAAAAAAAAATTTAAATCAAAAAGGTGTTCTTTTACCATTACTTGTTTTACTTGAACCTACCGTAGGACTTGCAACAAATCTTGCAAATAAACTTGTGAGTAAAATATGAAAAAAATGGCTATTATACCTTATCAAATATTAGAAGATATGCAACATTTTTTAGATGGAAAATCCCAAAGACCCAGATTACCCCCATATCCTCAAATTAACAAATACAGCACAACTTCAAAATGATTCATCATCCACGTTACGAAATTCAGATTTCTCCAAAAGTGAGATAGAACAAAAGTATGGGGAAACTTTACAAAAATTTTAAATGTCACATAAGAAGGCATTACAACCAACATTCAGTCCATTGCCTGAGTCAGGAGAAAAAATCATTTTTTTATGAGATTGTATTATAGAAAGGGTCCCTATTACAATGAGATGTAAACCAACTTCATTATTATCTGCTTTATCATCTCATCCACACAAGAGTTAGGATGTTTAGGATGTATCAAGTTACGATGGAGAAGTCATAAAAGGTTCAAATATCGTAGATTTAGTCAATGATGTTCTTAGACACCGAAAAGATTTTAAACCGAGTGGATGGGAAATGTTTAGTCATGGATTAAAAGATATAAATATCCCTCAAGATTTTGTTGGAAATCGTGACTGTTGGTTATGGATGAATAGACAATGTATACCCAAACCCAGTAAATATCAATGTTCTCCAGGAGGTTGTTGGTTTGAAACTCCTCAATTACCACCTCCAAAACGCAAGGTTCATCGAGGTAAGAGAGTGCAATAGGGTGAAGAAACACCAAAGTCAATGCTAATGCATAAATTGACAAAACATAGAATTTCGGAAAAAAATATTGAATGGTTTGTTAACTGAAATCTATTACAATACAAACATCCTGCTGGTTATGGAGTTATACAAAAATTGTACAAGGCAGCTCATAGTAAAGATAATTCCATCACACTTGATTAAGTGAAAAATGGTTGAAAGGAGACACAATCTATAGTTTACATGATCCCATCCGTAAAAGTTTTCAAGACAGAAGACTATAGTGGGTGGTATTCATCATCAATGGCAAATTGATTTAGCAGACTTACAAAGTTTACAATCTTACAATGATCAATTTCGTTATTTAGTTTGTATTATTGATGTATTTTCAAAATATGCATTGGTATTACCCATTCACAATAAATCAGGCTGACATTAACAAAATCTTTTCAGAGTTTTTTGAAAAATTCTGGATGTAAATCATTATCATTACTGTCTGATAAAGGTTCAGAATATAAAAATAAAGATGTACAAACATTTTTAGAGAAACAAAACAATTGTTTTTTCTCAACAGAAAATTCTGAGATAAAAGCTAGTATTGATGAACGTTTTCAACGTACATTGAAAACACGAATGTGGAAATATTTTAAACACAAATGTACATTAAGATACATTGATGTGTTGGAAAATTTAGTTGATGGTTATAATCATAGTTTCATCATAGTATTCAGAGGACTCCTGCTTCGGTATCATTAGAAAATGAAGTAGAAGTATCTCAACATTTGTACGGTGAAAAATCGAAAAAGAAAAAAAATACATTTAAAGTTGGTGATATAGTACGTACAGTTAAAACTAGAAGTCCTGTCACGAATAGTGCGCTTATCTAGGCTTAATTGCGCGTTGGAATTGCGCGCAATTGCCATATCGAATGGCATCCAAAGCATGGCAGGCTCTCTTGGTTACTCATAGCAAACACATGCAATGTTTATGCCAATGGACCTCCGGGTTACCCGGAGGTCCATTGGCTGAAACATTGCTTGTGCACAGGCCATATGTACAAAATTTGATAGCTTTACTTGGGCCATAACGCGTACATTAACGCACATATCAGCGTGCTATTTGTGCGCATTTCATGACAGGACTTCTAGTTTTAACTGTATTAATAAAATCAAACATACATTTGAAAAAAGGGTATTTACCAAATTAGACAAACTAGTTATTCAAAATTACTCATGTAAAACATACAATACCACCCACTTATAAACTTGAAGATATGGGTGGTGAAAATATACAAGCAACATTTTATCCACAATAAACTTAAAGTATAAGAGATGATGAAAAATATATCATTGAATCAATTCTTAATAGATTGTCAAGACATGTGGGGAAGAAAATTATTAATGAACTTAAAGTACATTGGGAAGGTTATCCAAAGGAATTTGATAGCTGGACAGCAGAATCAGATTTGGCATAAACAGAGAATGTCAGTAAATGAAACTGCATTACCCAATGAAACAACAAGTGTTGATGTACAAAGTCAATAAAGTCAACAATTTAATATGTGTGGGAATAGTGTTGCAAAAAATCAAGTCACTTATTTTCACAGATTATTATCAGTTTGGTATTATAATTATTTCCATTGCACATTCGAGTTTCAAAGCCCTGATAAAGAATTGTGGTGAGTGTTATTAAGTAGTTCTTTAGGATATATTCTTCCAAGTCCAGGTTTTAAATATTTGAAAAAAACTCAAGATAAGAAAAATGAATTTGTTTTACGTAACACTTCTGAGTGATTGTTCTATCAATATGTTTCCAAATAATACCCAATGTTGTTTTCAAACAAAATTATGTAATCCTATTTATATTGATAAAGGCCATTGGGAAGTGGGATTAGTTGAAGTAATTTTGTCTTATGTTGGAAAAAAATATACCAGATGAAGAATCACATTTTAAAATCAGTGTGACAAACTCAAAAAAAAAAAAATATCAAATCATATTAATAAAAGGAGTGTGAAACATACATTACACAAAGGTATTGCTGTTGTTGAATTAATTATTTTATTGGGTGCATAATACAAATGGTGGCCATGTCATTGAGGACATACAGTCAGAAATTGAATAAAAACTTGGAGGGACTTTTAAATAATTTAAAGTGGCATTTAATCTTGATTATTCACCTCGTCAATCACGTGTAAACATTATATGAAGTACTATGGGGCAGTTGGACCTGAACTGACAGAAAGTTTAGCACAAAAATTGGGATGTAAAGATGTATCCTGCCATTTGTCCTAACACAGCTAAAGGTGCATTTAAATATAATGTGGACTTAAATGTGGCTTTCAGTCAACTCTTTATTTATTCTGTCAGAGTAGATTATACATTTCTTGGTGATCTTGAATCGCCAGTATTCGTGTGATACCTTTTAATTTGCAAAAAGAGTCTCTGCACACTCATATATAATTTGATAATGTACATCATGTACTTGTATCAAAATCTTATTTTCATCAGATCAGTATAAATATAAACGGGAACACTGGTAACCCGATTGTAAGTGTCAAGACAGTTATCAAGTTGCATTTTAGACAGAGACATAAATTAAATTTGTAAAAATGATGCTGGTGTATGGAGGTGCACCACAGCAAAATGGATATGGATTAGGGTCTATTTTTGCACACAGCAATAAGAACAGCTGCACCATTTATAAACCAATTGCAAAAAATGCATTTTGAAATTTAAAGAAAGAAGGATTAAAACGTGGTTTAGAAATAGCAAATAAATTGATAAAAAAGGTAAAGCACCTAAAGACATTTTATTAACACATGAAAAAGATCTATTGAAATCATTTGGTGAATCTGCTTTAGGTATAAAAAGGCAAAAAACAAGTACCAAAGCGTCGGTCTGTGGTTCATTCTCATAGAGGCAAGACAGGTCAAAGACAGGTTTATTCAAATCGAAAATCAAGACCACTTGATATATTTGATTACATCGTGATGTTACATGGATCTTGCAAACATTTTGGTTGTAGTTTTGATCCAGATACAGTTAAAACTAGAAGTCCTGTCATGAAATGCGCACAAATAGCACGTTGATATGTGCGTTACTGTGCGCGTTATGACCCAATTAAAGCGATCATATTCTGTACATATGACCTGTGCACAGGCAATGTTTCAGCCAATGGACCTCCGGGTAACCCGGAGGTCCATTGGCAGAAACATTACATGTGTTTGCTATGAGTAACCAGGAGAACCTGCCGTGCTTTGGATGCCATTCGATATGGCAATTGCGCGCAATTCCAACGCGCAATTAAGCCTAGATAAGCGCACTATTCGTGACAGGACTTCTAGTTTTAACTGTAATGTATCACCAACATCAAGTGATATAGAAAATATTGGTGAAATTGAACAATTTCCTATTTTGCATCTTTAAATAATTCTTCACCAATAGAATTTTTAATTCCAAGACAAACAAGCAAGTGGTTAGATCTTGCAGTGTCTACCCTTGAAGTTGAATTTAAAACTACAAAACAAGATGGGAGTGTATTGGGTGGAGATACACAAATTGCTCCTATTAATAATTTTTTGCATAGGATGTTCAGTAAAATTGATGTTAAACTGAACGGCAATCTGATAATCGCCAATACAGATACGTATGTTTAGTGTTAATTTTGAAAATCTGTTAAGCTATTTTAAAGATGTGAAAAAACACATCTAGCTGCTAGTGAAATGTGGTATACAGATACTCGTGGACACCACACAGAAACAGCTAAAACTTTGTCTAACAAAGGTTTGACTGAATGAGCCAAATTAATTTGCAGTAACAGAAATGTACAACTAACATATAAATTACATATATATATCTATTTGTGCAAGATAAGTATTTTCCAAAATGGCCTAGAGATAAGAATTAAACTACACCATGCTACAACTAAATTTTATTTGATTGGTAATGAAAATGGAAAAATAGAAATCAAAAACGCCATATTCAGAATACTGGGATTGGATTTATTTCCAAAATTTGCAAATAATCTTAACACACAAATAGATCAAACAAATTATAAAAAACCCATCAGACATAGTGAAATTAAAACTTTACTATTGGAAGTGGTTTCATTAAAAAATAGAAGACTATCTGTTTCATAAACAGATGCCAAAACCAATTATTCTTGGTTTAGTTAGTAATCGAGATATAAATGGAGATGTTGGAACTAATGCACTAATGCATTTACTTTTCAACATTTCAATTTGATTAAGTTGGCTATCACAATAGATGGACATTTCATTAAAGCTTGTCCCTTTGAACTGAATTTCGAAGGTGGACTTTATCTCAATTCATATTTACTATTATTTGAAGCTATGGACAAAATCAAACATTTCATTTATCTTTGCATGATTATGCAAAAGGTTATATCCATTGGAGGTGTGGGAGGGGTGGGGGGGGGGGGGGGTAATTTGATACCTGACCAATAATGTAGTGGGCCATTGGCTCACCCTATAAAGTCTGGCAATCTTAGTTTCAAACTTCAGTTTGCTCAAGCTCTTCCAGAGGTGATCAAGTGATATTTGATTATTAAACAAGGTGAGTAAATGTGAACATTGCATGGTGTATAGGCAAATGAGAAAAAGAATAGAAATATTGAAGGCAGAGAAGAAGATTAATGAAAGACTGTTATTACATTATTTAAAAAAATTATTGTGGGTGAAGTGACACTTTTGATAAAAGAAACATAGAGAACACTGTGTGAAGCATGTCTATGAACACCTGGACAAAAACCTGATTTTTGTATGAAAAACTATTTAAGGCCATGTATTAAATTGTATATTAAAGAGTGTATGGAA
The DNA here is from genome assembly GCA_031216915.1 of Pictodentalium vernedei. Classification (NCBI taxonomy): domain Eukaryota; kingdom Metazoa; phylum Mollusca; class Scaphopoda; order Dentaliida; family Dentaliidae; genus Pictodentalium; species Pictodentalium vernedei. The sequence goes on from CM062291.1 coordinate 457,808,332, forward strand.
CAAGTGTGTCCATCAAGTGTACTATATAATCTGAACAAAAAAGCAAAGAAACTGAATGTTGAAGAATGTTTTGCATATATAAATGTGAACTTTGAAATTAACACCAATGAAGACTTTCAAAAGTAGAGAGATTTAGTAGATAAAGAGTCAGGATACGATGTACCAGTTGTTAAAGAAGAAGTTGATTAAAAGGACAACTTCATAACAGCCCTTTAGAGGATCTAAGAAGAGATGATGGAAACCACTCAACTACAATATGTTGTTGATAATTCTCTAAGGTTATCTTCATTGAATGGAAAAAGTGTTTTCAAGAGACTTATTACCAAGACAAAAGCTTAAACATAGAAAAGCTTATATTGTGAACACAGATTCATCAAGAGAACCAGGAAAACATGGGGTGGTGACATATTTTAAAGACAATTATTCAACCATCTACTTTGATTCCTATGGCTTACCACTAATAGATAAAGACATTTACAATTTCATTGTGAAAAACACAGATTCATGGACTATTAACACAATGAAACAACAAAGTGCTCGTACTGCAGTGTGTGGAATGTACTGTATATTTGTTTTAGATCATCTTGCAAGAGGATATGATTTGGAGACTGTTCTTACTATCAAATTTGATCCAAGAACGTTCCAAGAGAATGATCGAGATGTTCATCGATCAACTGAGCAAACTTATAGATATTATTTGAAATTACTGTAATAATAAATATCAGGTGTGACAAAACAATCCCACAGAGGTAATTTTTTAATTATGACTTGTTCTGTTTTTCAAGTTTTGTTTCTATAAAGAATCCAAACCCCATTTCTATTATATAATTTTTCCTAGACATTTGTGTAACAGAGATATGTTTTTAGTTATTTTATTTTTGTTTCAAAATCAGATCACTTGAGTGACACCAGGTTTTCATTTGTCTTTCAAGATTTTTTCGAAAATATTGGGTGTCAAATAAAACATCCATAAAGGGATCTAGATGTAAATCGTTTTCCGCATGTACAGGCAAACTCAGATCTCCGTGTACATATGTTCACTTCATGACATTCTAATGAATCAACTTTAAATAATTAAATATTATTTTGTTTTTTTTTGTTCAAACTTCTGTGATAGTTTTGTCGAAATGTAGGTGGACCCACATAACCTTTTTTATCACCATGTTTCTATTATCTTCCAACAGTAAAAAAGAGATAAGAGTAATTTCTCTTTTTCACTTTGACTATCAGGTTTGATATTGTATGCATACTTATCAAAACATTCATAGTGTAAACTGATATCCAGTTTATATTTCAGAGAAAATTTGATTGCTAAACCTACAATAAATACTGTTCTTACTTTTGAAAAAAAAAACTATTGGAGAGAGTTCGACCACAATATGTATCACTAAGTTTTTTTTTGTTTTGTTCATTTTGTGTGTCTTCTTGTGTTTTGTTGTAAGCATAAGGAATTTCCTCATGCTTACAACAAAACACAAGAAGACACACATGTTTTAGAAGTTGTATCCACAAACTGGAGAGATAGCATCCCCAAAACCAAATGGATACTCCTACCATAAAATGATTTAAATTAATAAAGACATCGGATCACACTCTATGGAGTGAACTGCTTTTTGTCTGTGAAAAACAAAGATTTGTGCATGGGAACATGACAAGATGTCTCTTTCTAATATTGTTGTTGGCCCTGAAAAGGGCCTTTTTTTATTTCTCTTTCCGTATAGAGCTATTTCAACCCATCTCTGCTTTGGTGAAAAATTCGCCATTCTCACACGTCTATGGTTGTTGGTAACATATCTGCATCTGTAAAGCAATATTGTTCCGAGGGTTAACTTTGCCCCAACAGGGCTTCCTCCTGCATATGTACGGGGGGATCAAACATGCATTCAAACATGGATGAATACAATATATTAGCTGATTTTAACGATTTAATCCATATTGACAACTCATTGATGACAAAACAGAGATTAACAAACCAAAAGGATACCAAAACAAATGAGAAGTGAATAATTCTTTTTCACAAGATGAAAAAATCAAACATTATTTTAAAAAATCCTGGAGACTCTACAAGACATGAATTCATCTCACCAAAAGATTGTTCTCTCTGCTGGTAAGATTTCATTTCCTATAGAATCCAAGGTGTTGTCTCTTCCATCAACAGTACCATATGCCTTGCCAGAATCGATGCCTCAATCTACGAGAAAAAGGGGTCGCCAAGCATGAAAGCAGTTGCTGTTTGCATCCACGCAAACAGATGAAGTCACTTAATATCCTATTCCTGACAATCAGAGTGAGAAAGAACCTGATGATATTGTTAAACCTAAACAAAGAAACGGGTACGATTCGATTGTCTTGGGCAATACATGAAAATATTGCTAACTGCTGAGTGACTCACACTACATCAGAAACAGCCCTTATAAGGGTTACCCACAATATTAGAAAGATATATCTTGTCATGTTCACATACACAAGTCTGTGTTATAAAGAGACAAAAAACAGTTCCTTTATCCTCCAGTGAAACTAATAAGCCAAAAAGTGTACTATAGGAGTTGGTCATAGGCATGGTGCTGGGGACTCTACAGCCCCAATCATTTTTAAAATTGAGTTTTTCAATGGATCCATATGGTTAGTGCTAATTTATGAAACGTATAACCCCAAGAACTTATATCCCCAAGAACTTATAGACCCAAATGTCTGTAACTTATTGAACCAGAACGTACTCCCTATGGACCCTATGGAAAACGCGGTGTTAAAAATGCATGGTGCTATAGTGCCTCCCCTAACTACTGTTCACACTTGTTTGGTACTTGACCACCCACCTATGTTCACGCAACCACCCCCCCCCCCCCCCACTTCCAGGTTCACCAGGTACTAAACATTATCAGCGGCAAAAGTTTAATTAATGAACCATCGGGTTGTACCCGGTGCTACATCAATTAAATTATTGATGATTATTCCAATAATTAGTGTTTGGAATCTAACATTATCGCGTCCGTGGAAATATTGACCACCCTTGGGAATGTGGCTAGTCCATGTCGGTCGTATTATAACGCAGAGTGGCCAACGGAATTGTTTTCTTCGTAACCTTACTTATTGATATATTAAGGTTTAAGAACGTTATTAACGGAATTAACTGACACTATATATACCATATTAGGCCACCAACAAACTGTGTAACGAATATATCTTACCGACCGCTACATCGATGCACAGAGCTAATAGCAACAGCGATCAAAATTAAATGAGAGAATTCTCACAATGTGTTCACGTGTCTTTGCCTTGTTACAATTTATGGGAGAGTGCCTACAGGCACTCTCCCATAAATTGTAACAAGGCAACTTTATACATACCAAACAGTTTCATTTCGAAGGTAACATGACACACATCTACAGAATATGAAACCTTTTAAGTTGCCTTAACTGCACTTCAGACAAAATATGGGCTTCCAACACTCAATCTTTCAACTTGAAGCGTTTATCGGCTGCCGCCTTTTTGAATAATCAATGAATAAAGGGGAGATTACCCATAGCTGTCAGCGTATATTGATGTTGACAGGCAGTATATGGTTTTATATGCAGTCTGCATGTGGCGTATTTGCAGCAATGAAATTCCCAGACACTTGTAGGAGGTAAGACATTTTACAATGTGCGATGTACAATGCTTTAGTTTCCATATTCTATTTGACTGTTGTGGTTTGTGTGAATAAATGAACGTACAGTGAATTCAACATTTTCAACCTGACAGCCGAAGTAGATATCAGGTACATGCACAATATCACTTGCCAGTGCATTATTAAATCAGAACTAGGGATGGACTACAGACGAATAATAAATTAAACAAAAAAAACAAGTCTTTACAAAGAATTCATTGACATTGGGTCTGATCAGAGTGAATGATTTTCAGCTCATGCACTTCTTGTTCTGTCCCTTCATAGCATAACTGTTTGAAGTGGATAGACACTTAGTGCCCTCAAAGGTTTGTAACCTGTTTTCATTTTCAAGATAATACATTCACATAGAAAGAAATTGCTTACTGTAGGCTAGAGTCTTGCAGATGATGTTTCCAGACTTCTATATTTTATTTAAATCATTAATGTGCGAGGAGAGACAAAAAATGGACACGGAATTGGATGATTTCAGTCTGAACCTAACAATACTTTATGTTGTTCATCCGCCAGACGCGTTGTATGGTGCTATAACTAGAATTGAGAATTTTGTGTACAGACTTAAGATTTTAACATAAAGATTCTTGAGCCAATACCTTGTCTGTGCTTTGTATAATGTTCCTAATCACTTTATTATCTGGGTGGGGATTCCACTCTATGATTCTTTTGGTAGATCTGTTCCTGCTCTGACTATCTCTCATACGCTTAAAGCTTTCTGTACTCATGGATGTCGACTGGGTGGGAAGAAGATAGTTCTCGCTCCGTCAGTGCATTCTGCCCGCTTTTTCATCTCACTTGTTTCAATCAAACAACAGCGAAGCAATTTAAAACAGTCTCGTAACTCTCGTATCTTCAGTCGCGTTTCTCCATTATATGGTTATCCATTCTTGCTTGTCAAAAATAGTTTACGTTACAATCGTAACACCTGTTTTGTTGAACACTTTTTATACAGCTGTTTCACTGTTTGTACTTCTGGGTTTGCTAACGCGGTGTGATCTGACCTTGACAGATCTGTATTTGGGGATCTACATAAATTTTGGTGAATAATCATTTACGAAGTCAATACAGAATCAAGAAAATAAGCAGAGAGAATCGGTCCCGCGATACAATGTGTCCGCCCGCCAATGGAGGACGAGTGTGGGGGTGTGGGGGTTATGTGTGTTTATAGTGAAGAAATTACACTGTTGCATGGGAGTTGGCGGATCAATAACTTCCACCAAATCGCAACATGCCGCAGTTCTCAATTTGCTTTTCCAAGATTAGTCCTGTGTCATCGAACGTATTGTAATACTGTTCACGCGAGACTTTTTGCATTCGCCTGTAATTCATCCGAGAGTAAACCAAGCTCCGATGCAGTTATTATAACCTATAATTCTGTTTTCTCAAGTTCTACAATATTTGGACTCTGCACTCTGATGTCAAAATATCTAAATTACAAATTGTAAATTTTTCTCATAATGCAACCAATAATATATCCAATTCAGTCTTGTTTGCCAGACTTCAGTGTTTATTATCTGCAAATAAACGTTATCTTAATTACATATTGCTCACAGAAGTAATTTTTTAAATTCATTCTGTTTCCTGGACATTTAACACAGAAACATATGCTTTGTTCTGTGCATTGACAAGTTGACGAATTTCTGTCAAGAGGTTTCATTTCATTATACAGTGGAACCCTGTTAATTGAATAAACACTTTGCCAATGAAAATTTTTCAATTAACAGGAGCATTCAGCTAACAAGGATTGTCACTTTCCTGTATTCTAGAGATAAACTTAGCATTTATTCTATTATATCTTGTTTGCAGAGCTTCATAACCTATGTCAAACAAGATAAAATAGATTAACCCTTTGCACACTGTTGTCAAAATACTGAAACTTCATGTAGCCAAATTTTCAAGTAATGCAAATGGGAATTCAATCAATTCACTCTTGTTTGACAGAGCTCAATGAGCTCTGTCAAACAAGATTGAACTGGTTAAATTCGTAGTTGCCTTATGGGAAATATTCACTGCTTGAAATTAGGTTAATGTGTTAGTGTATAGAGGGTTCATGACACGTGTTATACATGCACCTGTGTTAAAGAGCTTTTATTAGTGTCATTGGTGTAATGGTGGGAAATCAATAGGACGATTTTGTAGGATGAAGACTTCATGGTGTGTTTGGTGTATTTTTTAAATAATTCTTGTTAAACCTTGATGCGGCGAATGGACTGAATTATATCAAAGCAATTTACAAAACAACCTATACATTCATTTTTTTGCAAACAAATCCAATTGTTACGATACTGGGGATGCTGTACTAGTGGTGCCTATCTCCCATGTAAACCCGCCATCAAAATGCATACTGCAATATTCTATACTATCGATAATTGAACCGCAAATAAAAGTAGATGTTCAGGTCACTTGAAGAACTGAGCAATTCACACATATGACAGACCATGGCATTTGGTGTAGAAATGCCGGCATTGACCATCCATTGTTCTATGTAGTTCCATTAATATTAGAATTGTACAGGACGGGATTCTAACCCATTAAATTAATCAAAGCTCTTGGAATTAATCACTAATTCAATGGAATTTGATATATATAGGATATGGAATGAGTGTTTTTCTCATATAATATTTATGAAACGAGTCTAAGAATTTTCCCTTTTGGCGAGCCTCTGGCGAGCCGAAACGTAAAATTCGGACGCGTTTCATAAATATTATACGAGAAAAACACTCATTTCATATTCTATTTATCATATGACACACATACGCACAAATTAGTCACTTAGTATGACTTTTTAACCCATCACCTAACTTGAGTTGCAGACGGCACTTGGAAAAAACATCCTCCTATAACTAAAAATTTTCATTTTTTGCTTCCAAAACATAGGTTATGATCCCCATTGAACGAGCTCGTCGAGCTCATTCCAATGAGGGTCATAACCTATGTTTTGGAAGCAAAAAGTGAAAATATAAAAAAAATGAATGGCGTTTTTCTTGTTGGTAAAGATTAATGCAATATAACCCACCCTAAATAGGACAGATAACGTAAATTCTCCCTACTGAAATTATGCCGATGTCACCCAGTTGTATTTTGTTTAGCTAATCAAATTGTCCAGTTTTGAAATTGACCAATGAAAGCTCCCAACTCTAATTATACAAATTATGAAAATGTGGCCCACTTGAATTTTGTTCAGCCAATCGCATTGTCTAGTTTTGAAACTGACCAAGGAAATTGTCGGAAGGCTTTATTTATCACTGATTAATATGAAAACAAAATATCGAATTTTTAAAGTGAACAAAACGGACGAGTGATATGATAAATTTTATTATCTGCCTTCTAGTGATGACAATTTACTCTGCGGTTTTCTTAGTAATAGTTACCAACTTAGCTGACGGCGTGCCGTAGTGATGCTGAGCCATTTATCAGTGAGATTTTACAGTACGCTGGCAGGTTGTTCATATTCATGAATACCTCCAGCTAGGTTGGTAACAGTACTGTTTTACGCCCTGTCTTTTGCTCAATCAATAAAACGCTCGAACTCGGATACACTCAGTTCACAAGAGGTATTCAAGTGACGTCACTTGAACACTCGATCCATTGATCTATCAAGTTGGTTACTAACCTCGAAAACACAAAAGATATAGGGTGCAGGTATCACCAAGGAGGTCGAAAAGGTACATTTACGTGATCTCCGCTTCAAGGACATTTATTTGGAATTTTCCAACTAAATGTGCTTTATCTAGTTGAATTGGATACGGTCATTCTCGTTACTCGGAAAACTGCAGTATGAGCTAGATGTCATCTTCAGAAAGTCGACAATAAAATTATGAAACCTACAACTCTCCGAGATTCTATTTGTTCGATTAATCGAGACAGAATCGAATCGATTTAGTGAAAATATATCGAGAATGCGTGAAATCTTGAACAAAAACCATGCCCTGTATTTCATATTCCAATATTCTTTGTTTTTTTCCGTGACGCTCACTATTTGTTTTTAAATTACGAAAAGAAAAGACTTAACACTTTACTTAACGCATCAGCAGCATATACAATTTTTCTCTAATTTTCAGATACACTTCTTAAAGCTATACAAACCACAGTTTTGGAATCACGACCGTGCCATACCTAAATGTATTCCAACTACAATCCAACTGTTTGACGATGTTGCTAGAAATCATAGATCAGACAAAACAGGTGGCATTGCTGTAATCTGCCCGTACGTTCATTTGTATATTATTTACTTAAAAGCAGTTATAATCAACATGAATTATTCCCCCTGATTATCATCTATTTTACTCTATAACCGGGGACGGTATGGATAAGATTATGGTTGAACATCTCCAGGGCTTACAGTTCATGCGAGAATCGATTCACGTAAATAATTCTCACAAGGAAAATAATTGGAATCAAAGTTGATTTAGTTCTTGTCATAAATTCTAAAACTGACATTAAAAAGCTAGGAGAATTCTTATTTTTTGACACCCCCGGAATAAGGTAAAAAAGCTTTATGTAGAACTGGTGTCTAGTGAAGTCTTGGCTGCATCAATAGGCAGCCAGGACTTCACGAGGCACCACAGCCATAGTACTGTATTTCCACCAGTAAGACCACAAAACGCCCGTATGTTGGATATATGTTCTTAACGTATATGCATGACGAGAAACCCACCCAAATTAAAACTGGGTTCTGAAGATATATTTTCTGGTTCTCAGTTTAGTAAAATTGCATGTGCGCGGGCGTTTTTTTTACTTTTGTAATTATTTTTTTTTTTGGCATCAAAGTTCATATTCTTAAATTGTTTTATGCTTTAGGCCTCACAATCTCCAGAATAGCATGGGTGGTAGTGTATTTCATCCCTTGAGTGCGAGAAGGTTTCGCAATGCTGCAGCATTGCAAAGCCTTGTTGCACTCAAGGGACATATTTATCAATGCGATTAACTTTGGTAAATTATCAGGCATGAGCCATTTAATTTTTATTCTTTTAAATTTGCATTAGTTATAAAAAGAGAGCATACAGCAGCCACAATGATCATACCGAAGAGCTTGAGAAATATATTTTAATTTTTTTTAGGCCTAAAGGTTAAACTTTGGTAAATATAATTACTATGACGTTTCATTTTGACTACAGCAATATGTACATATTGGCCTAACATAATATAACTATACTCTCAAATGCTGAATATTTAAGAACTGAAAAATTGATTCTCGTGAATCCTGACAGTCCTTAAGACCTGTATGTCATCATACGATCGCCCGAATTCTCGTCAGTTTCTACTGACTGCATGGCCAATCACGGAGGCCTTGTTGGTGATAAATTTACTACAATATGGAAGGCCTGAACAAATTTGATGTAGGATATTTTCGTTCACTTACATGTATCATTCGCCTCAAAAGTACCAGCGACATCAAGACAAATCAAACCAATATAACATCTCTGATCCAATGTCATCGTGTTTCTTTTTCCAGAGTTGAGAGAATGTAGTTTTGAGGAGAGATTCTTGCTCTTTCTGAACGACAACACTTATGTGTACTGTTGGGAATGTTACAGGACAACATAAAATCATGGAGCTATTGACTTGTTTCGAAAGAAAATTAGGAACAGTGACTGTGACGGAAACTGTGGACGCCGTGTAGTTGTTACTTGAGTTTTTTTCAAAATATCGATTTCAGTGCAGATCTCAGCAGTTTTTGTTTTAACCATTTACCCAATGCAGACGATATCAAAATTTATTATTTTACATATTATTTTTTAAAATTTTGCAACAAATTTTAACAAAACCATATCATGTGACCCCTCGTTGGAACGAGCTCGTTCCAACGAGAGGTAACATAATATGGTTTTGTTGAATTTTTTTGAAAAATAATATTTTTTCAACTGCTGAATTTGCATATTACGCGGGCGGATGCGGGCGATTCGTTAGGTAAAGGGTTAAATGAGGGCTGCAAAATGGGGCAATAATGGATTCGAGAATTAAATAAAATATTGGATGCATAGACAATTTCAGGCTTTTCATTTTGAGGCGGGCGATCGCCCAGGGCCGCAGTCACCCGCCTGAGTTCAAAATTCCGTGGACGCTAAACGTCCGCCTAACCCCGATTTTTGCGGCCCATTAATTCAGTCGGAGGCACCCCAAAATTGACCGCCTCAAACGACAATTTTCGCGGATTGAAGGAGGTATAAAAGCGCAGTTTGTGAAGTTTGTAGTGTGTCGTCAACGCAGTTACCCAGGGACAGTAAATAACTTTCCAAATATACATTACGTGATGACGTACATTACATCATAATTACACAAACCATGTACAGTACGTGGATAGTGTATTATTACTAAATCACCAGCAGAGAGGAGATTCCACCAAAGCAATAATGACAAATTTGTTGCAGAGACATAACAAGCACAGGCAAAGTTTCAGCCAATGGACCTCCGGGTTAAACCCGGAGGTCCATTGGCTGAAACATTGCTTGTGTTTTTTATCCATATGTATAAAATTTGAAAGTTATAGTTTCGGTGATAACTCCACTCCGCGGGTGATTTATTTACAATCCTCTCTCCACGTACTGTACCTTGAAATGATATTAGTTGTCTACCCATTAGGCGGAAACAAAATGACCCAGCAATTCGTAAATTACCCTCCTGGGCTCATTTTATGTGAACCCAAAATGGCCCTCGCGTGGTGATTTGTGGCGAACCATAATTGCCCTCCTGCAATTTTCAAAATGACAAGCCTGAAATTTGAACAACATTCTAATATATTTTATGTTTCCAATTTTAGAAATGGTGCATTGTTGAGTGGACTATTTTGTGTCGCCTATGTATCACTGGATAGGCTTCGAGTCGAGCAGGAAGTTGGTACAGGCCAAATAATCAAACAATTCCGCAGTATCAGACCACAAATCATTCCAAAGAAGGTAACGAATATTTTCACATCAATACCAAACCGACATTTTATGAAAGTTGTTTATCATCTACTAATTACTGCCAAATCGCATACCAACCCCCAATGCCCTAACGCAATGGTTATGGCTGAACGATGTCACTTCGGTTATTAGAGTATAGTATTTATTATTTATTTATTTATTTATTTATTGGTGTTTAAGGTCATATATTTATGCACAGTGGCTAATCATGACCGCATTAGAGTATAATACGACCGCTGTAGACTGGTCACTTTCAACTGGTGGGCAATAATTCTAACGGATGCAAAAATAACGGAACAAATTAATTATAGGAATAATCATCAAAAAATTAATTAATGAAGAACCGGGTACACCAAAACAAATAGCTACAACTACACACTAAAAACTAAAGTGTTAAAACTGACACTTTCAAGGTGTTAAACCCATTCTAACTCTTAGGGTTTGATTTTAACACTCAAAGTGCAATGCTTTGAGCACTTAGACATTACAATCGTCAGACATCTGAAACTTGAATGGATGGCACTTCCCATGTGTCTAGCATTGGTGGTTCTTCCAGAATCGTTCATCATTTGATTTGTGCTTGGTGGGTACATAATTAAAAGGACACAACGCAGATGACGCGGATCAGGCTCGAGAGTTCGAGCCTAATCCGCGTCATCTGCGTTGTTTCATTTTAAGTGTCGCGACATTACACTTGTCAAGTGGTATTATTGTCAACACCTGTCAAGTTCTGGGATATCTACACTTGAACAAAGTGCTAGTTCAGCACTTAGTAAGTGTTAAATACAGCACTTCAAGTGTAGTTTTTAGCACTTTAGTTTTTAGCGTGTAACGTGCGATCTCGCTTAGCGAAGTCGTGTGATAGTTGTTGATGTTTATATTGCTCAGGAGAATGGTCTTTCCACCGGCTGACACTGAGGCTGAACTGTGGTACTATGAGCTATGTGGTTATATTGTGCACAGCACTGTATTGTTAACTGATAAGTTATTTAAGTGTTTTTTACAATCCGGCCTTCCTAGTGCTTCCCAACATTGATAGTCAAAGACAGATCATACATCTGAAGAAAATTCTTTTTTCACTCTTCAAGAATGGTCTGTATGACTTTGTTTTTAACTGCTCAGTGGCGCTCCCTTCAAATGGCATCCGGGTTCGTTCCACCCCTGCCCTATCTGAACTTCGCCACTGGCCCTGTCATAGTCAAATCATAGATTTGCGCTTCAAAGGAAATTACTACTTGAAGATCAAATTCAGTGCAATAAATGCAGCAACAAATAGATTGGAGTTGGTCACAGCTGTAAACTATCGTGGAATGTGGGAATCATTCATTCCGCATTACATCTTGAAGTGATCCGCTGTCGTTCATTGTTATAATAAAGTTGCTTAATTTTTTTTTTTATGTATATTTCTAATTTCCAATTACCGGTGCTTCAGTATTGTATTTTCATTTTGCTGCTCTAAGAAGCTCTTTAGCCCCAGATAATACTGTTTTTTTATATTTTGTCTTTCAGGAACAGCTGAAGTTTTGTTATGATTTATTGGAGTATTTTGTGGAACAGAATGAAACAACCTATTGCAAATTTGCATAAATATATCTGTATTTTCCCGGTGTGGACTTTATATTTTCGAGAAGATTCTAGTTTCGCTTGAGGTTTGGGCGGATATTCGTCTACGATTTTGTCTGTCAGATTATCTGTGGATCTTGTAACAAGTTTGCTGCCATCATCTTTTGTGGAAATGGAAATCTGTTTTTATTCCACCTTTCGCAATAAAAAATATTTTATATGATGGTCACAGATAGAAAAGTCCTCACTTGTCGTCGTCGTCTTAAATTGCGATAATTAGTACTCAAAAAGGACAATGCTCAACAAAACTTTTTTCTCAACAGGAGCCAATACTATAAAACTTTTACAACTGTATTTTCTAGAATTGTATTTCCTACCTATTAATATAAATAATATGATTTTAAAAGTTATGACTATTTGCCAACTGGCAAATTGCCACATCTTTGAAAATGTTAATAGTTTATTGCAACTCATTTAAAGTCATAACTAGAAAATACAATTCTAAAAAATACAATTCTGGAAAATACAATTGTAAAAGTTCTATATTATTGGCCCTTGTAGTTGTCAGTTTTCGACATGCCACATTTGCCGGTGGGTTTTAAACAAAATATTTTGATGTTTTCAAAAAAGGAATAATATTGTTGATGACATGCACATTTTGTCACTACAATCAATTTAGTAGGTCTAATATACTTGTCATCTCTTTAATACTTACAAATTTTTATGTTTATTATTGACAAAAGACAAGAGCTAATGTTAGAAAATGTGTACTGAGTTATTAGGCTTTGGGCTATGCTTTCATTTGATGTGTTGATGAAACAAAAACTGTCACAATGAAAACTACATGGAACGGCTTCCATGCGTTTATTGTCTTTGCGCATCTGGATGGGAGCCGAATGAGTTGCAGTATTTCTCATGAGGTTCCTCTCCATAGTTGTCCAGATTGTTCCCAAAATGATATGGCACAGACTCTTAAAAATATTGTCAAACTTATTTATCTGGCCATGACATGTATTACATTGTAAACACTCACTAAACACCACAAACAACAAACAACATATAACTAAACTTACAAACGAACAGGGAGGAACAAGCCTCTGTCAATAACAAGACTTCAACCTGACAAAAATGCCCAAATCAGCCTTTTTAGCCATCCATCACCCCCAAAGGCTAAATTTTGCCACTACCGCAACAACCTACTCATGGAAAATACTACCATCCCATGTTTCTAAAATTAAAAAAATGAGATGCTTATTTATTTTTTGTATATAGTTACATGCGTCGGGAGAACTCCGTGTGAAAATTGCATGTAAATAAACAGCAAATTTTTCAAAGCCATTTTCATAACTTATGTGGTGATATCTACCCCTATCCTCAAGGCTTCCACTCTGCGTCCAATACTTCCAAGCCATTTTGGCTGTAAAACGCTATTATATTTCTGATAATAAACTACATCCCCAATTTCCAGCAATTAGTTTCAACAGGTGCCCTCAGTTTCGATTTTCCCCTGTGTAAAGGTTGGAAAATGCGGAACAGAAGCTGACGTTCCAGCAACACGATTGAAAAAAAATATATCAGTTGCAGCGGCAGACCCAACAACATTCACCGCAGAAGAATGAGCCATATTTAGAGGTTTCATTCGTGCGGTGAGATTCGATTCGAGATTCTATCCAATTCAAAATTCTTTGCTTGATTCAATTCAACTTGATATTTTAGATTAACAGGGCCCTGTATTTATCTCACAATCGGGGTCGTTTTTGCACCGTTACGCAACTAAAGTTTAATGTATCTGGGCCCTTGTTCCGAATCCGTATCAAGGGCCCCTGATACAAGCGCGTGATTCTGCTATTGCCAAAACAACGGCATTAATATCATTTTTCGATCGCTTCGCGTTTTTCCCTTCAGAGAAAACAATATTAGGTGAGGCGAATATTGTTTTCTCTGAGCCGTACATGACACTGTATCTGCCAACTAAACGCCCTGTTACGTATTTATTATGCACGGCATGCTAAAATGTCACTGGGGAAGTTAACTCAACGAATAATAAATTATGCGCACTTTTCGGCATCTTGTGCTGGTTTGTAGCCTATAATTGGGATGTTTCTGAACGCTCGAGTCGAGGCTTCTCTCTTGAAGTTAAAGGATTAGCTTTCGCTATGAAATGTGGAAAACTCCACCCCAATAAACGATGAACGACATATTTTAAAATATAATAAACCTTTACACCAAGAGGGATATTTAACTCCCCAGTAATTATTGCAAAAGTAACAACCAAATTCACGTTGACGAAACACACAGTTGCTTCACTTCGCAAGACAGTATTCCGTAAAGTGAATCCCAGTGACGTAATTTCTCTGAAGTGTAACGTCATCACTGGCCTCAATACGGAGATCAATGAACGCTATTCTATTTTTCAATTTGCGTCTTTCCATCGATAAGACAAATGAAAAAAGTTCCTCTTAAAATAGTTTTATAACACATTCTGTGGTCAATATTGTGAGATAAATTTATCATCACCACAGTGTGTGTCTCCGGAAATTCTGATCAAGTCTCGTTGTAGGCACAGAATCGCATAACGGGCTCCTCGAAATACTGTTCTGTTCATACAAGTCGATTTGATCTGAATTCCCGGAGACACACTGTGTTGATAATCTGTATATATTAACCCTTCATCAACGAATAGGTCACATCCGCCCATGTAATCTACAAAATGAATTGAGCAGCTGAAGAAAATTCAGCAAAACCATATTATGTGATCCTTCGTAAGCTCGTTCCTATGAGGGTTCACATGATATGGCTTTGTTGAATTTTTTTTAAATTGAAAAAAATGACATTTAAAATAATAATTTTCGATATCATCTGTGTTGGATAAAGGGTAAAATATGGTGAGACAATATGAAAGCCAAAGTCAGCAAAGATGAAATGAAATTAGAAAAGGAGGATTTTCTTATGCTTAGCTGTGTGGATTTTAGACTGGTAGTATTGAACATATTTGCACTTGACAAACTATTATGTTTATACAGTTTCTTTTTCTTTCATTTTTTTTCCTTCTTCTACTTCTAGTGAATTTTGAAAGAAAAATGAGGCTGTACAGTTAGTCTGTGTCAAATACACAAACTACTGTTTTTATATGGTTTCGTTTTCTTTTCTTTTTTATTTTACTTTGTTTTATTATCTTCTTCTTCATCTTCATATGTCGTATATGTACTTCCTTCTCCGCACGATAACTCCAAAACGATTTTTCCTGTCTCCCTAATTGTTGGCATCCCAGTCACAAGTGCTCAGCCACCTATGTTTTCAGGTCACTAGATCCCTTGAGTGTGGCCTTGTTGGCCACAGAGTTTTCAGAGCCTCTAAGAACTTTACTTGTAAAAGTGAATTATTAAATTACTGAAAACTGGAGCTAGCGGTCAAACATTAACTCTTATCTGATATTTTAATCGGATGTCAGTTTCATCCTCAAACCAAGTTGAGAGAAACCCTTTGTTTTACAAGGAAATGTTTAAATTATTCAGTTCTGTCTAAAGACACATGATTAATTTTATGCGACATGCAACACCCTTTCAGTACACGATCCACAATATGGCATTATTAAAACAGAGTATGTAAAAGACATGCATTTATCTCCCTCAAGACTTCAATGTGGGTTTCAAAGATTTTGTTTCATACAATTCAAGAATAATGGCAACCCTTTCCATACTCACATTACTGCTCTAAACATCATTTAAATAAGTGGCAGAGCCAAAATGTCCATTTCTGATCAAACCCTTTGAATGCTGTGCACATATAAGCTTGTTCTGGTTTCTTGGAAAAAAAATATCTGATTCCTGTATGAATACACTACAGTCGCCGTAGACTGGTCATATTTAACGCGTGGGCTGAAATGTAGACGCATGCGTTTCCTCAGGTAATAAAAATCAGCAGCAGGAAAATTTTGTACAGACGCTTTCACCATTTTCACACAGACTCCAATTTACTGATAGCAGTAATTTCTGTTTCTCTAGTTTATTGTTCCGTTTGTTACTATTTTTGTCAAAATATAATCTTATTGAATTTACTTTTATTAATAATGTTTGTTCACCTTTAGTAATACCGTACGTATGTTAAACCGATTCGCCGAATCGGGATACAGGGAGAGTGGAGTGTCCAAGGTACACATGGGACGCCCGGGAAATGAAAAAGTGGGGGTTGCTGCGGAAAACATTTTCAGATTTATACAATAGGATCGAATGAGAAACGCCTGCTGCGAGTGCTGCTAAGATGGTCATAATTGTGAGAAAATACACATGTTTTCGAATTAATGCATGTGCCGAAGTCACGGTACTGTATTGTAAACACAAAAATGATGTATCTGTGGATCATTTCACGATTCTGTCTCGAACCATTTTCATCGAAAGTCGAAATTTCCAGCATAAAATGTTTGGAATTCTAGAAAAGGAAAATACGAAAACAAGTAACAAAAAGAAAAAGACAATAATGATGTCGCCTTTCGTTTTTAGTGGATTAGATGCTTTGAGTTGCAAGGAGGAAACCAGATCGATAACTTCGAGAGGATCGCAACTCAGTCGCGTTTCGGTCAAAATTTTATCTTTGCTCTTGTATCCCCAGTACAGTATCCCGTTATATGCACTATGGGAACGACCATCCCGGAAAACTTCAACATAATAGAACAAAGCAATCATCGAGCGGAGTAAAGAAAATAACTCACAGTTTGCAATTGACATGTTGGGAGCAGACAAAATGTTTCAACCAACGTACAATGAACACCCGGGAGTTCAATTAACCGAAAATGTGCTTACCATTCAGATGTGTCTAATATGAAGGGGCTTTACGGCCTGTAGAATAACGATACACGTATTGTGTCACAAGTCCTCTTCCGACCCCAATGAGGGTATTTTATTTAGTTTGGGAGATTGGCGGATATAGCCTGTCGAGTACACGGAGAAATTCCCCGTGGGAACCCCGGGAAGTAAGCGGCACTTGTTTACTGTGGTAAACCAGTTCCGCTTTACTAGTAAAATAGGACCCAGTCACCAATGCTTGGGGTGAAAGTCCTCTAAACTGGGCAACATGTAGATCAACGATTGACTAAACTTGACTTCATCTCCATGTTGTGTCACGATTAGCCATGGTGCATAAATATGTGACGTTAACCACCAACAAACAACAAACAAACAAACACGGAGAAACCATCGGCTACCGGCCACATTCCGTAGGACTTTCCGGTATACTGACTGACATTACATTGTTTGAAGATACGCTATGCCTTCGCTTTTCAACTGCAGTAAACAAGGTTAAACGTCATGCACTATCGCTGGTTCATATACGTTGTATTTCCTGATGCAAATGTTACGTGAGGAAACCTTTTGAAGCACTTTCTTCTTATTTATTTATTTATTTACTGATGTTTAAGGTCATATACTTATGCACAATGGCTAATCATGACCGTGACAGTTTTACGGGTGGAGGAAGTCGGAGTACCCGGAGAGAACCACCGAGCAACGACGAGCAGCTGCCAGCTCCCCAACATCGTAACTCCGCACTGCAGCACAGGTGGGGTTAGATTGGTTGAAGACATGAGCAACATCGACGTGCAGTACGCCTTTGTACACGGCGTCATCGTGCCCCCATGTGGACAATCGGGATTAAGTGCCCTGCCCAAGAACACAACGCGGGAGTCCGAATTGATCGCTCAGACGGTTCTCCATCCGATGATTAATCGGTCTCGACTTTGCTTAACTTCGGTGATGTTGTTACCTACCTAGTTTGATAATAGTTTTAACCCCTTTCAGTCATATGGTGTATTTTACGCTAGTTCAGAGCCATCAACTGGTAGAGTCCGTATTCGTTACTTGGGGAAGACCAATCAATATTTTCAACGTGGAGCCTTCGGGCTGCACGTTGCAAATCTGATTGGTCCGCCACACAAATTCACTGAGTAATTATCTGCTTCGTGAATACAGGTCGTATCGCGATCTTCGACCCGAAATACCAGTCCTCAAACACTTCCCGTAAAATATCAAGTTTTTACTCAAGTAACGATTGTTTAACGCAGCAGTCACTTAAATGTCCCCATTGAAATTAAATGTAGTAAAAAGTGGTATTCGAAAAAAATATTGATACCAAATGGGACATCTTAAGGAATGAAATCAAATTAATATGAAACTGAATTGAAAACAATTAAAATTAACTTTACTGAATTAAAAACAATTAAAATAAACTTTACTGAATTGAAAACAATTAATATAAATTTTGTATAGCAATGGTATCTGTGAAGCGTGGGATTTCGACACGTCATCCAACCATCACTTCTTATAGTCTTACGAAACGTTGGGCCATTTCGGGGGTGACAGCCCGCTCAGTGAGTGTGATATGCACAATCCCCTCTTCCTGTATTCTTGATTTTGTAAGCTTCTTACTTGATTAATATATGTTTTAAAATGTTCTTATTTTTCTGACTTATTACCAACTTATTATTTGAATTGACTTGTACAAATGATTTTTTTTGTTTAATTGATATTTTCATATTTTAATTATTAGCACATTGGTAGTCCGGCGGACTACTATTCCTAGAAATGTTAAACCTAGGACTATAATTCCGCGGAATAATAGTCCAGAGGGACTAACGTTCCTACGGACTTCCATTCCTTTTACACCGGTACAGAATAGATAGATTACACAGTTTGGCCTAAAAAGTAAAAAATATGTTTCTCACTCCCTACCACATGGTCCTTTTGGCTCCAGCATGCTCTCTTTTTACAACCAATGCAAACTTAAAAATATAAAAATTAAGTACTTATGTCTAATATTTTACAAAACTTTATAAAATTGATAGATTTTTCGCTTGAGAGCAAGAGTGCTTTGCAATGCTAAAGCATCGCAAAGCCTTCTTGCACTCAAGGGACGAAATACACACCGCCACCCATTCTACTCTGTAGATTATGAGATCTAAACATAAAACAAACCAAGAACATGAACTTTCGATGGCAAAGGAATGATTACAAGACTAAAAACTGAAAAACAAAACCTTCCACCCATATGTCATGAGAAACAGAAAATCTACTTCGTATGGCCTTATCAGTATTGATTACAGTAGATTGCATGACTTGGCTCCACATTACTGCATTACAAAACCGGTCTTTTCGCCACCAGTGGATCGACATTACCCGAATAAAATAATTCCAAATGAAGGCTTCATCTCAGAATACAACCGAAAATAGCATAATAAATTCAGTATTCTAGCATTTCCGTTTCGACAGACGAGGTTCTATTTTCTTGAGGGAAGGAAAGCGGACAGAGAATTTAGCGACCAAGTGGTGATCCAGTTGACAAACTGTGTTCATTTCGTGATCATAGTGCTGAACATGTTGTGCTTTTCTTTTCATATAACGCGACTATTTTGCAAACGGAATGAATGGAAATAATTCTTACCCCTGTCCATAGCGCATCGTTCAGTATCAACTGTCTTTCTAAACTATAGAATATTAGCTGCACGCTGTTTCAGCAAGTTGTACAGGATTGTACTATCCTTATGAGACCCGTATTTCCTGATGCTGAAAGCCGAAGGAAATGCGAATTTCTGGAGCAGTGCAGTCCCGTACACCCTGCTGCAAAAACACCGTGTGAGGAATTTATTACCTTGCCCCTTCAGTGTGTCGAGTTTTGTTTCGTTATAGCATCTCAAACAGCATTCCAGTTACGAAAACACCGATAACAGTAATAACTAGAGGAACTGAAAGATCTAGAAGAGACATTACTTATAACGAGATTGCTTGTTTCTCGAAATCAGAACAGATTTCTAGTGTAGAAACAATTCACCAGAATCTCTCTTCTTGACAGTAAATTCGTACATTGGGGTATATACACATGCTTTCCTTCAAGCTTTCGGAATATTGTCACGAAACAATATTGTTTTGCTTCTGTTTGTGAGTCTGAATGTTTATTATTCAGGCTTGGCAATTTCAGGAGAGCGATTTTTTAGCTCTCCTTACTGCCCTCCTGAAAGAATTAAGGAGAGCGAAAAATTGCCCTCCTAAATATTGTGGTCTGGGATGATTGAGATTACATGTATTATGCTCACATTAAATTTTTGTTGTAAAGCAAAAATGTAATTTAACTTCGAAGTCACATAACATCACGTAATTTCATTTTGAAAGTGGTTTAGTGCTAAAAGTTAATGGCTGCAACCATACCCAAACACAGTTGCAATCATTTGAAGCAAAATGGGTCACAGCTTTTTTCTGTCAGTTTCAAGTTCAACAACTGACATCACAGTTTGAGGGGTAATTATTCAAGGAATATTGACAGTATAATGTACTACCATTACTACTATCCTGTCACTTGAAGCACTTGCACCAGGATATGACTGTAGATTCAAGAAGACCTGTTGTCCAAGAAAGTCATACGGCTACCACTACCACCTTCAACCCCCTTGGGGGTTGAAGGTGGTAGTGGTAGGCGTATGACTTTCTTGGACAACAGGTCTGGGTACACACACAGGTCTTGTCAAGTGTGTGTTCGGTTGTTGAGTGAGACATCTAGATGTCTAAGAGATTTCGCTTTACCTTAGTAATGTTAATAAAACCACTGATGTAGTCTGTTGGTTTCAGTTTCAATGAGTTCGTTCAACTGGTTACTTAAAATGCTGTGTAAAGCTAATTGCTCTCCTAAGCTGATTGAGGAGAGCGATTTTTTGCCCTCCTGCATTTTTCAGAATGCCAGGCCTGATTATTACTAACGAAAATGTATGAGGCGATGGGTGAAAGGGAAATCGACGAAGTGTACTACAAAATGCCTGTACATCTCTTTCAGTCGTGAGGTGATATTTCCATACACTCCGTTGAACTTCGTGCACCCTATTGGAATTAAATGTACTGTACTGGGTGGATTGGCTACTAACCAATCAGGAAGCATGTATAATTTTAAAAGGATAATAAAACGACGTACATCACATATACTACATAGCGTAGTCCACATTACCACATGCGGGGTTCTGTTCGTGGCTAAGTGTGGTTGGTGGCCAAGGGAACTCTGTCGACAAGCATTCGAATATCATTATATTTGCAATTTAATCGACACCCTTTCTTGATTATGCAGGCTTCCGGCTATCTGAAAGGAGACATTTTAGTTTATTTTCCTTGGGAGAGTGGTATTCGATGAAATGCACTGTAACTAACAACATGTTGTGTTTAAGCAGAATGCATCCCCTTTGTACGCTGTTAAATTGTAGTGATTTTTTATACCCCGCTATAACATGGCCGGGGACATATATATATTGTTTCTCTTGTCCGTTATTGCAAAACAGTTTGCACGATAACTTCACCAAATATTATCCGATTGGTTTCATTTTCGATATGTGAGTTATTTTTGACACTCTTATGACGGCGTCCGAAAATGAACCCGATCCGCTGATCAGGGGTGGAGTTATGGTTCCTAATTTATCATTTTTAACGACTTAATTTAGTTCTAAAACTTATCCGGTCCGATGATCAGAGGCGAAGTTTTGGCTCCCAATTGGTCGATTTTAACATTTTTTACATTCGTTAGCGCAATGACATCAACAAATATTAATTGATTGGGCCATATTTCTGCTTTTGCGTTTCACCGAAGAATTTACAGGTCAAGTCCAAAAACAGGTCCGATAATTAGGGGCGTAGTTACAACTCCCAATTAGTCGACTGTAACCCTTTACCCAACGCAGACGATATTAAAATTGATTATTTTAAATATCATTTTTTTATTTTTTTTTTCAAAACATTTCAACAAAACCATATCATGTGACCCCTCGTTGGAACGAGCTCGACGAGCTCGTTCCAACGAGGGGTCACATCATATGATTTTGTTGAATTTCTTTTGAAATATACTATTTTTTCAACTTCTGAATTTGCATATTATGCAGGCAGATGCGGCCGATTCGTTGGATAAAGGGTTAACAAACGTTCCGTTGCATGTCGCGTTCAACAAATATTAGTTGATTGGGTAAATATTTGGTAGGGGGCGCGGTGGCTCAGTTGGTAGAGGTGCAGGCTGCAAGCCGAGAGGTCCTTGGTTCGAATCCCACCTGCGGCAACCGCTTTGTGTCCTTGGGCAAGACACTTCACCCCGATTGCCTACATGGGGGCACTATGACGCTGTGTACTGAGGCGTACTGCACGTCGATGGTGCGCATGTCTTCAACCAATCTAACCCTGCCTGTACTGCGGTGCAGAGTTCAGAGTTACGATGTTGGAGAGCTGACAGCTGCTCGTCGTTGCTCGGTGGTTCTCTCCGGGTACTCCGGCTTCCTCCACCCGTAAAACTGTCACGGTCACGGTTAGCCATTGTGCATAAGTATGTGACCTTAAACACCAATAAATAAATAAATAAATATTTGGTATTTGAGTTTAACCAAAGAATCCACAGGTCGAATTTGAAAACCAACCCGGTCCGACGCTTAAGGGCAGAGTTACTGCCCCTAATTAGTCGATTTTATTATTATTATTATTATTATTATTATTATTATTATTATTATTATTATTATTATTATTATTATGCGCCTTTTTCATGGGCACCTACTAGGAGGAATTAAATTTTACTGAGCGTGAATTTAAACTTGGAAGTACTTAGAATTTCAATTTTCAAAGACTCTTAGAGTTAAAAGTGGTAATTTATTTCTCCTATATGTGGAGATCTTGTAAACGCTTAATTATGCTACAGGAGTTTAAATCCAATGCTGAATTATGTTACCCTGCTGGGGCATTCGTGTTGAATGACACATCTAGTTTTACATCCACTCTATTCTCGTGGCTGCTTCATATCAGCCATGACTGTATTTGATGGAAATACCTGAAATATATTCAGTGGGTTACGAGTTAATTGCAATAGGGC
Source organism: Pictodentalium vernedei (assembly GCA_031216915.1). Lineage (NCBI taxonomy): Eukaryota > Metazoa > Mollusca > Scaphopoda > Dentaliida > Dentaliidae > Pictodentalium > Pictodentalium vernedei. The sequence continues at coordinate 457,831,327 of CM062291.1, forward strand.
TGAGCTTTCCAATATAAATGCTTATTTAAAATACAAACCGGTTTTAATACCTGCAATTGTGTAAAATATTCATATACTTTTCGAGATTGGACAATAAAACCACAAGTTTTCCTCTTACTGACTAGCAATATTTATTTTGTATAACATTCCACTGACAATTAGGTCCACAATCTAATGAATAGGACTTGCATAACCGTGTGATTTGTATATTTTGATAGTCACTGTAACGATTATAAATTTTATCTATTCTCTGCAATGTAAACGGAAATTTGATTGGTCAAGAGACAAACGATGTAAAACCGTATCGCGTGAAAAACAACCGAGCCCACGAAATTTTCGCGCACCCTCACGGAAATATTCCGTATCATGTATTTATCTCGTTCCGGAATTTTATGTCGTGTGTGGACGTCATGACGCGGCTGTAAATATCGTTATTTGTAAATGACATTATTCAACAACTGCAGCATAAAGAGAGTTAATGTGTATTTTGCATGGCCAAAGAAAGGAGAGGGGTGATTAAAACCTCAGTCTGTTCTAAGCTTGTTCCAAGTTAATTTATTATAATACATTAAACAGATTTTAGATTGTACCACGTTTCCCTACCACGCAAATGGGACCCAGAGTATGTGCAAACATTGACAGTCTTAGTTGGCAATGGATAAAATCGTCACTCCATATATGTTCACGTGGTGAAAGTTTTCCCTTACCCGGAGCCATCCGTAACCCATAAGGCCAAAGGACTAAATTGATACGGCTGGCTTCAGGTAGGTAAAAACCTGTACTACGTGAAAGCACACGGGAAAAAATAATAATCCATGTATTTTTATGTTTGCCTGCATGTTTCCCCTGTCTGAGCAATTGCCAGTCTGCTTGTTTTAGGGACTCAAGAACACTCCCGGGGCGCTAAAATCATAACGTGTTAAGACAGATGATTGGAACGGGAGTACTTGTAATATTATATCGTCGAAGAAAAATCCGATGCTCGAATTCCTAACCTGCCTCAAACAGGGGTCATGACAATTCGACCAACGTTTTGTAGGCTTTATTGTTGGAGATAACGCAAATTACCTCCTCAAAATCGAAATCAAGAGATATACACATTGCCTAAAATATACAATTTCCGATATAAACCAGTATGCTGCAAACTCAATATGAGTTCTACCACCGCATAGTAATAGTGTGTGTTTTTATGAGTGTTCTTTCTCACAATGTACAGTTTGAAACTAGAAGTCCTGTCACGATTAACGCAGCAAATGCTCGTTAGCTAACGCGCTCTTTACTGCAGAAGAATGAAGTAGTCTGAAATATACGAGCGTTTGCGCTGTGCAGTGTGAAATGTAATGCGATATTAGCGAGGTTGGTAGTGAAACCACGAACTGAACCGATCAAATAGAAAGCAAATATTGAGACTACAGAATGCAGAGGGTGGATTACTACAACATCGACGTGGGATAAACAATTCTCACTTATAAATTATTTACAATTTCTGGGGATAAAACACACGAAGCACCCGGTGGTGATGGAAGTTTGCAAGTGTTTCTTGTTCTGGTAGAAACAATTGTAAATACCGTTCAAGCAGGGAATATATTGCTCTGTGATTAAGTAGTAATCCACTCTCTTCATTCTATACCTGTATATAGAGACGAAGTTTAATATCTATATATCACATGAAACGTCATTAATTTCGACGTAACAACCCATGTCTTATTTCCTGATTTTCAACTAGTGTCTAATCGGCGCGTGGTCCCATAGCAGCAGCATTGTATTATTGTGCGTAGTTCACATGACGTCAATTACGACAATAGATGCAAGTAAAGCGCATTCATGACGTCATGGTGTGAAGCGTCTGAGCCAACGAACTGATTGTCGGTTGTTTTGGGAGAATTTAGCGACAATGAATTAAATAAAAAGTGTAAAAATATTCGAAAATTCATGTGATATACAGAATCTTTAACTCGTGATGTTTGGATATAAGATTTTTTGAAACTCGTTTGATGAATTCGATTCATAACTCGCCTAAAGGCTCGTTGTGAATCAAATTCATAAAACTCGTTTCAAAAAATCTTATATCCAGACATCACTCGTGTGAGATCCTCTATTTAATTACATGCACATGTATCCCAGTAGAGGTTAGGCATGATGTTAATGATCTCTATTTACTAGTACGAATTGAGTTACTCTAATGGTTCAGTTTTACAGTTTGACCTTGAAAGAACAATCTCCCACTATCAAAATCGGAACACCATCAACATAATTCGGAATAACTCCATCCATAAATTAATAAGGATTACTCCCACTGGCACTTTACAGTTACTCCCCTGTATCGCCAAGCAACGAGCACTGTTGTGTAATGCTGTTGCATGTATCATGTTTTATTTATTTTGTTTCGTTTTAACTTAATCATAACTTTGGAACAGTCCTTTGAAATATTACGTTCCATTTGGAGTTTTCTATTTTTGTTCAATCAAATCTTGAACCTTGAAAATCAAAGTGGTCATACAATATATGCCTAGATGATGTGTAGTGGTTATAGGGGTTGTGTACGTTATGTAGGAAAATGCCGTCCGTGTACCTATAATTGGTGAAAAAAGTGGGGCGGGGCATGTGCCCAATTTGACCCTGGCTCCGTCGCTTCGAGTATTTGTCAATGGGGATTGTAATTAAAAGTGCGGGGACATTATGGATACACTGCTTGTAGCATTCGTGATACAGGGGCTCACAAACTTTATATTTAACACTTACGATGACTATTGTCATCTATTGTGATGGTATCTGTACATTCGGGTATGCGCAGATCAAACCTACCATCAATAAGCCGCAGGCCTCCATCTGTATGAGACAAACTGTGTGACGTAGACCTCCATCTGTATGAGACAAACTGTGTGTGACGTAGAGCTCCATCTGTATGAGACAAACTGTGTGTGACACGGACCTCAATCTGTATGAGACAAAGTGTGTGTGACGTAGACCTCTATCTGTATGAGACAAACTGCGTGTGACGTAAGTTGAAGTAGAAATTATAATTCTGTCAGAAAGTGTATTTGGGCATTTGCTGGTGGAGTTGGGTGTTACACCCCCATACACCCTCGACAAGGTGCCGACGGTTAACAAATTATGCGATAACTCGTGGCAAGAAACATGAGCAGTATACCTGCCGTAGTGACGAGGTGGATACAGCGGAATCCCCTCCCCTCACCCGTCACAGAGGAAGTAGTGTTAATGTAAACATCAAATAAACGTGACTGCCAAATAAAAACATATAACACACAAAAGCTACCCTAACGCTTCAAGATACTGGTGACATAGCGTCGCCAGAGTGCTAGAATGTCGGACATAGGACATTCTAGCACCCAGGCGACGATAGGATTAGGGCTGTCACGATCAATCGATTAATCGATTGCTGATCGGTCTCGGCGAAATCGATTAGTATTTTTCGTTGTCGAATAATCGGTAAATTGTATCCCGTTTTAGAAGTTTAATAATTAAAAGAAAATTTGATGAAAAAACCTATTGTTTCTAAAGGCATTGAATTAAGAACATCGATGTTAAACCCCAAGAAGCCGTTGGAAGCATTTGTCTTCCAGGTACATACATCAAAGCTTTGATGTTCTGAATCTTTGAACCGTCAGTGTAATAATCAAGACCGGTCGGCAGTTGCGAAGATCGCAACTGCCAACCTGTCTTGATTATTACACTGACGGTTCAAAAGTTCAGAACATCAAAGCTTTGAATGTATCTAAAAGTTGATCGTCTTCGTTGTTTACTTGGGGTAGGTCAGCTGACTTGAACTTCATTTGTATCGACTTCAAAGAGAGGGAGAGGGGTGGGGGTCATCTAGGTACGATTAATCGATTATAATCGATTATTTGCGACGATTAATCGATTCCTAAATTGAAAAATCGTGACAGCCCTAGATAGGATGCGGAGCATATAATATTAAAGCGCAGATCTGGAACCACCTCAAGGGTGATATATTCACCTACATAAGTCAAATGTTGCTTCATTCAATGTATTATGTTGTACGTAGGTTCTTGAGCCACCATTTGGCACATCACGAATTGATATCACATACACTGCGCATACAGGCAGATGTTGCAATTCTCGTCGACCGAAAAAGAAATGAGACATATATGAATACAAGCGCAGACACGTAGTCAGGGAAGCTGCGACGGGTGTCCCAAAATTAAAATTTGTAATTAAAAAAAAAAACAATGATAAAACGGGGCCACCTCACTAAGTCCTATATCATTCACAACGAGACTACGATGTATCTGTGTTAGTTGTTTTAAAACATAAATTCTCGTTTTCATGTAGTTTCTGTGAAAAGCTTTGGCACAGCTCTGATACTATTTATAGGTCCGACTGTAAAACAGTATCAAAGTCAATTTCAGGGGCAGAATGGGTCAAAAGAAAGTTTCCGGGTAATTTACTGGGTTCGGATTCAAGGAAAATTCAGATTTCTCGATATCAAATAACGCTGCTTCCTTGCATCTGAGCTATCAACGACAGTGCACATGAGGGCATTTCGAGATCATTTTTGTATCTCCTTTGTCATTCATTCGGCAAAAATGATTGTAAAAAAGAGCACCCCGGGTCTATTGGGCCGACCATAGTTCGCACCAATAGGAGTAAATTTTCACTTCTCGAACTGAAAGAATGCTGATTTCTTGCGTCTGAGAGATCAATGGCAGACAAGACTGCTTGTATATCGAAATGCGCTGACTGCCAATGGCAGTCCACATAGAGGGCATTTTAATATACCGGCCGTCTCTGCAATCAGACCCACTTCGTCTATTGGTCATTCTCACGAAAGTACCTGCACAACAGATGTTGGCCTGCATCAATTTTGGGGTCCACTCGGTGCCCTCGATAAGTGTGTGTGTGTGTGGGGGGGGGGGGGGGGGACACCGGGAAATGTCCAGGTGGACCATACGGCCAGACAGCTTCTGGTCAATTTAAGTGCTTATGTGTTACACGGTTCTGGTGTTACAGGTCCTATATATTACACTCAGTTTATCGCTGTGTGGGATCACACATTAACAGGATTACATGTAACATATATCTCGAAAATAAGATATGCTTATCAACTTAATAGATCTATTTTGTATATAAATTTCCACATACAATATTTAAAATGCGCTTTTATTATATGCCAGCCTGTGAATTATCGCAATCAAGTAAAAGATATTTCTCGATGTCAATCGACTCGTTGGATATCGAGAAAATATCCCCCAGTTGCTTACTAAATGACGTCACGCTGAGGTGCATGACGTCGCCTTGAATGTCGCCATGAAGTAACGATCATCAGATCTTGATTATTGTCCTGAAACTGTTTGACGTCGAATTGGGCTGAATATTGCACAGTAAAATGGCACGTAGCATATAATAAAAAAGACAATCTACGCTATTTGATTGAATATCGGGAATTATCTCATGAGTGTAATCTGAAAGTTTTATTTTTTACGAGCGCTAAAACAGCGTATATTTCCGTTTATATATGAGCTCCATTTGGTAAATAGAGAATATGGAATGAGTGTTTTTCTCATATAAATTATTTATGAAACGAGTCTAAGAATGTTCCATTTTGGCGAGCCTCTGGCGAGCCCAAATGGAAAATTCGGACGAGTTTCATAAATATTACATGAGAAAAACACTCATTTGATATTTTGTTTATCATATGACACACACACGCACAAATTAGCCACTTAATATGACATTTTAACCCATCACCTAACTTGAGTTGCAGACGACACTTGGAAAAAAACATCCTCGTATAACTAAACATTTTCATTTTTTGTTTCCGAAACATAGGTTATGACCCCTCATTGGAACAAGCCCGTCGAGCTCGTTCCAATGAGGGATCATAACCTATGTTTTGGAAGCAAAAGTGAAAATATAAAAAACAATGAATGGCGTTTTCTTGTAGGTAAAAGATTAATGCAAATCTAACCCACCCTAAATAGGACAGATAACGTAAATTCTCCCTACTGAAATTATGCAAAAGTGACCCAGTTGTATTTTGTTTAGCCAATCAAATTGTCCAGTTTTGAAATTGACCAATGACAGCTCCCAACTCTAATTATGCAAATTATGAAAATGTGGCCCAGTTGTATTTTGTTCAGCCAATCAAATTGTCTAGTTTTGAAATTGACCAATGAAATTGACGGAATGCTTTATTTATCACTGCTTAATATGAAAACAAAATATCAAATGTTTTAAAGTGAACAAAACGGACGAGTCATATGATACATATATTCTATTTATGGTGGTGTTGGGTGGCACATATGAAAACAAGATTTTTAAAAATAAGTGCGGTGTTTTTAAGCAAGATATATTTCACGTTGCCACTGAGCTCAAATTGATATTTTATTTTTCATTTTATTTACCACCGGGTCGAACCAGTGTTGCATCGGCGGGCCCGGTGAGTATCGATCGCAACTCCGTGCACCAGCTCAAGAAAAGTCTTGGCAAGCGCCGTCTTTCATCCTCCTGTGTTGAATTCGTGGAATTTTATATGCACGATCGCCACCCACTGACTTTAGTATGTGGAGATCGGACCGCTGTACACGTTTTAGTTTCACGTGACGGCATTATAGAGGAACACATGACTCTCTAATCTGTGAGCGACGTGAAGTTAGTTACTTTTTGCTTATCCGACATTTTTTATTCCATCAATACAGGAAAAATGGCATCTGCTGTAGGGTGACACAAATGAAGACGATTTGATTGACATGTTGCCCGTCCCCATATGCCCCCTCTTTATGGGGCAACCAAGGCCCTAAAAGTGAAAACCTCCTAGAAAATCTTCTAAATGGGCAAATCAGATGAAACAAAAGGTGCTGTAGGGTTGCACAAATGGAGACGGGTTGATTGACCTGTTGCCCGTCCTCATATGACCCCTCTTTATGGGGCAACCAAGACCCCAAAAGTGACAACCTCCCAGAAAATCTTCAAGATGGGCAAAGCTGATGAAATAAATGGTGTTGTAGGGTGGCACAAATGAAGACGAGTTGATTCACAGGCTGCCCGTCCCCATATGACCCCTCTTTATGGGGCAACCAAGGCCCTAAATGTGACAACCTCCCAGAAAACGTTCTAGATAGGCAAATCTGATCAAATAAAAGGTGCTGTAGGGTGGCACAAATGAAGAAGAGTTGATTGACATTTGCCCGTACCTATATGACCGCTCTTAATGGGGCAAACAAGGCCCTAAAAGTGACAACCTCCCAGAAAACCTTCTCGATGGGCAAATCTGATCAAATAAAAGGTGCTGTATGGTGGCACAAATGAAGACGAGTTGATTGACATGTTGCCCGTCCCCATATGACCCCTCTTCATGGGACAACCGAGGCACTAACAGTGACAACCTCCCAGAAAACCTTTTAGATAGGCTAATCTGATGAAATAAAATGTGCTGTAGGGTGGCACAGATGGAGACGGGTTGATTAACTTGTTGATCGTCCCCATATGACCCCTCTTCACGGGACAACCGAGGCCCTAAAAGTGACAACCTCCCAGGAAACATTCTAGATGAGCAAATCTTAACAAATAAAAGGTGATGTAGGGTGGCACAAAAGAAGAAGATTTGATTGCCATATTGCCCGTCCCCATATGACCCCTATTTATGGGGCAACCAAGGCCCTAAAAGTGGCAGCCTACCAGAAAACCGTCTAGATGAGCAAATCTGATCAAATAAAAGATGTTGTAGGGTGGCACGAATGAAGAAAATTTGATTGCCATATTGCCTGTCCCCATATGACTCTTTATGGGGCAACCAAGGCCCTAAATGTGGCAACCTCCCAGAAACCTCCTAGATGGGCAAATCTGATCAAATTAAAGGTGCTGTAGGCTGGCAAAAAAGAATATTTGATTGCCATATTGCCCGTCTCCATATGACCCATCTTTATGGGACAACCAAGGCCCTAAAGTGGCAACCTCCCAGAAACCTTCAAGATTGGCAAATCTGATCAAATTAGAGGTGTTGTAGGGTGGCACAAATGAAGACGAGCTGATTGACATGCTGCCCGTCCCCATATGACCCCTCTTTATGGGGCAACCAAGGTCGTAAAAGTGGCAATCTCCCAGAAAACATTCTAGATGGGCAAATCTGATCAAATACAAGGTGCTGTAGGGTGGCACATGTGAAGTCGAGTTGATTGACATGTTGCCCGTCCCCATATGATCCCTCTGTATGGGGCAACCAAGGTCCTAAAAGTGACAACCTCCCAGAAAACATTCCCGATGGGCAAATCTGATCAAATAAAAAGAGCTGTAGGGTGGCACAAAAGAAGAAGATTTGATTGCCATATTGCACGTCCCCATATGACCCCTTTTCATGGGGCAACCAAGGCCCTAAAAGTGACAACCTCCCACAAAACATGAACAATAAACACAAGTATAAGTTAAGGTCAATCAAAAGCAATGTTCGCCATGAAGAGGTTAAAATACGTCTCGTAATATTGAAGTTGGGTAGTGTATTTGCATTATATTGATTTACTTATTATTTTCGCTCTCTAACGTCCTTAGTGAAACCAAGAGGTCCCAAGTGACTGAAACCGATTTACTTATTATTTTCGCTCTCTAGCCTCTAGTGTCCTTAGTGAAACCAAGAGGTCCCAAGTGACTGAGACTGATTTACTTATTATTTTCGCTCTCTAGCCTCTAGCGTCCTTAGTGAAACCAAGAGGTCCCAAGTGACTGAGACTGATTTACTTATTATTTTCGCTCTCTTGCCTCTAGTGTCCTTAGTGAAACCAAGAGGTGCCAAGTGACTGAGACTGATTTACTTATTATTTTCGCTCTCTAGCCTCTAGCGTCCTTAGTGAAACCAAGAGGTCCCAAGTGACTGAGATTGATTTACTTATTATTTTCGCTCTCTAGCCTCTAGCGTCCTTAGTGAAACCAAGAGGTCCCAAGTGACTGAGACTGATTTACTTATTATTTTCGCTCTCTAGCCTCTAGCGTCCTTAGTGAAACCAAGAGGTCCCATGTGACTGAGACTGATTTACTTATTATTTTCGCTATGTAGCCTCTAACGTCCTTAGTGAAACCAAGAGGTCCAAAGTGCCTGAGACTGATTTACTTACTATTTTCGCTCTGCAGCCTCTAACGTCCTTAGTGAAACCAAGAGGTCCCAAGTGCCTGAGACTGATTTACTTATTATTTTCGCTCTGTAGCCTCTAGTGTCCTTAGTGAAACCAAGAGGTCCCAAGTGCCTGAGACTGATTTACTTATTATTTTCGCTCTGTAGCGTCCTTAGTGAAACCAAGAGGTCTGAGTGCCTGAGACGCTCACCTGGTTGAGATTCCCATATAACGGATGTCTTGTAATATATCTAAACTAAACAAGAGACAATAAATTCTACATTAACAATTATTACAAAGCTATGCATGGCTGCTTTGCAGCCAAATCATTATAGTAGATGACAATGAAATGCTGAAAATGAAATTCAAGGATGATGACAACAAAGATTTAACATGCAAAAATCGAATATGTCGATAAGAGGATGGTGAGAAAAAGACAGTTTCATGGTCACTCCTTGATCCTTCCTGTTAAAGTATTGATCCCACAGGTCCCATACACTAGTGATTCGTTGTTACGAAGGTGCGAAACACTAAACATGAAAGCATTTAGGTTAGTGGTTTACAAGAAAGTTGAAAGAGTCTGCATTTAACAAATTTTACCTAGTCATTTCAAATACACTTTATGCTAATCATGAAAGTAGTAGGACCAGTTGTTTGTACAAAACAAGAGAAATGAGAAACAAAAATATGCATAGCTGATGTTCAGCCGAGTCATTATGGTTATTTACAAGAACATTTTGAAATGGAATTCGAGCATACCGCCACTTGATGATAAAGGCAGTACATGCAAATATAAAAGTAGTTGAACCAATGTTTTAGAGAAGATTTTCCAATGTTCCCCTGTACCATCCAACGTGTTAGAAGTTAATGGTTCACAAGAAAGAGAATGACTCCGCATTTTCCAATTACAACACTATTAAAATGGACATTCCGGTAGAGTACCCCATGACATAACCAATAAAAGTTTTGGGTGCTCATTTGATTCCACTGGACCCAAGGAGGGTTCTTACCAAATAACAATTCTTTGTTCCAAATAGTTTGGGGAAAATTGTCCTTTGAATTTGTTTCTATTTTAGCACTTGGAGTTCCCACTGGTATGCCGAGATTTCTTGTTTAGCATGAATTAAGAACATTTGACCCAATGATATCACATACCAAATATGATTCAAATTAACCCCGCAATTCTGAAAATTGAAATTTAGTATGGGGCCCCAAATTGGGATCCTTTTATCGCGAAACGAAATATTGACCTAGAAACATTCTTTGAACAAACTTGAATCTTCACCTCCAAAGGAAGTTGTATACCAAACACTCAAAGCATTTTTATTGGGTGAAATATGGTCGTTTAAAAATATTTCCATTTTTAGCTCCTGAGGTTCCCATGGAGATGCAGAATTTTCTTTTCAAAAGAATTAAGTACATATGACCCAAGAGTGCCACATACTAAATTTGGTTTTAGTCGACCAGTTGGTTCGAAAAATAGGAAGTTAGAGCGGGGCCTAAAATTGGGAATCTATTGATCTGAAAACTTTCTTTGAACAACCTTGAATCTTCAGCACCAAATGAACTTGCATACCTATATTATATCAAAGCATTTTTACTGTTGGTTCATGGGAAGATTTTAAATGATTTTAGGCTTTTTCAGCATTACCCCCTATCCCCCATGACACAACCGAGAGCATGTAGATTCTACTAGTCCTTAGGAAGCTTCATACTAAATGACTATTCTCTGCTTCTTGAGTTTTGGAAATATGAGCCTTTGAAAAACATCCTATTTTTAGCTACTGTGGTTCCCAAAGAATACGGCTAATTTTTGTTTCTGCATGGACCAAGGTCCTTGGACTCAATAATACTGCATACTAAATTTGATTCAAATCGACACATCGGTTCATAATATCTAATAATTGGGGGGGGGGGGGGGGGGGGCAAAACTCTTGTCCCTCCTCCAAATGTTGCAAACCTTGACCCTCAATCTTCTTTTTAACAAATTTGATTCCAAACCTCAAAAGTAGCCTATAACACATCTGTCAAGTCGTTGGATCCATCGGTTCATGAGATGATGTTTTTAAATCTAGAAGATTTCTCCTTCACCTCTTCTCCGTGGGAGAAGAAACTTGACTTTAACCAAAAAAAGTTATTGGCTTTCCCAAAAACATCACTCTCAATTTAGAGAAATCGGGCCAGTGCTTTGGAGAAGACACAATCACAAAGGTCAAAGCTGACGATGGATGATGCATTTCATACGATATTTGCACTAGTTGACCCTTACCCATCTGGCCCCTGTACGTGATGTCAAATTCTATTTTGTGCAAATAATTTTCTGAAGTCATAATTTCTCTAAAAGCAATTACCTGACCAGTCAAAAGCCATTAAGACCAAGCAGGGATGCCAAAATTTCGAAATCTCCATTAGATCCAGTGTTATTTTACAATCCCCACTGGGGCCCCCAAATAACAAGCAGTACATGTATGTCTTGAACAAATTAAAATACAGGGTTCCTACCAATGCTGAATATAGCAAACCTCAAAACATTTCATTGCATGGTTTTGAAGGAGAATATTTTCTAAGAACTGGCTTATTTCATACCGTTTTTTCACACTTTGACCCATAGAGCTGTGAACCCTGTAAGTCTGATCAAATCCGATTTTGTGCAAATCATTTTCTGATGTCAGAATTTCTCCCAAAACAATTATTTGCAAAGTCAAATGCCATTAGGATCAAGCTGGAATGCCAAATATCGAAAGGTCAATAGGATTCAGTGTTTCATGACTCAATGGGGCTTTTTGGCCAGTTGGATTATAATCCCCTAACGGATGCTTCATACCAAATATGAATCACCTGATGCATGGAGTTTTTACAAAAAAATGCATTTGATTTCTGTTTCCACATTTGGTCAAAATCGGCACAGGGATTTTAAAAATAGAAACATTGGGCGAGGGCGAAAAGGTTGCCACTCCTACAACAAAAACAAATACTGCACCTCAAACTTCTCTTGAACAAATTGAAGCTACACCTCAAAAGGAAGCTGCATTCCCAATATGAAGTCTCTGCTACTATTGATTTATGAGGAGAAGCTATTTCTTTTTAAATTGCGGCATTTTGGCTCAACACCTCACCAAAATTTGAGCATAAACCAAATTTGATGAAAAACAAAATGCCCCTAATTATCCAATACTCACATAGAATTTCACAAAATTCGACCTGTGGTTTAGGAGAAAAAGACTCAAACACCACGTTTACGAGTGTCGACGACGTATAATGATGGATGAAGGACGACGACGGACAATGGACAAAACGTAATCAGAAACGCTCATCCTGACTTTCAGCCAGATGAGCCAGGGAAAATGTTAAACATTTGCAGGAAGGTACGCCGGGTGGGTGGATTATCTGACATGAGTAGTTGGTATGTGAAAATCATGCCCGTTTCCCTGGAGCCGGTATGAGCCGGCTCGAGCCGGCATGACCATATTTTTTATGCTTAATAAATATATCAAATTTTATTTTTAAATATTGATGTGGCGTCCTTGAGTTCGAATTTAAATTTTGATTATGCTTAAATTGGTTTAAATTTTAATTGTTGAGTTATCATATTTTCGATGACGTTGCAGGTATCCTTCCATTCAAATTCAGACAGTTTTAATTCAAATTTCGAACTTTAAGAGGTGATTTGTGATATATGGATAATGTACACACTTTATTTTAGACATTTAATTTTTTTTTTTCTGTTTAAATTATATTTTGGAGGGTCAATTTTTTAATTCTTAATTTTAGTTGATATAACCCCAAGGTTTACAATGCTCTTGTACGTTCAAAAATCTTTTTTTACTTGTAATTCGAACTTAAAGACGGGATTTCGATGTTTACACTCTATTATTGATGATGTAATACACTTCTTTAACATTATATTCTGGCTTTAAGAGTAGTTAAAAGCCTAATTTGTTCAATTCAAATTTATCTATGGGGCTTAAAGGTATCGGGTTATCCGCTATACAATGGATATCCGCTTGTCTGTTCAACTCCAATTATACAGCATAGGAAGTTGCCCTGATGCTGTTTTCCAACTCCATTCACAGTTCAAAATTAGGGCTGTCACGATCAATCGATTAATCGATTGTTGATCGGTCACGGCGAAATCGATTAGTATTTTTCGTTGTCGAATAATCGGTAAATTGTATCCCGTTTTAGATGTTTAATAATTAAAAGAAAATTTGATGAAAAAAACTATTGTTTCTAAAGGTATTGAATTAAGAACATCGATGTTAAACCCCAAGAAGCCGTTGGAAGCATTTGTCTTCCAGGTACATACATCAAAGCTTTGATGTTCTGAATCTTTGAACCGTCAGTGTAATAATCAAGACCGGTCGGCAGTTGCGAAGATCGCAACTGCCAACCGGTCTTGATTATTACACTGACGGTTCAAAAGTTCAGACCATCAAAGCTTTGAATGTATCTAAAAGTTGATCGTCTTCGTTGTTTACTTGGGGTAGGTCAGCTGACTTGAACTTCATTTTTATCGACTTCAAAGAGAGGGAGAGGGGTGGGGGTCATCTAGGTACGATTAATCGATTATAATCGATTATTTACGACGATTAATCGATTCTTAAATTGAAAAATCGTGACAGCCCTATTCTATATAAATGGGCAATAGACAGCTATATGCTTAAATTGTGTGTACATGTAATTCGCTTATAATACCTTACTTGACAAGGGACGGCCTAATGTTATTTCGCCGTAAACACTTGATTAATACATCGTATGTCGCAGTAGCAGACGACACTAAAGCAGCCATCAAACACTGAAAAGGACAAGTTTGGTATGAAAAAAAAAACATAGCACATGATGCGCGGACATTCATTGAACGCGGAGGCCGACTACCCCTCCCAGATAAAATCATTGAAAATTTTCGGAATATTGGAATAACTCGATTTAATAGCATAGCACTTAAAATCTTATATGAAATTCCTATCCAACGTTTTGCGGTGTGTTGTCACGTGTGTTGTTATAGGCAATCGGAGACAAAGAAAAATACAGTTGCGCCCCCTAGAGCGCTTGACTAAGGGTCATTTTGCGGTTCGTGATCGGAGATATGGGAATATACAATTGCCCTCCCCCACCCCCACCCCCCCCCCCTCCCAGAACGCTTGACTAAGAGTCGTTTTGTGGGTCGTCATCAAGGGTTAAACCACAACTATATGTATTGAGAGAACCTGATGCGACGTTTGTAACAAAACCTTTTCAACAAAAGGCAACATGGAAAGACATCGGAAAAGCCATCTGCAACCGATAGTGCCGAACTTCCATTGTTGTCATACCGGCTTGAGCAGGCACTGTCGACTCCAGAGAAACGGGCCTGATTTCATACCAACTACAGTACTTAAAGGCCAAAACGTTTTTCTATACCATCATGCAAAATGAATTACTGAAAACGTTTTATGCCCAGGTATGACATGTTTAACAGTTTAAACCATATTATTACTGCAAATACATCACTCTTATGTTACTGGGGCCACAGAGTGGCCAGTTTGAAGCTGTCGTTTCACCACAAACATGCTACATATCAAGTAGCAAAATAACCTTTTCTATCCAAGCAGTGTGTACTGCTTTGAATCTGAGGACTACGAAGACCGGTAGGTCAGAAGATTCACAGCTGTGCGCTGCTAATATGTCACAGAAAGCACCTAGCCTATAAAAGTAAGAGAACAACCGAGTAGAACCAGAATCATATATTATCAGTGTATTATTAACATCCTGGAAACTTCAACATCCTGTAAACATAAAAATATAAAAATGTATAAATCATCTTGTAAACATGCACATAGATCATCAGGACATTCCATATATGATGTTCAAATGTAAGCATGTGCACATGAATCTGGCCTTCTATTTACATGTTAGTAAAAAAGGGAATGTGTTGTGGAAGTCGGTTTCAAACAGGTCAATGAACTAGACCAAAAACACAATTTTCGAGTAAGATCGCAGCAGTGTCTGATTGGCCAAAACAAGTATCCAATGAGAGCAAGGCGGCGTCTGATTGGTCAAACAGTTGTCCAAAATAAATCATACCACACGGCAGTAGTTTCCATGTGACCAATAGATAAGTGTGTTGTAGTATACTACTATAGCATGCTCAACTCACAGGTAAGCTGAAAGGGAATTAACAACTCTGAATTTTCTCTCTGAAATTTTATTACAAAAATATTAGAAATCAGTTTTTACAAGTAATTTTGGAATATTACAATAGGTATTTTTTAATTATGCACAAAAAAATGTCACAATGATACAAAAAATAATTTTACAATCATACAATAAATATATTTGAATATTCAGTAACTTTCTCCAGAAGGTTAGGTGTATTTTGGCACCTAACATTTAGTTCTTTTATATGAGAAGTGAGATTCAGTTTACTGTCAAACAATGAACCCAAGAATTTATTTTCCCGGACAACTTCTATAGAACTCCCAGCCATTTTCAATTCCGAATCTAGGTGATGTGTTTGGGGCTTACAAAAATGGACAGAATGTGTTGGGGACGTCGGGAACTTGAAACCGTATTCTGTAGCACGTTGTTTAATTCCGTTTATACACAGCTAACTTTCGCACTCGATGGCATTCATGTTTTTACTAGTATAGCAAATTAGATAAGCAGCAAAAATACAACATTGAATATACAATACTCTCAACTATATCAGAGATGTCATTGATTTTAAAAGAAATGAAGGTCACTGATAGAATATTATAGCGAACGTAGTGAGCGGCCGAAGAGAGCATAATGGTAACGTGTGGTGTGTGTGTATGTGTGAAAATATGAGAAATTTAGAAGAATATTTCAGAGAAATGTATGTCTGAGCAATCCAAAAATGTGTGTCCGGAAGTAAACTCCATGGACAAAAAATAGAAGCCGAAGTTGATCAAAATGTGTTGTTTTCATTGGTAGAAATAGAATTAGATTTCTGAAAAAAGGAACAGGTGAGCGTGCAGGAAAAGCGCCACCTGGTTCTCTTTTCCGTCAAAAATCGAAACCATAAAAGAAACGCACGCTGCGCTACATTAATTTTGTCGTTCAATTTTTAAACTTCAATTCCTTGTAAAAAAAAGAAATCAAAATTGTTGAAGGCCACAAAGTGGCACTCTTGTTAATAAAATATCTAAGAATAAGTGTGTCTGCAAGAAATTCTATAATTTTAAGTATTTTACTTTCGCGAGACGTTTAAAAACGATGAGTCGATGTTTTCTCGCATTTCTTATATCTGACCCGCTTTTTTTGTAAACAACGGGCTCACCCTTCTCGTGCTAATGACGATTTCCGCTGGAAACCTGAGATACGTAATCTGACGTAATACACAATTAAAAGAGGCGCACAACGGGACTCCTGGGACTTTGCTCTTCATTGTTGGATGCCGTACATTTCGGCTTGTCAATTTTTCCCCATTTTTCTGACGCAATAAAGTTTTTGAAACGATTTTTCCACTTTAATATTTATCAAAATGTACGGTACCGGTACCTGGTATTGATATTTCGAACACGATCTTTCCATTTTTGAATTTTTAAGTGATGCAAGCATCTCCAGTCCAGTGGAAACTCCACAGAAAATTGTTGCTACTTTCGGATTGACCCAATTTTGCGTCACGCAGAGATTCTTGTAACGTTTTATACCAATTTTGGCATGGAAAGACGGTTTTCCGTCTTCAGGCTGTGATTGCAAGTGAAAATTCAATACACACGCAGTGTTGATACATTTTTGTTTTTGAATATAAAATCATTCAGTAAATAGTTCATGACCGATTCCTTCGGAAAATAAGGCATTAATGGAGACCAGAAGGTGTTTTTGATCAGTGGCAGAGTCCGATCCAAGTTACACTCAGTCAGTCTGTCTGCAAATACATTTGCAATTTCAGCCAAATTCAGGCGACCAGCTAAATGGGACTACAAATTAAAGTGTCGGAATAAATGTAATTAATTCTAATTCTTCTATAAATTTGATAATTTTACTTACACTCAATGATACTGAATTCATTTTCTATCCGGTCCTAAACTTTTTTACATGACGTTTAACAATCCAGTGGCGGCGCCACAGCCTGGCACAGGAGGAGGAATCGCTGCCCCCCCCCCCCCCCCCACAATTTTCCCTCGCCCCAATCAGATTCCACATTTCTAACTTGTGAGTGATCTTCAACAATTTATGACAGAAGAAATCTACTTGCACATAACTACATCATCATTTGTCCTCTCCTCAGTCTTCAATCATTTGTAATAGAATAGAGTAGATCTACGTTGCCACTTGACTTCTCGGTGTTGTATATAACCTTCAACTTCTATGTGTATATAGGTATATACGTGTTGTTCATTTTTACACATATCGATAGTATTTCAATCGAAGCCGTCCAGCCTATTGTTCTTCTTAGTTGTGATTCCTAGTCTGGATCGATGCCCACGAGTCCCATGTATTGTACATTACCTCATACGCTCTTACCGACATATCCTAGTCGAAACTTGAGCGAAACTGGTTATACAGTCATGATTTATGATCTAGTACCCTCTCACAGGATTTCCTGACCGATGTATATGGTCCCTACACACTTTATATTACTTTTTTCTTTCTCACTTATCTTTCTCCACATCTCTGTAATATCTCTTTTCTCGCAACTGAAAATATACCCGGCTTGCAACGTACAGTTTATGAGTTCTAAAACATGGATTATACTTATGTTCTTGCACATTCTAGAGATCTCTTCAATTACTATTACCCATGGCTAACAAACTCACACTAAATGAGATCCAGAGACAAAATAGGTATAACTTCCCAAAGCTTCTCAATGAACATACCGCGAGTGACCCCGAATATGAGTTTGATTCACCCTTCAACATAACTGCCCACAATTGTAATTATTACACACCACAAGATTTTAAGGCGATCGCTACATTAAAGCATAAAACCTTCTCACTCTTTAATTTAAACTGTCGCAGTTTAAATGCACATTGGGAACCTTTAAAGGATCTCTTGTGCAACCTACAAAGTGACTCCAATCAGTTTGACATAATAAGCCTGACAGAAACTTTTACCGTTAATGAAAACATCTCATTCAAATTAGAGGGATACCACCCATTAGTTGCACGAACACGACCTGGTAATGACGACGGGAGGGGCGGAGTAGGCTTATTCATAAAGGAAACATTACCGTTCAACATTCGCAGTGACCTATCAATTTTTATCCCACATGTCTTCGAATCCGTTTTTATTGAACTCCAATTGAATAAAAAAATCTTGGTTGGTGTAATTTATCGGCCGAACACAGCCCCGAAAGCAGATATAGATTCCTTTTTGAATAACTTGTCCGATTTACTTGGTAAGATTAACAACGAACATAAATCAACTTATCTGATGGGTGACTTTAACCTTGATTTATTAAACTTCCATAACCACCCCAAAACTAACCAGTACGTTAATAGTGTATTCAGTGCAGGATTTCTCCCGGTAATCACAAAACCGACGAGAGTAACAGACCATTCGGCCACGCTAATAGATCACATTTTATGCAATACTACTGGAAAAGTATTACAATCGGGGATTATAATCACAGATATAAGCGATCACTTTGCTACTTTTCTGATCGATGAAAATAGGATGTTACCCAGTTCCACATTGCCCCACCATCCAACAAGGTCCTTCAAAACTGTAAATGTTAATCACTTTAAAAGATTGCTTTCAGACTCCGATTTTTCTAGCGTGGTAAATGAAACATCGCCCATTGTTGCATATTCGAATCTTCAGACCATTTATCAAAGAGCGTTTGAAGAAGCGTTCCCCCTCATAATCATTAACACTAGCAAGAACAAAATTAGGAGAGAACCCTGGATGACAACAGGACTTCTGAATTCATCACTCCAGAAACACAAATTATATATGAAGAAACTCCGGTCTCCGACAGACGACAATGTCAGAATATATAAATCCTACTGTCGAGAGTTTAATAAGCTAAAAAGAACATGTAAAGTCAATTACTATAATACAGCTTTAACACAGAATATATATGACATAAAAAAAACATGGGAGATTATAAAGTGTGCTATTAACAATCCAAAACGTGTACCTTGTGCACCATCATCTTTCATTGACGGCGATAACCAGTTAACTGATAACAAATCAGTTGCAAATAAATTTAATTCATTCTTCTCCAACATCGGTAAAGTCACTAGTGAACTGATACCTCCCTCAACCAAACACTTTATAGACTTCTTGAAGGATAATAACACTAACAACGCCAACCTAACTAACAACAACAACAATATCCGTAGTGACAATAATTCTCACGGCGACAATAACAACGACAATAATAATAATAATAACAATAACAATGATAATAATATTAATAATAATAATTATAATGATAATAATAATAATAATAATAATAATAATAATAATAATAATAATAATAATAATAATTCGTCGTCCTTTTTCGCCTATCCAACAGATCTACAGGAAGTTATCTCAACAGTAAAGAATTTCCGTACTAAAACAAGTAAAGATTGCACTAATATATCCACAAAGTTACTTAAAGAAACTATATCAGAGATAGCTGGACCTCTAACACACATAATAAATCTTACATTTTCATCTGGTGTAATACCCGACGGACTGAAAATAGCGAAGGTGATTCCTATCCACAAAGGGGGAGATTCCAGTATTTTTAACAACTACAGGCCAATCAGCATACTTCCAGCATTCTCAAAAGTTATGGAAAAGATAATGTATAATCGCCTGTTAAATTTTTTATCAGCTCATGATAGTTTATATCAGTTTCAGTTTGGATTCAGAAAAAAACATTCTACAATACATGCTATATTACAACTCATCCACAACGTTGCCCTGAACAATGACAAGCCTACAAAGGACCGAACTTTATCAGTTTTCCTTGACTTTTCTAAAGCTTTTGATACTATAGACCATTCTATACTCTTACATAAACTCGAATACTATGGAATAAGGGGGATACCTAATTCATGGTTTAGAAGTTATTTGTCAGGTCGAAAACAGTATGTACAGTATAAAGAGTGTTCATCGACTTTTGAAAATATATCATGTGGAGTTCCCCAGGGCTCAATCCTGGGGCCACTTCTCTTTCTGATATATGTCAATGACATCAGTAAATCAACACTTCTAAACCTTTTGTCTTTTGCCGACGACACCACGATATCAACGGCCGACAACAACCTTGACATATTGACAGAAACAACAAATAAGGAACTTGACAAAATTGCAGACTGGTGCTCCGCGAATAAACTGTCACTCAATGCCACCAAAACAAGATGCATGCTACTACATCCCCCACATGACACATGGGACTTAGTTGCCACTCCCATAACTATAAACAATAAACATGTAATACAAGTAGGGAACAAAAACGAAGTCCAAACAGTAAAATTCCTCGGTGTTGATTTAGACGAAAACTTAAATTTCAAGCACCACATCTCTCATCTGAGCTCAAAGATAGCCAAATCCATCTGGGCTATTAACAGAGTAAAACAGTTTTTACCATTCGATACCCTGAAAATTCTGTATTTTACGCTAGTGCAAAGTCATTTGATGTATGCGATACACATCTGGGGACATGTGCCGGCTATAAAGAAATTAAGTATCCTTCAAAAACGTGCCATTCGAATAATAAACAATAAAAGTACAACACACATACTGAGCCCCTATTCAAGAAAAATAAAATCCTGAAACTGGACGATTCTATATAAGCTAAATATCCTATTATTTAAGCATGATTGGATCCACAACAACTTACCACTATCGTTATATGATCTATATACTCTTAACAAGATCGAAACCGACAGGATTACCAGACACAGAGGTGAGATTAAACAACTCAAGCCCCGAACACAGTTCACGGCAAATCTCCCCTTACACACATTTCCAAAAAAGTGGAATGACATTGACCCACTGGTTCGAAATTTACCACGAGCACAGTTTAAAAAAAAGATGACCAACACGTTTTCTAGGTTCGTATGAAGCCTCTGTCAAATGTAGTAACCGATCATGCAC
Organism: Pictodentalium vernedei; assembly: GCA_031216915.1. NCBI lineage: Eukaryota > Metazoa > Mollusca > Scaphopoda > Dentaliida > Dentaliidae > Pictodentalium > Pictodentalium vernedei. The sequence goes on from CM062291.1 coordinate 457,852,452, forward strand.
GAATGTCGGGAAGTACCGACTCCCGCGACACTACATACTCACTGAATAAGTCCGAAAAGTCCTTATTAATTAGGGTTGGTTCCTGAAAACTCCAGAACACAAACTGCCAACGAGGAACTCAAATCTCTCAGCTGGCTCTGGGCAAAATATCACATTCCCATGTATGCCCCCCTTCTCAGTGCAAGAATGAAACCAAATTCCACTTATCACCAGGACTGCAGAGTTCATTCCTACATATATATATTTTACTTCATTTTTTCTACTGCACATGTTATTTTCAGTTGCAGCCGATTCTCCTCTCTCTCTCTCTCTCTCTGTCTCTCTCTCTCTCTCTCTCTCTTCATTTTTTTCCCTCATTCGTTGCTTTTTTATCTCCCACTTTTTTGTCTTCTCATACTCTACATTTCCCTTTCCCTGAGGTGGGTGACAGTAATACAGCCAGCTGGCTATGTCACCTCTCTGCAGAAGACAAATATGTAGCTTCATAAATCCTAGATGTGATATATTATTATTACTATTTGTTGTGTCTTGGACAATTATGTTATAAACATGTATTATAATGTCTTTTGCAAATAAAGTTATTACATATCTGACCGTGGTTTTCCCACCCAATATCTCACCGCAAACGACGCACAACAATACACACCGTGTATGGTGTTGTAGAAATGCTCAGATATCGCTCCCAGGGACTCCAATTATGGAAATCTTTCAGGGAGAGATCACCCCATACCCCCCCCCCCCCTCCTCCAGCTATAAGGCTTGGCATCTCGACCATGGACCCTTCCATATCTTACTTAAGTCCACCCCCCCCCCCCCCCTCCAAAAAAAAAAGAAATTGAAATCCTGGCGCTGCTCCACCACTGTAGGCCTAACAATCAGTCGGTATCAAGAAAACTTACAAGTGATGAAAAGACAATGTCCTCGATGGGGCTGATTGATGCCCCCCCCCCCCCCCTTCCCAAAAAAAAAAAAAAATAAAGAACCTTTCCAACCTACTTGAAACACCAGGTGTTGAGATTGAATGGGTGAGTGTATTTGTTACGCCCCCACCCAATGGTCCAACCACAGATTGCTGAGTTATGAAATTATGAAAATTGAAAGCGATAAAAAGTCAGAAATCTTCGCTAAAAAATTGGGAAAATAATCTTCTCTTGCTGCTGAGAATTCACCATAATTAGGAAATTTTCAAACACAAAAAAAAAAGATCCAGTCAGAAATTCATGCTCCTAAGACCATGAAGAAATATTTGAAAGGGGTAATAGCATGCACGTAGCATTCATCAAATTGCTAATTGTACTTTCTAAGGGCACTGCTAGAAAACCTCTGGGTTGATGGTGGGGGGTGGGGGGTAGAGAATAAACTACAATTTCACAACAAGACATAAAAATATAAGGAGTTGTGGCAATTAACTGGATTTCTTGGTAAATAGTTCTTACTGTGAATACTAGTTAGAAAATATTGGTTGTGCTGATGGGGGGGGGGGGGGGGGGGGGGGTAATTTTTTATTTTGCAGGACCATAACAATTTATTTGAAAATAATGTTATGATGGGCAATAAAACTTTTGCCAAATTGTGTTTGATGTCGGAAGTAGGAAATCCCAGGGCTGTTTTGAGGCTGGATTATTTTCTTATGGCTTCTTCTAAATCCTCCTACCAAGTCCCTGGCTGAAATCACAGCACAGCAGTCTGGATTTATTCAGTTTTTTTGAAGGATACTATTTTTTTAAGAAAATACTGTATAAGAACTTGTAAATGTTCAGCTCATAGACCGCTTGCACCCCCGTGGCTTTGTGTTGAAACTTTTATCGTTTTGTAAGTTCTGTTCTCAAAAAGTGTCAACAATTGTTGTTAAGGTTTGGGATTTAATGGTTATCTACTCTCTCCAGGCTGTATCTCTTCTCCAACTCCATGCTCCGCCAATTCCCTCCTTGGTCAAGTCTCTTAAATAAGCCTTCGGCCTGGACAGAGTTTTCGGTCTGATTCAGTGGGGTTTTGGTCACCAGAAAGGTGTTGAGAATTTCTATTAGCATGACACTGTAGTTCTTCTTTTCGACGCATGGGTGGGTCACAGAGAAAATTGGTGGTGTATTGGCAGTGTGGTGGTGGGCGGGGGGGGGGGGGGTGGAGGGTTGTTGATAAATGTGGTGACTGGTGAGAGCGATCTGTATCCCATATTCTAATTATATATGTATTTTCATCCATTCATAAATGTTCTCCTGTTCCTTGTGTGAACGTCATTGGGAATATGAGGGGGGGGGGGGGGGGGTATACTCCCGTGACTGTCATCCATATAATCCATATAATAGTATGGTGAGGATAATAGTACAGGGTGGAATATTATAATGAAGTTACAAACTGACCTCATAATATTTCGAAGTGCCATACATGGACAAATAACCCCTCAAAATTCAAAAATAACTCCGACTATCAAAGTGACTTTAGGCCGAAGTGAATAGGGCCGAAATGACTTTAGCCGAGGTGACCAGAGGCCAGAATGACTTGGGGTCGAAGTGACTGGATACCATTCTCACAGATATGACGTTAATTATTACAGAACACATAGAATGCGAATTTACTGCAGAGATAATTGCTCGAAGATATACATGTATATTAATATTTTTTCAATAAATATCGAGCAATATATCAATATTTTTTTCAAGAAATATTTTTTAGGGGTTAAAACGAATATCGTACCTTATCTAAAATAACCTAACAGATGTGTACTGCTTTTCCTTTGGACTAATCTTCCCTGGGTCGAGTTTTCCCCGGGCCGAATATTCATCCAGTTCCCAAATAAAGATGACATGCCATTTTCAATGGCGGTAAATATCCTAAAAGGTTAATATGAAAATACGTTACACGTAATGGTGCACACCCAATATTGTTAATTTCGGTAAATATTGCAGGCCCTAAGCAAGATTTTTCAGGAAAGAGATGGTATATATCGCAGAAATAGCAGCAGTTATGTGAAATATAACAATTTGCCAAAACGTGTTGTACAGCGACATGCAATAAACACAGAACCACACATGCATGTTCATATGTTAATGTGGCGACAAATATGGCAATCGGGAAATTTTGAAAGATTGCGGAGGGATCAAACTTGAGACAAGCTATAGTAAAACAAACCTTCATTTTTTAAACTGACAAAAGATCATAATTCACTGGCAAATTGGTTCATTAGAGTTTAACAACACTTTCAAAAACCAAGACTATATTATGAGCTGGATTGTACGTCAATTTCAATAATTAAGGTTATTATATCACGTTGTTAGTTCCCAAGATCCTTCCATCCTTCAATACCTAGACGAGCAAAAGAGTCGTACGTGAAGTCACTCGTTCAGGCAATTACTCATTTGTTCGATTCTGGTCGTTCGAGCAATCTGAGATGGTTAGCAAGCCTGTACTAGTGCTAGTAATGGTACAAGGCTGCAAGAGTGGAAGAAGACTACAGGTTTTGGTGACTACTGTAAAAGATAATCATAGGGCAGACGATGGCAATATTGGGAAAATCAGTAATAGTGGTGTTGGAGATATGAAGATTATGGAGAGGTCTAGAACTGGGCAGATGCTATGAGCTAAATTATCATCAGGTATATATAGTACTACATCATCATGTCATAGGTATCCTCCTATACCCCGATGAGCATTAAGAGTCGTAAAAGAAATTGCTCTTTCGATACTCATTTGCTCAATGGGATTTGAGTCGTTCGAGCAATGACTTTTTCAGTAATTGCTCAAAAGCGTATTCGCTCATTCGAGTCGTTCGGATAATACCTATCCCTGCTTGATTGTATTTTGGGTTTGAGGATCATAGAGGACTTCGCTATACACAGGGAAGGCAAAAAACTGAGACGTCCAAGACAAAATAGACTGTTGGGATAGGCAGAAATGGGGCCAGTAAAAGGCAAAACGGGCCAGGAAATAGAAGGATAAACCACAGAATATATCGGGATAGATAAAATACCGAGACTTTGGTGCATATTCGAAACAATAAAGTTACTCTTATACAAAGGAATGCGTCTATTGTTGGGCAAAAAGAAGAATTCTAGGGGACAACAGATAGAAACCTAATATTTAGTGGGAAATCCGCACTAGTAAAAGAACTGTTGGATTTATTTGGGTAATTTTACAAAGTATTCGAAGAAATACAATTACTCATACCAGGAAACGCACCTTAAAGCACTGCATGCTACTCTTTTAAGTCCAAAATTGAGGAATCCGTGCCAAATAAAGTTGTTTTGATGGTTTAGAGGGTTTATCTGGATGTTCGTGGTAATTCGATTTATTCTAGTTCACGTAAAATTTATCCACATGAGACCTCTCATCATTCATTCAGCACTACGTGCTACTATTATAAGCCCTAGATGGGGGTTTGGTAGTTTGGGTAGTTTTGGATTATTTAGAGGGATTGTCAGGTTGTTTGTTGTAATTAAATGTACTCCTATTTAATCGAACACACCCTCCGAACACACCCCTTTCCTATTAGATTTTGGGTCACATAGCAACCATGTGCTACCATACAAACCAAGATGGCGGTCTCAGATATACAAAATGGACGACATACACTGGTCTCCCCTCAACAAAACGCGCGGTGCATGCACACTAGGACCACGTATCACTATGGGGATGTTGTCACAAGATGGCACTCACGCGGGCTACCATTGACAACCAAAAATGAAGTAACTGGGCCATGTCACATGAGGTACGACCAATGTGGGTCGATCGTGTACATGATTTACTACTAACATCAAGCCGAGAGATACACGGTTCGATCCCCAGCAGGGGTAATTGCGTTGTGTCATTGGGCAAGGCACTTAATCACGATTGCCCAAGTGGGGGCACAGTGGCGCAGCCATGGGGGCACATCCCCCCCCCCCCCCCAAAAAAAAAAAAAATAATTCCGATTGGATTTATTACGTTCAAGGTCACTGTCACCTTGACCTTTGACCTAACGAGTCCAAGATAAATAGGGGTTTTCCACTCACCTAGGCCAACCTACCTATGAAGTTTCAAGAATGTGCCTTCAAGTGTAGTCAAGTTATCATCCAGAAACCAATTGTTTACAATTTACTATGTTGAAGGTCACGGTGACCTTGACCTTTCACCTAGCGAGTCCGAAATAAATACGGTTCTTCCTCTCACCGATGCCAACCTTCCTATGAAGTTTCATGAATGTGAGTTTAATCATAGACAAGTTATCATTCGGAAACCAATTGTTTACAATTTAGTATGTTCATAGTCACTGTGACCTTGACCTTTGACCAAGCAAGTCCAAAATAAATAGGGTTCTTACACTCACCGATGCCAACCTACCTATGGAGCTTCATGAATGTGGGTCGAACCATTATCAAGTTATCATCCGGAAACCAATTGTTTACGCCCGCCCGCCATTCACCAAACTATATGTCGAGCCTGACTTGGTCACAACTTGACTAAACAAGAGGTCCCAGGGGGCCTTAATTGCTCACCTGCCAACGTGGTTCAAAGAAGTATTTGGGGTCACATTCTGTTATACATGGTTCATCAACACTACAAAGGAATGAAGGCATGAAAGGCAAATTTTATGGAAAAACACTAAGGAATCGATTTGAACAAACCTGAACCTATCATGCTCCCCATGCCACCCCCACCCCTGCCCGTAGAGAGCCCAAATAATAAGCCAGGGACACAAATTTAACAAACTTGAACCTGATCCCCCTTGAGATGAAGGAGGTCTTTAAAGAAATGTCCTTACATTGCATTAAGTTAATCTTTGGGCCCCAATAGAGAGCCCAAATACTAACTGAGGCACCCGATTTGTACAAACTTGAATCTGACCCTCTTAGAGATGTTGTATACCAAATACGGAAGCATTCATACCAAATATGAAAGATTTTTAAAGAAATTTCCTCATATTTCACTAAGTTAAAATTCGGGCTCCTACTGGGAGCCCGATTATTAACCCATGGACTCGATTTGAACAAGTTGAATCTGACTGACACCCCCCCCCCCCCCCCCCCCCCCACCCCTAGAGATGTTATATACCAAATATTAAAATATTCTAAATGATGGTTCTGGAGTAGAAGATTTTTTTAATTTTTAAAAAAAAAAGTATGGGTGCTATCAGAGTAATGCCTCTTGTGGTGCCCCTTGTGATCGCGGCAAGGTTATTTGTACAAATTTGAATTGACATATAAGGAACATGCACACCAAATTTGGTTCAATTTGGTCCAGTAGTTTGGGAGGAGAAGTCGATAATGTAAAGTTCGCGATGGACGACGACGGACGGCAAGTGGTAAGTTAAGCTCCCTTCGGTGAGCTAAAATTCATCCATACGCCCCCACCCCTCCAATTTGACCCATGTAGGGAACATTAGGTAAGAAATTTTATTATGGAGATATTTATACTTGCAGGATGTATAGGGGTGCGTAATAGCAGATTTATGTGTGATATCCGACCTATCTCAATTTAATGACAACAGTGTTGTCAGTTATTTGTCAGACTCGAGAAAAAAACGTCGCCGGTGTTCTGTCGCCGGATTTATGAAATAACCTCGCCGTTATTTGGTAATTTATCCGTTTCTTCTGGTCCGGATTCGCTATTTAAAATTGATGAATCTCTTTGGGCGATAGGAAAACGAAGGAATCGTTAACAAAAGTAAGACGTTAATATTATTTGATACGCATTTGCTGCCAGTTTAAAAAGCATATTTGTCTTTATTTTGTGTGATATCATTAGGCATACTTATTTAATTCTATTCAATTAGTTTCCTATTTTTAGTCGAATTTTTCAACAACAAAAAACCTTGACTATTGGTATGGCGAGGGCCGGTCGCCGGGCAGGCGGCCTTTTTTGCTAAAAAAACTTAGTTATTTCTGGACGGGTTTTGATATTTGGTATGTAGCTTGATATGCACGTGCGACACCCGATGACGCAAAGTAGGGCGTGTCAGCGCTTTTTCTCAAGAGTTATGGCCCTTTGTTAAAATCTACTAATTTTGAGCTTGATAGCGCGATACTTCAACAAACGTCAACCGATTTGACAGATATTTGGCAAATGGGTTTCAAGGAACAATGTCTTGGTCGAGTTCGAAAATCTATGCGGACCATTTCATAGAGTTGTTGTGTTGACGTTTGTTTCGTGATTGATCATAATACAATGATTCATAAGGATTATTATTGTCCTCACACAAGGTGAAGGGGAAATAAATTTGAAAAAAGAGTTTCAATGTGGCCAAATTATTGATGCCATTCACACGTCCACATATCCTTAAATAAACTGGTTTTGCATCCATTGCACCCCCCCCCCCTCCTCCCCTCCCCACCCCACGTAGCACATGATGTCAAATTTCCTTCCACATACTGATGTGGTAAAAAATAGCCCTCAATGAATATGCCCCCCCCCCCAACAATATACCCCTCTTCATCAAAAACATGATATAATTCATACATTAATTAATGTTGACACAAAACAAACAACTTGTGGCATTAAATATCCTACTTGTGATCGTTTTTAAATTAGATTCAGGCTTCTGAAGACATTTCACATCATGTGTTTGGTGAATCATTTGTAATTTTTGTAAAAAACAAAAAGCCAGTTTTCTCAGTTAAGGCACCTAGAGTCATTGGTATGGTACTGACAAAACATAAAACATTGCTTGGTTCAGCAGTATGACCAGTACTGCTCATGTGGTATATCATAGCACTGTTAAAATGCCTAAAATGCATTCAATTTTGATTTTGTGGTGTTTTGCTTGAGCAGCAAGTATCCATTAGGGTACTTTCACAACCTTGGATTTAATTCCCACAAACACCCATTTTGCTAAAAACAAATTGGGTTTTTGTAGTGTTTAATATACATGTATTTGTGTGTGAATGGGGAGAGGGGGGGGGGGGGGAGTGTGAAATATAATCAGCTGCCAGTTATTGAAAATGTACAACCAGGCAAATGAAAAGCAAAGAAACACTCTGATGGACAGACAGACATGCAGTTATACAAATTGAAAGTCTACACAGAAATAAAAACTGACATACAATGGAAAATTTGGTTAGAAGAGCCAGGACAAGATTGTCAAACGGAAAAAAACCTCAATGGACCCTGAGTGCTGCAGTACCAAAGCAAATCATAGGAACCTGAGAGTGTATGAGATTGACTGCACAGTTTTTTCCAATTGTTTCTCATCAACTGAGGCTTCAATATGGGTGGGTGGGAGGTAGGGACTTGATTCAAGGAGAGGACAATATTTCACAGTTGACACTAGTTTTGTGCTGTAACATGGGAACCGTGACAACATCGCTCGAACTAACCAAAATTTGATCGCATCACTTTAATTTTGGGATTCAAATATCTTTGTCAAGACCCTCAGAGAACGTGTTCCGACCTAAAAACAGAGGGTCGTGCATCAAATAAGAGGAAAAATTTAGTACTAGACTACTTTATTAGTACTAGACTGCTTTATTGGTAGCTGTGCACAAATGACATTCATTCACATTTGCAACTTTACTGTGTTATTTTTTCCACTATACGCCACCCCCAAATTTGTGTTCCAAAATACTCTTTCAATGAAGAAATCATTTTCTAATATTTTTTAACCCTTTACCAAATATAACGGTCAAAAGCTGCTGGTGCAGTTCACAAGTATTGCCAATCCATGTTCATTATTTTCTCGTTTTTGTGTCAAAAAGATAGCTTATGACCCCTCATTGGAATGAGGTCATTCCAATGGTGTAAAAAGTCATGTTTTTGACACAAAAAATTAGTGAGTCAATAAGTTTGTGGCAAAGGTAATCAGCTTTTCATGTTAAGTAAAGGGTTAACAGCATAATTCAGACAAACATCTAAATACCAGTAAATAAAAGTGCTATATGGCCTTTCTGGCTGTGGGTTTGAATGGTAATTTGGAAGGGGGTTGGAAGATTGGAACCCCCCTCTGCCCCTAGTACTACGATGAGGAACCATGGTTTAATTACATTTATTTATACATGTGTACACGTAGGGTAAAATTGGTTGTTATTTGGCATTTGCTGAAGGCTGTATTGTGCCACTGGAGGCTACACTTGCTCAAGATGTGAATTTGCTTGCAATATACATGTATAGCCCTTACTGACAAAAACATATTTTTCAAAACAATAAAAAAATACTGTAAGGTGTGTGGTACCCGAATGCATTTTTAAATGTGAAATAATCTCTCAAAATAATAATTAAATCAGGTTCGGAAGCCAAATTATGTATTTCCTTAATCAACCCCAATCCTATCAAAGATACATTTTACCTCTTTCACGTGACAAAAGAGTCATTTCTGCATGAGAATTCAACGTTTGACTTCCACTTAGTTAAACACATAGGAAATTTGTTGTTTTAAAGAAAACTGTCCCAACTGTGTCAAATGGCTTAAAAACTGCTGTTGCTTCCAATACATTTTTCTACTCTGTTATCTAAAGAGTAAGCTGAGAGGTAAGGAATTCATCTAGCTTTTCTTTGAAAACTAACCTGATCCCAAAATAAAACTAAAATCTGCATCAGCATGCAATACTTTGAGGAAAAATTTGTCTCATTTAACCATATACCAAGACAAAGAGTGGTGTCCCAACCCCACGAAACAATATGAATGTCAATTTTGATTCAAAAATTGGGGTTGCAGCTATATAATTCACCAATATCAATAGACAGTACCATTTTATCCAAACAACTGATGTCAAATTTTCTTCTACATGTACATACTGATGTGGCAAAATATACCCCTGAAGGTGTCCTCTAGTATGCCCCTTTTTATCAAAAACTAAAATTCATAAATTAATTGATGTTGACGCAAAACAAACCTCTTGTGATATTAAATTTCCCATTTGTGATAGTGTTTAAATCACATTCTGGCTTCTGAAGATATGTCATAATGCATTTGATGAATATTTTGCCACTCTTGTGAAAGCCTCACTTTCTCAGTTAAGGGACCAAGAGTCAGTGGTATGGCACTGACAAAACATTAAACACTGATTTTTTCCAACGGTATGGCCAGCTGAGCACTGCTCCTATGGTATCTCATAGCACTGTTGAAATGCCTAAAACCATCAAATATTGATTTTGTAGTGATGTGCGTGTCCCACAAGTGCATGTACCCACTGTAACTCAAAGGGCTCGTTTACAACCTTCGATTTATTCCCTACATGCACCCATTCTGATAAAAAGAGTGAAATTATGGAAAATACATGTATGCATAGTACCCAGTGAGGATGACTCAGATATTTGCTTCAGAAATGTAGTGCTCTTTAATGTTTAATATATTTGTGTATGTGTGTGTATGGGAAGGGGGGGGGGGGTCAATTGCCAGTTATTGAAAATGTAGAACTGTGCAAATGAAAAACAAACCAACACTTCGTGTGATGGACAGACAGACATGCAATCACATATCTTGAAAGTGACAGGCTACATGTAGAGAGGAATGGTATGATGGACAGACAGACATGCAATCACATATTTTGAAAGTGACAGTCTGCATGTACATAGGAATACTGACTGACATACAATGAAAAATATAGTGAAAAGAGCCAGGACAGGGTTGTCAAACAGAAAAAAAAAAAAAACTCAGTGGACCCTGAGTGCTGCAGTTCTAAAGCAAATCATTGGAAACTGAGAGTGTATGCTCTTAACTTTCTCATCAGCTGAGGGGTTCAGTATGGGTGGTAGAGTGACAATTGTTAATGTAGTTTTGTGCTATAACATGGGGACCCTGACAACACTAGTATCAGACTACTATATTGGTATGTGCACAAAAGCCATTCATTTACATTTGCAACTTTGTTACTTTTCCCAATGTACCCCCACCCCCATTCCCCAAATTTATGTTCCAAAATACTCTGTGAATGAAAAAATTGGTTTTTAACATTTTTCATTACTCACTCATTGTAATGGCCAAAACAGGCTAGCACCATTCACCAAAACTGCCATTCAATGTTCATTATTTTTGCATCACAAATATAGCTTATGACCCCTCACTGAAATGAGCTAGTTTGGCTCATTCCAGTGGAAGGGGTGGGGGTCATAGCTATGTTTTTTGACGCCAAAAAAAAAAAGAAATTAGTTATTCAAAAGTGCTATCTTCTTTTCATGTAAGGTAAAGGGTTAACATCATAATATGGAGAAAGCTTCAATTAATTATTCACTCAATGTAATGGCCAAAACCGGCTAGCACCATTCACCAAAATTGCCATTCAATGTTAATTATTTTTGCATTTTGTGGCATCAAAAACATAGCTTATGACCCCCTCATTGGAATGAGCTTGTTCAGCTCATTCCAGTGAGGGGGGGGGGGAGGGGCATAGCTATGTTTTTGACCCACAAAATGAAAAGAAATTAGTTATTCAAAAGTGGTATCTTCTTTTCATGTACATGCAAGGTAAAGGGTTATCATAATATGGTTTGTTTGTTGGTGGTTAACGTCACATATTTATGCACCATGGCTAATCGTGACACAACATGGAGATGATCAAGTTTAGTCAATCGTTGATCTACATGTTGCCCATTTTAGAGGACTTTCACCCCAAGCATTGGTGACTGGGTCCTATTTTACTTGTAAAGCGGAACTTGTGTACCACAGTAAACAAGTGTTGCTTACTTCCCGGGGTTCCCACGGGGAAATATAATATGGAGAAAACTTCTATTATACCAGTGAATACAAGTGAAATATGGGTTTTCTGGCTGAGTGTTTGAATGGTGATTTGGGAGAGGATTGGAATATAATTGGAATCCCCTCTATAACAAGTACTATGAGGGGAAACCATGGTTTAATTAAATGTGTTAATAGGTACATGTAAAATAGGTGGTTATATGTGTTTTTGGTATTTGCCGGAGGTTATAGTGTGCTACTCAGTTCTGGATGCCACACTTGCTCAAGATGCATTTAACTGCATTATTTTTGGCAATATATGGCCTATATTGCTGACTGTGACCAAAATATAACTTTTCAAAAAATAAAACAGTATTATTCGGTCTGTGTTTCTTGATTGAACATTTAAATGTGAAATACGTGTAATATCCAAAAAATAATAATTAAATCAGTGTTGGAAGCCAAAATACATGTACATTTACATGTATGTATTTCCTATAATCAACCCCAAACCTTCCAAAGGGTAACCTACAACACTTTTACCTGACACCCCCCCCCCCCTCCCCACCACCACCCAATCATTTTTCACACAGTGCGCAAAAATGCTCCCCCCCCCCTCCATGTTTTTTTTTCAGGTGAACAGAAATTCCTCCCTCCATAATTTCTGGTGAACCAAAATCCCCCCTCTCCCCCCCACTAATTTGTTAGAAGTATATTTAAAGCCATACAAAAATGTCCAAAACTTTTTACCACTCCAGGCCGAGCACTTCCTTAAACTCCAACAACAACTGTCCTGATAAATAGTTATTGAGGCATGTTTTCTTGTAAATGAGTGTTTATGCAATTTACAAATTAAATACATAAGTTTTTAATTCCTCTTGGAATGTTTTTTAACTTTTTTTTTTTTTTTTGGGGGGGGGGGGGTATTTTTGTACTGCTCTTAAAACTGCTCTTAAAATAATGTGGGAGATTGTGGTACTACCCTCAAAAACTGTAGGGGGGGGGGGGGGGATTTTGCTAAGTGTGTAAAAATGATTGGGAGGGATTTTAGCTTCATTGTAATCCTTCCAAAGATACATTTTACCTCTTTCATTTGATAAAAGAGTCATTTCTGCTTGAGAATTCACTGCTTTCTTTGAAAACTACCACAATGATCCCAAAATAAAACTAAAATCTGCATCAGCAGTCAATAGTTTGGGGAAAAATCTGTCTCATTCCACTCGACACAAAACAAAATGAATGTCAATTTTGTTTTAAAAACTGGTGTTGCAGCTATATAAATCACCAATATCAGTAGATAGTGCCATTTTATCCTAACAAATGATGTCAAATTTTCTTCTATATGTACATATTGATGTGGTAAAATATAGCCCTGAATGTGTCCCCTAGACCCCCAGCATACCCACTTCCATCCAAAACTAAGATATAATTCATAAATTAACTGATGCTGACACAAAACAAACTTCTTATGATATTAAATTTCTCATTTGCGATAGTTTTTAAATCACATTCTGGCTTCTGAAGATATTTCACAATGCGTTTGAGGAATATTTTCCAATTTTTGTAAAAAAGGTTTTTTTAAAAAATCCCTCAGATTTCTTAATTAAGGCACCTAGATCATTGGTATGTCTCTGACAAAACATTACACATTGATTGTTTTCCAACAGCATGACAGTGCAGCTCATGTGGTATCTCATAGCACCAAAAAATGCCTAAAACCATCAAATATTACTTCTGTAGTGTGGTGCTTATGCTGCAAATACCCATAAAGGCACTTTCACAACCTTGGATTTAATCCCTACAGACACTCATGACACATTTTGATAAAAGGAGTAAAATTAAGAAAAATACAATGTACATGTATGTTTTCCAGAGAGGATGAATCAGATATTCAAAAAGATAGTGCTCTTTCATGTTTAATATATTTGTGTATGTGTGTGTGTGTAAGGTGGAGGGGGGTACAGTCTGAAAAATAGTCAGAAGCCAGTTACTGAAAATGTACATGTACAACTGGGTAAATGAAAAGCAAAGAATCGCGGTCTATGATGGACGGTTCTTGCACAACTTGCACCCTGGACGTTTCATACCACAATTAGGGGGTACGAATTGTCTTGACAATAAGGTACAAATTGTCTAGACAAAAGGTATGAATTGTCTCAGTAAAAGTTATGAATTGTCTCCTTTTTGGTACAAGTTGTCTCAAGTAAGTGTACTAAACAGTCTCATGTATTAACCAAGCCAGAAAATAAGCAGCCTGTCATCTGCAAAATGAGGTCCCCAGAGGGTGAATTTAATGATGGTACCCTGTACAGCAGGGTAGCATCAGTAAATTTACCCTCTGTGAACCTCAATATGAATCAGGGTCTCAAAACTAAACAGAAAGAGGTGCCCAGAGGATAAATTGGCCCACTATATGGGATAGCATCATCAAATTCACCCTCTGTGAACCTCATTCTGTGAATGTCAGACTGCTTATTTTCAGGTCTGGTATTAACTATTTAAATGTTTTTGACTCATGTTTTGGCTGAGTGAAATGAAAAGTCGACGGATTGATAGTAATACAAACATAAACATATGCATGAAACAACCAATCAAAACATGCATGATTTATGCATAGAAATGAAACTTCAATGGGTGAGCCATCGCTTAACAGCATAAGTGAAAAAGCGATCTCTAGTATTATCAACTTCGGGTGTGTATGTGGTAAAATAAAATTTATAGTAGATAGTAATGGATGTAGTTTTACAGTTAAAACACTATTTTTTTTAATGAAGCCACAATAATTCTGCATTTGGTGAAGATCTAACAATAAATAATTTTATGACGTCCCAAATAATAAGTTAAAGAGCATGTCGCCTTAATAATTTAATTAATTTAATTCTGAGCTCCCTCAATAGAGCATTTTCTTTTTGCCGTTGTGATGATGAATCTTTTAAGTGTCTACTTGCTTTTTACTTTAAGTCATGAAATTTGATATTCTGTGTCTTTTTCAAATAATAGAAATGACATCGCCTTTTTTTTATCCTTTCTCCAAGTTTAATCCTCTCCCAACCCCATCTCCATGTATATTTTTTCAGAGGGGGTTAATTAAACAGGGTATGAATTTGCAGAAGCGGATACAAATTGTCCAGAGTGGGTACGAACTGTCAGATACTGCCCAGAGGAGGGGTACAAATTGTCCTGGGAAAAGGCACGAATTGTCCAGGCATTGGGGGTACGAATTGTCCAGCAAAAGGTACCAATTGCCAGAGGTACGAATCGTCCAGGCTATGAGTTTTACAACTCACTGATGGATGGATGGACAGACAGAAATGCCGTCACACATTTTGAAATAAATTAAATTTCTGTTTCCTTTTGAATGCTAAAACAAACTAGAATTAGTAGCAATGAAATATTTTCTCTGGAATCAGTGTGCAAAAGTTATTCAGAGGTCGGTTCTGGGGAGGTCGGTATTTAGGCTTTTTAAATGATTTTTGCTATTTTTAGAGAAACCTACATGTACTAATTATCAGAATCCCCACCTCCAGATGTTGGTCAGACGAGGAGGGCGACGACATTGATTAGTTTGACGATGAATTCAGTTCTATTCTGGTTGCAAAGCCTAAAGCATCCAGGAATTAAAACATTTTTTACCAAAACACAGAGGAAGTGTAATTTAAATGGGAGTTCTGAGTGGTTCTGGTATTTAGCCTTTAGGAGAACACGTCGGATCACAAAATTGGCTGGCCGCTACACTGTAATTCTGACAGTTTTAAACTGACATTGTATTGTATCACTGGCAAAAATAGTTCATAGACTTGAGCCAGTGAATTTGTGAAGAAAAATCTTGGAAATAAACGAATATCGCTGTTCGCGTGCATGTCTGTTTCTGTAAAATTTTACAAGACTGCATGCCCGTGTTTTGAAAACAAAGATTTCCCCAGACCGTACGTCAACATAACTTGAATTCATCCGAACTCCTGCTGTTTCTAAGGAAATCGGGCTAAGTTCCCCACAAATGAAAAAGGCCCACTAAAAGTGTCAATAAATCACTGGTTTTATTTTTTTATTCGTTGTAAACTTTTCGTGAAGTGTACGTTCTCAATTAAAATTGGAACTGGGCTTTTGAATATGACGAAACCGGCAACGGACGACATTAGCACTTCGAACTTTCAAACATTACCTAACTCGCCAACAACCTCCTAACTTCGAAAGTTACTTCATTACTTAATTATTTCTCATAGTTCCCAGCATTCTGCGACAATATATTTTACATAATGCCCTTTGAAAAGTCAAAAACAATTAGATATCCGTTACAATGATTCTGGATTTTTTGCCAGTGGGAGAGCCACGCCGCCAAATGGCACCCCAAACTCTGTTGCATGGTATATAGAAAAATTATAAAATCATGGATACGTACTTGGGTTACCAATGTGCGCCCACGCCACTGCGTGGGTGTGCAGTATTATTTTCCATTTTTAGTGTCCAAAACTACGAAGCACTGTTCAGAAATACAGATGGCACCATAAAGTAACACATTATTACTTTGTTTTGATTTCTAACGGGACTGAAACCAACCTGTCAGTATCACTTTTTTCGAATTACACCCATTTCGTCCGCTAACCAGTTCGACTGCTGCAATTTTACCCAACTCGACCGAAACTTGAAGTATTGTCTTTCGAATCATTTTTTATTTATTTTATTTATTTATTTATATAATAATTTTATTGTATACTTTATTGTATATTAACTATTCTAATATATCTTAATGTACCTCCTTGCATTAAAATTTCATATACTTATACAACATTCTGAAAACAGAAATGTCAGAAATAAAATGTAATAAACTACTCAGCCATCTAATTAATTTCGATTCTGTTTAACGCGGATCTGAATACTGTTTATTCAATGGATTGCCTATAACAATTTTATAATTGCAACAAAAGTTCTTAAAGCATATGTATGTTATATTAAGTGCCACAACATAATCTTATAATTTTTCAATTATTCATTGAAGAGAGATACCGGCACTTTACAGTGAAGAATTGCAAAAGATATTAGCAAATGTATTATATGAATTAATTATATTAAGAAAAGCATCAAAATTTATGTTATATTAAGTTCCGCAACATAATCTTATAAGTTTGCAATTATTCATAGAAGAGTGTCACCGGCGCTTTACAATGAATAATCGCAAAATTATTAGCAAATGTATTACAGGAATTAATTATATTGAGAAACGCATCAAAACTTGTTATAATTATATTAAGGGGGCGTCCAACCTAACTTTGGTCAATTTGTTGACGTTTTTCCCAATGCCTCAGAAACAGATAAGAGAAATAAGGAAAGGCAAATTATATATCAAAATAATGAATAAAGTGCATAGAAAAGGTACATAAAATATTTTGTCAGGAAAAAAGTGAATTTTATGATTTGGAAGAAGATTAATTTGCCAATGGCATAAGTAACGAACCAGTAAAACCACAAATAATCGGTAATTCGAAAGCCTTGTCGTCAATATAATGATAACATACTACAGACTCGGAGAAAGCATTTTGTTTGACACACACTCTGGTGGTTTTGATGTTTGAATGTAATAACACCAACACACATGTTTCAATGATGTTTATTCCGGTCATGTGATTACAATGTGGTTCTTGCAGAAATACTCAATTTGGGCGATCGTCAGAATGCAAGGACGTGATCACGCCCTTTATTTGTTCGAGACAATGATTGAGCGGATTTGTAAACAGGTGACAGCAAATACTTGAGCTGTTAATGTCATAACTGCAAAATATGGTTCGAGATTCCCTCTAGTGTTTACAGGCCGTCTGAACATTTTTGTGCACAAACAAATCTGAATTATTGCGCACTTGAAAGACAACATGAACCACTTGTAAAAAAATAGCCGAGTGTATAAAATCGGGACGATACACATAAAATAAGGCAATGTTCATAACAAAGTAAGCAGAATGCTTCAGAAATCACTGTTTCACTAAGTATATTCCAAGTGACCTGGAACTATATTGAGCGTGTTGATTTCCCCCTATGTTGTGACGTTATTTACTTCACAGTTACCATGGATCGTCGCCACGGACTGTGTTGATATCGGCAAAGGACCGATTCAAGATGGATTGAAAATGATGCATTCGCGCTTTTAAATAAGGTGCGTTTGGACTATGTTGAGAATTTAGGTTTTTTCTTGCAACCAACTATACTAACACAAGCGTCGATCAGTGTCTGTTGTCATCGTTTTACACGGACAAATGTGACAAATCTCCATCACCGGAAAATATCTCCCGATTTGCATATCATAATAAACATAACCGCTGTCAGTGTGACCGTGTGGTCAAAACCGAAACGAATTATCGAATCCACGGTCAAAATTAGCTGCAATTGGCTTTTAAACAAACGAACTACACGAAATATTCGCAATTTCTTCATTATCCATGCCGAGTTACTTTTTTAACCAGACCACATGCGTTCAGTTTTGTTTGACGGCATCAAACTAATATTGTTTGTGGTAATTAATAGTACGAGAAGGCGAAGGAAGCCAAATATTTCCCATCATCTATAAATTAATTAAAATTGATAATTCCTTTTATTTTACTGAAATTATGAATTGATAAGGTGGGTGTATCGCGATTATTATGCCCCAGACCTGGAAGTTGTAAAATCAAAGGTGCATCTAGGGCCGTGCAGTGGTGACCGCTGCCCTCTTAGTCTTATCCATTCATCATTACATGTACCAACATTCTCCCTTGTATCTCAACCACTGCTACCCCAATTTGAAAGATATTTGGTGTTGTGATCGAGCATCATGAGGAAACAATGCCTGTGTAGCTGCTGTAGCATGTGTTTCTTCCCACATTTTTTCAGAGTTGTGGTACTTTTTCACTCTTTTGAGTTAGAAAATTTTGTTTATAGCTAGTTGAATTGTTACAATTTGTTGGAAAGTGCCTGCTGATACCCTCAAATGTATTGCTACAAAACATTTCTGGTAAAGATTTTGTTCCTATTACTTATCAAGCAACAACCTAATGAATATTCTGCATAAAGCCACCAACCTGATGTTTGACACTTTTATCGGAGCTGTTATGAAGGCTTATGGAACTCAAAATGTTGATTATGGCAGGACTTTTCTATTCACCCATTAATCGATAAATTAAGTGTTATAGTTGGAAGTAAGAAGCATGAAAGGTCCAGAACTTAAAGTCTAAAAATAATGTTTTGCAATGTAACATGATTTTTGCAGATACACTTATTTGGAGGGTTACCTGTCTGATAGTGTTTGGAACATGTGTGGCCAGGATCTTCAAAAAGAAACAAGAGTTAAACTTTGAGAAAAACGGCATATGCCTTGAGTGCCGGAGGTAGAGTCAAACAAGGAAGAGAGCCCTCCACCCCCCTCCCCCGGGTTTTTTTTGTGTCAAATGGAGCTTACTTGTCACCTTTTGGGGATTGATTTATGTACTGCGTTCTTGAAAAGAATATGTGAGTCCCTCTGGATGTGCCCTTCTGATCTCAATATGCGAATAAGCCTCCTTATGGAAAGTACATGCAATAATGGTTATGTAAGATTGATTTGATGCGTTTTGAATGACAATGTACTTTTAAGTACGTTAGATGGTTTATTGCAGTGACATGTTACAGTTACCCGTATTTCTTCTCCATCAGATATCATGAGTGTATTGGTGTCCAAGAGTAAACAAAGCTATTATACTTATTGATAAACCAGACAAGTTTAACAATTTAATCACTATCAAATTGATGCATGGGATAAAAGGGGTTACAGTGCAAGGGGTTTGTAAATATATTTATTCAACTACAATGTATGACTTTGCAGTGCATTCTACATAGGAGAATATCATGGTTTCTTTCCAAACCATCACAGTGACACATACATCTTTATATTGGGAGACACTCTTTTGTTCTTTCATACATCTTCTGGTGGACTCCTTCAAGTTGACCTTTGTTGAACTCCCCAAATTAAAACATAAACAAAAGAAAATATCTGCCTTCAATCAATGAGCACTCCACTTATAACATTTGGTCTCAATCTTTATTACTTTCATGAATTAGGAAAAAAAATCTTCAAGTATGTACTTCGATGTTTATAGAATACAGCTGTTATTTTATTTTGAGGTATTTTATCGTAAAAAAATTGTTCTCTTACTTATGCCATAGCAGACTTTCAGGTGGTGCTATTTACATATGGCTGCAGTTCCATGGCAAATTTCAGTTTCCACATGTTCTATGTTTCATTCCAAGCATTTTGGTATATAATTTATTGAAGTTATTCATTTGGGGCCTTTTTTAGACTTGAAAAATAATTACATGAAATTTGACCAAAATAAGGTTGGACGTCCCCTTAAGAAATGCATCAAAACTTGTTATATTAAGTTCCGTAAATAATCTTATAATTTTGCAATTATTCATTGAAAAATATTCCCTGTGCTATGCTGTTACTATCTTGTGAATCTTGTGTACAGAATAAATATCATTATTTCGTTTGATACTGAATAAATATCATTAATTTTATATTCCATGTTTTTTTATGATATTCAAACCCTTAACGGACGAATTTCGTAAACTTGCAAGGCGACGAATTGGGCAAAATTGCTAGCGGACGATTCGGTGCGATGGCGAACGAAATGGGTAAAATTGTTTGCAGACGACTCGGCTTGAGGACGAAACGTATACACCGCGTATTTAAGTATCATACTAAATTCACAATGTATTACTCTGGTCATACATAGTATGATTCTCAATCGTGATAAAATCCCAAGAAGCAACGCGCTGGCTTGACCAATCATGAACACCGTAATCTCCTGGAAACCTCTTGGCGCCAAATCGAAAGTTGGAAGAACACAAAAAGAGAAAACACGAAATTGTGGTGCAAAGCACAAGCCCGTTCCACAAGAATTATGAATATTTATTTTGTGTTTCCAACCAGGCCTGTAAGTACCAAAACATATGGGGTGTATCATAATTCTTTCCTACTGTCAGCGCATATTGCCCTGCATGTATATCACCATACCACCCCATACTATGGCGTATGTACGGAAACGTATCAGCGCCGCATCCAAATTAGTTATTAATTCGGATTAACGAAATACTAATTCGTAATAACGAAATTATAATTCGTAATAACAAAATTATAATTCGTAATGACAAAATACCAATTCGTAATAACAAAATAAAAGTTTCGTAATAACGAAATACTAATTCGTAATACCGAAATAATTATTTCGTAATAACGAAATAAATATATGTAGCCGTTTGTGTTATGCAGGTTCCGTTCAGAGCGCCTCGCTACATTTTGATTGCAAATTCCGCTTGTTTAGCTTAGGAACAAAATCTTTCCAGTTTTCACGAAATGTGTATGGTAGAATATTCTCAGTACCTACTTTCTCGCGCGCTTCCGTTATCGGTCCCGTTTTGTGATTTCTGGCAGGTCGTTTTTATAACACTCTGTGACAATCATGGTCAAACGTCAGTAAGGTTTTTAACCAGAAGCATCTCGATGGCGACCCACGGGTTGTCGGGCGGGTGTGGTTAAAACTTGATTTGCCTGAATTCGAAAGTATTGTGGACAGGCAGATTGGTGCAAAGTAATAGTTGCAGAGACACTCTTTTGAAAGGCGCGCCAACATTTCTCAGCTGACGCAGGGCGTAGTTTATTTATTTAATTATTTATTTATCTATTTATTTATTGGTGTTTAATGATTTGTGTGTTAGAATAATATTAAGGCGATTACAATCTGTAGCTATGCCATCAGCAAGTAGGTCATTTACTTCTCAAAAGAAGCTCTACGATGTTTCTTATTTAGTTTGCTATACAATAAATCGTTTTGTTCCAGACTGTCGTGTCTGTGTATTCTCCATTGTGGCTATCACTATCCCAATAAATCATGTATATAGTTTCTAACTGTGGCTGTGTTTCTAACAAGCACAAAACCAAGACGCGCCTTAGAATTGTTTGGTTAATCAATTCTTATATCCATAGGCAATGTTCATTATAATGTTCCAGTTCGAGGCTCTAACAGTACTGTGATTGCAAAAGCGGGCAGAAAATTTCGATGGTGATAATTCGTAATAAGCGGAAATGGAATTTTGACCGGATCGCGACACAGTCGCGATCAGGTCGAAATTCCATATCCGGTTATCACGCAACACCACTATTTATTTATTGGGGTTTAACGACACTTTCGACAGACAGGGTCACCTCGTTTCGGACAGTTTTGCGGGTGGAGGAAGCCGGAGTACTCGGAGAAAACAACCGAGTAACGGCGAGAAACTGCCAGACTCCCCAACGTACCAACTCCACACAGGCTGGGTTAGCATTGGTTGACAAGCCCTTGCTCAAGGACACAACTCGAGTGACTCTAGCGAGATTCGAACTCATGACCTCTCGATCACAAGGCCGACACGCTGACCAATGCGCCACAGTGACCTCCTAAAATACTGTGGTGATGGGTTAAAGAGAATGACAAAACTCCCTACTCTATTTCGTCAATTCTATCGATAAACAAGAGAAATGACGAGATATTCAAGAGATTACTGTATAAAGTAAAAAGACGCCTCATGCAAGAATTCGTTGTCCAACACCTCGCGGAGGAAGCTGCAGTCCCATTCCCCTAAACGTTAGAATTTTCCAAAAATTGTGAATTTTTGAACTCCTGAACACATTGGTATATGATATTGGCACCGGACATACGCAACATGTTTAAGTTTTGATAATCATGACTGAAGCTTTTCACACTGACAAAACTTGTAACAAAAATGGACGATTGGTGTATCAAGAGTGGTGAGAGAGTTTTTTTTGTTACAAAAATGAGCGATTGTTGTAACAAAAGTGGTGAGCTCATTTTGTAAAAAAGGTTGATGATGTTTTTACAAAATAGGTGAGCTGTAACAAAAGTGTTGTTACAAAAGTGGTGAGCTGTAACAAAAGTGTTTTTTAAACAAAACTGGTTGCCACACAGTGGAGAAGAGGAGGTAGAGCGGGAGCTGGCGGGCTTCTACCGCACTCCCGAAGCCAGCCGTATTTAAAAATCCAACATAGGAGAATGGGTGGGGGCGGGCGGACTTTTGTGTGCCGAAAGCATAACCGAAATGTCCAACACAGAGGTGGGGGAGTGTGTTGCAGAGGGTATCACCCTCCCGTTGGTTGGGCTCGGGAGCCTACCCATAGAAATTGTTTTAAATCGGATGTTCTGAGAACACTTCTAGAGCCTCAGGATGCCTCAGTTGTGACTGTACAACTGCTGAATTTAGTCAATAACGTTAACAATAAAATGTTTGTCATCTTCAAACTCTGAGGCGCTTTGCTTTCGATTCATGCAAATTCATCAATTGTTTTCCTACAGAATGTGAACATGTCCGACAGAAATGTTTAAAGGCGCCCCCCCCCACGCCCCACTCCCAAAAGCATGGGTGCATGCTATTTCGGGAAATGATTTTAAGAAAAAAATGTTAGGCCTATGCATCAAAAGTCGTCATACGCGTTATTACCCTCACAAGACTGTAGTCCAAACTAGCACCCAAAGCCCGTAATATAATTTTTTGGTATGGCACATCCTGTGAGACACGACAGGTAGGGCAGTGAAGCTTGTTAACCAATGCTAACCCTGCTTGTGTGGAGTTGGCTCTCCAAAGTGTCGTTAAGCACCAATAAATAAATAAATAAATAAATAAATAAATATATACACTACGGTCTGAGTCAGTCGACAAATGTTGGCACGCCTTTCAAAATAGTGTTTCTGAACTACTACTTTCTACCAATCTGTCTGTCGCCAATACTTTCGAATTCTGACAAATCAAGTTTTAACCACACCCGCCGGACAACCCGTGAACCATCATCGAGATGTTTCTGGTTAAAACCCCTACCAACGTTTGTCCATGATTGTCACAGACTGTTATAAAAACGACCTGCCAGAAATTACAAAACGGGGCCGATAACGGAAGCGCACGAACAAGGAAGCACTGAGAGTATTCTTCCATACACATTTCTCGGAAACTGGAAAGATTGTAACGTCAATTGATTTGCGAATGTTTCAAGAGAATATGACTTAATTTATTGCACAATAAAGTGAAGTTATTAATTTTAATGACAAAAATTCTCATGTTATTGGCATACGTAACTTTGTTACGAAGCTAAACAAGTAGCATTTGCAGTCAAAAAGTAGCGAGGCGCTCTGAGCAGAACCTGCATAACACAAACGACTACAGATATTTATTTCGTTATTACGAAATCATTATTTCGTTATTACGAATTAGTATTTCGTTATAACGAAATAATTATTTCGTTATTACGAATTAGCATTTCGTTACTACGAATTATTATTTCGCTATTACGAATTAATATTTCGTTATAACGAACTATATATTATTTCGTTATTACGAATTAATAACTAAATTGATTGTAGCACTAATATGTTTCCGTACATACGCCATAGTATGGGACGGTGTGCTGATATATATGCAGAGCAATATGCGCTGACAGTAGGACAGAATGATGATAACCTCCATATTTTTCGTAGTTACAGGCCTGGCTGGAAACACAAAAGTAATATTCACAGTTCTGTTGGTACGAGCTTGTGCTTTACACGGTAAGTTTTTTTTTCTCTTTTCGTGTTCTTCCAACTTTCGATTTGGCGCCAAATAGTTTCCAAGATATTACGGCGCTCATGATTGGTCAAGCCGGAGATTTGCTTCCTGGGATTTTATCATTATTCATCATCATGCTATGTATGACCCAGAGTCATACATTGTGAATTTAGTACGATACTTAAATAAGCGATGTATGACCAGAATCATGTCAAGTTGAACCTGCATTATACTGCGTATGACTCTGGGTCATACATTTGTGAATTTAGTATGTTACTTAAAGACGCGATGTATGGCCCAGCATCGTGCAAGTAAAACCTGCATCATACTATGTATGACCCTGGGTCATGCATTGTGAATTTAGTATGATACTTAAATAAGCGATGTATGACCCAGCATCGAGCAAGTTGAATCTGCAGCATACAATGTATGACCCTGGGTCATCCATTGTGAATTTGGTCTGATTCTTAAATAAGCGACGTATGTCCCATCATCGTGCAACTTGAACCAAAATCATACTATGTACGACACTTGGTCATACATTGTGAATTTAGTATGATACTTAAATACGCGATGTATGACCCAGCATCGTGCAAGTTAAACCTGCATCAAACAATGTGTGGCCCTGGGTCACGCATGGTGAATTTAGTATGATACTTAAATGAATACGCGATGTATGACCCAGCATTCTGCAGGTTGAATCTGCATCATGCTATTCGCTCACGAGAGGGTCATAATTTTTAATTTAGTATGATAGTAAAATAATTAAGTATGATACTTAAATAAGCGATGTATGACCCAGCATCATACCAGCCGAACCTGCATCATACTCGCTTAATTAAGTGTGCTACTTAAATAAGGGATGTATGACTCAGCATCGTACAGGCTGGACCTGCATCATGCTAATCGCGTACGAGAGGTTTATAATTTCTAATTCAGCATGATAGTGAAATAATTAAGTATGATACTAAAATAATATAGTATGGCCCTTGAATAATTCTGTATGATAATTAATTAATTTAGTATGATACTTAATGATTTAAGCATCATACTATATAAATTAAGTATCATAAAGAATTTTGACCCCAATCGTACGTTATATGATCGTGTCGTGATCTTTAAATCGTGTAGCATAACGACGTGGGTGTTTTATGGAAGGTAATATGCAGAGTTATTACATTATATGTAAAAAAATATTTTTATGACGTCATCGTGGCAAAAATTTACTCTCTTTTAAGATTTGAAAATAGAAATTTCGGGTTAGGAAATTTACAAACCGATCCAATTACACGGTTATTTTCCGCCACTTCACATCAGAGTGCAGTCCATGGCATCAGGAGTATCACTACTGTTGCCAATGGTAGCTCATGGTGATGTTCCCAACTTGAATTGTATTACGCTCTATATTTCTGAAAGTACCTTATAAAGTCTACTGAATTTATATTTTCAGCCATTTGACTATCGGGGCGTTTGTCCGCAAACACTATTTTATGCACCTCAAAAACTAACCTTTCAACCGTTTTAAGCAATATACATGATTTGATAAAATGCCGACAGTACGGTTATTTTACGAGAGGCTCATTTTAAATGAATTTTCAGTGAAATAGTGGTGGGGACTGGGAGTATGGAGTCAAGCATTTAACAGGGGATTCCGCATTCCTGAAAATGGCACTATTCAGTTAACACTAGATGTCCTGTCACGAACTGTGCGCTTATCTAGGCTTAATTACGCGTATGAATTGCGCGCAATGGCCATATCGAATGGCATTCAAAGCACGGAAGGTTCTCCGGGTTACTAATAGCAAACACGGGCAATGTTTCTTCCAGTGGACCCCCGGGTTACCCGGAGGTCCATTGGCTGAAACATTGCTTGTGCACATGCCATATGTACAGAATTTGATTTCCTAACTATGATCGTAACGCGTAGATCAACGCGCAGATCGATGTGCTATTTGTGCGCATTTCATGATAGGACTTCTAATTTTAACTGTAGACCCAAAATTCACAATAGGAATTCCCATAGACATTTTGATTACATACCCCCAGTCCTGAGTAACTTATAGGGACAGAGCCTCTGTAAATTGTGGGTCTTTTGTGCTATTTTTGTGTTAAAATGCTTGTCTCTATACCCCCAGTCCCCATAGCGTAGGGTACATTGCAAGGTTCGACATTAACGTTTTTATGCACCCGACATGTCGGTCTAGTCGCTTCAAAAATTACTAGTCCGGAACTGATTTGTACTTGCCCTGACCCAGTCCACGGAATTAGAGAAAAACGGGGACACGACCGGCGACGGTAAAAAAATTATATCGTACATTCGTTTAACTTTTGCAATCGAATCACAATTTCTCTTTATTATAAACTATCGGTAAACTCAACTTTGCTCACTGGTACAGTCCTTCGATTTTGAAAAACCCCGGTGCGCATTTAGTTGCTCGCTGCTTTTGGGACTTAGGCACGCACTTTTTGTGGGGCGTGCTACATATAACATCAGAAAATGAGCGTGAAACGATACATGTAGTTACTATCATTTCACGTCCATTTCCTGATGTATCGTGCCCCCCAAAAAGCGCGTCTTGTAAGTTGTAAGTCAACACGCCTATTTCCAGATGTAATATTATCATGCATTGATTTTGTCCATAAAGAAATTTAAGAAAACTCACCTCGACATTTTGTTTCTCATTTCGTGGAATTGTCACTTTCCGTTTCGGCCGCCACATTTTCAAGAAAAAGAACTGTGTAAAGACTGAGATTTGTACAAGTCCAATAAAATCGTGCACATAAGTTTCAGGTTCAAATAGATTTTGAGAAGTTAATTTTCCAGCGAATTATCGAATCATAAGAGAATATTATTGTATTCCATTTGCACACAAGAAATCACGATAATTCACAGTATATTCCAGATTCAAAATGGAATTTCCCACACACTCTGACAGTCACACTGACACGGTTGAAACTTGATGACGTCGCTCTTATTGACATATTGGACACGCCTACGACGCTGTCTTTCATTCTCTGCATAACAAATTTTGAACTGCGAAAGAAATGATTTCGCGCGCCGAAGGCGCGCAGGGACGGTATGGAGGATTTTCTTGATAAGGTCATCTGAGAGTTTTTCTTTTAGGTAGAAGTCGTACTGGTCCTGGATCGTGCTTCGGAGAAACTCGTTTGGAATCTCTTCCTCCACGGACTCCGGGAAGCACTCCTCCTGGTCGTACTCCTTGTCCAAAGAAGCTGGAGAAGCAAGAGCAGGAGGGGTGGACGGTGCGTCATCTGAGACAGCTACCTGCACCATTGACAGAGCATCCTCCTCGATCTCCTCTTCAGATGAAGAGTCTGATGAGCTGGAGAATGAGCTGTCGCCTGACGACCCACAGTCCTGCGGACCCTCCTCCTGAAAGGGGGTACAGGGCTGGACAGGGGTTGTTCAGGGGTGACAGGAGTTGTCCCTTTGACGCCCTCACTTGCCTCCTTCTCTTCCTTTTCCTTCTTCGTCTTCTTCAGGAACACCGTCATTCGACGGGCATCTCGTCGTCTGGCGGAGGGTCCCTTCTTTCTCGTCCTCTTCTTTTTCTTGGTGGTGGCTGTGTTACTCCGGCGGCCTTCATCCAGCTTATCCGCATTACTAGGAGGGTGACCAGTTTGAGGGGAAATCCCCTCACGAAAGGTGCTACACCTCTCCACGGACGGCGGTTCCAATTCTCTATCAAAATCCACTGTCACGTGAATTTTACCCTTGAGCACCTGGATACTCCAGGTGGTGGCAAGGGTAGCCTTCACTCTGACAAATTTTTCTTTAATAACAGGTGGGAGCTCCATTGTTTAGTTGTTAGCACCTCGGAGTCCAAGGTGCGAAATGCTGAACGACCAAAATGTAGCAAATTTTCAATTTGCAACAGGTAATTATAAGCTATGAGTCATGATGTCACACGTTTCCGTGTTTCATTCAGCACGGTGCAGATACGAGTCGACTCGAGTAGATCCCTTCTTCACAGTTGGGACAGGAGATAACTTGACGATATTATCATCACAGTATGTTTCGACATGATAATAGAAGGAGATAGAATCGGATCGGCACACAAATATATTATATTTGTGTGCCGATCCGACTCTGTCTCATTCGGTCTCGCCGCAATAACAAAAATGATAGGTTTTTTTCAATTAATCAGTTATTGCCCCAGAAAAATGAGGACGACCAGTCGGGCAAGTTTGACAGAGAAACAGCACGACCGGACCAAAATCTACTAGAAAATGTCGGTCGGACGTGGGTTAGTGTCGAACCCGAATGTACTAAGCTTTATATGACGCTTATACGGTATCACCCTGTTGATTTATGATAAGCATTATATGTTATCATTTATTAAATCTAATGTAATGTAAGAAGAATTTAAACTGTCACACAACTACTATCTGCGTGGTGGAAAAGTGGATAAGTGCGCTGGTCTCTCATGCCAGAGGTCCCGGGATCGATTCCCGATTGGGGAAAGTTCTCGAAGTGTCCGAACACTCTCTGTCAGCATCAATTGTGGGGTTGGTGCTGTCACAGCGTACCGTCCTATCGGGTGGGGACGTAAAATGGCTGTCCTCTGTTCGGAGAGAGACACAATCCATGCAGGCTAAAGATCCCTTCGTAGTATTCGAGAAGAGCTAGGCCACGAAGTTGCCGCTATGAAGGTCATCCCACACACCCCTACGCCATTGGGCCAAGGAGAGGCGTTAATATAAGTTGCATACCTTGTTCGCCAATCCTTGTAAAACAAATACGATTAAATAAAAACTACTATCTGCACTGCGTATTACGTGTTATATTGTTGATATGATTTTTTTTTCTTTGATACTTACTGAATACTCCTTCTAACTGAATACTTTTCCCTGATAAACTGACTTTTCAAATAACACGGTTTCACTATCCCTAATTTTTTGTAACGCAGTTTATATATATTCAATTTCACAACTTCACAACACAGTGGAAGAATGTATGTCAAATTGTCATGCACCAAATATAACGATATCGGTAATATAAATTACACAAAAAAGTTCATATGTTGTAAGTTTAAAATTTCAGTTCCCACAAACCCTCGGAACAATGGGGCATTAACTGGAAACGTTTACGAAAACGACGCATTCGGTGAATTAAATTAGAAGTGATGAACAGTCGTCTTATTCCTACCAGCACACGTTACATGGTCCATCATGGAGTTAACCAGTACTCGCATACATCTATAAGCTTTTTCTATTCATATCAAAAACTTCCAACATAAATCCAGCCAGTCCCGTGTCCTTTTTTGCTTATTTATTTTTATACAAATAGAAGCACTTCCATTTCCATTAAACCTTGTCGCAGACAGCAGTGACCGCAGTGTTTGGAAGTGGATTTTTTTTTTCAGTTCCAAATAGTGTCTATTGAATTACAAGATACTGTCGTCAAATTTGAAATTAGACCGCCACATTAATTTGAATTGCCAGATAAGTACCGCATGAAATATATACACATCGATCACCTTTTACGAATCCCAAACAAAAACAAATGAAATAACAAATAACAATTTAGTCGTCAATGGCGAAAAAAAGAGAACAAAAATAAAGCAAAAACATCAATGGCTGATTGTTCCCGACGTGGCTGTGGTAATGGAGATGAATGTTCTGTACACGTAAATTTTATAAGAAAACATTGGCACTGTGAAGTGCAGTTCTAAGTTCACAGAAAACGGACAGTATTTCGACAGAATTACGACCGATTTGCTGAATCCGCTTTTCTCCCTCAACTCTGTAGAATTAGAAAGCTTGAATACGAAATGACAGAATGCTTTCCTTCCTCAAATCTGTAGAATTGAAAAGCTTGACTACGAAATTACAGGATGCTGCCAACCCCCCCCCCCCCCGCCTCCACCCCGACTGTGTAGAAGTTAAAAGCTTCAAGACGATGACCTTATGCTTTCCTCCCGCAATTCTGTAGAATTTCAAAGCTTGAATACGAAATAACAGAATGCTTCCCCTCAACTCTGTAGAATATCAAAGCTTGAATCTTATTCCTGGTGGCCAGATAATGAATATAACGCTAACAGTTTATAAAATTTTGCCAGATAAATAGTCTTGTAATTTCCAATCTTGACGTGGCCAACCACCCGTTTATTGAAAGAAAAACAACTTCCTTATGGAGATTAGGTCCCACCATCCAAAGTGTGGAAAAGAGTTCCTCTGTGTCATCGTGCCATGAACGTTTCTCTTATTCTTGGTTTCCTGTGGAACAAATGGAGAACATTTAATTTTAGGAAATAAGAAACAAATATACGTTTTTTTCGAAACTGTTAATCATTGTAAGGTATAGTGTAATTATGTCACCAATTTCACGTATGGTTGCATCAAAGTTAACCAAGTATAGACATAAGAATGTCTATACTTGTAACACCCAGAAAAATGGAGATCGGTTATGAAGACAAAATGAACATCTTGCATCTTGCACGTTCGCAATGATCCCATTAGTTGCCACACAGGCAACTAAATCGTATATTAATTAAGGTTGTTGAATCAAAGCCAAAGCTCAGGTGCAATATGGAACAATCTAAAATGTAGGAATATCCACCATCCCGTTTGTTCAACTCGTACAGGTTAACGCGAGATCTCTCATGTATATTATGTCAACATTTCAACCATCGTTCACACTCTGAGGCTTTCGTTAAGTGAGATAGTTCTCATTTTAACAGATGACTGAAACTACTGAACTCGACTTATCTGCCACGTTTACGCAGACTGTTCTGCCGATTATGCCGTTGGGATCTGCGAATCACAAATTTCTTTTCGAATCGAATCTCGAATCGAATCGTGTCTCTGATATCGACATCGAATCGAATCCC
Source organism: Pictodentalium vernedei (assembly GCA_031216915.1). Classification (NCBI taxonomy): domain Eukaryota; kingdom Metazoa; phylum Mollusca; class Scaphopoda; order Dentaliida; family Dentaliidae; genus Pictodentalium; species Pictodentalium vernedei. The sequence continues at coordinate 457,883,478 of CM062291.1, forward strand.
GAATCGAATCTTAAAAGACAAGTTATTTCATATTGCATCAAACGGAAGTTACGGAACACTGTGATGACCCTTACGCGACGGAGTGAACACCTTAAACACCAATAACTAAATATTCTCTGTAGCACCGTCGCTGAAACAGCTAGGCCTATTGTCCATAGTTTTAGTTTTTGAATGCCCAACCTGTTACTATTCACGTTCTTAAGAACGTGAATAGTAACAAGTTGGGCCTTCAAAAACCAAAACTATGGATAATGTTCTGGGCCAAATTCACACCTTACCTAAACATTGTCAATTACTCAAATAAATAGGAATTGAGCCTACATGAATGAATTTTCTAATGACAGTTTTATCCTATTTTTGTTGAAAATGTAACAAATTGAAGTTAGTACGAGAGATTCGATAAAATCGAACCCTGAGATAGATTTGGGATCGATCTCCAATCATACGCATGGTATCGATATCGAATCGAATCTCGAATATTCGCAGGACCCTATTATGCCGTCCTTCGATTAAAATCAAAATGTTATCTGAAAAATGTGAATCCTGCCATTAACAATCTTCCCTCGAGAAAACTTTGCTGAACCACTGTATATACAAGATGTCTAACGTATTGATTTATAGTATCTTTGGGCTAATTGTATTGAAGGTTTGGTCAGCTGATGTCAAAATGATATTCAAACACTAAAAGCACAAGACTCGTAATCTGAATGGATGGCAGACATTGGAATTTTCCTACAATTCGCTTCTGAAAATGATGTGATCAAATTAAAAAAAAAAACGTCAAAAATTATATCAGCTTCAAATTTCCCTCATAATGCAACTACAAATTTAAACAAATCAATTTTGTTTGACAGAGCTCAGCGAGCTCTGTCAACCCACATTGAATTGATTAAATTCAAAGTTACATTTTGTGAAATATTTTCTTGAAGTTTTGGTAGTTTAGCATTAATGTGCATGAGTTATCTGACTGTTATTGATTGGTCATCATAATAGCTGTAGCACTAGAGCTTTGATCAATATTTATCCTTTGAGAATTATTGTTTGTTTGTTTTTTTTTCTGCCTGCGTCTCTCTGCCTCACTAACATTAACATGACGAATACCAGACGGTTGTATATATCCATTTTATTTTCAAACTTATTACTAAACACTGTCAAAATTAGCTTTATTGCACTTTCAACAAAACGTATACACACTAATGAGTTTTATTTGTTCTTGTATTCCAAATATTTATATATGAATGGTATTTTTCACTCAAATGCTGCTGGACCTTTCTATCTAGAAAATTAGAAAAAAAAACTATTCTGTAGCGGAACAATTTTACTAAGTCATCAATGATGAAAATACCCTACTCAGTGAGAGTAAGCATGCTTATGTCTTTTTAAGAAAACATCCACACATAGCATAAAGCTTTACGCATCCTGGATGTGTGTGTGATCACTTTGGAACCAATACCTTCCACGAAATGCTGGACGGTGGTTACCATAAAAATACGCTAGCGGGTTAGACACAGGTTTATTAGGGCTTTATTGAACCCCCACCCCTGCCAACCGCGTCGTTTCATAGATTTTCTGTGTTCACATCTGGGGTAAGAGGATAATGTAATTTACAATCACCACTGTGACTTCCGTTTTTCACCAACGAAGAAATCTAAACCCTGTATAAAAGAACATCATCATGAAGAAAAAATTATATCATTCGAAGTATTCAAATAAACATTTCTTGTTCAAATTACTGAAAATTAAAGTTTTGTATTTTCTCTGTACTGTTACTGCGTTGTTTTCAATTCTTCATCCTCGCCCAGGTACGAATCAAATCTCCAGAGGCAACAAAACCTCAATGGAGGTCTGTAGCGTGCAGAGCGAATTTGCGGCGGTACAAATATCCAAAAGTCACCGGAACTCCAATGCTTTGGCACCGCGGAAGAAACAATTGAGAAATTGAAAAATGGATCCAGAGAAATCAGTGACTATTTTTGTTACGAATTCCTAATTGTCTTCCGTATTTAAGGGTGCTTTGCGAAACCTGGTTTTGTTTGATCTATTCTTCCACCTCCCACAATTTTTCGCACCCGGTTTTGGGTTGGCCAAGGGGTGAAGTAAAAGGATTTGACGAAATATGCTATTGACGGAAACATTAGTCAAATGTATTCGAATTTGTTTGCATTTGTTTTTATTTGGTTATTTGGGGGGATTTATCGACACTTTTGACAGCTAGTGTCACCTCGTGTTGGACAGTTTAAGGTGTGGATGAAGCTGGAGTGTCAGCAAAGAACCATCGAGACACATGTATCAACTGTCTGGCTCTCCAAATTACTGAAGAGGCAGAGGCGACTTCGCATAAAATATTCATACATCCATCCATTCCTTGACCCGAATCATTCAATTTCATATTTAAGTATATTGATTGCAAAATCACTGTATCATATTTCCCTTGGGTGGTAACGTGTAAAGATATGCTCCCCGTTTCATGTTGTTCCCTGTTTGATGTTGTTCCCATTATCCGAGCCTATTACGCGCAAAATAACCCATCATATCTTCCTTGGTTGACAACAAGAAAAGATATGTTCCGCGCTTCACTTTGCTCTTTGGATTCAAGTGTAAACAACAAGCAAATATGAATTACACACTATTGCTAAAACCTCGCCCTGGCAACAAAGGCAGACGCAAATTAGTTCGTATACCGTATTCACACATCCAGCCACTTCATGGCCGTAATCATTGAAGCATTCAAAAGCGCGCCTCCATTTCGCCGCCCCAATACCCAATCCATGTCAATCAGACATCAGTCCCGCTAATGAAAAATAGCATATTTTTTGTACCTTCCTTGCGTAAAAATCCCCCCCCCCCCCGATCCTTTCAGTGTGTGTAAATGTCTTGTCCTTATCCACTTTTGCAGCATATATATGCCCCCCCCCCCCCCATTGACCTGTATGCGGCCCCTGCTATAAAGTCTACACTGACAATTGGAGGCTAGAGTGTCCATGCACCCCCATCCAATCACCCACATACGCATGATGTACGCACCCACAAATACGCAGTGATCATTAACTCACAACATATACACGCTATGTTCAACACCAACGCGCCTTTAGGTGTAATTGCTCTTCACACTAATTTATACACCCCCCCCCCCCCCCCACCCCCACAGACACACACATATCAGCAAGTTTACAAATGAGAAAATTTGGAATCAATCTTGTCTATTGAGCCCATTGGGTTCTAGTGTTTGAAGTTTGTTAATCCAGAATGCTTCACGACTCCTCCTGTAAGCTGTCTTTCGTTGCTTAATTTGTTCAATCCCAATAATCTTAAACTTCTTCATACTATGGTTTTCGGTCAGAAAATGATGCGGTATCAGTTCACTCATAACCTCAAGTTTTATTCTACTCAGATGGTTTTGCATTCTCTCATACAATTATGTCCCCGTCACTCCCACGTACACAATCCCATATGCCACATTCCTGGACATGCAGGTGATGTTCTTGCCCATGTAGTAGGGCATTCCGTTCTTGTCTGAGAATTGTTTTGTTTGGAGCATACACCCACAGATTGCACAGTATCTCTCGCATCTATCAGATCCCATCCCTTGATTGTTGCAAATTTTATTACACTTGCTATGGACTATAATATCTCCCAAATTTTTCATTTTTTTATACGAAATCAGGAGAGGTTTCTCGAATGTCAACTTCATGCATTTTGAGCGGTGTAAACTGGGCAGCTGCTCCCGTGTTATATTATTTGTATATATCATTAGTCCAAAAAATGTTCATATTTGTATAAAAAATAAACAGAAAACAATAAATTAATTCTATAACACTTTAAAATTAATCGAAAAAAGAAATCATGAGTCCACCTAAAATAATCGAGTTGAATTGAATAATTTCATATAAAAACATACAAGATAGTAAATATTCGAACTGAAAGACGTCAATGTAACAAATTTTGAATATAAATATACAGACAGAAGGCGAAGTGGGTTTGAATCGGTGGGTGTTTTACATAACGAGTTGGAATGGCGTAGTCATATTTCGCGAGAGCCGTAGGCACGAACGAAATATGATTACGCCATTCCAACGATTCAAGCAATCATCGCGTTCTGTGTTCATTACACATCCCATACATTAAAATTCATTTAAATGAACAAATTTTAATTCCAATGTTTAAACCCAAAGGTCAAGAGTCCGTTTGTTTTGATTGAAGGTGTACCGACCAAATGGATCGATAAAAAATCAAAACAACCTTTTGGTTGGTGCCCATTCACGCCTAACCGGTGGCTATTAATGTTAGCAAAATTTTACATACGTACAAATTTGTGCAGATTTGCAAAACAGTTGGGAGAAACATTTTTAAAAGAAGTTCGAAGCACGTCAAGATGTACGAACATTTACCGAAATAAAGTTGACCAAATTTAGATATAACGGGATCCGCAAAACTAGGCGGCCTCGGAAATGGGTTGATATTCTAGTTGGAAATGATTGGGTTTTTTAAATATTATCTCATTGTTGGTTAACTGATTTTTTGTGAACCGACTTTATTTTGCTAAGGAGGTTTTCATTTTCACACTACTCGACAGCCGGTCGATAATTGTGTAACGAAAGTTGGAATCTTTTCGAAGCGTAACTAATGACTTGATGGGAAAGGAACTGGTATGAACAGTGCTGGGAAAAAAGTTCCGGCTTGTACATCCCCCATTGAATACAGATTCATTTATGTCATAGCGGCCATCCCGTTAAATACAAGGGTTTAAAGTTGAATGGATGTGCAATAAAAAATGTTCCATCATTGGATTGATATAAACGAAGATCAAGTCGATTTGTTTTGAGATTTGGAAAAATCATGTCGTGAAAATCCTGATGGAAGAAGAGAAAGATTACGAGGACGAGACTTTATTCTGATCTATCAAATACAAGATGTAGCTGAAAATCGATAAAGATGTCACAAATCGACTCGGAGATAAAGCTCTCGAAAATTTGAAAAACTTAACGAAAGTAGACATGGTCATCGAGCATTTACATATATACATGGAACTTAATTAAGCACCCTCTGAAATGTTTCATGAGAGTGAAATTACTGTTATTGATTATTATGTTTTAATGATTGCTATGTGTCGGAGTGCATTTCATCTTGTGCAACGTGATTTATTTTTGTGGATAGCATATCTCATACACATCTCCTCGTCCACTTGAAGCATTCTTCCCACGAATGTCACAAAAAAACTATCATCCACATGTAATATCTGGATATAAAACAAGAAAATTTGTCACTTCTTTTATCCATAAATGTTGACTTGGCAATGAGGAGACTGTCAGAGGTACTGAGATGGCAAATTGTTAGCATGCATGCAACAGGCGTGTCATTCAAAACTATTGGAAGGCAACTTGGCTATAGTCATTCTGTCAACAGCAGACTTGTCCGAAAACATCAACAAGCTAGCGATGTTAAGGACCAACCGAGGCATGGCCAACCCCATAAGCCCTCTCCTCCGAAAGATCGGAGTCTCGCATGCCTCGTTAGGAGTGAACCTATTGCTTTAAGTGGGGTTTTGAAATGCCCTAGGCTCCCAAACAGGCGTTTATGCGACAGAACTGACCGAAGCCGTCTCAAAGCACAGGGTATGATGTCCAGAAAGGTCATCAAGTGACCCGCCCTGTCCGATCAACATCAAAGTCGACGTTTAGAGTGATGTATAGCACGACAACATCGGAAAGTCTGGACGTGGAGGAAAGTCCATTGGTCAACGAGATTAGGTGCCTGCTTTAGATGGTCGCATGAGAGTGTGGAGGCATAGATATGCTGGTTACGTACTCAGGAACATCAGACCTACTGTTCCTTATGATGTAGGTTCAGTAATGATCTGGGGATGCCTCTCTCATGATTGTAACTTTGATATGGTGACTGTGCGTGGGAATCTCAATGATCATCAGAATACCCGGGACATTCTCAATTCAGGTGTCATGCCTCATTTTGAAAACCACCCGTTGGCACCTCCCTCTCTCTGTATGCATGAACGGCAAAGCAAGGCCACATCATTCCAATGCTGTGAGAGCATTCCTTCAGAACAACTCTGTTACAACACTACCTTGGCCTGCAATGAGTCCCGGTTTGAATCCCTTAGAACACATCACATCTTGAACGCTCTTGGAAGTCGTGTGCAAGCAAGGGATCCGCCAGTACAGAATTTGAACGATTTGGGACCTGCACTGCATGAAGCAGTTGCATGAAGCAATTGCCTCTGGACCGTATCAGAAGGCTCACTAGTAACATTTGAAGGAGGGTTTAGGCTGTCTTCCGGGCGCGCGGTGGATACACTCGCTACAGAAGTCAGACACTGTTATTGTGTTCAGGAGATCACAAGTTGCATTTTTTGTTAGTAATTGCCGACATTGTTTCATCCAGCACGATCCTTGTTGACAAAACATTTTTTCATCAAGGACGTTAGTGACAGATATGTGTAATTATATTATACGCTAAACGAATTATCGAAGACATTGCGGAAAGATACAAATCTTATCCCCCTCTGTGAAGATATAGAAATTTTCACTTTCACGGTATCAGTCAAAATGGCGGCTTTCAAAGCATCACCTCAAGGTGAATACAAGTCAAATTACCACTGGAAATGCTCAATTTGTTCTAAAAACGTATACTAAAAAGGATCTGGTATTTTTCAGTGGATACCGATCATTTCCGGCAATAATTCAACACGTATTCACCTTGAATTGATGAAGTAAACCCGCTAGGTCAAACATGGCCCGAAAGTCTGTAATATAAGTTTTAGGTTTGGTTCGTCCTTTCAAAGGACGTACCAAACCAAACACCTATATTACGGACTGTCAGATCATGTTTGGACTAGAGACCCGCCAACTGAGTCAGATCGCAAGACGCTATCGATCAGATCACTTACGCGTGTCAATGATTCAAAGCGTTGTTTACTTTCATGCATCAATTCATGGTTGAAACGAGTAGAATAATCAGATTCTTATAAAAAGCGTATAATAAAAAGAAAATCTAGTATTTGTTAGTGGATACATGAACCTAAAATTATTTCACTTGTGACCGAGACAAATGGTAAGCGTTCGCGAAAAATAAACATTTGTATCGGTCACTCATGTGATAATTTCGGTACCCACCCCAAAACACTAGATATCCTCTATTTAGCGGAATTAAAATACTGCATATTGTCATCATTGAGCTGGCTTTCATTTGTTAATAGACCATTGTTTCTGCAAACAATCACTTTTGGCTATCTGAAAGATAGCATGAAGATAATGACAGTTTCTATTAACACCACTGCGAAAAATTAGGGGGTGCTTAATCAAGTTTCAGGTGAAAAAATAAAAAGGGGTTAGTGACAGCTCGCATACAAGTAAAAGATATGACTTCGTGAAAAACATAAAATATTAAACATATTTTTTCGTAAATAGATGTTTGTAATGTAGATTTTTTATTTTATTATTTTTTCTCTTTGTCTTCTCAAACACTAACGAATTGGGAAACCAATTGCAGCCTCTCTTCTTTCATCATTATTATTAACTAATAAATGTTTGCTGCAATACTTACAATTAGTGTTAAGACACACATTAGGATTCTTTTATTTCTATTCTCTCACTATAACATTCCGCCATAATATCGAAATATGTATCATATTTTGAAAAATCCATTTTTTTCATTCTTTATAAATATATAATGTTTTCCTATTTAAATTATAATTATGTTTTTCCTTTAAAAGATCTGAGTGAGATATCTTATTCAGTAATAAATTTAAAATACTTCCTCGAGCGTAATTCGTGAGATCTTTCAACATTTTCCAAAATCGCTCAATTACGAAAGCTAAAGGCCACTGTTGCTCTCGACAGTCGGCCATTTTCTTCCATCAATCTATCACCTCGTCCTGGTCAAGCTGTTCTGATACCGACGTAAACCATGGAATTGTTTTCCGTGGTGTAACGAGTGTGCGATTTGATCACGTCCTTGACATGCAGCCCAGACATCTTTCGCTCATCGCTCCAGGCATATTTAAAACGCGTGACTGACACACGCCTTGTAGAAGTTATATCTCTGAAAAACGTCTCACGCGGAAGACCTCGTTTTTGCATTCTTCACCTTTTCCTTGGGTTCCTTGATCTTTAAAAACGACATGCTTAATATTTCTTAGTTTTGTAATTTTTAATAAAAATAATTAAAATATTATTTTGATTTATTTGTTTTACATTTTCCTTAAATGTATGTGAATACAAGAATTATAAAATAAAAAAGCATCCTAAAAAGTTTGTCTGTAACATCTATTAGATCTAACATTTCACAACTGAACAAAGTTAATAACTGCAGTCCGTTTTGCCCGGAAAATTAGTAACAAAATAGTATTCACATCTGGAAGGGCGTAGGTGTGGGGCATCCTATTCTATTCGGTTTCTCAGGTGGCGGATAGAGGAAGACCTGCTCCATTGAGCGGGTTTGCTGCATAATATCCGAATATGCAGCCCTGAACCAAAATGGTACGACATCCTGCAGCCACCTTCTTCTCCTGCGGGGTGTGTTCCAAAGAAAGGTTACCTGGCAGTTAAGAACAAACAGTGCCCCGGTAGGGCATTCTTCATTTTAGCGATACCTTCCAATACACTGCTTTGGCCCTAACTTCTAACGCAGGCAGGTGGTTGGGCTCAAAGTAAGGGCGGAAATCACATGCAGCAGAATTAAAAATAATAAAACAATGCATAAAAAGCCGCACAAATCACAAACCCGATGACCTGTCACGGACTGATTCTGACTTTGAAATAGTGACTAACCATTTAAATTCTTGGCCTAAGTTTGTAATTATATATTCTGAAGACGAATGGAAACATGTCACTGACATTAATCCGAGTGCGTTAGAGAAGGCAATGAATGGAACAGATGGCATTGTCAATGGTGTTAAAATATTAAGATCCGGTGGAATTGTGACAGAATACAGTAGGCAAAAAACAGGCTAAGAATTTATTAAAAACTAATAAATTGGTAGATATGAAGGCTAATTGGTGTCCCCACAAAACATTAAATTATTTACTTATTGGTGCTTAACGCCACATCAACATCCATGACTACAGTTAAAACTAGAAGTCCTGTCACGCATAGTGCGCTTATCTAGGCTTAATTGCGCGATGGAATTGCGCGCAATTGCCATATCGAATGGCATCCAAAACACGGCAGGTTCTCCTGGTTATTCATAGCAAACACAGGCAATGTTTCTGCCAATGGACCTCCGGTTTGGCGGAAACATTGCTTGTGTACAGGCTATATTTACAGAATTTGATAGCTTTACTTGGGCCATAGCGCACACATTAACGCGCATATCAACGTGCTATCTGTGCGCATTTCATGACAGGACTTCTAGTTTTAACTGTAGCTACATCGTGGCGAGAGAAGGGTGGAAAGTACAACACGTCATTGTCAAGTATGAAGTAAAAAGATTGAATAAAAATAGCAAATAACTACAATAGAAATATCAGATACATGAGTGATTGGAACAGCAAGGAGTGATGCGATGGAGATGGGAGAAGTGGGTGACGTATAAATCAACCTGATGTATTGCAAGTTGAGTCAAGATGAGAAGTATAAAAAAAACAATTCTAAAATTTATTAAAAAGATTGATTATTTTCAGAAATAATCCATTGTTGCGGGTTCGTATGCTAAAACAGATCTCCCAGAGACAAGAATCACATTCCGGTTACCCTTTACCCTCTAACAAAAAGAAATGTGTAAGTCTTGTATGACCAAAAGTACATCGTTTAAAATTTAAATGATCTTTTTCTGCAAAGGTTACAAGATGAGTGAAACGTCGAAACTAATTCATCGAAAGCAATGGAGCATGTTATTTGCTGCTCCATTAACATTCCGTCTGCCGCAGAGATTTGATGTATCTCCATATATGTGGCTTGTAATCACTGAATGGAATCTTGAAATCAGTGATAGGCTTAGTTAAAGCCTGTTTTCCTACACTGTCTGGCTTCTGCCCTGGTGTTACCCGAGAAACCAACGTGCTCGGGTGAACAGAAAAGCACGATATCATATTGGTCTCACAAGAGTATTTAAGAGAGTGGTGGCCGAGTGGATAAGTGCGCCGGTCTCTCATGTCAGAGGTCCCGGGATCGATCCCCGGTCGGGGAAAGTTCTCGAGGTGTCCGAACACTCTCTGTCAGCATCAATTGTGGGGTTGATGCTGTCACAGCGTACCGTCCTATCGGGTGGGGACGTAAAATGGCTGTCCTCTGTGCGGAGAGAGACACACTCCGTGCAGGCTAAAGATCCCTTCGTAGTATTCGAGAAGAGCTAGGCCACGAAGTTGCCGCCATGAAGGTCATCCCACAAACCTACGCCATTGGGCCAAGGAGAGGCGTTAATATAAGTTGCATAACTTGTTCGCCGATCCTTGTAAAACAAATAAGATTAAATAAATAAAGAGTATTTAATCCTTTACCGCTCGCAGACGATATCAAAATTTATTATTTTAAACATCATTTTTTTTATTTTTCCAAAAGTTTCAACACAGCCATATCAAGTGATCCCTCATTGGAACGATCTCGAAGAGCTCCTTCCAAAGAGGGATCACATGATATGGTTTTGTTGAATTTTGTTGAATAAAAAAAAACGATTTTTTTTCAGCTGCTGAATTTGCATATTACGCGGGCGGATGTGGCCGATTCGTTGGGTAAGGGGTTAACTTCTCGCGAAGTTCCAAAATGAGAGGGTTCTTCAACTTGTGGCTGCGTAAAGCTTGCAAAGAAGAAAGAGAGTCTGCAAAGATAATCGACTTCCTTTTCTGAATAATGTGTATGTGCTCAAGCGCAAAGTGTAGAGCTTTAACTTCACCTGTGAAAATATGGAGAGTGATCGTTTGACTTGACTGGTTATGTGAAATAATTCATAAGAGGTGAGGGACGTTGTACAAACACGAGTGCGCGAATGCGCACGAGTGTTTTACAATATAGTCCCTCGCCTGGAATGAATTATTTCACGAAACCAGTCCAGTCAAGCGATTTACTATGTTTATTACTTTTCATTATTAATTTTCATTATTAAAATTATATTATTTAACCCTTTACCTACCGTATCGGCCAAAATCGGTCAGCGCTATTCTAAAAAAAATCGCCAATTAATTTTCATCATTTTTTTCATTTTTTGTCTCTAAAACATACGTTATGACCCCTCATTGGAACGAGCACGTCGAGCTCGTTCCAATGATGGGTCATAACCTATGTTTTCCACTAAGTGTCGTCTGCTTTTCATGTTAGGTAAATGATTAAAAAACAAAAAACTATGAAGTCCCCATTACACCTACGGCAAAGCGTCTTCGTTTGCGCGCACGGATACATGACCCAATTGTTGATTGCATAATTCACTTGTTAAGTTATCGTTTATAATCAAACCGGAAAATCCCAGTAAATCACACTTTGTAAAGTAATAAAAACATGTATTTGGTATTTCGACAGAGGTGACCTGATCACCAGTAAGAACAGTTGGTGTTACTTGGTTTTCTGAGATGTCAAGAAAGAATATGTGGCTCACGGGTCTTCGTTGTCATTTGAGATTCGAGAGTGGCGCAGTCCATGTGGGTTTAATTCGAATTCCCAATGGAGGAATATGTTCTGTTGTCTGTTGAAAATGCAACATTTCGAGGTCCGAAATGCAACTAAAAGCACGGGTTGATGGGTTAGTCAAAAGTTTAGATACACATTGGAGTGTCAGTTAATGCGACGCTTCTCAAGCGAAGGCGTCTCTGCTTCTTCAAGTATCGAATCTAGTGGTGATGATCTAAAACCACCAAGGCTAATTCGAATACCACTGTTATGAATGGATCAAGAAGTTTGGGCTAAGATGTTCATACAGAATCGCAAACCACACAACAGTAATCTAATTTGGATCTAAGAAAAGATCTATATAGATGGAGTAAGGTTTTTTGGTCAGTTCCCCAATCAGTGCTATCATCTACCTTCAGGAGGTTCAATGCCCTTTTACATTTAACCCTTAATTTTCTTATTGGAAAGTGAAATTCAATTTGTTCTGAATCAATAAACCTAAGAATTTTCCTTCCTAATTTATTGATTTATTTATTAGGGCTTAACGACACTTTAACAGCCATGGTCATATCGTGTCGGTGACAGTTTTACGGGTGGAGGAAGCCGGAGTACCCGGATAAAACCACCGAGCAACGACGAGCAGCTGCCAGTTCCTCAACATCGCAACTCCCCACCTTCAACACAGGCAGGGTCAGATTGGTTGAAGACATGCGCATCATCGACGTGCAGTACGTCTTAGAACACGGCGCCATTGTGCCCCGCCCCCCCCCCCCCCCATGTGGACAATCGGGTTTAAGTGCCTTGCCCACGGACACAACGTGGAAGTCGGAATCGATCGCTCAGACGGTCACCCATCCAATGACTAACCGGGCTCGACGTTTCTTAACTTCGATGATCTGACGATAGCCAAGATGGCGTTTCTGGAACTTACAGAAATGAACACAATTAATTTTGGTCTTTGAAACTCGAAACCTTTTTATTTTGGCAAATTCTGGATAATGTTTAAATACAGCAGCAAGTTGCGATCTGTACCATTCATATTTGTTATGGTAGGTTAAGAAATCATCAACATACAATACAGAATCTACCATATTCTCAACTGCGTCGACGACATTATTCATCTTGATTGAAAAGAGGGTAACGGATAATATACTAGCCTAGGGATGCCCCAACTTGTGTTCGTGTGGATCAGATAATGTAGACACAACACGAACCTGAAATTGGCGGTCCTTTAAACAAGTTTTCTGTAAAGAGAGGTATATGCCCTCTCAACCCCCTGTTAAAAAAGATCCTTTAAAATCACATACATACACGTTGTATCGTATGCCTTCTCCAGATGAAACAAGATAGCGGCACATGTTCTTTACTGGCGAAGGCATTCCTTATATACTTTTCAAGTCGAACCAAATGATCCACAGTACTTCTCTTGCTTCTGAAACAACACAGAACATTCGCAAGTAGATTGTTCGATTCCATAAACCAGACAAGTAGATTGTTCGATTCCATAAACCAGACAAGTCGATTATTGGCCATCACTCCCATAGTTTCACACAGACAGCTTGTATGTGCTTGTATTACAGTTAATGCGTTGTCAAGGGGGAGAAGGTGGGCGGGGTGCTATGAGAATTATTGTTGTTTGACCCCAAGAAGGTTAAAACTGGCCCGTCACCCACATTGCGGGTGAATTAGTATAATAAAATGGCAAGCGATAACTGTGCCGGAGGCTTTAACATTTAGAAGTGTATTATGACGGATCCAGTGGCAGTAGCGTTTGTTTTAGGCAAAAAATAACTTAATTCTTCCACGAAGAAAGATTCATTGTAATCCACTAGATCTGAGGCGTAAATTTTATTTTTTTATTTTTTCTCTTCTTGTACTGTGAATCAATTTCGTTATACATGTGTAACCTTCATATGAAATAACTTTGCCAGGAGAGAACATGTGGGGGGCCCCCATCTTCTTTATCTAGAGAAGACATACAACGTATGACAAAACGCATGGGCTTTTCAAAAAATATTTAAACAAAGGATTGAGAGGGCAGTAGTATGTCATGTACCCGGACAGGGATCATTTGGATGACCTCGGTGGATGACCTCGGAAGTGACGTAATGTCACGTGTCGTAGTGGCACCATGTTGTGTTGACATGGTAACGCGCGTGAGCGGCCATGTTGTGGCGTCATCTCCATAGTGATACGTGGTGTGAGTGCGCATGCGCAGCGCGTGTTGTTAAGGTGATTCGTGTTTCCGTCTTCCATTTTGTATACTGGAGGCCGCCATCTTGGTTTCTATAGTAGCACGTGATTGCTATGTTACCAATGGCTTCTAACAAGACAGGGGTATGTTTCGGGGTGTGTTCCTTTGTAGAAGAGTAAATCTGATTACCACAAACAACCCGACAATCCCTCCAAATCACCAAAATCCACCCAAAATCACCGAAATTGACTTTATTTCCCCAATTTAACGTAGTGCTATAGTACCAAGGGGTCCCCTGGGGGTGTGTTCGATTGAACTAGAGTATTTTTCTGGTTCGGATTTTCCTCAAATTCTCGTTTACTTTGTATAATTACCCAAATAGACCCGATCACCCTTACAAACCACCAAAATCTCCACCAAACCACCCAAACGGACATATGAAGCCCCATTTTGGGCATATAAAAATAACACGTTATGTTATAGTACCAAGGGGTACAGGGGTATGTTCTATTGAATATGAGTACAGGGCCTGATTTTCCCAGAATCCCATTTTTAATGCCTTTTGCATATGTTTCTCTATCACTACAGTCTATCCAGTCCAAACTATCTCTGGTTCTCTCGTCCACGTCTTATAATTACCAGTGCTTGATTTCCCATAATGCAGTTATCTCCCTTGTGTATATCAAAAGTATTCCCAAACCCAATAAGCAATCGAGCAGTCACTGATAAACCATTGCTCGAATGACTCGAATCCCACCGAGCAAATGAGCTTTAGAGTAATTGCTCGATCGAGTGACTCGGCATATTGCTCAAACGACTCAAATCCCATCGAGCAAATGAGCCAACGAGCAATTGCTCGTTCGAGTACTCCTCGAACGACTCATAGACTCATTTCAGAAAAAAAGGGATTCCATGGCCATAGGTGTTTTCGAAAAAGGGATTCCACAAATGGGATTCCAAAAAGGGATTCCAATAGTGGGATTCCTATCCAACTCCATAAAATGATGTTCCGTGTTTTTACATAAAATCTTGAGGGCATAAAAGGGATTCCTCTCCCAAATTTTGTCATTCCACGTTTAGCCAGCTATAGATCAACATCACACCTGTTAAGAGTACCAGAAATCATTCAGTCATTTTAAATGTCTCATACTACATAGACGAACCATCCACGGCCCTAAGAGGTATCGATGCTTAAAGTGTGCAAAGACGTTTAACAGGAGACACCACTTATCCAGACACGAGAAGGTCCACTCACTACTGGAAATACGGCAAATATGCAGAAGAGAAGGACGCAAAGAAATAAACCAAGTTGAACCAATGGAACTGTCAAAACCGTACCTGGTGCGTACCCATAAACCAACCAGAAAGCCGTGGGTACCAATGCCACAGACAGAAATGCCTCGGACAGTAATGACCGGAACGGACAATAAACCAGAACCAAATAAACCAACCGGAAACTTGTGGGTACCAGAGCCACCAACAGAAATGCCTCATGAAGTAATGACCGGAATGGGCAATAAACCAGAACCAAAGCATAATCCAACAAGTGAAAACAAAAAATACGTTTTGGTCGAACCCAGTTTATTGGAAAGTTTACTAGATCGACAGTGTTTGGTGAGTAGAGAACTCAACGAACGTTCCTCGATGGACCTGGATAGAGAACTGAGGGAGATTACAGAATCTAGAACCATGAACGAGACCGAGAAGATTCGTCACTACAACCAGATTTTCCAAAGATATAGAGAACTCTACAATAAAGCTTCGCAGCCAACAACGATCAAGATACAGAAACAATGAAGACAATGGAGAGAGCAAAGTGAACGAAGAATGAAGTGATCGAACACAACGGAGATAACAGAAAAAATAGAACAAATACTGAACTATATAACAAACAGTGTACAGAAAAGTCAATAAATTTTTTAAAATATAACAGAAATTCTTGTTTTGTTACTAGCAGGGAAGGGGAAGACCCTGCGAAATGCGTTGACCAGATATCTTCAAATAAGTATCCTATAAAAAGTATCCTCGAAAGATATCCTCAGCTGATACGTAGCCATGTCATAGGTATCCTCAAATACTGAAATGAGTCTAAGAGTCGTTCGAGGAGTCACTCGAACGAGCAATTGCTCGTTGGCTCATTTGCTCGATGGGATTCGAGTCGTTCGAGCAATAGTTGCGAGTCACTCGACATAAGACGGAATCCCACTTTTAGAATCCCTTTTTGGAATCCCCTTTGTGGAATCACGTTTTCGAAAACGCCTATGGCCATGGAATCCCTTTTTTCTGAAATGAGTCTAAGAGTCGTTCGAGGAGTCACTCGAACGAGCAATTGCTCGTTGGCTCATTTGCTCGATGGGATTCGAGTCGTTCGAGCAATAGTTGGGAGTCACTCGACATAAGACGGAATCAAACTTATGGAATCCTTTTTGGAATCCCATTTGTGGAATCCCTTTTTCGAAAACGCCTGTGGGTATGGAATCCCTTTTTCTGAAACGAGTCGTCGAGTCGTTCGAGGAGTCACTCGATCGAGCAATTGCTCGTTGGCTCATTTGCTCGATGGGATTCGAGTCGTTCGAGCAATATGCCGAGTCACTCGATCGAGCGATTGCTCTAAGGCTCATTTGCTCGATGAGCTTCGAGTCGTTCGAGCAATGACTTATCAGTAACTGCTCGATAGCTTATTGGCTTTGGGACTGCTTTTATTATACAGAAGGGAGATAACTCTGCATACAGATTATGGGAAATCAAGCAATCTGGTTGGTTAGTTATTATCTAGATAAATGAAACAACAAGAGTACTCGGAATAGGGTCAGAACTAACAAGAATAGACCAGAAATTGCTAAATATAGTAATAATAAGGTAAACTGTTTCAACTAATAGGCTCTTCTACGCTACTGGAGTATTCTCTAGAACAAAGGAACAGGGTCAGATAGACGAAAACTATTGCATATATAGATAGAAGCGGGGAATTCTGGGTAACTACCAAAGGAACCTGTCTTTTAATGAGATAAAACGTCATGGGATAGAGATCCAAAAAGGGATTCTGGGAGAATTCTAATCCAGAGCATTACTCTTGTTAATCGAATGCACCCCTTGTACCCCTTAGTACTATAGCACTACGTGCTAAACCGATACAATGGGAAATCCGTAACAAATAAAGTCAATTTCGGTGATTTCGGGTGGATTTTGGTGATTTGGAAGGATTGTCGGGTTGTTTTTGGTAATTAGATTTACTCTTCTACAAAGAAACACACCCCCGAACATACCCCGTCTTATTGCAGAAAAATTGGGTAACATAGCAATCACCTGCCACTATAGAAACCAAGATGGCAGCCTCCAGTATACAAAATGGACGACGGAAACACATATCACCCTAACAACACGCGCAGCGCATGCGCAGTCACACCACGTATCACTATGGAGATTACGTCACAAGATGGCCGCTCACGCGGGTTATCATGACAACACAACATGGCGCTACTATGTCACGTGACATGACGTCATTTCCGGGGTCCGGCACCGGGGTCCGGCCAATGATCCCTGTCCGGGTACATGACATACTACTGAGGGCTTATAGTAAATAATGTAAAGGCTTCTTAATTTCAAGTTCGTGTTGGATCTGCCTTATCTGGTCCTCACGAACAAGAACTAGGGGGGGGGGGGGGGTCCTCAGGGTAGAATTTTATATTACCATTTTCTCAGTGAAATCAACCACATCAATTGAGAACAAGGTGGACTCTTCATTGTATGCAGATGACTTTTTAATCTGCTGCAGCAGTCAACATGAATGTTATAGAGAATACATTTCGGGTGTGCTTAAATAGAAGCAAAATATTGGCCACAAAAAAAATGATTTTAATTTCTCAAAGACAAAACAAATTGCGTACACGTTTGCAAATTCGGAAACATCACCTTAATTCGCAGTTGAAAATAGATGGGGGTAACATTAAGGTGGATAGGGAAGTGAAATTCTTAGGTTTGTTGTTTTACAACAAACGTAATTTCTCTTCTCATTTGAATCAACTAAGATTGTGATGTAAACAAAAAACACTTAAACTCCTCAAGGTGGTTAGAAACACTAACTGGGGTGCTGACTGCTGAACTGAAAACATCACTCCATCTGAATAGATCACTTGTTCGATCTACACTTAAAACTAGAAGTCCTGTCATGAAATGCGCACAAATAGCACGTTGATATGCGTGTTAATGTACGCGTTATGACCCAAGTAAAGCTATCAAATTCTGTACATATGGCCTGTGTACATGCAATGTTTCAGCCAATGGACCTCCGGGTAACCCGGAGGTCCATTGGCAGAAACATTGCTTGTGTTTGCTATGAGTAACCAGGAGAACCTGCCGTGCTGTGGATGCCATTCGATATGGCAATTGCGCGCAATTCCAACGCGCAATTAAGCCTAGAAAAGCGCACTATTCGTGACAGGACTTCTAGTTTTAACTGTAATTAGGATTACGATTTCGTGGTTTACGGTTGTGCAAGAAAGTCGTACATCGAACCACTTGAAGCAATTCTAAATAGTGGTTTTAGAATTAGCGTGGGTGCTTTTCGAACATCACCAATAGATTAAATGCTGATTGAAGCCGCGCAGCCTTCCCCCAGAAGCGCAGAATTAAACTGTCACTCCAATATCTTTTTAAACAGCATGCTAATCTATCGAACCTTCCTTATAACTCGGTCTCGGACCCTCGAAATGATAATTTCTTTAACCAACACCAGAAACATATTCCTCCATTGGGAATTAGAAATAAACCCAATGTGCGGTCCGTCACACTTGAATCTGATATGATAAAAGAGAGCCGTGAACTACACATTCCTCCTTGTCATCTTAAAAAAAACACATCAGTTATTTTGGTCTTTGCTTCTTCCAAAGCCCGAGACAGATTCTCCAGAATTTAAACAAAAATATGCTGAAGTATAGTGCATATGCTAGGATGTGTACAGATGGATTAGAAGATGGTGACAGAGTATCATCAGCTGTTGTTACTGGTAATGATCTCACCTCAATCCGAGTACCAAATAAAAGTTATCTTTTCACAGCTGAAGTTAAACCTCTACATCTAGCGCATGAACACATCGATAATGTACAGAAAAGGAATCCGATCATATTTTCCGACTGTCTTTCCTCTTTGCTTGCTTCACTCAGCCCCTATTTGAAAAGCCCTCTCATTTTAGAACGACGTGAGAGGTTGAATATTCTCATGTCTGACCAATATGATATCGAGTTTTCCTGGTTATCTGGTCATGTTGGTATTTCCGGTAACATCAGGGCAGACAGCGCAACAAAACAGACTTTAAACAAGCCTATCACTGATTTCAAGATTCTATTCAGTAATTACAAGCCCTATACCAGAGAGTTGTCTGTCATATGAGTCCACACAAGATTGTCTCATTTTCTAAAGTAATAAACCTTTGTTAATAAACATTAAGACAGTTTTGGTCTTTTAAACTAGGTAGGCACTTCAAGTGCCAAACTCAACAGATTGATTTGTAAGGTATTCGATTTTCTGGTATCTTCAGTCATTACTGTTCATACCACCATAGCTGCTGATGTGGCGTTAAGCACCATTAAATAAATAATAAATGAATAATGTTCGCCGCACAAACTCAATTTTGTATCTTCAAATTCTCTTCATTGGTGTTTTAAAGAAGTAAATTAACGATTTAGTTGAACACCGAGGAGTACTTTGCCGATCATTAATATTCCACGATCGGTGAATTTCAGTTATGGAAAGCGAGACAAAATTTTCGTCTATATATTTTCTCGATAATAAATATAGAGGCGTGAGAAAATATTTCACGATTCGAAAGTGCTGCAGCAATCGTTTTATTACGAGATACGGAGTTAAGCGAATTAAGAAAGAATTGTTATTCTCTTGTCGTGAGTATACATGTATGTGTAATTTTTCTTTCTTTCTCTCTGTCTTTCGCTACGCCGCAATCACGTCGAGTGTGTATGGCAATGGGGATGTTATTATTCCGCTCAACCTCGCGATGTCTTAGAAATTTCTCGACGTTACGAAGGAAGAGAAACAACCCACACCACGCATTGTTTTGAAAATATCCAATTCGAATAACACTGAGCAAAAGAGTGATAATTGGAAGTTGGATGCCGAGCTCGGAAGAAGAAATAATGAAAGAAGGAAAACCCACCGTCTCTACAATTCTCCCCAAAATTCCCATTATAGTAACATTTGGCAAAAAACGACGATAATGGGAAAAAGATTATTCTCGCAAATATTTGATACGAGGCGATTTCGCGTCGTTATTCACATTTTACAAATTCCAATGGCGAAATTTGTTTGAGAAATAGACAGAACATCATACGCATTCGAACTGTCATTTTTTACTGCACGAAGTCGATTTGGGCGGAGGGATAATAATGAACGAGAAGCCGAAGGTATCGAGTTCAATATTATTCTTCCGCCGAAATAGATCGAGTGTCGTAAAAAATGACAGTTCGAACGCGTATTGTGTTCTGTATTTATTGTACACTTACAGTTTACCAAAAAATATTAAAAACCCAAATTAAATCCAAAAATAACCCAAACGTAAAAACAAAATTAGGTAAATAGACCTCATACATGATCCGTATTGTTCAAGGACAATACAGAAAAAAACAAACGTATTGTTCGCTTTGGTTTTTTCCAGAAGAAGCGTGTATTTTATGGAAATAAAAGCATAGGCACGCATTAAAAAGTCTACAGTCTCGTTTAACTAATTTTTATTTTCTAAAATACTCCCCTTTGGATTAGCCTCAGCTAATCGTTTTCTCGATTACTATCCCGGATGACAATGAACAGTTTCTCAAGGCTGAGTTTTGTGATACTATTTACTTTGGACGTTATTTGCACCTTTACTGTTCATTTCGCGGAAGCGTTGAAGTGTGGTTCCTTTTTTCAATCACAACCCAGTGGGTTCACCCTTTCAGGACAACGGCAACCGCAGGTGTTAGTTTAGTACTGAAATATTCATAGTTTTGAGAGAATGCGTACCGTGCAGTATCTCTCTGTTGACAAATACGTTCGATATATCTCTAGAAGTTAGGGTTGAATTCTTTTCTTTCCAATACTCTCATTGGGACCTAAAGCTATTGAGGTTCCAGTCTTCAGGTACAGTTAATATTACAAGTCCTGTCACGAATAGTGCGCTTATCTAGGCTTAATTGCGCGTTGGAATCGCGCGCAATTGCCATATCGAATGACATGCAAAGCACGGCAGTTTGACCTGGTTACTCATAGCAAACACATGCAATGTTTCTGCCAATGGACCTCGGATACCCGGAGGTCCATTGGCTGAAACATTGTCTGTGTACAGGCCATATGCACAGAATATGATAGCTTTAATTTGGGTCATAACGCGCACATTAACGCGCATATCAACGTGCTATTTGTGCGCATTTCCTGACAGGACTTCTAGTTTTAACTGTACATGCGATAAGAATTATATTTTGAAGATAGTTGAGCGTTTACTGTTTATAGGGCTTCAGTATTAAAGTTTGGTTACGTTTTTACAACAGTGTGGAACAGCACGTTCGACATTACATCGACTACAGGTGATCCATTGACTCTCGATTATTCTGTGAGAATACGTAACTCAAAAAGGTGGAGGTACCCCATTAACGGCAAATACGTCATATCTCCGGAAGTCGGAGTAAAGTTTTGCAAAACCATGTAGACTATAATATTACATTCTGGCGTTTTGGGCACCTTTAAAGTTGATGACGCTGCAGCGATTAAGTTGATGGTTTTCAAGCAAAACATGGGATGTCACCGTAGGAGACTTTAGCAACTTTTTGTGAAGGTAATGGGTGTGGAGCGTTCACAATTTTACAAGCATGCTAAACAAGAAAAAATCTTGCCGTTAAATTCCACCATATTTGGAAATATTTAACAACTCGTCCGACAATACAGAGACAATCCGAATTCAATGTAAACTACGTCATGTGGTGCGTTGAAAGCCACACCGGGCAACTGTTTACATTCCTAAATACCAAGGCGTTATGTCATTTACTTAATGTAACAGACAATTTTGCCCAGTGCTATTCGGTATACCTATTTTTAACATTTCTGCCTTTAACCCTTTACCTAACATAAAAAAGCAGACGACACTTGCAAAAAAAATTCTTGAATAACTAATTTTTTTCATTTTTTGTCTCAAAAACATAGGTTATGACCCCTCGTTGGAACGAGCTCGACGAGCTCGTTCCAACGAGGGGTCATAACCTATGTTTTTGAGACAAAAAATGAAAATATTTTAAAAATTAATTGGCGATTTTTGAGAATAGCGCTGGCCGGTTTTGGCCGTTACGTTGGGTAAAGGGTTAAAACAGATGTTATCAGTAAGAGCATCACACTGGAACCAACTCTTCCAGTACGTTTTAATGGTTGGTTGTAGGGTATGTTTTTGGAGATAAAAGGTGTTGGTTTTGAAGAAATTGATTTTGTGAATGCCGTCCGCTATATCAAAAATTGTTATTTGTTTACATATTTAAATATTTCGAAACATTTCAACAAAACCATATGATGTGAAAACTCATTGGAACGTGTTCCAGGCTCGAGTGGTCAAAGATTTTTTTAACTGTTTTTTTAACTTCTCAATTTTTAAATTACGTTGGCGATGCAGCGTTAAACATTTCACGCACAGAGTCAAAGGGACGTTTCGGAATTTCACGTTTTTTATTACTTTCCAAAGTGTGATTTGCTGAGATTTCCGGGTTTGGTTATAAACGATAACTTCACAAGTGAATTATGCAATCAACAATTGGGTCATATATCCGTGCGCGCAAACGATGATGCTTTGCCGTGGGTGTAATAAGGACTTCATTGTTTTGGGTTTTTTTTTAACCCTTTACCTAACATGAAAAGTAGACGACACTTGCAAAAAAATAACTATTATTTTCATCTTTTTGTCTCAAAAACATAGGTTATGACGATGAGCTCGTTCCAATAAGGGGTCATAACCTATGTTTTAGAGACAAAAAATGAAAAAATAATGAAAATTAATTGGCGATTTTTGAGAATAGCGCTGGCCGGTTTTTGCCGTTACGTTAGGTAAAGGGTTGAATATTATAACTATCGTATATAAAGAAAAGTAATAAACAGAGTAATCGCTTAACTGGACTGGTTAAATGAAATAATTCATTCGAGGCGAGGAGCTATATTCTAAAACTCTCGTGCGTATTCGCGCACTCGTGTTTGTACAACGTCCACCACCTCCCCTGAATCATTTCACGTATCCCGTGCAGCCAAGCAATTACTCTCTATTAAAAATATAAAAACTGAAACCGAAAAATGGATTTTTGTTATTGCTATCTGTAAAGACATCCGCAATGTATCAGTGTTCTATTGTACAGGTAAAAATAAAACCACGGAACAGGTTACCATGTCTTCAAGTGTCTAGCTTTCTAACAAGGAAGTTTATTTGCATAAGTGACAAATATGTGCTTGTACACGAAGATTTAATATAGCTACGAAGTTCGGAAGAGATGTGTGTCTGGGTGTTTTTGATGTTAGTTGTAGTTTTCTGCACACTGCATTCTGCATCAGGTAAATAGAATAGTACTTATTTTACACTTGCGACATGTTTTGTTATTTCTCTTATAAATACCTGACAGTTACTGGGTGTAACGACAATTAGTCATTAAAAAGGGGTCTGCAAGCTTTCACAAAGTGTATTCGTACAGATTGCTTTATATAATAACTTGATGTATGGTTTACGGCTTACCTGGAGGTGCATCGTTTACCACCGAGTAGCCGAGTCCCAGACGTATTCAGGCGTGCATAATAAAATTTGTTCCGACGAGTTTCGAGAAAATCTCCGAGATGTAACTTGTAGTCAATTTTAAACATTTTACATTGACAATACGGCATCCGTGATCTGGTCACTCTCCGCGGGTGGGCAATATTTCCACGGACGCAATAATATTAGATTCCAAATACTGATCATAAAAACTATTGCACTTATTACTACTTCTGAAATAGGGTGAATGGCGATTACTCAAAATACTGAAGGTGCCAGATAAGTGACAACAAAGAAATTCCATAAATACACAGAAGAACGAAAAGCGCGGAAGGATAGAACGAGAGGCCGCAGACATCTAGTTTTATCCTTCCGCGATGAAACAAATGCCATAACGATTAGCCCACTTACACACACGTGTTATTCTATGTTCATTACACACCTTCACGTCTGTATTATTATTTATGCATTAAGGTTTAACGATATTTTAACAGAAAAGGTCATATCGCGTCGGAGACAGTTTTACTGGTGGAGGAAGTAGGAGTACCCGGAGAGAAAAACCGAGCAACGACGAGCAGCTGCCAGCTCCCCAAGATCGTAACTCCGCACTGTAGAACAGGCAGGGTTTGATTGGCTGAAGACATGCGCACCATCGACGTGCAGTAAGAATTAGTATCCGGCGTCACCGTGCCCCCATGTGGACAGTCGAGGTTTAGTCACGTCTTTAAACACAATTATTAGAAGAACACTCAGCAATTAATTTGAGAAGTCACTATCAACAAAAATAACGCATAATATCGCCAACCAAATATGCGAGAGGAGCCGCTGTTACTATTTCCTCCCCTGAGTTCCAATGTCGTCTATGTGCCGACGGGGACATAGAACACATTGTAAGTCAAGGGAAGATTTTTAGCTATCGCCTGCGATTCAAATTGTAATTGCTTTGCACGATTTGTGGACAATTGCAGTGAAATTTCGCTTGTATTTAAAAATAGTTTGTGAACGATTTCAGTTCCGTATTAATGTGCGGAACAAATTTTCATTTCCGCATGGTTTAGTGTTGCAGCAGATGAGGATTTCATAGAACAGGCGTGTAATAAAGTCTAATAAATATACACAAATTACGGTTCACAATTAAGGTTGTGATGCATAGTACACGAAAAAATATATGCTTTCAAATCACATGGTTGATATTGCAACACATTATATAATGGATTAACTGTACAGGCACATACTCGTGTTTTTATAAACCTGGAACTTAATAAGCACCCCTGTTTTTCACAATGGTGTTAACAGAAACTGTCATAAAGTTCATGCTATCTTTCCGATGGCCAAAAGTAATTGTTTGCGGAAAAATGGTCTATTGAAAAATGAAACACAATGATGAAAATATGCAGTATTTTAAAGGCGCTAATTACGCATATCTGTTACTAGTGTTTTTGATGGAAAAAATATTCTCTGGACAGGTATGCTGCTGGAACGGTCCATGATGAAACAATGTCGGTAATTAATGACAAAATATATAACTTATGATCTCCTGAACACAAAAACCGGTTCTGACGTCAGTAGCAAGTGAATCAACCGCGCGCCCGGATGACTGCCAGAACACTCCTCGTAATGCTACCAGTGAGCCTTCTGATACGACCAAGAGGCACCTGCTCCACTCCTCGTGCAATGGAGCTTCCCAATTAGCCAAATTATATACAGGCGGATCCTTTGCTTGCACGCGACGTCCAAGAAAGTCCCAGACGTGTTCTAGGAGATTCAAATCGGAAATCATCACAGGCCAAGGTATTGTGGTAATAGCGTTGTTCTGAAGGAATGCTCTTAAGGCAAGGGAACGATGTTGCCCTGAATTTTCATACATGAATACAGGGCGAGTAGCCAACGGGTGGTTGTCAAAATGACGCAAGACAACAGGATTGAGAATGTCACTGATGTGCTGATGGCCGTTGGAATTCCCACGCACATTCACCATTTCAAAGTTACAATCATGAGAGGGGTATCCCCAGATCATTATTGATCAATCCACCGTAAGCAACAGTAGCTCGGGTGTTCCTGGGCACGTAAGCAGCATTTCTATGCCTCTCATTCGACCATCTTTGACGTGAAGCAGGAACCTACTCTGGTCTGACCAGTGGACTCTCCTCCACGTCCTGACATTCCAATGTTGTCCTGCCATACTCCACTTCAAACGTCGTCTTTGATTCTAATCTGACAATGCTGGACACCTGATGACCCATCCGGACTCAGTGCTCTATTTAAGACGGTTTCGGACAGATCTGGTTAGCCAAAGGTGTTATAAAACTCCACTTGAAGCAAAGGGTTAACACATAGCGAGGTGTGCCAGCCTCCGATCTTCCCGAGGAGAGGTTATTTTGGGGTTGTCCAGGCCTCGGTCGGTCCTTAACTTAGTTTGTTTGTTGATGTTTTCGGACAAGTTTGCTGATGACAGAATGATTATCTCCAAGTTGGCCCCCAATAGCTTTGAATGACTTGCCTGTTGCATGCATGCCAACGATTTAACATCTTAGTGTCTCTTGCACTTTCCTCCTTGGCATGTCAACATTTATTGATAAAGGAAGTGACAAATCTTCTTGTTTTATGCCCATATATTGCATGTGGATGATAGTGTTTTTTTGTGGCATTCGTGGGAAGCATGTTTCAAGAGGACAAGAGGGTGTGTTTGGGGCACGCTATCAACCAGGAACATCATATTTCACTTGATTAACTTTACTGCAAGAAAGTGCAATCCAATCATTAATACATTACAATCAGTAACAGCAACTTCGCTGTCATGAAATATTTCAGGGCGTGCTTAAGTTCCAGGCATTACGCACTTGTCGCAGGGTACAATTATACAGCATTCTGCCCTTCTCCATTAATTTCCACAGTGGGGAACCTTTGAAGAGCGGCACACTTGTTTACTGCAGTAAACAAGCTTTGTTTTACTGGTAAAATGGGGCTCAGTCACCAATGCTCGCGAAAAAAGTTCTCTAAATTGAGTACCACAGGTATAAACGATTGACTAAGCGTGACTGTATCTCCACGGTGCAGTCATGATTAGTCATTGTGCAGAAATATGTGACCATAAACACCAATAAATAAATAAACTGTCCATTATTTTAATGCTGCATTGTGATGTAAAAATTTACAATTTAGTCGTAAATTCTTATCTCCTACGTATGTACTGTGTTTTTGTTTTTAAATGTACTGAAACATGGACAAATCATAACATATATTTGTATGTGAGCATAAAATAATTCTTAAGAGATGCATCAACCACATTCATTCAACCGCTGTGTACTGTTACAAGATTCCCCCAAAATGCGAGGAATCTATCACTATAGTCGTTAGTTTAATACAAGTGTGATATAAATCCGCTACCCAACACACCAAGAAAACGGCACTTATATTGTTTGTTTTTTTCGAAATAAATGTAATTGCGTTCTAATATTTTGTCTACTTACAAGCTTTTACCAATCTCGTACTATATTCATATTTTTAAGAAAGAAGAAACAAAAATAAGAATAGCTGTCTAAGGTCTGATGTCTTCTATCTTATGCGCGAACGATTTAACCGCTCGTCTATCTGTCGTCTGGAAGGGTTCAGTGGGTAGAGATGCATGCTACAAGCCGAGATCGGTTCGAATCCCACCGGCAGCAACCGCGTTGTGTCATTGGGCAATACACTTAATCCAGACTGCCCACGTCGGGGCACGGTGGATTTGTGTACTAAGGCGTACTGCAGTCTTTGACGCATTTGTCCTTAACCGATCCTAACCTTCCTTTTGTGGATTAATACGGTGGGGAGACTGACAGTTGCTCGACGTTGCTCTGTAGTCCTCTCTGTATATTCCGGCTTCCTTCATCCGCGAAACTGCCCGACACATAGTGACCTTGGATATCGAAAGTATCTTCAAACCCCAATGAAATGACAAATAAATAATTCTGTCATCTGAAAAGAAATAGGTCTCGTTCTCTCACATTTAGAGCACAGAGCCGTACACTGGTAAGAATCATTGCGTGGGTAGTGATGTCCACGCATGCGTTTATTAAATAATAGAAATTATCAGAAGCAAAATTCTAAACAATGAAGCACCAGACTGTACCGGTGCTTCATTAATAAAATGTTTGATGATTATTCCTACAGTTGAAACTAGAAGTCCTGTTATGAAATACGCACAAATAGCAAGTCGATCTGCGCATTAATCTACGCGTTATGACCATAGTAAGGCTATCAAATTATGTACACAAATTATAGCTTGTGCACAAACAATGTTTCAGCCAATGGTCCTCCGGGTAACCCGGAGGTCCATTGGCAGAAACATTACCTGTGTTTGCTATGACTAACCAGGAGAGCCTGCCGTGCTTTGAATGCCATTCGATATGGCCATTGTGCCGAATTCCTACGCGCAATTAAGCCTAGATAGTTCGTGACAAGACATCTAGTTTTAACTGTATAATTAGTTTCTGGAATCTAATATTATTGCGTCCGTGGAAATGTTACCTATTCTTGTAAAGTGGCCAGCCCACGGCGGTCATACTCTAGCCATGTGGCGAAGAACAAGACAGGATCTCCGAATTGTCATTCGTGTAGTACCTTGAAAGGGCTATACCCCCACTTTGTGAAGAAATAGAATCCAGTGTATTGCAAAGATGTAATTCATAGTTTGAGAGAGCATTTCGAGAACAAGAAGCTCCCGAAGGGATGTAGATTTATAGGAAGCCTACGGCAGATTTTACACTTGCACAGGTAGTCGTTTTGCACTACTTTGCGCTTCTGTTGCTTACCATGATCTGCATAACGTTTGTTTTCAGTAGTTAGAACACATTCTGTCCAGCTTCATGTGAACTCATTTGTATTGAATTTCCGCATTTTCTAGATAGAGTGTCAGTATTCTTGCACAATGTGGCCGCTCGTTGTCGCCGGTAAGACGGACATTGTGTGAGCTGCATTAAACAATATAGCTACAGGTCGTTGAGATTATTAGGCATGCTCGTATGAGGCATAGCTATGATATCACAGAATTTAATATTTTTCAAGAGGCGATCATAATAACGTTCAGGCGAAAAAAATATGATCACATCACTTTATTTTTGTCACTCAAATATCTTTGTCAAGTATAGCCATTCAGACAACTTTGTTCTGACCAAGAAACAGGGGATTATGCAAAACAATAAGAGAGGAAAGCTCACAGGTGGAGAAGTGCCGTTCATATGCACATATTTCCCAGGGAATTGCCAACAAAAACACACCGACAGTCAATTGTATTTTTAGACCCCAAAAAGTCGTCAAATCACTCTCTTTATGTGTCTGAAATATTCAACAATAATGCAAGATGTCAGTAGAATGCTTCAAATGTTCATTGAAACAACATATTTTCTCAATGCTGTTGATTTTTGGAGATTGCATTAATTCCGAGTGCAACATTTCAGGGTTGGTCGCCCTAATTCAAATATTTCCTCCATTACCCTGTGTGTTTCTGTTGAAAATTGCACTTTCCACATTTTTCTTTCTTATTGTAAATGTAATCTTCATAGAGAAATGCATAATTACACAGATATTCTAATTAGCTGTGGATGCATTTCCTTTTCATCAAATTGAAGTAAGTGTGCACATTGAGAATATTTTGGAGCTCATTGCAATGGCAATGTGTGGTCAATAGAATCGTTTTAAGCTGGATATTTAATTACCTTTCATACCATGTAATTGTGAGCATCGCTGAGCGGGATGTATAGGATTTAATACCACCCCTTGAAAGTCCTCCCAGTCCGGAAATTTTCGTTAGTATCGGAGTGGAATATATCAAAGATCACTTGCAACTGGTCACTTTTTGACAAGAGTAGATTCGATACTTGGTCTTTTGTCTTGGTCCTGTCTCACAAATAAAGTCGGTCAAAGAAATAAAAGCCTATAGTTCCCAATTCGGTCTGGTGAGAGCTCAACATTACCAATCTGTAGTGCCGGTATGTTGCGTGTTAATAAAATAAGAAGTTGTGTCACGTCTATTCCATGTATATTATATTTACTGATTAATAAATTTCAAATAAGTATTGGGTTTATTGTCACTTCGGCCCTTCCGGCCAGATAGGTCAACTTCATCAACAATGATATAGTTGGAATATCAGTCAGTTGGAACTTGAGCCATCACAGTAGGCACACATTAGTTTTATCGCCCCCATACCATTCACTTATATTCGGACATCTATGGACCTCCAAATTGTTTCTACTTTTAAGAAAAATACAGATTAAGTTACGTTTTTCAAACAGACTATAATGGATGTTTTTATTGGGGTTTGACGACACTTTAACAACCAGGATCGCATCGTGTCAGAGAGTATTACGGGTGGAGGAAAGCGGAGTACCCGGACATATCCACCCATCAGCGATGAGGAACTTCTAGACTCCCCAACGTACTTACTCTGCACAAGCAGGGTTAGCAGTGGTTGAAAACTTGTGTAGTACACAATGTGCCATGTTCCAACAGGATCAAGGATATTAACCATTGGCGCCACGCAGCTACCGCTGGTCGGCATCGAACGGTAAGCCTTTCGGTTTATCTTTAACCCTTTACCCAACGTAACGGCCAAAACCGGCCAGCGCTATTCTCAAAAATCGCCAATTAATTTTCACTATTTTTTTCATTTTTTGTCTCAAAAACATAGGTTATGACCCCTCGTTGGAACGAGCTCGACGAGCTCGTTCCAACGAGGGGTCATAACCTATGTTTTTGAGACAAAAAATGAAAAAAATTAGTTATTCAAGAATTTTTTTTGCAAGTGTCGTTTGCTTTTCAGGTTAGGTAAAGGGTTAAGGTCATCGCTCTAACCAGTGAGCCCCGCTCTCCCACATGATAAATGATTACTCTGCACTCTATAGCATTGGAGTAGTCAGTAATGACTGTGCAACAGGGATTTTCATTGGTGACTGGCAGAATTTTAACTTTGAGAATTCCGAGTTTAAATGTGTCGTATTATTTGCTTTCTTAGTGTCGAAAAAGGCAGAACACTTGTAATATTTCCCATAACCTAGTTGGGGGCGCGGTGGCATTCGGGCAACCGGTTCTCGTCAGATCACCGAAGTTAAGCAACGTCGAACTTGGTTTGTCCTCGGATGGGTGACCGTCTGAGCAATCGATTCGGACTTCCGCGTTGTGTCCTTGGGCAGGGCACTTAACCCCGATTGTCCACATGGGGGCACGATGTCGCCGTGCAGTAAGGCGTACTGCACGTCGATGGTGCGTATGTCTTCAACCAATCTAACCCTGCCTGTGTTGCAGTGTGGAGTTACGATGTTCGGGAGATGAAAGCTACTCGTCGTTGCTCGGTGGTTCTCTCCAGGTACTCCGGCTTCCCCCACCCGTAAAACTGTCACGGTCATGATTAGCCATTGTGCATAAGTGTGTGACCTTAAACACCAATAAATAGTAAATAACAACATAACCTACTTGTATACTGCTTATTCGATTACCATATAACAGTTCAGTTCTATACTTGTGTATAAAGATTAATTTCATTGCTAGGTATATCGTAGTATTATGCAGGTATGTGAATTTAATATATGCATATTGAAACTTTTCATGTATGAGTATGAATGCATGAAATGGGTAGTTTGTGAAAAGAGCAACAATTTGAAATTTATTCTCATAAAGGAATTGAAAAGCTATTAAAAGTTTACACGGTATTTTCCCACAAAATTTATGCAATTCTTTTTCATCTGGTGATGACTAGTAAAGTACAGTTTGATCAAAATAAGCTTGGTTTTAATGAGGCCCCATACCAGAAAAATAGCATTTAATAGAAGGGTCCATGTCTTAAACCTGGGCTAGATAAGGGCTGGATCAATAAAAAGTTCCAGACCCAAGTTTCGTGGCTAGAAAAATATTCCTTACGCTCAAAAAGTTGAGCCGCAAAATGAGTAAAGAGATGAATGGAACATATGACATTCGGAATAGCGATGGTTTTTGCGCACACCAAATCTAAAAATAAAAATAGTGTCATTGGTCATTGGCGTGAAGAACGGGGGGGGGGGGAGGTTCTTGATTTCTTCATGGTCAGATCCCCAGCTATTTCATGGTCACTTCGAATCAATCGTGAATCATCCGTTTCGAGTATATTGGAAATACTATGATACATTAAGTAGGGTAGTTTACATCCTGAATCAGGGTTGGTGTGGAAATAGTAGGGAGAATCAGTTAATTCACCCGTTTGGGTAAGTTTGGGTGGAATCGTTGGCTAATAGTCTTAATTAAGAGGTACTTAGCGATTTTGAGAAACCTTAATTTAGAAATGTATTGGCCGGCAACGGCCGGGGTAGCGTTGGCCTATGGATCTTTCCCTTCTTCCACAATCAATTTATATGGGGATGTTACGTGGCTGTGACAGGGTATGGACACAACCCAGGGTTGTGTTGTGAAATGATTTCGCCTGGGTTGGTTATCAAGTCGATACTATGGTGTGGTGTAATACATTGTTGTGGACAGGCCTCTATCGCAAGGTGCATCATATCACAGCCGCTGTCAGGCCAAAATATTATAGTTGTTGTAATCCCAAAGGATCAGAGAGAAATTTTCGTAAAATGGTATTGGATACGCGCGATTGGACACATCAGTATGTTACCAAGTTTAGTATGGGTCATGAATGTCACCGGCCCACGGAACCTTCGTGCAGGTTTTTTTCGCACGAGCGCCGCCTTAATGTCTGTGGGGTACGTTTTGGAAATTTCCCTTTGTACTGGAAGGCTTTTTCGGAGGTACTATCGTTCTTTTCTTGGTATAAACTCGTTCACCGATAGTTTCTGGTCGAAACGTAACTTTTGAGGTACGCGAAGAGTGACACGTGACGAACGTTTACATGCCGTTGGCATGTTGGAAGCTGGCAACAGACAGACTGCAGTGGCTCAAATTCTCAACACGTTACTCAGTCGGTGATCAGCAGGTTGTGGTCACGCTGCCGTCAGACAGGCAATGTTGATGACAGACGTCGGTCGGGTTGTCCAAGGGCGACAACTGCTAACCAGAATCGTTTTATCCGAACCACAGCGTTACGTAACCGCCATTAAAGTTCCTCAGAAATTGGACAACAGCTGCGCCGAGCGGCAGATGTGCGAGTCAGTGTTCCGACTATCCGAAATCGCCAACACAACTGTAATTTGTACGCTCGACGGCCTCGAAAAATACCACGTTTTACTGAACGTCATATCGCAGCAAGGCGAAATTAGTGTGGAGCGCGACAGCGCTGAGACAATCGTCGATGGAGCAACGTCATGTTTTCCGATGAATCGAGGTTCACTCTCGACTTCCACGACAAGCGAAACAAAGTATGGCGGCGGCGGCGGCGGCGGCGGCGGCGGCGGCGGCGGCGGAAAGAACGATACCATGATGTAACCGTTAGGCAGCACGATCGTTTTGGTGGTGGATCGGTTATGATGTGGAGAGGCATAACCATGACAAGCAAAACAGCATTACATGTCATCCAAGGGCGTGTCACAGTGTAGTACTACCGTGACAACATGTTAGCAGCTCATGAGGTGCCATTTGCTCAACGTCACGGCCGTCGACTGAATGAACGAATGTTTATTTGCAATATATGTAACGCTTACATGTACAAAGAAATCGCAATACGAGATTAAATATAATTAAATGAATGTGGATGTATGAAAACAATTACTCAATTAGTTACATATACTGCGTGGAGATGGCATAGCCTAGTTGGCTGTCTTCCTGCCAAATCCACCAGACAGGCTATAACATTTATCGCAGACTGCAGTTTGTATTGGTTGGTGACGTGTAGAAGACCTTCGATCCAGGATGCTGTTAAGACAGACTTACTCGCTCCTTGTATTATATTCGAGTCTTGAGAGTAATTCGCGCAAGAAAGATCTCGAGGATCGTTATTAGCATCCACAAAGATGTTGATTTGATTCTTATCATAACTGTTGATTGTGGGTTCGATGGATAGTGGATAAATGTCAGTTATGAGACCAAATTGAATTTGAACACTTTTTTGTGATATGATATCAGTCAATTAACTGTATTCCACAGTTCGTTGATAGATATCATAACACGAAATATGTTACTTTTGTGTTACTCAAGAACAATACATTACACACAAACATTATCAAAAATACTTCAATTTTTAAGAATCTATAAGGTAATATTGAATTATACCGCCATCGGGCCATGTTACTTCTTTCGTGAAGCGAGCAAGATGTCAAGTCGAACGAGAGTCCGGCAAGAGAGAATCGGCTAATTGACCCTTGACATGGTGTATAACGTAAGAGTGGTGGGAAATAAACTTGTTGTTACGTGCGGATTAATGACCCCCCCCCCCCCCCCCTCCCCCTTTAAAGACTCACAATACCATCTCTAAGTGCTACATTGAAATAAATACTCTATCCGACACACATCCCTGTTCCAGCCTCACAATGAACTATGTCCCACTAGGACACCCTATAAGGCTCGGGCAACGATGTGTGACAATTCCACTTTCACACGCGGTATATTGTTCAATACCCTTCCACAAACCAATTGCATTCTTGGCAATAGGGATTGTTGCAACACACTGATGGTAAAAATGTACTCCGATGAATCGAGATTCACTCTCGACTTCCATGACATTCGAAACGGTGTATGTCTGTGGCGGAACGAACCATACCATGATGTAACCGTTAGGCAGCACGGTCGTTTTGGTGGTGGATCGGTTATGGTGTGGAGAGGCATAACCATGGCAAGCAAAACAGCATTACATGTCATCCATGGGCGTGTCGCAGTGCAGTACTACCGTGACAACATGTTAGTAGCTCATGAGGTGTCATTTTCTCTACGTCACGGCCGTCGATTCATTTCCCAAGGTGAAGATGCAAGAGCTCACAGGGCCCGTGTCGCTACAGAGTTTATCCAGGAGCAGAACATCACTACACTGGCCAACACTAACTCCAGACCTTTCACCACTGGAGCACGTCTGAGATATGATTGGCAGGCGCCTACGACAATGCCAACAGTCCCCTACCAATGTCCAGGAACTCGCCGCTGCACTGCAGGAAGAATGGAAATACATCAGTGAAGTTGATATTGGACGTTTGGTGAGGAGTATGACACGTTGGATCTGCACTTGTCTCGCGAGCCGAGGAGGCTTTACAATGTGTTGAGGTCTTGGACTGGATGTGATAAATTCTCTGACTGACCGTCTATGTCTTATACAGCCCAGTGCATAGAATGTGTGCTTATCAGACACCCAACTATCCCTAAAATCGTTCATCAGATATCACAGTGCAATGCCTCAACTGTCTTTTTGATGAAAATATAAATATATTTCTTCATATATCTCACTTTTATCAAATATCCCCTACTTTTTTAATAGTATATAATGATTCTAATGCGAAAGAACTGCGTTGAAACGAACCGTATGCCGAGTCAATAGTCCGGGAATTGTACCACTATGGACTCTTTCCGTGTTTTGCGGGACAGTCTTATAATCATTAACACCAAGCTACCGGGCAACCAGTTAAATTCCGAAACCAGCCTTACACTGTTATGGTCTGGAACCAATCTTGTCCTTAAACAGATCAACCCGATATAACATTTTGCCTTGTCGGAAAAGCGAAGGTTCTCTATTCCAGTCACCAGAAATATTGCATCCGATTGGATTTATAAATACCATAAACAATTCACTTTATTTGAATCAACACAAGAAATGTTCCTCAATCGACACTTGTTCAGAACAGATCACCATCAGCATTGGAAACGCTCTCAGATACTTCTGTTTACCAGATGGTTAAGAATGAAAACTCAGCATAGCTGTAATTATAAAATTACGCCGCGTCGTTCAAAGAGAGTGTTAATATCCCCATGTTACGAAGCTGAATTCATTATGCATTGAATGGATCATCTATAACTGGAACGCCAACTAGTGTATGTATATCTTTTGGGGTAAAGGGCCATCAAATTAAACCAATTGTAGCCTAAGCGCAAGTTTAGAGTGGGTACAGTGGAATACAAACGCCGTAACAAAAACGGTTCTATGAGATACTGACTGGTGTTCCGGTATATATCGAACTTTCACCACTTCTTCCAGTAGAAGTGTCATTAAATACATGTAAACACAGCTAGTGTGTTAGTATTGTCCCTCGTCCGTTGGGCAGGAGTTTCGTAAGCAAGGAACAAGGTTAATCAAAAACGTTTGCGATCACAGGACGTTTTGTCCTCAAAGCCCTCCCTCCGTGTACATGCCGTTCGAATGTTTTATCCCAGAAGCAAAACGAAACGATATTTGTTTAAGATAAATATAAACACGAAATATAATTCAGCAACTGTCTCTTTTAATTTCGTACAGACTTGTTACAGTTTGCAAATGCGTAAATTTCGAAAAAATGCATCTTTTATCCAACTGTCGAGAATTTTTCTTAACATTTTTCATCCGCAAGGAATGTTGGCCATTGTGCGGTTTTTGTCTTTAAATTCGTGATATACAGTACGTGGAGAGTGTATTATCACTAAATCACCCGCAGAGTGGAGATTTCACCCGAGCAATAATTGCACATTTGTTGCAAAGCACAACCAGCACCAGCAAAGTTTCAGCCAATGGACCTCCGGGTTAAACCCGGAGGTCCATTGACTGAAACATTGCTTGTGTTTTTTGTCGATATGTACACAATTTGAAAATTATGGCTTGGGTGGTAACTCCACTCCGCGGGTGATTTAGTCACAATCCACTCTCCACGTACTGTATAAAAACAAAAATATACTGCTTAGCTATGCTTAACATGCCTCAGCCATAGAAAAGTGAAGACATTTATAAAATATTTCGGATGTCCTCAAAGAAGATGGTCGGTCATCGAAAATATTTATCACCGCTTTCCCCTTTCCATTATCAGATTCAGTTCACTTTAGTTCTGTCTATATATGTTTTTTCGTTGAAAATAATATGGGTCGAAAATATGGCGATATTATCTCTTAGGTGGAGGGGGTGGCACTGTACGTAGAAGTAAAGCAATGGATCGATCCCAGATTGGTTGGATCTGAATGTTGGCCATTGTGCGTGTTTTGTCTTGAAATTCGTGATATATAAAACAAAAATATACTGCTTAGCTATGCTTAAAAAGCCTCAGCCCTAAAAGAGATTTAAAAAATATTTCGGATGTCCTCAAAGAAGATGGTCGGTCACTGCTTTCCCCTTTCCCTTATCAGATTCAGTTCACGCATATTATCTCTTGGGTGGAGGGGGTGGCACTGGAAGTACAAGGAGAGCGATGGATCAACCCCAGATTAGTTGGATCTGATGGTGTGACATTATAGTTACGTTACCCAGAGACGGACTGGAGATGTCATTGTATCCCGCGTGAGCGGCCACGTTGTTATACAATTCTGATACGCGGTGTCAGTGAGCATGCGCAGCGCGTGTTATTAGGGAGACATGTGCATCATTCGTCCATTTTGCTTGGTAAAGGCGATCATGTTTGTTTCACGGGTGGCTTGTGGTGGCCATCTAACCCTGACAGTTCTGCAAAAGGGCGGAGGCGTGTTTTGAGTTCAGAAAGAATCTCCCAGAATCATCGGTTTCTACCTATCCGGACCACCATCATTCCTGAAAATTGGATAGGATAGCTTCCAATAGGAACAACAGTAAGTTCGGTGAGTTCGGTCAACCCAACGGGAGTGTATGCAGTCAAAAACAGACCCGACATTCCTCCAAATCACCAAACGCAACTTGGAAAAGGTTGAAACAGTCTTTGTTTGGGATTTTTACTGGGGAAAAATTTCTGCAAATTGTCGGAAAATCAACTCCGTCCTCTTGTTAACTGTCCCTTGGTATGTCCCTAGCGTCTTATTGGAGAATCTTAGTATCGTTCAGATTAATCCATCTATATTCCTGTCAACGGCACTGTACCGAGGCAGTTTTAACTTCATTCATGATAATGTCACTTACACTGAAGATGAAGGTCTCTGCAACGCAGAATATTGAGTAAGTATCGAAATACGATGTTAACAGGTCAGATTTCTCAGTATAAGTGTGAGAAATAAACAGAGGGATTCACTTCATTTCACAAAGCGAGTGTGGAACAGTAGAGCTGTCTGCTAACGGGTGCCTGGTACCACATCCCTCCCCGTCTTGTAGAAAAAAAATGTATGGTTTTAAAAAGACATACCAGTCAAGTTACCAAAAGTGTTCTAAAACCAGCCTATGCGTCCAGCAAATGTCAGAATTAAAAGACGTCTTGAAGAACTTGGCAACTTTTAACGATCACAAGTTTAGTAAATAAGCCTCTCGTGTTTCACGATGTAGGTTTTAAGCTATGGGTAGTGTCTTATTGGAACATATACATTATTGTGTTGAGTTGACGGTAACATGGTCTGAGGTTTGCGACTCGGAGCGTAAGTTCAACGTCGACGCTTCGCGTCTCTGTTGAACATATGCTCCAAGCCGCAAACCTCAGACCATGTTACCGAACAAAACAATGCGAAAATGCACCGATATTTACACCAGTTTGTGACAGCATTCAATATGCGGTGAAAGCGAAGGTATTTTTAAACACATAAACGATAAGTTTTCCTGGGTGGTAAATGTATTAACAATGAAAGTTCCGACAGTGGTAATTCTGAAGATTCTGATAACATTCCACTCAGTCGTTGGCGCAGAAGCCCTAGTTACGATTAACTTAGTGGGGATGTTGAATATTCTGAGTTTTCCGATGATGAGAGCCTATTTCACAGCGAAGATGATAAACATTTGTGAGTTTTTTCCAATACCGGTAACAAGGATGTAAGTTCCGATTCTGACGATTTGGATGAAACGATATCACTGAGTTCATGTATTGACCAGATAAACAAAAACAATAATAGCCATGTCGAATCTGAATCTTGTACAATAGTTTGTGAAAAAAATAAATAATACATTTACCCAAAATGAAAAAGAATCACACAATGAAGATCGATGTTATAAGATTATCACCAAAATAGTCATTTGTTTGTTAATTATTTTTCGATTCTTTTAAAGTTTTAACATCAGTTCTTATTTTCTCCCGAATTGTGCTCAGTGAAACCCGTTGGACCAAATGTTATACCAGCCTAAAATATTAATATAATCCTGCTGTCAAGACTTCTTAATCACTAATGTGAAAAATACCTCGTTATTTGTACTTTCCGACGTTTGACGTCGCATTTTGAAAAAAAACATTGAAAACACTGTATTCCCAGTGAGAGTTGAACGTCAGGATAATTGAAGTCTCAATGGGTTAATATCCAAGCTCTGATTCTGATATGAAGCAAAGCTTGAAATGGACCTTCCGATGGAACTTATGGGCCGTTCAAAAAACACAGGGTTCATTTGAGGAATATGCCTCAACATGGCGGAAGAAGAGATGCTGTCAACGTTGTTGAGTGGCGTAACGTCGAAGCCAAGGTGTGGAGTGAGCTCAAGATGACATGCATACGTTGTAAGATAAGTAGCCAATTTTTGGCTCGAAACAAGGAAAATCACTTTTGCGAAAATTATTTAATCGTGAGATGCCAACTTCGTGCGGACATGTATCGTACGTGGTGCTTGGTAAGGTTGGAGGCCCTGCAGACATCAGAGGCAAACGCTGCAAATGAGCGTTAAGGGTGGGTGTGCCATGAACACACCAAACATTCAATCACTTCGTGGAACTACGTGACTTAATCATAAAACTAGCAGCCGTGGTGAATCCTCATTCAGAATTATTTAGTAAATAAAACTATTTAATAATGATGATGAGGTCATTAAAGAAACGGTTAAACCAAGTCTCAATTCAATTCGATCAAGAAAAATGTCTTGCGTAGCGTTAAGAAAAATGAATATCTATGGTATTTTTTTTAAATTCAGTCATCTGGAATATTTCCGTTGTTCGGAAAAGCGAACCACAGGTTCGTTTTTACGATCAACTGAACTATTTTAAAGGATCGAAACTCAAGACAGGTGATATACTCTTTAAGGCCTAGACTGATTCCATGCCACTACAACGTCGCATATTTGCTCTCGGAGCTTAGGGTGACATGTAACCAGACAGCAGGAGGTCATGTGTTTAAGTTAAATTATTACACATTAGTTTAAAATTTCTTTTAACGATTTTTAAACCACATGTCCGTAATTGCATCAAGCTATGTCACAGGCGGAGTGGAATGGGGCAACAAATAACAAGTTGCATCGCTTCCGACCAAATGTCAGTGATATATATATGTGTCTGGTAACCATTGTAGAAAAGGCAACGTAATATCGATACGATGTCATATTGGTTATACGATACTAAGAAATTCCTTTCTGTTTGAAGGTAATATGCGCCCAGAGTGTATTCCTTGCCAACAGGTGTTGACAGTGGAGTACATTCTGAGTTTTATGTCAGATGGCAGTATTTCACTGTATGATCATATCAAATCTATTTTATCATCCCTGCCCGCACAAAATGCTATAACTTCTGAAAGTAATCGACCTTTTCTTTAATAAATTTGAATACGGCTTTTATTCTGTTAAAGTAGACTGCTCACTGACTACTTGAACTCAGCTGAGGCTCCCAATAGCCACATATCTCTCCGGAAATCTGTGTGTTTTAAAATAGGGAGGTGGAGCACATAAGCTCACAGCGCATGTGTGTATTTTTTATAATGCAATGCAAATACTGTTCCGTTCGCTCAAATGCATCCACGCTCTAATTTAAAAAAAAATCGACAAGTGCCCCAAGCGATCAATTTCGTCCAAGTGCTCCATTAACTAGTAAGGGTTTTTTACCCTCCTCTGAAAAAGACATGTGTATGGTAGTAGTTCTTTACAGTGGTCCATAATAAAATTCCCAGGTCCCGGTCCACGGTTGGAGTGGACGAGCGACCAGAACGCTGTTTGTGTATAGATATAGACCGGTTTAGTGAAGAAATGTAACGAACCAGGTTCTACCTGGCGAGGAACAACACCAATATCCTGGCTTACACAAGCAAAAATCTAACCTTTAAAATGTTAACAAATAATGAATTGTGAATCAAGTCTGACCAATATTTAGCCATTGAAACGAATCCGAGGACATATGTGTGACGAGCGTTTCATTAATGTTGCCAGCCCTGCACAGGCGAGACTGTCTGAACCGCGTTTTATAACCACCTGCCGATCTTTGCGGTATATTTTAGTCTGTTTTTCTCCTGCTTCTCCTCAGTTTTTGTATATACTGTAACAAACCTGACCCCGCCCCGCCCGATTTACACCGCAACTAGCGCCTAGTGTGGTTCTAATCGAAGCCAGCGCCTCCAGTAGTCCTCCACAGAGAAATACCCGTGCACCACCCCGATCAAAACAACAAGAGGGTCTCATAGAGGTCCACAGTTTGGGAAAAACCTGGGGTTAAGAAGCGGGTTCTCATTCCTAGCGGGGTTTCCAACGACTAAACAACAAGATAATAGATGCTATAATATTTAATTAATTATAAACAAACCATTTCCAACACTTTCCAGTACATTAGTCTTCTCCTTACTCAACGGGGGGGGGGGGGGGGGGGGGGGGATCTCGCATCATTATCTTTTATTTAAATTAGCCAGCGGCCATTCAAGAAAATGTCTTTACCAACAACCTTAAGAGGAGGGGGGGGGGGGGTGTTACCAAAACGAGCACGGCTTGTTTACCTGTGTAAACAAGCACTACTCCACATTATAGCTAACGCGTTACATTCCGCCCAATACCAGTCGCGAACGCTCAACCAATGCGCGAAATAATAGGCTACTACCCTTACCCTTTCCCAGTCGGGAGGAGGGGAGCTACAAATAGTTTCGATTCTACGTACTCAAATGAGTTCCGTTACCAAAACTCCTCGCCCAAATCCTGTTCGAAATCACGTACTCAAGGGATTACCACTACCAAATACCACGATTATCGCGGCACAATCAACAACTTTGTTCTCCAGTGCAGACCTCTACTGAGGTGAGCTGGACTACATAAATAGGATCCCAATCAATAAATATGTTCAAACTGAAACGCTTATAAAAGTTAACAACTTCTCCTGTACTTCACGGGTGAGGAGGGGCAAAAGTCCCCCCCCCCCCCCACCTTCAACCAAAGTGTATCCCCCACTAAAGTAATCCGTCCATAATGTACTAAATGTGATACAGGGCTATGACATGATCTCTACTAATTTTGATATAATGTTGCCAAAGATTGCCTACCTAAGGGGTGGGGGTGGGGTAGGGAGCAGTATCTCGGCCAGTCAAAACTAGGATAGGTTCGGACTACTCTGCCCTCGGCCCACCCGGTTGAGTCTGCTACTGGCTGAGAAGTGTGCGTCCCCTCTAAGAAAATCTCAGTCGAGTCGCACAATTCTCAAGCACACAATATTAAAAAAGGCAAGAAAAATATAGTAAATTCGCCTACAGACTCACCGGATCCGCCAAGCGAGGAAATTCCATAATCCTTCCCAAATCTGACTAGCAAGCTACATCGAAGCAATAATATTTTTCCAAATAAATATAACTAAAGCTGCCTTCACAAAATCCCAAGTCGGATAATTCCGAAACGATATTTATACATGAATGCGCAATCAAGCGATACATTCTTCACGTAATCTTCGCTATCAAAAAAGGGAAATTCATGCAGCTGGTGATGTTTGAATTACTTGTCTCCGAGTATTATCATTTAACTCTTCCTCGAAGGTAAGTAATACGATTTAACTCTTCCATGGCCACTACCATCGGTCCCAAACTACTCAACCAAGCCAAGACTTATTTACCGACCCTATCACGGCTGGATCGTTTGACTACCCCCACCCTAGAGGGCAACGTCCCCGTTGAAAATGCAAGCAAGTTCATTTACAAAATATATAAGTGCTCCTTTAAAAAAATACATTAAACAAACTCAACCCTGATTTAAAAAAAAAAACAAAAAAACCCCAAAAATATATAGCCAAAAAACCCCAATTATTTTATCACTGGAAGGATACTCCGTATGTAGAGAACATTATAAGTCTCAAAGTTCCAAACACATCGGCGGAACAAGAAATTTCACAAGTGAAATTTTCGAGCCTGAACCACGCTTCCCAGCCAGCCCACGATACTCGTGGACTGCTTGCCGAAACGTATAGACTTGCGCCAAGAGATGTTATCGCTAGAGTAAGAGTGGCTAAACCTCGACAATTAGACTTGACCAAAACCTCATATTTTAAAATAGTATTCCGCGTAAGACCTTTAAAATTATATTTAAAAAAAATAAGTATTTCCCCGTGCATTCAAATGCACACCATCAGCCAACATATGGGTGGCTATAGTTCTTGTGTGTCGTACAAAAACAATTTTTTGGCGAGACATAGCCTTCAAGGACTGATTCAAATAAATCCTTCTCATATCAAAGATATAAGAAGACCCATGACAAGTATTGACACGGGGAAAGAAACTACATATAACTGTGTATAACACCAGCAACCTCAAAGCGCTGCAATAGTTTCTGATAGTCACTCAGGACGTACATAAAGCAGAAAAATTCTGACGGGAGTAGCATACCACCATTGAAATCCGACGGTCTGTTACATGAAGACCCAATAGACAAGGCAACTATACTGAACTCGCAATTCAAGAAAGCATTTTCAAGTAAAGAAGAAACAGTGCAGCAGAATTCACAAGCAAATGTAACATGACTGGTGTTTTTGAAACAGCACCAGATATCACCATCACACAGGAAGGAATCAAAAAACTACTATCCAAGTTAAACCCACATAAAGCTGCAGAGCCTGAGAACTTGACACTCCGAGTATTAAAAGAATTGGCTACCGAAATAGCTCCAATATTGGAACTTATCTTCACCAGATCTTGTGAAACAGGGGTTGTACCATCCATATGGAAAGCAGCAAATGTCTGTCCATTCTTTAAACAAGGAAAACGGTTTGAAGCCATCAACTACAGACCGGTGTCATTAACTTGCATATGCTGCAAAGTTATGGAACACGTAGTTAACAGCCACATCATGGGCCATGCTGATAAAAATAACATCTTATACCATCTACAGCATGGCTTTAGAAAACGACTATCATGCGAGACTCAGCTAATAGAATTCATTGATGACGTCACAAGAACTTTAGATAATGGTCAACAAACAGACTGCCTTATCACGGATTTGTCCAAAGCATTTGATAGGGTTAGCTACAGCCAGTTCATACACTAAACCATTACGGAATTAAAGACAAAACAAACAGATGGATAAAGAACTTTCTCTCTGACAGGACACAGTGTGTATTGGTGGAAGGGGAGAAGTCAGATTATATAAGTGTAGAGTCTGGAGTACCCCAAGGCTCGGTGTTGGGACCCAGTCTCTTCCTCTTCTATATAAATGACATGCCCCAGGATATTATATCTACAGTGAGACTATTTGCAGATGACACCATTGCATACATCACTCTCTCCTCGGACGATAACACGCTACAGGAGGATCTAAATAAACTGGCGACCTGGGAAGAGAAATGGATGATGAAATTCCATCCTGATAAATGCCAAGTCTTATCAATCTCCAAGAAGAAAGATTACATCAAGAAAAACTATTTCCTTCACAACCACATCTTGGAACATGTTACATCGGCAAAGTATCTTGGCATAACGATTACGTCAGACTCAAAGTGGGAAAAGCATATAAACAGCATCTGTCAAAAGACAAACAAAACTATTGGCTTCTTGAAGAGAAATTTAAACATCTCAAGTTGTAGTATAAAAAAGCATATCTCTCTCTTGTACGACTAACAGTAGAAAATGCAAGTTCGGTTTGGGACCCCTACCTACAGAAGGATAAATACAAAATAGAGATGGTACAAAGAAGATCGGCTAGATACGTCACCAACAGGTACCGTAATACATCATCGGTAAACTCCATGCTGGACCCACTAAAATGGACAACATTAAAAAAACGAAGAAACAATGCACGCATCAGCTTGCTGTACAAGATAGCAAATAAAAAAGTCAACAAAGATGCCGAAGACAAGTTAAAGAAGTTAAAGCCGCCAGACAGAATCTCTAGAAATATGAGCGTGTACTCCTTCCAAATTCCAGCATGTAATACCACCACAAGGAAGGAATCCTTCTATCCACGCACAATTAAGGATTGGAACGCATCATCCATCACATTGATCTCGGCCAGTAGTCTAGAGTCACTCAAAAGACTACTGAGCAAGGTGTAATACATGACGCAAGCGTAATCTACGTAGTGTCAGAATAGTCAACTTGATGACGGTG
Organism: Pictodentalium vernedei; assembly: GCA_031216915.1. Classification (NCBI taxonomy): domain Eukaryota; kingdom Metazoa; phylum Mollusca; class Scaphopoda; order Dentaliida; family Dentaliidae; genus Pictodentalium; species Pictodentalium vernedei. The sequence goes on from CM062291.1 coordinate 457,928,178, forward strand.
GCCACAAAATGGTAGAAGAAGAAGTAACTGCGACGAAAAGTTTTTGTCATCAATGTCATTGCCACCAATCTGCAGGGCATCAGCGGATTCCACATTCAAGTCCACCAATTTTGTTCCAGGCAACCAACAAATTCCAAGGCATCTTTAAAGTCGAAATTTCTCCATATCTCTGGATGCCTCTCTTGCAATTTCTGGAGACGATGAATATAACTATGGCCCAATATGAAGATCTTCATCATAACGCTGATAGCAAAACCATACAGCCAAAGAATCTGATGACAAAATATATATATTATTTTCTTCATTACATATTTCTTAGGAGCATCCCTTCCAGAAAAAAAAAACATACAAATTATACCTAGATATGGGGCAACTCCCTCCCCGACTGTCTAGTTCGACCGACGTAGGGCAACACTCGCGGACTACCAACTCGCACTCCCATTCATCTGCACAGGCCCGTGATTTAAACAATCGTACTTCAACTTACCCCACACAATCACGCACCACCTCAGAGACCCAACACGCGACACCAAAGACAACACCACCCACAAGACCCCCCCCCCCCCCCCCGCCAAAAAACAACTACCCATGATGCCCCACAATCGAACCAGACAGGAGGATCCGAAGTCATCACCAACTATAAAAAACAAATATCCAAAATTTAAACTTTTTAGTTTGATGAAATTTCTGCACCCGCGAACGGTTTCCCAAATACACCCAAAACCGGAAAACGCACAATACGCCATCCCCCATTCATAAAAAAATCAAAACGAGACATCGCGTCTATATTTACATTTCTCTATATCATACCCCGTTCACTGACACTAGCCAGTGTCGCATTACGATGTTTTCTACACGTGGTTACAACAACCAGCATAGATTTATATATATAATCTATATCTATATAAATAAAATTTAATCCTCTAGGTAACGCCTAACGGAGGCGTGACCATCAATTGCACAGCGAGCTAAAACTTTAAGCGCCCAATATCATATAGCGCCATTCCAAATATTCGCCACACTCTCGTCATAATTCAAATAGAATTAATAACTCTAACTGCGGCTCAAAACCTAATTCACGGGTGGACCATCTCAACAATTGTAATGGTTGGCACGCCATGTCCCGGACACCACGACTGGCCCTCCTTCTAAACAAATGAATCAGGGCAAAAAAAAAATAATAAAAAACAAAACTTTGGGAATTTTGCAGTCGAGGATGGCGGAGCGTGCGACCCCGACGGTTTGAAAGCAGCTGAGTGGCATTATCGCAGTCATCACCACATGGACCAAACCATGGAGACTGATAATCATCTAGATTACTAGGGTCGAGCTGCCCTAGAGCAGATGGTGCTTGACCATCCACCTCAGGATTAGATGATTTCTGTGGGCGCTGAAAACAACGTTATAAACGATTAAAGTGTACTATCTGTAAACGTGCCCCTTGTTCTCTGACCATTACTCAGTTGGCGTCCGAGCCTTTCTCTTTAACAATATAGGGACCGTACCAGAACTTAGCAAATTTTGGGTGACTGGCCGTGTCCACCGTCTTGGCGCAAAACAATAGTAATTCCCATTGCCAGGCCTGATAAGGATCATAGAAACCCTAGTAATTATAGGCCTATTGTCTTAACAAGTTGTCTGTGCAAAACCATGGAGAGGATGATCAATTATCGACTTGCAGATGTTCAGTGTGGTTTCAGAAATCAGAGAAGTACTGTTGATCATTTGGTCAGACTTGCAACGTTTATTAGAAATGCCTTCGCCAGAAATAACATGTGGTCGCCATCTTCTTTGATCTGGAGAAGGCATATGATACAACGTGGACGTATGGGATTTTGAAAGATCTTTTTAACATGGGGTTGAGAGGGCGTATGCCCCTTTTTATTGAACACTTTTTAAAGGACCGCCAATTTCAGGTTCGTGTTAGGTCAACGTTTTCTGATCCTCACGAGCAGGAGTTGGGGGTTCCTCAGGGTAGTATTTTATCTGTTACCCTTTTTTCAATTAAGATTGATAGCATCATCGACGCAATTGAGAATATGGTAGATTCTTCATTGTATGTTGATGATTTTTTAATCTGCTAGAGCAGCAAAAAAATGAATGCCATAGAGCGCAAACTTCAGCTGTGCTTAAACAGAATTAAAAAATGGGCCACAGAAAACGGTTTTAAATTTTCAAAGATGAAAACAAATTGTGTTCATTTTTGTAAGCTTCGGAAGCATCACCTCGATCCGGAATTAAAAATCGATGGGAGTGCTATTAAAGTTAAGGAAGTGAAATTCTTAGGTTTGTTGTTTGACAACAAACTGAATTTCACTTCCCACATAAAACAACTAAAAGTTAAATGTAAGAGAGCTCTGAACCTATTGAAGGTTGTTGGTAGCACTGATTGGGGTGTTGACCAAAAAACTTTGCTCCATCTGTATAGATCACTTGTTCGTTCTAAATTAGATTACGGTTCTATAGTTTATGGTTCTGCAAGGAAGTCATACCTAAAACCACTTGATGCTATTCACAATAGTGGTATTATAATTACTCAAGGGGTTTTCGAACTTCCCCAATAGATTCGATGCTTGTTGAAGCAGAGGAGCCTTCTCTTGAGAAGCACAGAATTAAATTGTCTCTCCAGTGTGTATCTAAACTTTTGGCCAATCCTTCAAATCCTGCGTAATTGTGTTTCAGACCCTCAAAATGTTGATTTCTTTAACTTCCTTTAACTGCCACCAGAAACATATTCCTCCATTGGGAATTAGAATTAAACACCACATGGAGCCTATCAAAATTGATCCGCACATAATAAAAGAAAATCGTAAAACACATATTCCTCCTTGGCATCTTAAGAAACCTATAGTTATTTTGGACCTTGCTTCTACCAAAAAATCTGATACCAATTCCTTGCAGTTCAAACAAAAATATGCCGAAATAAAGTCCAAGTATAGTTCATATACAAGGATCTATACAGATGGATCTAAAGATGGTGACAAAGTATCATCCGCTGCTGTTACTGGTGATTATGTCATCTCAATCAGAATACCTAATCAGAGTTCTATTTTCACAGCTGAAGTTAAAGCTATACAACTTGCGCTTGAACACATCGAATATGTGCAGGAAAAGAAGTCGATTATTTTTTCCGACTCTCTTTCCTCTTTACTTGCTCTACTCAAACCCAAGTTGAAAACCCTCTCATTTCGGAACTTCGTGAGACGTTAACAACTCTCATGTCTGACCAATATGATATCGTGTTTTGCTGGTTACCCAGACATGTAGGTATCGCTGGTAACACCAGACCAGACAGTGCGGCAAAGCAGGCTTTATCCAAGCCTCTCACTGATTTTAACATCCCTTTCAGTGACCCGCAACCACATAGCAATAAGTACATCAAATCTGTGTGGCAGGCAGATTGGGATGGAGCGACAAGCTCCATCGATTCCGACCAGATATTTGTGATCACAACCCGTCTAGTAACCTTTGTAGAAAGGATCTTGCAGTTTTGACGCGATGTCATATTGGTCATACACGACTAACACATTCCTTTTTGTTGGAGGGTACTGTGCGACCAGAGTGTGTTCCTTGTCAGCAGGTGTTGTCACTGGAACACATTCTTTTATATTGTACTGATTTCAATCTTGTTAGAAAACAGTATTTTACAGTTCAATCTCTAAGAGATTTATTTTACCATACGAGCTCGCATAAAATAATCTCATTTTTGAAAGAAATCAGCCTTTTCACTAAATTCTAAAATTGATTTTATTCCCCACCAGTCTAAATGTCAACAGGTTGATTTTATAAGTATTCTGCTTTTTATAACTTTAGTCATTACTGTTTTGACCGCTCTTGGTTTTAAGTTTTGTTGTGACTGTTTCATATTTTATTTAATTAATTTTAATTCATACTTGACACTTGTTGTTTCCGAAGTTTTCTCGCCACGTATAGCCTTAGTTGCTGATGTGACGTTAAGCAACAATTAATAGATAAATAAATTAGCAAATTTTGAGGTTTGGCCTTTCTTCTTCTTTGGTACATAAAGCCGAACCTTATCCCCGACAACAAATGGCTTGCCATGAACTCGTCGGTCATAAATCTTTTTTCGATGATTAATAGCCGCTTCACCTTTTTGAGAAACCAGCTGAAAGATTCCAGGCAAGCGACTCACCAACTCTCTAACATACAGGTTAGGGCTTGTCTCCTTACCCGGAACATTTCCCGCAACCACTTCCGTGGGCAGAGTAATATCCCTGCCAAACATGACACTAAAGGGAGTGAACCTAATAGTTTCATGTGTGGCACTACGGTAGGCCATCATAACAAAAGGGAGATAATATTCCGAATCGTTATGATTTTCCTCCACGAAACAGGCTAGCATAAAGGCCAAAGTCCGATTAAATATTTCCACTTGTCCATCGGACTGAGGCATATATGGTGAAGTACGGGTTTTCTTAATCTCGAAATATTTACACACCTCACGCACTAATTCAGATTCAAAAGTAGTTCCCTGGTCTGATTGGAGAAATTTATGCATACCGTACCTAACAATCCACTCACGTACTAAAACATCAGCTACCGTACCTGCTATCTGGTTGGGAATAGCAAAAGCCTCGGTCCATTTAAAAAAATAGTCCGAGACTACCAAAATATAAAAGTTGTCTTGAACCGATTCCGGTAGGGGCCCTAAAATATCCAAGGCTATACATTCTATTGGTTCAGACAACTTGTCGGTAAGCATATGAGCCTGAAAATCCTTAGGAGTTGACTTACGACGCTGACAAATCTGACATGAACGCACCCATAATTCTACGTCTTTTTTCTTTCCAACCCGAAAAAAAACGTTCCTCAATTTTCATTAACGTTTTAAATACTCCTAGATGAGCTCCTTCAGGTCCCTTGGAACTAACCACATCATTGTATTTTGACCCCCAATCTCACGCCATTCTCTAAATAGCATATCATTCTTCAGAACTATGTGTTCCCAATGACTAACATACCTATGGAGCAAAAGGGGAGTTCCTTTTAATAACTCAGGGTCTGGCTTTACTCCATCTCTTTTAAACTCCCTAAGTTGTTTCAGAATCGGGTCAGCTTGCTGACTTTCTTCGGTAAATTCAACCACCGAACCAAACTCTATTGTGTGCACAGCTACAGGTGAATTGACTGGAATCCTACCCAATGCATCAGCATTCCCATGCTGTTCACCGCGACGAAAAATCAATCCCACTCGGATATTCCAGCCAACATGCTACTTGTCCATTAGGCTCCTTAAAATTAACAACCATTGTAAAGAGCCATGATCCGTCCGTACAGTAAAATGCTTTCCGATCCAAAAATGACGAAAATGTTTAATACTTTTTATCACAGCCAACAACTTCTAACGAGTTGTACTGAAATTGCTCTCTTCTGGAGAATGGACTTTATTGAAATAGGCTATAACTCGCTCTTTACCATCAACGAGTTGTGACAAAACTGACCCGGAACAATATTGACTTCCATCTGTATCTAGAATGAATTCATAATTAAAATCAGGGTATGCCAAAATAGGGCTATGACATAATTTGTCCTTTAAAATGTCGAACGCCCTCTATTGCTCCGCCTCCCGCTGAAATTTTGCATTTTTTTGTGTTAATCTTAACAAGGGATTAGCCAAATCAAAGAAATGCGATATAAGTTTTCGGTAATATGAACACAACCCAACAAAACTTCGTACCTCCTTCACACAAGTGGGTACAGGCCAATATTTTATACGTGCTATTTTCTCAGGGTCTGCCCCAACACACCCGAGGTCACAACATGACCCAGACAGGACACCCGACGTCTAAACAATGCACATCTGGACAGCCCAAACCTTAACCCTGAATTCCTAATGCGCCCAAAAACCTCCCACAGCCGCTCCAAATGTTCATCGAACGTGCCAGCATGGATAATGACGTCATCAAGATAAATCAATCACGTTTCCCAATGAAGCCTCTTTAAAACGATCTCCATGAGCCTCTCGAACGAGGAGGGAGCCCCAGAAAGCCCGAACGGGAGCACCGTAAATTCATATAGCCCCGTCCCTGTGGTAAAAGCCGTTTTCTCCGGGCAGAAGGGGTCTACCTCCATCTGCCAATATTCATATACCAAGTCCAATATGGAAAACCACTCTGCCGCCATTATCCCCTCTAAACACTCATCAATTCGGGGCAAGGGATAGGCGTCTTTACGGGTAAGGGCGTTTAGTTTACGGTAATCCGCACAGAACTTTAAACTGCCGTCCTATTTTTTACTAAAACAATGGGCGCTTCCCAGGGACTGTTGAAGGGTTGAGTCACCCCTTGATTCAACATATACTCTACATGTTCCTCGACTTCCCATCTCTTATGAAAAGGAAGCTGATAATAAGCCCGTTGTTTAATTGGGGGGGGGGGGGGGGGGGGGGGGGTGGTCACCCGTGTGAATTTCATGCTGGACTATATCAGTATGTCCCAAATCTCCTTCAAACTGTATAAAAATATCACAATTTTTCTCCAACATCAAATTGGCTTGCTCCACCTGCAGTTCTGTCAGCACATCTGGGTCAAACATTTGTTTTAAAGAACATTTACCGGTTTCCAAAAGGGAGGGGAGTCTCACCAGTGGGATCCTCCAAGACCTCACTTGTCTTTATTATCGGAACAGTCACTCCTTGATTAACACGTTGAGGCGATTTCGACAAATTAATCAATCTAATTGGAATTTCCCGTTGCTGTTTTAAATCACAAACACTACGGCCCAACATTAATCCGGAATATTTTTCAATAAACTTTAGATGGGCCTCGCACAAACCCTGCTCGATCAACGGATCGTCCACACGTCCCTTTGCGACCACCGCAGAAAAGGGAGGCGGGGACAAACCCTCAATCAGTAAAACATGAATTTGATTTTCCGACTCCTTATTATATTTTAGGGGAAACTCAACACCTGAAATTTTTATTTATAACATTTTTTTGTAAAAATAATTCAACATCGGAGCCCTCCAAAATAAATCTATTCCTAAAATTGCTTCAAAAGCAAACTCAGCCATGAAAAGTATGAACAATTTTATCATTACTAATTTCAACGGATAAATCAATCAATCCTGCCACATCCAACGGTTGACCAGTGGCCCCCAAAATCTCACTTGGGGCCTTCCGTAACGTTGAGGTCCCAATTCCCATAATCTTTTTCTAACGTTTTCGAACTCAACAAACTCACTGTGGATCCGATGTCCAGGATAAAATTAACCTCCTGTCCATAAACGTTTAGTGTAAGATATACATGACCAGTTCCATGTTTTCGGAGGGTCCTATGTCTTTCAGACTGAGGTTTGACCCCAACCCCAGTCTCTAATCCTTTAAAATTATTTACATTATATTTCAAAACCTCACCGTTTTGGCCCTTCTGACCACGACCCCTTCCCCTAATCCAACTACCTCCACCACGAATTCGATCCCCACGATCCCTAGGATGACCACTCCGAAACCCTTGACCTTGCAACTCACTTCCTAACTTTTGTTGAACTACTTTCATCTCCTGCAACTGTTTTTTTCAGATCTTGTACCATCTGAGTTAACGCTCCCAAACTTTCGGGGTCTACTGACTCATTAACCACCCCAAGAGACGACATAGGAATATCGACCCTTTTATATTACTCTTCTTCTAATGCCAGCCGGACTGCCACATCTAGTGTCTCCGGTTTTGCTCTAAGTACCTGCATCCGGGTTTCATTATCGGTAAAGGCTGATATGAAACTTTCCTTGGCCAAATCATCCTTAACCAACAGGGGCGCCTCGGGATAAGCTTTTCTTACCAACCGTCTAATACTACTTCCCAACTCAGGTAAGGTCTCCCTATGAGACCTCCGCCGGGACCGTAACTGGGCGCTATAAATAACCGTTCCCCGATATGGGTCAAATCTATCCTTTAAACTTTGCATAACGCTAGCGGAGTGTGCCTAAACAAACAGATCCAAATCCTCATAGAACTGAAGAGCCGTACCCTTCAACGAGACTACCAAAAACTGTTGGGTAAGACCCTCCGACCATTGGTTAATCAAAACACATGTCTGAAAATGGGTCAACCAGTCAGTTACACTGGTCGAACCATTATAAGTATCCGGCGAAATTATCGGTTTCCTTGGAAACCCTTGGTTCCGATATTTATAATCATCTTTACCAAAACCATACTTAGAATCTAGCAGTTGTGTATCATGATCCAAATTTTGCATATCGCGCCCGGACTTCAGCCCAGAGTGTTTTATTTGTGGCACAACCGGCCAGGGGTGTGTCGGTGTCCCAATCACGGAAGATCTTCGCGAACCCCGTTTCGAGGGCTCGCGGCCATCATCAATGGGTGTGTCACTGACTCGTACCCTCTGCTTTTTAGAAGCGATGTCAGTCTTTCTTCTAGGGGTCTCACTAATTTCATCCAACTGCTCCGAATGGGCCTGCAATTCTAACAAAGTTCTCTGTAACTCAACCCTTTCATTTTCCAAAAAAAAACCAAACAGAATCCTGTATATCTCGCTCGGGTGTAGGGTCAGGAGTATATAAAGACTCGGGAACTCCCCGGGACTATTTAGATCTTGCCCCCTGTCCTGGTAAATCATTCGAATGAACTCGCGACCACGACCATTGAACATAGTCATCCGAATCGTAATGAATTCCGGTCGCCATTTTCACAATTCTATCACAACTCTCCCGTGAATTCAAACAATTTAATCGCTGGAAATCCACCAACTAATCAAAAAGAAAATAAACATCATGTCGGCGATGCCAAAAACTGTAACAAACCTGAGCACAGGCCCTCTCGATTTACACCACAACTAGCGCGCGCCTGGTGTGGTTCTAATTGATGCCAGTACCTCAAATAGTCATCCACAGAGAAATGCCCGTGCACCACCCCCGATCAAAACAACAAGAAAGTCTCATAGAGGTCCACAGTTTGGGAAAAACTGGGGGTTAAGAAGCGGGTTCTCATTCCTAGCGGGGTTTTCAACGACTAAACAACAAGAGAATAGATGCTATAATATTTAATAATTATGAAAACACCGTTTCCAACACTTTCCAGTACATTAGTCTTCTCCTTACTCAACTGGCGGGATCTTGTATCAATATCTTTTATTTAAATTGGCCAACGGGCCATTCAAGAAAACTTCTTTACCAACAACCTTAAGAAGGGTTACCAAAACGAGCAGGGCTTGTTCACCCGTGCAAACAATCACTACTCCACATTATAGCTAACCTGTTACATCCCGCCCAATACCAGTCGCAACCGCTCAACCAATGCGCGAAATAATAGGCTACTACCCTTACCCTATCCCAGTCGGGAGGAGGGGAGCTACAAATACTTTCGGTTCTACGTACTCAAATGAGTTCCGTTACCAAACTCCGCGCCTAAATCCTGTTCGAAATCACGTACTCAAGGGAGTACCACTACCAAATATCACGATTATCGCGGCACAATCAACTACTGAGGTGAGCTGGCCTACATAAATCGGATCCCAATCAATAACTATGTTAAAGCTGACGTGTGGGGAGGGGCAAAAGTCTCCCCCCCCCCACCTTCAACCAAAGTGTGTCCCCCGCTGAAGTAATCCGCCCATATTGTACTAAATATGACATGATCTCTGCTAATTTTGCTGTAATGTTGCCAATGATTGCCTACCTAAGGGAGGGGGGGGGGGGGGGAGTATCTCGGCCAGTCAAAACTAGGGTAAGTTCGGGCCACTCTGCCCTCGGCCCACCTGGTTGAGTCTGCTACTGGCTGAGAAGTGTGAGTCCCCGCTAAGAAAATCTCAGTCGGGTCGAACAATTCTCAAGCACAGAATATTCCAAAAGGCACGAAAAATATAGTAAATTTGCATACAGACTCACCGGATCCGTCAAGAGAGAAAATTCCATAACCCTTCCCAAATCCGACTAGCAAGCTACATCGAAGCAATAATATTTTTCCAAATAAATATAACTAAATGTTTACCTGCAGCTGCCTTCACAAAATCCCAAGTCTGATAATTCAAAAACGATATTTATACACGAATGCGCCATCAAGCGATACATTCTTCATGTAATCTTCGCTATCAAAAAGGGAAATTCATGCAGCTAGCGATGTTTGAATTACTTGTCTCCGAGTATTATCATTTAACTCTTCCTCGAAGGCAAATAATGCCATTTAACTCTTCCACGGCCACTACCATCGGTCCCAAACTACTGAACCAAGCCGAGACTTATTTACCGACCCTACCACGGCTGGATCGTTTCAATACCAGATAATGTTTTTTTTTTTCAGTTGAGTGACCGATGTGTTCCGTTATCTTGGTCAAATTTACTCTCCGACAGCACTCCAGAATTTCACAAAAATAAAATGCAAGAAAAAATTAAAACTCAGATGCCATTTCGATTTTTTTCATGTTGATGTAGTCTTTTTTTCGCAGTATATTTTTAAAGAAATGTCGACCCAACGATGTGCTCATGATATTGTTCATTGTATTGTTTGTGAAATGGAAAATTAAATACTTATTGATTCGATTGTCTAAAACTAGAGCTGAGATAATATTTATATATATGTGAGTGAACGAACATCACTTTACATCAACGCCAGTCCGCGAGTAAACTTCATAAAAAGTGGGTAACTAAACAGTCCATACCAGCGTGGGACTCCGTACGGAATGAAACTGGTGGCCTGGGAGTTAACACAAAATAAAAATAAGCAAGTAATCTTAATATTCCAAAATCTACTTCTTCGATGGGCAAGACGCCAGTTACCAAATTAGATTTTCGGTCGCCAAAGACACCCTTCCGAGATGTTCCTCTAAGCCCTTACACACCCGAGATATCCTGCAATATTGAGAAGCTTTAGCTCACCTGTACCGAAAAAGGCACCAGCATTCATTTAATAGATTGAAATTGCTAACTTGACGAAAGGGTGTTAACCGTGGTTGTGTATCCATTTCAAACCGAGTGATGTCGTTCACATTTTTTTAAATAATATTGCCGACAAATATTAATGTAAATGTCGTTCATGTGCATTTTAAATTATGTTGGAAGTTTGAATTACTTAAGCAATATTGAACTGTGAAACTACGGTGACGCGACAAACTGTATATTAAATATCAATGTAGCGTGCCCGATCTTTTTCTCCTTTATCAAAGCCGTGACAGCGAAGACCTACTCGTATCTTTATCGAGAGGGGTCATAAATTATTTTTTATCGACTCCCCGCAACATTAATGAAACTCATCTGCCGAAAAATAAATACAAGAACATTGAAGCTGACACGTTATTTTCATTTGCTGTTTGTTGAATCGGTTATGAGTTCGGGAGATTTTTATAAGACTGTCGACCCATTACGGAAAGTGTTTGTGATCTGATAGGGAAAAATGCAGCTTTTGTGATTACAGAAACATAATGTTAGGGTTGTTATACTGTGTTGTACATTGTTTAATATAACAGCCTAGTGTAAAATCGGATATATTCACTAAATACCGACTTATGGATGTCTCGTTGTTCACGGGTATTGGAAAGAAAAGAGGTGCAGTCGATACTTTCAAATGGCTATGACAACATTTTAAACACAGAATACAAACAGAAAAGAGCCCTTGCTTCAATAGCTACGCCCCTAAAACATGACAACCATCTCGCTCAAACCCTAGCACTCAGGTAGTGCAACAAACTTTTCTCCAATCATTCTGTTTTTCTCTTGTTTAGAGAGGAATTTAACCAATTATATCTTGTTTGACAGAGCTCACCGAGCTCTGTCAAACAAGGTATATTTGGTTAAATATCAAATTGCATTATGGGAAATATTTGCTGCTGAAAACTTTGCAGTTTTGACATTAGAGTTCCGAGGGTTAGAGATTCTAATCTACTCATTCAAATTTCCAGTAGTAAATAAATTCCGGAATCGAATCATCGCATGCGATACAGGTGCTAGAAAAACTAACGTGTGTATTTACGTCGTTAGGGGGCTGGATGTAATGGCAGGTTAACCCTGTTGGAGTGGTTTTCTAATAATACGTCCCCACTGCTAATTGTAGAATTAGTTCGTCCATTATAACATTATACCTGGATATATTTTATTCTAATCCCTTCGCCTTTATCTTGTGTTATATTGATCGTTAATGGCCGTGGCTCAAGGTTCGTCTAGTGGTTTTACAGAACAGTTCGCACATCAGTTCTTACCAAAAGAAAGTCTTTGGAATGAGGTTATGATTCTCATAAGTTGCAGCCCCTCTGATCTGTGTGGTTACTTAGAGATTCTAGCATCATAAAACAACTCGGACAATCAACTCCTTTCTGGATAGCTATTTGAGCTGTTGGTTTTTAAATTTCTTGCTCGGTTTTGATTTTTCAGGTGGAATAAAACCTCGGTTCGGTTCGGTTTTCGGTTTGTTCATGAGGCCAAATAAAATTCAATAAAACTCATTCTTATGTCTGGAGTCATAACTGAATGGCAGTGAAATTGAGTGAAACTCAATGAATGCCCGAAATAAGCTATAATACATGAAGAATCAGGAAGGCCAATATAATAATTACTTAAATATACAGAACTTTTATTGTGCTTGGCCATTTTTCGAGGTCTGACACCAACACGCAACTTGAGGAAAGCTGCAAACACAACTCAACTGAAATGTCGGAAATTCACAGAATGTAGCCTTCCCAGAGTAGTGAGAGTACCCAGACACTGCCATTCTGTGAATTTATGCAGCAAGAGAGTATTTAATAAAAAACGAAAAACCTTAGATTACGGGATGACGACGGCTTCGTTTTCGGTTTTAAAAAAAAAACACTAAAAACCACGGTTCGGTTTCGGTTAACCTACAGCCATAATAGCTATACCTTTATTAAACTTCAAAGTCTTAAGAACTTCACTTACTTCTAGCATCAAAATATCAAACATAGTCTAACATACTGATGACTAATACTTGAGTGACGGTGATTCTCGTAAGACAGTCAATGTTTTCTGCCCAGCCAATGACCCCGCTTGTGTGTAGGATTACTAATAATGTACCGTTTTTAAGTGTGACCGCAGGTGTCTGTTCTGGCGTTCCGCTGGCTGTTATATACATATATACACAGAGGTACGTAACTGGCCTTGGGCAGAATTGCATATTCATGCTTGGTAAGCATCACGCGATCTACAGAACGTCAGCCAGCGGATCAGGTAACTTGAGGCACCGTCAGCCAAAAATATTTCATCCACCAGTCCGTCTCAGTACTCTAACATTAGTCCTCAAGCACCAATTGATGTCTGCTAGGAGGATTTCCTATGTTAGAAGTCCGCGTAATGCCAGCTAAACATCACATGACACATTACTCAATGTTAGAGTAAGATTTGACAGAACAACGGATTTAGTTGTCTGACAGTTGTCACGTTCGCATCAACTGAACGTTTCCTCACGTCACTCTCAGAGTACAGATTAGGTTTCTATGTACTCGTAGAACGTTCTTAAGAGCCAATGGAAGTGCACAAATTATCTCCACTTGGACTGTCCGCAATTGTGTTTCTCGCGATCCGTTACTCCCAAAACCGCCTGACTGGTCCAGAATACAGGAACAGGTCAGCTTGACTGACATTTCTTAGAAACCTTTGATAATCTTCATCAACGTGTAGCTACGGCAATGACACGTTTGTATATAATTATCATCTATTTTAAAGCATATATGCACGCGCATCTGGTGTTTGCTTAGAACAATGCGTAATTGATCGATGGATAGTAAAAACATTTACTGGCCCCCATTAATAGTTTATACAGATACATGGCAAGTAACAGTAATAATATAGCTTGCATTCTCACCAAATTCCCTGTTGTTCATAGTACAAGTCAGTTTAAAGTACTCTTACTTTATTTTAGTAGAATTGACTATAGACCTACTACACGCCCTTAACACTTTGCCAGATATAAAATATTTTATCACATGCCTCTTCTGTGAAATCCCCGTCTACAGCAGCACAAAACCATGTGGAAAATGAATATCAGTTCCGCATACATGTGCCGAACGGAAATCATTGAACAGACAAATGATCACCCGAAACTGAACCGAATGCGAAACTATAACTAAAATGATATGGCGAGTTTAATAAGTATGAAAGTAGCGAAGAAGAAATTGAGTCGTTATATGGAGAGGATAATGAATATCCAGAAGACGAGGAAGAATATGAGTACGCAAATTTGGTTGGCGATAAAATGTGTTCTTTTTCTTGATAGTTGTTAAAGGAATTGCTGAGTGTCCTTCTAATAATAGTTTTCACAGACGTGAAGACTTGTAATAAACGCAGAATGTGACGCCCACTTTTGTAGTAATTACCACTTTTGTGGTAGCTCACCACTTTTGTAGTAGAAAACGCCCACTTTTGTGGGAGCTCACCACTTTTGTAGTAACGTCGCCCACTTTTGTAGTAAAATGAGGAGTCCACTTTTGTAGTAACCGTCGCCCACTTTTGTCATAAAAAAACAAAGTCACCACTTTTGTTGTAACGTTTTTACCACTTTTGTAGTAAAATATTTCCCAGTTTTCAAAGGCTAAAATTATTCGCACGATATGATCAGAGTTAAATCAAAGAATGTGCCCTTTCTCACAGATGGAACTTTGTATAATTCGACCCAAACTTATATTGACCAATTGCTTTGGGAAATCCATGCAAAAAAATTTGGCACTTTATCCCTTTACCTAACACGGCACTTATTGAGATTATTAAATTTATTAAATTTCGTATTTTTCCAATATACGTTCCACCTATTTTCAGGGAAACTACACATTGAAAACACATTTGGATATCATTAGAACCCCAAAAGCCGATTCTGATAATATCCAAATTTCAATAGGTCTGCGAGAAATTTTGGAGATATTTAAGGCTATTTTAGGCTTAATGTGGTCAATGTTTGGGCCGTTTTCGTCTTTATGTTGGGTAAGTGGTCAGCGTTTGACGCCTTCAGTACGGTGGCAGCTGACCGCACATATCCATTCTATAAAACGCATTTTCAATCGGTATATTCCTCCCAGTCAGTCTGCAAGTATGCATGAATACTTGAATATTGCATTATACTATAAATATTGCTTGTGCGGATATTTTAGGGGTAACTCTGTTTTATGCGTCTTGTTATGGCTTCTGTAAATAGGGGGGGGGGGGGGGGTATCTTGAGGCTTGCGAGTTTAGAATACGGTTCTAGCTACTCTTTAAGCTCATCTAAAAATTATTAAAATCTTCAAATTTATCATTTTCCCGTTCCTTACACAAATGTCGACAAAGGAATACACATTGTTTGTACGCATTGTAAAGGGCACAGGGGCCAGTCCAGTCCCCAAAAAATATTATTAAATATTGGCGTGAATTCTCGAAACGATAATTCTGATCTCGTAGTTAAGCAGTTGCGGAATATGCTTAGCGATATCAGGGTCAAGTTTAGATCAGCAAAAAT
Organism: Pictodentalium vernedei; assembly: GCA_031216915.1. Lineage (NCBI taxonomy): Eukaryota > Metazoa > Mollusca > Scaphopoda > Dentaliida > Dentaliidae > Pictodentalium > Pictodentalium vernedei. The sequence goes on from CM062291.1 coordinate 457,943,583, forward strand.
TTATTTCGCTGAACTAAACTTTTCGCAAAAACTCCCTCAGGCTGAGAGGAGAACCCTGAGCATCATCAACGAAACCATTCGGAAAGTGAAGGACGTTAACGTGATACCAAAAATTGATGACGCAAAGTTTGATGTTGCTCAGGATTTAATCCATTGGACCACGAGAACCGCCAATATTATGTACGATCACTGGTTGAACCACCTAAATTTAAACTAAGTAAAGGCAAAGGTAACAGCCGCCTAACAGATGTGGGATTAGGAACTAATGTGGTTAACCTGTCTGGCACCAATGACCTAACAACCCAAGAGAAATCTCTTTTAGATCGCGGTTTAACTTTTGTACCAGCACCAAAGCCTAAAACTGATAACCAAACAAATTTACCATCATACAACTGTAATTTTCTTAGGCAAATGAAATTAGCCGACCGCTTTAGAAACTCCAGCGGTCGGAAACTTCCTTTTACAGAATCATCTGGTTGGTCACCTCCAGATAGTGAAGTAGATCCCGAAATTATTGAGGCTAGCAAACGAATCATCAAAAAGGTGTTCAGCATGAACATACTCTCCGATAAAGACAATTTAACAGCTGGTGAACGGAGAGCCCTCACGAAACTTCGAAAAAATAAGAAATTAGTAATTAAACCAGCCGACAAAGGTGGGTCGGTAGTTGTTCTATCTCGGGATAATTATATAAAGGAAGCCATGAGACAACTTAGCAATACTAAACATTATAAGAAAATAGATTCACTTATTTGGCCTAGTAATATCGAAAAATTCAATAAGATCTTAAAATTTCTCCTCGACGAAGGTCACATTACCAAAAAACAATTGAAATATTTAACAGCTAAGCTCAGTGCTCAAACAAGACAATTTTATATCCTACCAAAGATCCACAAGGACCGTTCTTCATGGACGGATGACTTAACTCCACCCGGGAGGCCAATTGTATCAGATTGTAATTCGGAATCTTATGCGATCTCGGAATTAATTGATTATCATCTTAAACCTATAGCAAATAGACATCCGAGCTATCTAAAAAACACACAGGATTTCCTGTCACAAATTTCGAAATTGAAAATATCAAAAAATGCAATTCTGGCTACTTTGGATATCGACAGTATGTATACGAACATTGATATTGATAAAGGTGTTAAATCAGTTAAAAATGCATTTGAAAAATATCCGGATGCGAAACGCCCGGATGAACAAATTTTGGATCTTTTAGAGCTGAGCTTAAAAGGTAATGACTTTCAATTCAATGGAGAATATTTTCTACAAATAATGGGTTGTCCTATGGGTAAAAGATTCAGTCCTAATTTTGCAAGCATTTATGTAGCGGAATGGGAGGAAAATGCCTTAAGCAAATGTGCAAAGCATCCTCTCGTATATCTCAGATATTTAGATGACATTTTTATTATTTGGGAACATTCAAAAGAAGATTTTGATGAATTTTTAGAAATTTTGAATAATCACGATCCAAATATTAAATTGAAAGCTACTATCAGTGAAAATTCTGTTGATTTTCTCGATGTAACCGTGTATAAAGGCAAGCAATTTCAGGCGTCCGGTCATTTAGATTATAAAGTATATTTTAAACCAACTGATTCACATCAATTGTTGCACACTAAATCATTTCATCCTCAACATACATTTAAAGGTATCATCAAATCACAGCTCATTCGTTTCCACCGCAATTCAAGTGATAAGGTAAATTTCAATGAGGCTTGTTCTACTCTATTTGGCGCCCTCAGATCGAGAGGGTACTCGCTGCGCCTTTTGCGTAGCCTGAAATCCCAAACCTTGAAAAAGCTCGAAAGTCCAGCTGAAACTACCGATTTCGAACCACTGAAGATTGAACACAACAGACCGTTGCAAAATAGTAGTGGCGCGGTATTTAATTGCAAAAAGCCTCGTTGTAGACTGCATACTTTTATGCCTGATCAGAAAGAGGAATTTTCCTCCGAACAAACGAAAAATCATTATCAGATCCGTAACCCCCTCCATTGTGATTCACCAAACATTATTTACCTTATCACTTGTAAGCGATGTCGGAAACAGTATGTTGGTCAAAGTCAAAATCCTTTTCGAGAACGTGCTACTAGACACAAACAGGATATAAAACATAATGCTGATGCCCCGGTAGCACAACATTTTAACCTTCCTGGCCATTCTTTGGACGATTTCGAAATCCACCCAATTGAACAACCACCAATTAAAGACACATTAGAAGAAACGGATGAATTTAGAAAAAAACGTGAAGCTTTTTGGATCAATACGCTTCAAACCCTCTGGCCATTTGGTATGAACATATCAGAGGGCGAATGCGAAAGGAGGTCCATCATTCCTTTCACTTTAACGTACAACAGAATGAATATAGAAATAGCAAAAATGTTAAAAGATGAATTCAATTTTACCAATGCTAAATTAAATGAACCTTTGAATCTTCGACCTTTCATCGCCTATAAGAAAAACAAAAGCTTGCGTAACATCCTTGTAAGGACTAAATTAGAGCCCATCAATGAATAACATCAATTATTGCCAGTCAGTTTAACCAGTTCCTAAGCTCATCACTTAGTTTAAATCAAATTTGGTGTAATTTTTTGTCATGTTTGAAACCCATCTGGGTTCAGTAAATGAAAACAATTTTTCGGCGGCATATTAAAAGAAAAAAACGTTTCAGTATGAAATGTCTGTGCCAGTGCGATTTTTTAACCTCAAACACACACACACACACACACACACACACACACACACACACCCTGCCAGGCGGTGTTGCCGAGGGTTCGAATCCCGGCGGGGGATCAGAAACCAACATTTAAAATTCCTCTAAAACATGATTGTGTCATTTGAAAAACACACACACACACCCTCTCTCTCACACACACACCCTCACCCTGACACACACACACCCTGACACTCACACAGAGACACACAAGCTCAAATATATAGTAGACTAGCTGGGGTGCCCGACTTCGTCCGGGCTTCAGAGATCGTCACTGCGCATGCGCAAAGATTGGCTAACACGCCATAACCGACGGTGGCAAATCACCACCCGGTGGAACATACATACAAATTCTAGGTTTCGTCCCAATCGGATTTGTAGTTTCCGAGATCGTCACTGCGCATACACAAAGATAGGCTGTCGCCTCATAGCCGACAGAGGGCAGTTAATTCCCGACATACAAATCCCAGGTTTCGCTCAAATCGGGCCAGTAGTTACCGAGATCGCCATAGCGCATACGCGAGGATAGGTCCCCAACTCCAGAGCCGATGGTGGCAAATCACTACCCGATAGACCATACATACAAATCCCAAGTTTTGTCCTGATCGGCCCAGTAGTTTCCGAGATCGTTACTGCGCATGCGCGAAGACAGGTCCCCCACCCCATACCCGACGGTGGCATATAATTAACCGATGACCCTACATACAAACACCAAGTTTTGTGCCGATCGGCACAGTAGTTTTCGCGATCAATACTGTGCATGCGCGAAGATGGCACCCACGACAACCCGGGAAGGTTTTAATCAATTCGGACATGTGGGTGGGGCCATCTTAGCGCATGTGCAGTGACAATCACGAAAACTACTGTGCCGATTGGCTTAAAACCTGAGATTTGTATGTAAGTTCCATCCGGCAGTGTCCTGGGCCACTCAAATTGCTCATGCTCGGCTCAGCTGTCCGTGTAAATCATTCCTGCACGGAGTAGGGCCTCGAACTAGTCTATTGAACATTTGAGTTTATTTGTCTGTGTCTGTGTGTGTGTCTGTCTGTGGGTTTGCTATAGACTCGAAAACGTCTGGACATATCGGGACGAAACGTGGCATGCACATGTAGTTTGGTCCTGGGAAGGTTTCCACCCATTGGACCTGGGTGGGGCCCGTCTTCACATATCTGTCTGTCTGCCTGTGTGTTCGCTATAGACTCGAAATCGAATGGGTTGATTGGGACGGAACTTGGCAGGCGTATATATTCCGGTCCCGGGAAGCTTTTCCACCCATCGGACCCAGGGTGGCGGCCCGCCTTCGCGCATGTGCAATGCCAATCTCGGAACTACTTTTGCGATCGGGACAAAACCTGGGATTTGTATGCATGGTCCATCGGGTAATCATTTGCCAGTATAGGGTATGGGGGTGGGAGCTAATCTTTGCGCATGCGCAGTGACAAAAACTAATTCGCCATCGTCGGGTGTGTGTACGGTCAATCGGGTAATGATTTGCAGGGGTGGAAGCCAATCTTTGCGCATGCGCAGTGACAATTTCGGGCCCCCATCTAGCCTATCTATATATTTGAGTAATCTTGCTTGTCTATTTGTCTGTCTGTAGGTATAGACTCGAAAACGTCTGGGTTGATCTGGAAAGAAATTTGGCATGGGTGTGTGGTTCTGGACTGGGAAAGTTCTACGCTACTCGGACGTGGGGTGGGGCCCGTCTTCGCTCATGCGCAGTGACGATCTCGGAAACTACTGGGCTGATCGGGACGAAACCTTGGATTTGTATGTAGAGTCCATCGTGTAATCATTTGCCATTGTCGGGTATGGGGTGGTGCCCGACTTCGCGCATGCGCAGTGACGATCTCGGAAACTACTGGACCGATCGGGACGAAAACTGGCATTTGTATGTATGGTCTTTCGGCTATGGGGTGGGAGCCAATGTTTGCGCATGCGCAGATGCGCAGTGACAAAAGCCCGGACAAAGTCGGCCTCCCAGCTAGTGTACTATATATTTGAGCTTGTCTGTCTGTCTGTCTGTCTGTCTGTCTGTCTGTCTGTCTGTCTGTCTGTCTGTCTGTCTGTCTGTCCGTCCGTCCGTCCGTCCGTCCGCCTGCCTGTCTGTCTGTCTGTTTGATCGGGACGAAACTTGGCATGCGTATGACCGGGGTGGGGGGGGGGAGAACCGTCTTCGCGCATGCGCAGTAACGATCTCGGAAACTACTGGGCCTATCGGGATGAAACTTGGGCTTTGTATGTAGGCAATAACGGGTAGTGAGTTGCCACCGTCGGGTGTTTATGTGGGGGCCGTCTTCGCGCATGCGCAGTGACAATTTCTGAAACTACTGGGCCGATCGGGACGGAACCTGGGATTTGTATGTACGGTCAATCGGGTAATGATTTGGGAGCCAATATTTGCGCGTGCGCAGTGACAAAAGCCCGGACGAAGTCGGGCACCCAGCTAGTCTATATATATATTTGAGTAATCTTGTCTGTTTGTTTGCCTGTTTGTTTGTTTCTTTGTTTGTTTGTTCTCTATAGACTCAAAAAAGGCTGGGCCGATCGGGACGAAATTTGTCATGAGTGTGTGGTTTGGGTCCGGGGAGGTTTTAGGCTACTCAGATGTGGGTTGGGGCCCGTCTTCGCGCATGCGCTGAGACTATCTTGGAAACTGCTGGGCCGATCGGGACAAAACTTGAATTTATATTTATGGTCCTTCGTCAACATCGGCTATGGGGTGGAAACCAATCTTTGTGCATGCGCGGGCACAAAAGCCGGAACGAAGTCGGGCACCCAGCTAATCTATATATATATTTGAGTAATCTTGTCTGTCTGTTTGTTTGTTTGTCTGTTTGTTTGTTCTCTATAGACTCGAAAACGGCGGGGCCCATCGAGACGAAATTTGTCACGGGGGTGTGGTTCGAGTCCAGGGAGGTTTTGGGGGCTATTCGAAATCGGGATGGGGGGGGGGGGGGCGCACGTCTTCCGCATGCGCAGTGACGATCTCGGAAACTACTGAACCGATCGGGACGAAACTTGGGATTTGTATGTAGGGTCCATCGGATAGTGATTTTCCCCCGTCAGATATGGGGAGGGGGCCGTCTTTGCGCATGCGCAGTGACGAGCTCGGAAACTATTTTGCCGATCGGGACGAAACTTGGGATTTGTATGTATGGTCCATCGGGTAATCATTTGCCATCATTGGGTATGGGGGTGGGAGCTAATCTTTGCGCATGCGCAGTGACAAAAACTCATTCGCCATCGTCGGGTGTGTGTACGGTCAATCGGGTAATGATTTGCAGGGGTGGGAGCCAATCTCTGCGCATGCGCAGTGAGAAAAGACCAAACGAAGTCGGGCACCGAGCTAGTCTACTATGTATTTCAGTTCGTTTGTCTGTGTGTCTCTCTGTTCGCTATAGACTCGAAAACGGCTGGGCCGAGCGGGACGAAACTTGGCATGCGTATGTAGTTCGGTCCCGGAAAGTCTTTCCACCCAGCGGACCGGGGTTGGGGGGAGGGGTCTTCGCCCATGCGCAGTAACGATCTCGGAAACTACTGGGCCGATCGGGACAAAAGTTGGGATTTGTATATAGGGACCATCAGTAGTAATTTGCCATCGTTGGTTGTGGGGTGGGTGCCCGTCTTCGCGCATGCGCAGTGACGATCTGTGTAGCCCGGACGAAGTCGGCACCCCGTCTAGTCTGCTATATATTTGAGCTTGTTTGTCTGGGTGTGTGCGTGCGTGCGTGCGTGCGTGCGTGCGTGCGTGCGTGCGTGCGTGCGTGCGTGCGTGCGTGCGTGCGTGCGTGCGTGCGTGCGTGCGTGCGTGCGTGCGTGCGTGCGTGCGTGCGTGCGTGCGTGCGTGCGTGCGTGCGTGCGTGCGTGCGTGCGTGCGTGCGTGCGTGCGTGTGTCTTTCACTATAGACTCAAAAACGACTCGGCCGATCGGAACGAAACTTGGCGTGCGAATGTAGTTCGGCCCCGGGAAGGTTTTCCACCCATCTGACCGGGGAGAGAGGGGGGGGGGGCGTCTTCGCGCATGCGCAGTGACGTTCTCTGAAACTACTGGGCCGATCCGGACGAAACTTAGGATTTGTATGTAGGGTCCACCGGGTAGTGATTTTCCATCGTCAGGTGTGAGGTGTGTTCTCGTCTTCGTGCATGCGCAGTGACGATCAAGGAAACTACTCGGCGGTTTGGACGAAACGTTGCATTACGTATAATTTTCATCAGGTAGTCTTCTGGGACACTCAAGTTGCGCATGTTCAACACATCTGCCCATTTAATTCGTTCTCGGACGAAGGCAGGCCCCAGCTAGTATATATATATATAAAAAATATAACTTCATCAATTTGCCGTCATGCTCGGAAGTTTACTTCCTTCTAAGCGGCTTTCCTTTTTGACTAATTCTTATTAGTCGGCATAAACATACACTTCATCAAATATTTTATATAACTTCGTCAATTCACCCCCTACCTCCGGCCCTTTTTTGATGAAGAGCCACTATTTCCAAGTTTCCTTATAATAATGTTTAATTTGGCGGTACTATAACCAAGTGATAAAGTGGCAATGCAAATAATATCACTGCCCCTCCCTCTCAAATGAGTCAAAAAGACGGTTTGTCTTTTTTCCAGCATTTGAATTGCTGCAAAATTTCTAATTTTGGGTATTTATCCAGTCACTGTTCTCAGTAACCCCAATTCTAACGCCCTATGTTAGCGCACCATCCCTTAACATCAGGCAGGCCCCCGGCGGCCGAAAATGAGTCTGTGGAAGCTATTAGGATGTGCGCACAATGCTCTCTTTTTCATACTACTCTTTGACTCATTTCGCTATTTTGGTGTCCCAGCGCCCCATTTCAACTATTTGTATCTATGTCCCAATTTTAGCACCTCCTTTTAGCGAGGGATTTATAAGCGTCAGGCTTTTTGGTGTCCGCAATTGAGTCCACGAGACCGATGAAAGTTAGCGCAATGTTCTATTTTCCATACGTCTCAAAATGGGGGGGGGGGGGGGGGGGGTTGGGGGGGGGGGAGTATGGAAATGAAAGCATCGCGCCCATTTTCATAGCTTTCACAGACGCATTTTGGGTGTCAAAGTTAAGGAAACGGGACCTAAAAACATTACCTCGTACTATAATACAAACCTTTAGGCTACAAAGGGAAATAGGGTACTGTAGTGAACCCATACGACGGGCAACGAAGTCAAAGTAGGTAAAATAGGCTCATAGGTATACGAGTAATATTGCTTTTTTTTCCGGGGGAGCGGCCAGTGGGATGGGGTCTTTGCTTTTAATGCCCTATGTATAGAGTTGTCTGTACCAATCCTGACGCGCCGAAGACCTCCTGTGTATACCTGTGTCTGCCACAGTAGATATAATTTCTCGAGATATTTGAACTATTGGCGCCATCCTACGACCTAAAAGTGAAGGAGATGGGCTACTCCGGCCACATTACTCAACTCCAGTGGAGAGGGGACAAACTTGCCCAAAGCAATACAAGGGGTTGGGAACGCGGGTGTAGGCCTTAGGCTTTTGTCGTTGATGTTCTTTATATAGAACTGCCCAATCGCCGTAGGCCACCTATGTATACTCATACCCAACCCAACAAAATAACCCCCCGGTCCACTTATATTTTTCCAGACTTATGCACCTACACCTATTTCTGTAGATTTCTATACAGAGTCTCCCAGACAGCCCAAGCCATTACCACAGTCGTCAGTGCCAGATATTAAAAGGTACTCCTCGACCTTTTCTATGAATTTAATTCACACATCAATACCCATATCCCTAGAGAAGTTCTATGTATATAGAAGCGATTACCAATACTGGCGCGCTATAGGCCTCCCGCATGTATTCAAATTTGAGTCTAAAATTGAGCCCCTCTTATGACGTCATAACGTCGGCGCCGTCATAACGTTTTAAAATTCCCTTCACATTCTTCAACGTTTTTGTGAACATGTCTTGTGGGACAAACGTGTTCTATTGACACCCGTGTTACTACTCGCGTCTATCATGAAAGGATGGCCGATTGAATACAGAAGATCTACCCCCCCTCCACCCCCACCCCTTTCACCCATTCCAGAAGACGTCGGTCTGAAAAAGTTGGTTCTGAGAAATCGGTCCCAGAGAAGTCGCACCGGAAAAATTGGCCCGCACTTGTCGGCCCGAGAGGTCAGGAGAAGTCGGTCCTGGAGTTAGAAGTCTGCCCGAGGTCAGAACTCGACTCTGAGAATGTCAGACGGAGGTAAGGAGGAGTCAGTCTGGAGTCATAAGTCACCCCGCCAAAATTTATACTTCGAAAGAAATAAATGGAAACTGGGTGTTTCTAATATAATTTTATTTTTACTACTTTTCACGGGAATGGATTGAGGTGGGGTGGGGGTGATCATTTATCTTAGAGGTACAAAATGTAAACAGCAAATTTTATAACGAATTCCTGGCGGCTGGTGTTTCTGTAAAAAATTGAGGACCGCGCCGAAACGACACCAATAAATTGTGTTTGAAGAGAAGATTCGGGAATTATATACCAAATTATCTCGTAATTAGGATTTACTGTGTCTTAATTAGGAGTTAGTATCTCCTAATTAGGACTATTATCTCCTAATTAGTAGTTATTATCTGCTAATTAGGAGATACTACATGTAAGATCTAATTAGGACATAGTATCTCCTAATTAGTAGTTAATAAGTCCTTATTAGGAGTTATTATCTCTGAATTAGGAGGTATCGTCTCCTAATTAGGACATATCTCCTAATTAGGACTTATCTCCCAATTAGGACATATTATCTCCTAATTAGGACTAATTATTTCCTAAACAGGAGTTATTATTTCCCGATTATGACTTAGTATCTCTCAGTCACGAGTTATTATCTCGGTATCTCTAAATTAGGACATATAGTATCATTCATTTTTTTTAGATGTGGCACTAATACGCTTCCATTTTATTCAGTTTGGTTAAAACAAAGAATACTGAAGACGCCGGTGTTCTGTTTCTTATTTTGCAATATCTTCTTGAGTTCCTATCCCCTACTGGTAAACGCTCGTTGAGCCTTTCAGTGTTCCGGGATTGAAAATAATAAAAAAGACACATTTCTGCCAAATTAATAAATGTTTCATTTTGTGCTTTCAAAACATACTCTATGACTCTAACCGGAATGAGCTCGGCGAGCACGTTACAATGAGAGCCTATAAGCTATGTTTCGACAGAAAAATGCAAAACAAGCAGATAACAAGAAATTGAATTGCTCTTTCAAAATGAAGTTTGTATGTCTATTTGTCTGATAATAAATAAAAACACATTTTTGTGTGCATTGAATCATTTTTCGTACGAAAAATGGTTTATTTTAGAATTGAAATAGTGGGGATCAATGTTAGCCAGGTATTGAAGTACCTAATCTGTTGTTCTGCCAGGTATTCGTGCCACATGCTAACCAAGAAGAGACAATGATAATGGTTCTAAGTTATATTCTGGAACTGGTGCTTATAGTGATGCGAGTATTGGGCTTCGAGTGTAGGGCCCAAGACGTGAGACAAACAAAAAAAAAACTGTTTTCAGCCCCTTAGATTGGCTCGGAAAAAAGTAACACTGGGCTGCGTATACATGTAAGTAATGGAAAATGTGGAGAAGGGGAGGGGTGTCCAAGGCTTTGCTTATATCTAAATTACTCTGGCACCAAGTACCGGGAGCCTCTGGAAGCCAGAAACAAGGAAACGCTCAAATGGAAGTACCCACCGCCACTTTACCGACAGTCATTTCTTCGTCAATCATATATGTACCATTTTCATCTTATCTCGGACTACTATAAATAATTATTAATTACTTCATTCATTAATTATTATTCCCTCCATATTTGACGTCTGGGGAAAAATGGCCTATTTGGTCCAGGAAGACCTACAAAATAATCAACCAATTGTTATATTCATATTATGAACATAACAATTGCTTGATTGGTTAGTAGTTGTAACAAACAATCAAATTATCTCCAAGGAATCTCAAACTTTCCAGCAAACGTACAAATCACGGAAAATTCTCATGAATTAACTCATCGCACCACACCACAGAGATGAAAAGTGTTCAAACATTCCATATATTTGATCATTCATCTATGGTTTGGTCCACGGAAACTGTTTCCTAATTCAGATGTCTGTGTTGGATCTCCTGCAACCCCTTATAACAGCCTAAGTGTTCTCTAAGAATTTGTGACAACCGCTCTTATCTTTGACTTTGGGGGCCTACCCCCCCCCCCCCCCCCCCTACCACCACCACCACCCCTGCTCATCGCTATGTAAGTCTCTCCTCGACAGGATTTTCCTACATGCGCCAACGACGTTTAATTTGTAAGCGTGCGTGCATAATTATGTACGTAATACTCACCTGCATTGAATATTCATCTTCAGATTAAATATCGCAATAAAAGCTTCTCTTCACAAGGAAAAAATAATCTTCTCTTTACAAGAAAAATAGCACAAAGATGCAGTTTCAGTTATAAAAAAAAGCCCACTAAAAAGCAAAATTGCAAAAATTTCATTATTATGGTTTTGCTGCAGGTGCGTCTTTTTTAATGATAGAAATCGACAACTTCGCGTATCTTTACCATTTCGACATGATAGAAGTCGACAGCTTTGATTTCCCCACAAAGGACCAGCACCTCAACATCAAAGAATAGGGAATCCGGTCTGTTAGAAATGTTATGTTATCAAAATTACAAAGAATTAACCTATGAAACTTTGGGCAGAGAGTTTCGTTTCGTCGATCTGAAAAACTTTGATCCAAGTCCCTGCCAATTCACACCCTTCTCATCTGAATGAAAAAGGGTGAATCAGAAATGAAACTGCCAAAACATAGTATCGTCAAAACCTTTTGTAACGCTTGGGAAATGCCAAGGTTGATTAATTTTGGTTAAACACTTAAACAGCTAGAGTCATGGAGTGCTGGACAGTGTCACGGGGAGGAAGCCAGGGAGAACTATCGGACAGAGGCGAGTCACTGTCAAACTGTTCAAGTTACTAATCCCACTGAAGTAGGGTTAGCATTGGTTAAATGTACGGACACACTCAATGAGCGGCATGCCTTATCACACAACGACATACTTGAATATAAAATACACAATATGTAATCACAAATAGAAACCCCACAGAAACTTTTTAAAACAACCTGACACCCCACCCACATATGCCCATAGTACTGGCTGAAAGACGACCGGGCGGACCGAATATATTCCTGTCACGGTAATCTCAACAAAGAGAGCTCAACCTAAAATAAAAAGATGAAGATGAAAATCTGATCATTTCGTGTGGACATCTGAAATGAAATGGTTTGTTCAAAATTTTCAAAGTCTAACAGTTTTTGAAAATGTTACTACGAAAGTGGTAAAAAAGTTCCTACAAAAGTGGTGACTTTGTTTTTTTATGACAAAAGTGGGCAATGGTTATTACAAAAGTGGAGACCTCATTTTACTACAAAAGTGGGCGACGTTACTACAAAAGTAGTGAGCTACCACAAAAGTGGGCGTTTTCTGCTACAAAAGTGGTGAGCTACTACAAAAGTGGACAGTTACTACAAAAGTGGGCGTAACACAGAACGACACTCCCGTGTGAATAAGTTAAACGATATAGCAATTGTGTCATCGCGGTAGGAAAAAGGTCTCTCGTTTTATCCTTCCGCGCTAGCTCTCGTGTCATATCCAATTAAACCATTCACACGCACGTGTCGTTCTGTGAATTTATTTTCAGTCGTCTTGTTGAACGGGATCTCGATGGTTTTGACTGCGACCGCCACTTTTATCCTTCCGCTTTGGCTCTCGTGTCAAATCGATTAACCCATTCACACGCATGTGCCGTTCTGTGTATTTATTTCCAGGCGTCTTGCTGCATGGGATCTCTATGGTTTATTGGTTCTCGTATTAGACATTTAGACCGAAAGATAGTGGGTTTGATTCCCTGCCGTATCGTGTCTTTTTGCAAATCCTGCTCTGCTTCTCGTATTCTGGTTTTCTCTACCTTCATTCTCCGACACGTTATTACTCGGAGGTAGGAAAGGTATCTCCTCTACACGGCGACCCATTGCTCTTAAAATCTCGTTTATCATCATTTCCGTGATGCAATTCTATCATCATCATGGCTGAAAAATAACCCTTTCATCGAATATGAACTGGAAATTTGTAAGCAGTAGTATTTTTCTTCATTGATCCTTGTTTGTTACACTTTTTGCAAATTGGCTTGTTGCACACTCCATTGAATTTTTACCAAAATTAACATCATTTGCTTCCAGGTGGCTACGAATCGAAACCCTTTGAATATTGGAGCAATATCATAGCCAACTGGATATGTAGGAAATATCAGGCTATTCAAAATCTCTGGAGAAAACTGCAAGGGAACCCTGCTAATTGAATATCCTCTTTGATAATGAAAAGTATTCAATGGAAGGAAGTATTTAATTAACATAAATTTGATAATTTCCTTTATTCTAAATATAAATTGACCATTTAATGCATTAAACAGTATAAAACAGTATTTGGCAGAGCTCGCGGTGTTTTGTTAAATAATTTATTTATTTATGTATTAGGGTTTAACGACACATTAACAGGCAAGGTCATATCATGTCGGTGACAGTTTTACGGGTGGAGGAAGCCGGAGCAACCGGAGAAAACTACCGAGCAACGACGAACAGCTGCCAGCTCCCCAACATCGTAACTCCGCACGGCATCACAGGCAGGGTTAGACATGTGCACCATTGTCGTGCAGTACGCTTTAGTACACGGCGTCATCGTACCCCCATGTGGACAATCGGGGTGAAGTGCCTTGCCCAAGGACACAACGAGGGAGTCCGAATCGATCGCTCAGACGGTCACCCACCCAATGACTAATCGGGCTCGACGCTGCTTAATGTTAAATAATATATAATACATTAAATGCCTGTTTTGGATGGACTTGGCTAAATAAGTCTATAAACAATGGAAATTTGGCGCTTTTCAGATAAATTTCGACATATTACTGCATGGTTGCTGTAGTTAAAAGCAGTGTACACCATCATTTTTTGCAGTTAACTGATCAGATTTGTACTAAATGTAATGATTGTGTGTTTTGAATTATATTAAATTACTATTCCTTTAAAAATATGCACTTAAGTGGCTCCGTGTACTAGAGAGCTGGCATAATGGAAGAAAGTTGAGAATAAACGGGCATCGATCGTAACGCATTGATCGAATACATCTAAGCAAATGTAAAAGAACATATTACCCTATTAAAATAATTACTAGCGTCCTGATTTGCCAGTAACCAATGCATCCTGTACGGAATTTTAACTCCAAAGGGGTGAACGATGTTCAACGGGGTGTATAAGAAAATCGCAGGCAAAATCACAGTACCCTTTGCCATACCTCTGTCGCAACACGTATTAAAAATTGGCAAATGCCCTTGTCTTCTGCCACATGGATTATGGTAACAGTCTGCTCGTAAATCTACCAAAATGTCGACTTAAGCCATACCAAAGAATACAGAATTTCACAGCAAAAATAATTTTAGGCAGAAGAAAATTTTAAAGTTCATCAGATGCTCTGAAGGAACTTCATTTCCTTCCCATAGCAGAAATAATCAAATTTAAAATGTTATTGTTGGTATACAAATGTGTAAATAATCGAGCCACACCTTACTTAGCCGAATTGATCCAATATTCACCAAGGTCTTATATCACCAGGTCTAGTACAAAACCTTTATTTGAAGTACCTTTTCACAGGCATGTTATATTTGCTGATAGATCATTGGTTTTAACGGTCCCCATCTCTGGAATTCTCTTGCAGATGACGTAAAGTCTTGTGAGTCACTCAGAAAGTGCGGAGTGAACTGAAAACTTATCTATTCAAGAAAGCTTTCTCCACCGTTTGATTACCAAACTGAAAGTGATTGAACAGCACCATAGAATATTCCTCATCCATTATGTGAATGAGTTAACAGTTATGAGCGCTTTATCAAGTCTTATTATTATTATTGTTATTATTATTATTCCCCTTTCACCCATCGCCACGAACATTTTCGTCAGTAATAATGAACATCCAGACTCACAAACAAAATGAGGACAACATGGTTTCGTGCAAATATTCCGAGAACTTGAAATAATACATGTGTATATACCGTTCCGATTTTACTTTAGAGAAAAGGGATTACAGTTAAACCTCGAATGTGCGATTATCTAGGCTTAATTGCGCGTAGAAATTGCGCGCATTGCCATGTCGAATGGTATCCAAAGCACGACAGGTTCGCCTGGTTACTCATTGCAAACACAGGCAATGCTTCTGCCAATGGACCTCAGGGTTTCCCGGAGGTCCATTGGCCGAAACATTGCTTGTGCACAGGCCATTTCATGACAGGACTTCTAGTTTTAACTGTATGTTGGGGTGTTTCCACACTAAAGATCAGTTGTGGTTTTGAGAAAAATGCAAACTATCTCATTGTAATTGTCTCTTCAGTGAAACTTATTAAAGCACTTGTACAAGTTTGAATACAATGTCCCCAATTCTCCAAACCACACGACGCACCACTGTGTGAATAAAACACTTATAAAGTCAACTTGTGTCCAACAATAATAACAAAGCGTCATTTCCAAATGTCCTTGAATTGAAGTCCCACAAATGTCTGAGTTCAACCGGAGGGAATTAACACCAATTCGTGCGTGTTAATTAAAAAAGGGAAAGAACTGTTTCTTTCCGTTTCTCTATTTATTACTTTTTCAGTGTTTTCGTCACTAGAATACCGCTAGGGATTATTCAATAAAACGAAACTAGACACACTGACGGGCAAGGGTAATAAATTCGCCACACGGTCTTTAAGCAGGTTATACGAGACTGTGTTACATTTCTGAGATCAGAACAGATGCTGAACTTTCTCAGAAGGGTAGTACAGTCCTGGACACCCAGGTGAAACACCGTGTAGCTGATATTACTCCAATATTATATGGGTGGATCTCCTACCATAAAACAACTAAACTTGATATGACATAAAAACTGAGGCATTCTGCTCTTTTTGTTCTGAATCTGTGATAAAATGGGTGGAAGAAAGTGGTGGAATAATTGCTCTGCAGATACATTTTATATTGTCTGTAAGGATACTTTCGACAGCCAGGGTCACCTCGAATATGGCTGCGTTAGTGGTGGGGGAAAGCCGAGTACCTGACGTGAACCACCGAGCAGCGGCAAGCAGCCATCATACACACTAACGTACTAAATGCGCACAAGCTGGGTTAACATTGGTTGAAGACAAGTGCACAATCGATGTGCAGTACGACTGAGCGCCACTGCAGATACAAACCATGCGAAATGTGAGTACTCAACACATAATTATTTCTGTCGGAGAGTATAAAGGGGGGATTGTGCTAGTATTGCTTCTAATGTATAAACTTGTCTAACAAGGAAGTTGTTCTCCATCAGCGAAGACGAAGGGTGGAGCATTTGATTATTGTATGTATGTACAAATGTCGGCAGATATGTACTATTCAACGATTTTTGTTCAGTTTCTGATATTACTATCACTGGACTCTGCATCAGGTAAATATAGCATCTATTCTGTGATTACGGATTCCAATTACCTGCTACAATGGTTGCTTACTTATTCAAGATAGAAAATAGCCAATTTAGTATGTAGTGAGCGATCGACAATAAACTCGTCCGGGGCTCCAATAAATTGATCAACTAAGTAACTCACTCTGTCATTTTGTTCCCATTGAGAAGTGTTTTATGTCATGTTTGATAGTTGTCAATGCGATAGGTGAACACGTACATGTAGGTTAAAGGTAGGTGTCTTATTTCCATATAAACACGAAATTTTGCAGGCATGTAAATTACCTCCATGGGGAAACCGGATACAGAAAGAGCACCCAAATGTCACAGATCGCGTTACCAAACATTTTAATTGATCCGTTATCTGAAGTCGCGGTATTATCATCAACAGCAATCACAATAGTGTACACCCACGCAGTTAGGTGATCCAGGTACCTATCCATGATTTTATAATTTTTCTATATACCATGCAACAGAGTTTGGGGTGCCATCTGGCGGTGTGTCTCTCCTACTGATAAATAATTCGGAATCAGTGTAACGGATATTTAATTGTTTGTGGCTTATCAAAAGAAATTTTGTAAAATATATTGTCGCAGAATGCTGGAAACTACGAGAAATAATTATATAATGAAGTGCTTTTCGACGTTAGGTAGTTGTTGGCGAGTTAGGTATTGTTTGAAACTTCGAAGTGCCAATGTCGTCCCTTGCAGGTTTCGTCAGATTCATGAGAACGTACACTTCACTTTACTTTGATGACAACGAATAATAAAAAAAACCAAGTGATTTATTGCCACTTTTAGTGGCATTTGTCATTTGTGGGGAACTTAGCGCGATTTCCTTAGCAACAGTCGGAGTTCGGATGAAATCAAGTTATGTTGACGTACGGTCCGGGGACATCTTTGCTCTCAAAACACGGGCATGCAGTCTTGACTCTTGTTGTAGAAAAGAATTTACAGAAACAGACATGCACGCAAACAGCGATATTCATTTATTTCCTAGAATTTTCCTTTGCAAGTTCACTGGCTCCAATCGATGAATTATTTTTTTTCCAGCGATACAATACAATGTCAGTTTAAGACTGTCAGAATTACAATGTAGCGGCCAGTCAATTTTGTGATCCGACGTGTTCTCCTAAATACCAGAACCACACAGAACTACCATTTATTGAGTTACATGTAAATTACACTTCCTGGGTTTTCTATTGGTAAAAAAATGTTTTATTTCCTGGATACTCTAGGCTTTGCAACCAGAACAGAACTGAATTCATCTTCAAACTAGTCAATATCGCTCCCATCTGACCAACATCTGGTGGTGGGGATTCTGATATTTAGTATTTTTCTCCAAAAATGGCAAAAAACCTAAATACCAACCTCCCCAGAACCGACCTCTAAATAACATTTGCACACTGATTCCAGAGAAAATATTTCATTTCTACTAATTCTAGTTTGTTTTAGTATTCAAAAGGAAACTAAAATTGAATTTATTATAAGATGTGTGACTGCATTTCTGTCTGTCCGTCCATCAGTGAGTTTAACAACTCATACCCTGGACGATTCGTACCTCGGGCAATTGGTACCTTTTGCTGGATGATTCGTACCCCGATGTCCGGACAATTCATGCCTTTTATCAGGGCAATTTGTGCCTTCTGTCTAGACAATTCGTACCCCGTCTCTGGACAGCATCTGACAGTTGGTACCCCCATCTGGACAATATGTATTCTCTTTTGCAAATTCATACCCTGCTTAATTAACCCCCTCTGAAAAATATCTCTGGAGATGGGGTTGGGTGAGGATTATAAACTTGGAGAAAGAATAAAAAACGGCGATGTCATTTCTGTTTTTTAAAAAGATACAGAATAACAAATTCCATGACTAAAAGTAAAAAGCAAGAAAACACTTAAAAGATTCAACGTAAACAACGGCCAAAGGAAAATGCTCTGTTGAGGGTGTTCAGAATTAAATTAAATTAATTAAATTATTAAGACAGCACACTATATAGCGTATTATTTGGGGTGTCATCAAATTATTTATTATTAGATTTTAATCAACTTAAAGAATTATTGTGGCTTCATTAAAAAATAGTGTTTCTTTCATTACGTGTTTATGTTTGTATTATTATCACTCAGTCGAATATTCATTTTCATTTCACTCAGCCAAAACACGAGTCAATAACATTTAAATAGTTAATACATGAGACAGTTTAGTACACTTACTCACGACAACTTGTACCTATAAAGGAGACAATTCGTACCCTTTACTGGGACAACTTGTACCTTTTGTCTTGACAATTGTACCTTATTGTCAAGACAATTCGTACCTCTTAATTGTGGTATGAGTCGTCCAGGGTACGAGTTGTCCAAAAACCGTCCATCACAGACAGCGTTTATTTGTTTTTCATTTGCCCCGTTGTACATGTACAGTTTTAGTAACTGGCTTCTGACTATTTTTCCCACTGCAACCTCCTCCACCTAACACATACATACACACAAATATATGAAACATTAAAGAGCACTATCCTTTTGAAGCATATATCTGATTCATCCTCTCTGGAAAACATACATGTACATTGTATTTTCCACAATTTTACTATTTTTATCAAAATGGGTCATGAGTGTCTGTATCGATTAAATCCATGGTGCCTTAAGAAGTCTGAGTGATTTGTTTTTCTTTTTTTTACAAAAATTGCAAAAATATTCATCAAAAACAATGTGAAATATTAAGAAGCCAGAATGAGATTTAAAAACTATCACAAATGGGAAATTTAATATCATAAGAGGTTTGTTTTGTGTCAACATCAATTAATTTATGAATTATATCATAGGTTTGGATGAAAGGGGGGTATACTGGGGTCAAGGGGACACATTCAGGGTTATATTTTACCACATCAATATGTAGAAGAAAAGTTGACATCATTTGTTAGGATAAAATGGCTCTGTCTTTTGATATTGGTGATTTATATAGCTGCCACCCCAGTTTTGAAAACAACAATGACGTTCATTTTGTTTTGTGTGTGTGGGGGGGGGGGGGGGGGGTGGTTGAACACCACTCTTTCCCCTGCCGTATGGTTAAATGAGACATATATTTCCCCAAAGTACTGTGTGCTGATGCAGATTTTAGTTTTATTTTGGTACTGGGTAGTTTTCAAAGAGAGCAGCGAATTCGTGAATTCTCATGCAGAAATGACTCTTTTATCAAATGAAAGAGGTAAAATGTATCTTTGGACGGATTAGAATGTAGGTTAAAATCCTCCCTCCCCCATAAAAAACACAGTTTTTGAGGGTAGTACCACAATCTCCTTCATTATTTTAAGTGCAGTAGAAAAATGACCCCGCCCAGCGTTTTACACCAAAAGGTTAAAAGGCAGTCCAAGAGGATTTAAAATCTTATGTATTTAATTTGTAAATTACATAAACACTCATCACTATTTACAAGAAAACATGCATCAATAACTGTTTATGAAGTCAGTTATTTATTTATTTATTTATTGGAGTTTAAGGACACTTTCATCACCCAGTGTCACCTCGTTCCGGACAGTTTTGAGGGTGGATGATGCTGTAGTGCACTGAGAGAACCACTGAGCAACTGTCCAATGTACTAACTGCACACAAGCAAGGTTAGTGTTGATTGAAGTGATAAGCGCTCTGCCTCGTGTGGTAAATTTTTTTGGACATTTCTGTATGGCTTTGAATATACTTCTAACAAATTAGTGGGGGGGGGGGGATTTTTGTTCACCCAGAAGTTATGAAGGGACGAATTTCTGTTTACAGTACCTGAAAAAAAAATTGGGGTGGTTTTTGCACTTTGTGGGAAAATGAATGGGGTGGGCGGGGCAGGGGCGTATTTCTGTGGGTTACCCTTTGGAAGGGTTGGGGTTGTTCATAGGAAATACATAAATGTACATGTATTTTGGCTTCTAAAACTGATTTACTCATTATTGTTGGATATTTCACATTTAATTATTCTTTCGCAAACAACAAACTGAACAATACTGTTGTATCTGTTCCATATGGTCCATAAGAGCAATTTCTTTATTTAATACTGTTTTATTTTTCGAAAAGTTATATCATCACTGAAGGCCATATATTGCCAAAAATAATGCAGTTAAATGCATCTTGAACAAGTGTAGCATCCAGAACTGAGAAATACACTACAACCTCTGGTAAATGCTAAATACACATGTAACAGACTATTTTACCCTATTAACACATTTAATTAAACCATGGTTTCCCCTCATAGTACTTGTGAAGTACTTGTGATAGAGAGGATTCCAGTTATATTCCAATCCTCTCCCAAATCACCACTCAAACACTTACACAACCTATATTTCACTTGTATTCACTGCAGGACTTCGGGATATTCAAAACAGAATAGGAGTATCGGTATTAAAAAAAAAAATACCGCGGTATATCGGTATATCGAAAAATATCAGATATCTGGACATAAATACCACAATCGAGACTTGAGGCATCACAGTAGGAACGAATCTGCATGCCTTGATGATGCGGTTCGAAAACCCTTTATACAACGCAGATGATATCAACATTTATTATTTTAAATCAAATTTTTGCAAAAAGTTCTACAAAACAATATCATGTGACCCCTCATTGGAACGAGCTCGCTGAGCTCGTTCCAAATGAGGGGCCACATCATATAGTTTTGGTGAAATTTATTTTTTCAACTGCTGAATTTGTATTGCGTTGGCATATGCGGACGATTCCTTGGGTATAGTGATAATATTATTCATTTTGAGCTGAAGTTAAAAAACTCAAGACATCTTGAAAATTAAATTGTGGGTAAATAAATAATGACGATAAACCGATATGTTTGTAATTACACCGGTATTCAGTCGATATTGGTTTGAATACCGGTATATATCAGTTTATCGAAATACCGTGCAGCCCTAATTCACTGGTATAATAGAAGTTTTCTCCATATTATGATGTTAACCCTTTACCTTACATGAAAAGGAGAGAGCACTTTTGAATAACTAATTTCTTTTCATTTTTTGCGTCAAAAACATAGCTATGACTCCACCCTCACTGAAATGAGCTGTTGAACGAGCTCATTCCAAAGAGGGGTCATAAGCTATGTTTTTGATGCAAAAATAATGAACATTGAATGGTAATTTTGGTGAATGGTGCTAGCCGGTTTTGGCCGTTACATTGAGTGAATGATTAATAGAAGCTTTCTCCATATTATGATGTTAACCCTTTACCTTACATGGAATGAAGATACCACTTTTGAATAACTAGTTTATTTTCCTTTTTTGCGTCAAAAACATAGCTATGGACCCCCCCCCTCCCCACTGGATTGAGCTGGACAAGCTCATTCCAATGAGGGGTCATAAGCTATGAATTTGACGCAAAAAATGCAAAAATAATGAACATTGAATGGCAGTTTTGGTGAATAGTGCTAGCCAGTTTTGGCCGTTACAATGAGTGTGTGATTAAACATATTAAAAAACAATTTCTTCATTCACAAAGTATTTTGGAACATAAATTTGGGGAAAAGGGGGAGGGGGCAGTGGAAAAAGTAACAAAGTTGCAAATGTGAATGAATGGCTTTTGTGCACAGCATATCAATATAATAGTCTGATACTAGTGTTGTCATGGTCCCCATGTTAAAGCACAAAACTACATTAACAATTGTCCCTCTACCACCCATACTGAACCCTTCAGCTGATGAGAAAGTTAATAGCATACACTCTCAGTTTCCTGACATGAAAATACGTTACACGTAATGGTGCACACCCAATATTGTTAATTTCGGTAAATATTGCAGGCCCCAAGCAAGATTTTTCAGGAAAGAGATGGTATATAGCGCAGAAATAGCAGCGGTTATGTGAAATATAACATTTGCCAAAACATGTTGTACAGCGACATGCAATAAACACAGAACCACACATGTGTGTTTATATGTTAATGTTGCGACAAATATGGCAATCGAGAAATTTTGAAAGATTGCGGAAGGATCAAACTTGAGACAAGCTATAGTAAAACATACCTTCATTTATTAAACTGACAAAAGATCATAATTCAATGGCAAATTGGTTCATTCGAGTTTAACAACACTTTCAAAAACCAAAGCTATATTATAAGCGGGATTGTACGTCAATTTCAATAACTAAGGTTATTATATCACGTTGTTAGTTCCCAAGATCCTTCCCATCCTTCAATACCTAGACGAGCAAAAGAGTCGTACGTGGAGTCACTCGTTCAGGCAATTACTCTATGGCTCATTTGTTCGATGGGATTCTGGCCGTTCGGGCAATCGGAGATGGTTAGCAAGCCTGTACTAGTGCTAGTAATGGTACAAGGCTGCAAGAGTGGAAAAAGACTACAGGATTTGGTGACTACTGTAAAAGCTAATCATAGGACAGACGATGGCAATATTAGGAAAATCAGTAATAGTGGTGTTGGAGATATGAAGATCATGGAGAGGTCTAGAACTGGGCAGATGCTAGGAGCTAAATTATCACCAGGTATATATAGTACTACATCATCATGTCACAGGTATCCTCCTATACCCCGATGAGCATTAAGAGTCGTAAAAGAAATCGCTCTTTCGATACTCATCTGCTCAATGGGATTTGAGTCGTTCGAGTAGTGACTTTTTCAGTAACTGCTCAGAAGCTTATTTGCTCGATAAGATTCGAGTCGTTCGAATAATACCTATCCCTGCTTGATTGTATCTTGGGTTTGAGGATCATAGAGGACTTCGTTATACACAGGGAAGGCAAAAACAGAGACGGCCAAGACCAAATAGACTGTTGGGATAGGCAGAAATGGGACCAGTAAAAGGCAAAACAGGCGAGGAAATAGTAGGATAAACTACAGAATATATCGGGATAGATAAAATACCGAGACTATGGTGCACATGCGAAACAATAAAGTTACTCTTATACAAACGAATGCGTCTATTGTTGGGGAAAAATAAGAATTCTGGGGGACAACAGATAGAAACGGAATATTTAGTGGGAAATCCGCACTAGTAAAAGAACTGTAGGATTTATTTGGGCAATTTTACAAAGTATTCGAACAAATACAATTACTCATACCAGGAAACGCACCTTAAAGCATTGCATGTTTCTCTTTTAAGCCCAAAATTGCGGAATATTTGCCAAATAAAGTTGTTTTGATGGTTTAGAGAGATTGTCGGGATGTTTGTAGTAATTCGATGTATTCTAGTTCACTTGAATTTATCCACATGAGACCTCTCAGCATTCTTTTAGCACCACGTGCTACTATTATTAGCCCTAGGTGGGGGTTTGCTAAGACCGTCTCGGTAGTTTTGGATTATTTAGAGGGATTGTCGAGTTGTTTATTGTAATTAAATTTACTCCTATTCAATCGAACACACTCTCCGAACACATCCCTTTCCTGTTAGAAGGTTTTGGGTCACATAGCAACCGTGTGCTACCATAGAAACCAAGATGGCGGCCTCAGATATACAAAATGGTCGACGTACACTCGTCTCACCTCAACAAAACGCGCTGCGCATGCACACTAGGACCACGTATCACTATGGGGATGTTGTCACAAGATGGCACTCACGTGGGCTACCATGACAACCAACAATGAAGTAACTGGGCCATGTGCCTATGACGTCACATGAGATCCGGCCAATGTGGATCGATCGGGTACATGATCTACTACTAACATCAACCCGAGAGATCCACGGTTCGATTCCCAGCAGGGGTAACTACGTTGTGTCATTTGGGCAAGGCACTTAATCGTGACTGCCCAAGTGGGGGCACGGTGGAGCAGCCTTGGGGGCGTTCTGGGGGCACATCCGTCCCGATAGGATCACCCATCCAATGTCGAGTTGTGACAGCATGAAAGTGGGTTTAATCATTATCAACTTATCATCCGGAAACCAATTATTTACAATTCACTATGTGAAGGGTCACTGTGACCTTGACCTTTGACCTACTGATTCCAAAATAAATAGGGCTCTTTCTTGCATTAATGCCAACCTACCTATGAAGTTTCATGAACGTGGGTGAAACCATTGTCAAATTATCATCTGGAAACCAATTGTTTACGATTTATTATGTTCAAAGTCACTGTGACCTTGACCTTTGACCTAGCGAGTCCAAGATAAATAGGTGTCTTCCACTCACATAGGCCAACCTACCTATGAAGTTCCATGAATGTGGGTCCAATCGTAGTCAAGGTAGCATCCGGAAACCAATTGTTTACGATTTACTATGTTGAAGGTCACTGTGACCTTGTCCTTTCACCTAGCAAGTCCAAAATAAATAAGGTTCTTCCACTCACTGATGCCATCCTACCTATGAAGTTTCATGAACGTGGGTCGAATCGTTATCAAGGTATCATCCGGAAACCAATTGTTTTGTTTTACTATGTCCAGGGTCACTGTGACCTTGACCTTTGACCTAGTGAGTCCAAAATAAATAGGGGTTTTCCTCTCATGAAAGCCAACCATTACCTACGTATGAAGTTTCATGAATGTGAGTTTAACCATAGACACGTTATCATCCGGAAACCAATTGTTTACAATTTACTATGCTCATGGTCACTGTGCCCTTGACCTTTGACCAAGCAAGTCCAAAATAAATAAGGTTCTTCCACTTACCAATGCTAACCTACCTATGGAATTTCATGAACGTGGGTCGAACTATTATCAAGTTATCGTCCGAAAACCTATTGTTTACGCCCGCCCTCCATTCACCAGACTGTAAGTCGAGCTTGACTTCGAAGTCACAACTTGACTAAACAAAAGGCCCCAACGGGCTGTAATCGCTCACCTGCCAAAGTGGTTCAAAGAAGTATTTGGGGTAACATTGAATTATACATGGTTCTTCAACACTACAAAGGAAAGAAGTCATGAAAGGCAAATTTTATGGAAAAACACTAAGGAATCGATTTGAACAAACCTGAACCTAACATGCTCCCCATGCCACCCCCACCCCTGCCCATAGAGAGCCCAAATAATAAGCCAGGGCTCAAATTGAACAAAAATTGAACCTGATTCCCTATGAGATGTTATATACCAAATATGAAAGTATTCTAACCAGTGGATCTGAAGAAGGGTTTTTTTTAAAGAAATGTCCCACATTGCATTAAGTTAAACTTTGGGCTCAAACAGGCAGCCAAAATATTTACCCAGGTAACCAATTTGAACAAACCAGAAACTTACCCACCGCAAGAGAGTGCATACCAAATATGAATGGATTCTGACTGGTGAATCTGAAGAAAAAGATTTTTAAAGAAATTCCCTCATATTGCACTAAGTTAAAATTCAGGCTCCCATAGGCAGCCCAAATATAAACCCAGGGACTCGATTTGAACAAACTTGAATCTGATCCCCCTACAGATGTTGTATACCAAACATGAAAGGATTCTGATCTGAAGAAGAAGCTTTTTAATCAAATTTCCTCAAATTGCACAAAGTGAAACTTTGGGCTCCAATAGAGAGCCCAAATACTAACCGAGGGACCCGATTTCCCGATTTGCACAAACTTGAAGCTGCCCCCACCCCCCACCCCCACCCAGAGATGTTGTACACCAAATATGAAAGCATTCATACCAAATATGAAATATTTTTAAAGAAATTTCCTCATATTTCACTAAGTTAAAATTCGGGCTCCTAGAGGGAGCCCAATTATTAACCCATGGACTCGATTTGAACAGACTTGAATTGCCCCCCCCCCCCCCCCCACACCCCGTCCGTAGAGATGTTATATACCAAATATCAAAAGATTCTAAATGATGGTTCTGGAGAAGTTGACTTTTTTTTTTTTTTTTAAAAATGTATGGGTGCTAGCAGAGTAATGCCCCTTGTGGTGCCCCTTGTCTGCGCGGCAAGGTTATTTGTACAAACGTGAATTAACATATGATAAGGAACATGCACACCAAATTTGGTTCAATTTGGTCTAGTAGTTTGGGAGGAGAAGTCGATAATGTAAAGTTCCCGACGGACGACGACGGACGGCAAAGGATAAGTTAAGCTCCCTTCGGTGAGCTAAAAATCAGCCATAAGTTAACCCATATAGGGATCATCATGCAAGACATTTTAATATCAAGATATTTATGGTTGCAGGATGTATAAGGGGGAGGGGGTGCGTAATAGCAGATGTATGTGTGATATCCGACCTATCTCAATTTAATGACACCAATGTTGTCAATTATTTGCCAGACTCGAGAGAAAAAACGTCGCCGATGTTCCGTCAAGGATTTACGAAATAACGTCGCCGTTATTTGGTAATTTATCCGTTTCTTCTGATCCGGGTTCGCTATTTAAAAGAAGAATCTCTTGGGGCGGTAGGAAAATAGGAATCGTTAACAAAAGTAAGACGGTAATATTATTTGATAAGCAATTGCTGCCAGCTTTAAAATGCATTTACCGGCAATTTGTCTTTATTTTGTGTGATATCATTAGACATACTTATTTAATTCTATTCATTTAGTTTCCTATTTTCAGTCGAATTTTTTAACAAAAAACCTTGACTCTTGGTATGGCGAGGGCCGGTCGCCTGGCAGGCGGCCATTTTTGCTAAAAAAAACTTAGTTATTTCGGGACGGATTTTGATATTTGGTATGTTACTTGATATGCATGTGCAACACCCGATGACGCAAAATAGGGTGTGTCCACGCTTTTTCGCAAGAGTTATGGCCCTTAGTTAAAATCTATTAATTTTGAGCTTGATAGCGCGATACCTCAACAAACGTCAACCGATTTGACAGATATTTGGCACGTGGGTTTCAAGGAACAATGTCTTGGTCGAGTTCGAAAACGGGCTCCGTCCGATGTACGGCTGAAGAATTATTGGGCTGACTGTCATTTTTTGCAAATTTTGTGCTTGATACTAGTGATAGCGCCATAACTTAAACAACTGTTATCCGATTTGATTTTTTTTTATTGTATGGGTTTCCAGGATAATTGTCTCGATCAAGTTCGAAAATGTTCGGTCGGATATATGACCGCAGAATTATTGAGTTGACGTAGTCATTTTGTTCAAATTAGTTATTTAGAAAAAAGTCCTCTCATGCTTTTTGGTTGATAGTTACCTACCATTGTGTTAGCCACGAAAACACGACCCCGCATCGGCGATGTGAACCATTTCTATAAATAGAGTTGTTGAGTTGACGTTCGTTTCGAGGTTGATCATAATTCAATGATTCACATAGATTATTATTGTCCTCACACAAGGTGAAGGGGAAATAAATTTGAAAAGCGAGTTTCAATGTGGCCTAATTATTGATGCCTTTCACACCCCCACATGTCCTTAAATAAACTGATTGTGCGTCCATTGCTCCAATAGATTAGAGAAATATAAATTGTGTTCCCCTCCCCACGAAACAAACGAGAACGTCAATTTTGTTTCTAAAATTGGTGTTGCAGCTATATTATTCACCAATACAGAAACTGCCATTTTAACTGCCATTTATCCTAACAACTGATGTCAGATTTTCTTCCACATACTGATGTGGTAAAAATTAGCCCTCAGTGAATGTGACCACCCCACCCCCATACCCCTTTCATCAAAAACTATGATATAATTCATAAATTAATTGATGTTGACACAAAACAAACATATTGCGACAAAACTATCACAAATGTGAAATTTATACTGATGTGGTAACATTTTAAAAAAAAAAATAGCCCTCAATGAATGTGCCCCCCCCCCCCCCCCCGTATACCCCTCTTCATCAAAAACGTGATATAATTCATAAATTAATTAATGTTGACACAAAACAAACAACTTGTAACATTAAATATCCTACTTGTGATCTCTTTTTATATCACATTCAGGCTTCAGAAGACATTTCACATCATGTGTTTGGTGAATTATTTGCAAATTTTTGGAAAAGAAAAAAAAAGCCAGTTTTCTCAGTTAAGGCACCTACAGTCATTGGTATGGTGCTGACAAAAACATAAAACACTGCTTTTTTCAACAGTATGGCCAGTACTGCTCATGTGGTATCTCTTAGCTCTGTTGAAATGCCTAAACGCATCCAATATTGATTATGTGGTGCTGTGCCTGAGCAGCAAGTATCCATTAGGGCACTTTCACAACCTTGGATTTAATCCCCACAAACACCCATTCTGATTAAAAGAGTGAAATTGTGGAAAATATGTCTCCAAGGAGGATGAATGAGATATTTGCTTAAAAAATTCGGAATTGTTTTTTGTGTTTACTATATTTGTGTGAATTGGGAGGGAAGGGGAGGTAGAGTGTGAAAAATAGTCAGCTGCCAGTTATTGAAAATGTACAACCAGGCAAATGAAAAACAAAGAAACGCTTTGTCTGATGGACAGACAGACAGACATGCAGTCACACAAATTGAAAGTCTACACAGAAATAAAAACTGACATACAATGGAAAATTTTGTTAGAAGAGCCAGGACAAGATTGTCAAACGGAAAAAAACCTCAATGGACCCTGAGTGCTGCAGTACCAAAGCAAATCATAGGAAACTGAGAGTGTATGAAAAACATACTGTACAGTCTTTCCAATTGTTTCTCATCAACTGAGGCTTCAGTATGGGTGGGTCACTTGATTCAAGGAGAGAACAATATTTCACAGTTGTTACTGTAGTTTTGTGCTGTAACATGGGAACCATGACAACAACGCCAGAGCTAAACAAAATTTGATCGCATCTCTTTAATTTTGGGATTCAAATATCTTTGTCAAGTATAACCCTTCAGAGAACTTGTTCCGACCCTGAAACAGGGGGTCGTGCATCAAATAAGAGGGAAAATTTAGTACTAGACTACTTTATTTGTACTAGACTACTTTATTGGTAGCTGTGCACAAATGCCATTCACTCACATTTGCAACTTTACTGTGTTATTTTTTCCACTGTACCCCACCCCCAAATTTGTGTTCCAAAATACTCTTTCAATGAAGAAATTATTTTCTAACATTTTTTAACCCTTTACCAAACATAACGTTCAAAAGCTGCTGGTGACATTCACAGGTATTGCCATTCCATGTTCATTATTTTCTCGTTTTTTGTGTCAAAAACATAGCTTAAAACCCCTGATTGGAATAAGGTCATTCCAATGGTGTAGAAAGTAATGTTTTTTACCCAAAAAATTAGTAAGTCAATAAGTTTGTGGGCAAGGGTAATCAGCTTTTCATGTTAAGTAAAGGGTTAACAGCATAATTCAGACAAACATCTAAATACCAGTAAATAAAAGTGCAATATGGGTTTTCTGGCTGTGGGTTTGAATGGTGTTTTGGAAGGGGGTTGGAATACTGGAACCCCCTCTGCCCATAGTACTATGATGGGGAACCATGGTTTAATTACATTTATTAATACATGTGTACATGTAGGGTAAAATAGGTTGTTATTTGGCATTTGCTGGGGGCTGTAGTGTGCCACTGGAGGCTACACTTGCTCAAGATATGAATTGGCTTGCAATATATAGCCCTTCTTACCGACGATGACAAAAACATACTTTTCAAAACAATAAAAAAGTATTGTAAGGTGTGTGGTACCCCAATGAATTGGCTTAATCAACCCCAATCCTATCAAAGATACATTTTATGTCGATGTCGTGTGAATACTACTCACGAAGAGAGAAGAAAATTTTCAACTCGGAACTGTCTATGAGTATTGTTTTTAATATTAGTTTTATTTCAGGGAAGTTTTTATATATTTAGTTTTGCAAGTGTGTTTGGGAGGATCGTACGGTGTAATAAGGAGGTTTAGGTGATAGGTTTTTCCGGTTTTGTTGTTTGTTTGCCTTAGTTGCCTTTTTTCGTGTGTGTTTGTTGCTCTGGTGTTTTTGTCGTTTTTGTCGTTTTCGGTCATTGTATAATATTTGTAGTCATGAATGGTAAGTGCACGACGGGTGTTCAGACGGAGGTAAGTATGGGTGTTAAGGGAGGTCTGAGGGAGGTGAGTCGAGGGGTGCAGGTGGGGGAGAGTGAGGATCCGGAGGCATGCAGACAGTGTAATATGAGGTATGGTGGTGGTCGGTCAATGGAGAGTAGTGGGGTATGTGCGAATTGCAGGGATATTTTACAGTTGTTAGAGAAGTGTGTTGGATTTGAGCGGGAGATTGCAGAGCTGAGAGGGAGGTTGGGGAGGGCCGGTGTATCTGGAGTTACCCCGTTGAAGGTCACCTACGATGGTGAGGTGGAAGGTGGGTGGAAGGTCGTTGTGGATTCAAGGAGGAAAGTGGGAAGCAGGAAACGTGGGGGATTAATGCTTGATGTGGGGGGTTTAACTGAGGAGGGGGGTTCTAGTAGGAAAATCCGGAAGGTGGCGTCAAGTCAGGGCTGCGTCGAGTCCGGAAGCCAGAGTCGGCGTAAGGCTGCCAAGGTTGCTAGGCGGTGTTTAGAAAACAGGTTTAGTGTGTTAGACTCTGATACCCCTGGGGACGAGAGTGAGGGGGAAAGTGTGGGGGTGAGATGGTTGGTGATGATGATAGGCCAGTCGGGGTAAGGAGGGCGGTCAAGAGAAAGAGGGGGCCAGGAGCTTGCAAAACGAGAGGAGGTGCAGATGATATAGGAACTGGGGCCAGAAGAAGAAAATTAGTTGTAGCGGGCAGCAGCATTGTACGTGGGATTGACAATGTTGTTTGTGGTCCTGATAGTTCCAATCGAACAGTCTTGTGCTTTCCGGGGGCGAAGGTGGAGGATCTCAGGGACCGGGTAGACGGCATTGTGGCAGGGTCAGGGCCGGAACCGGTAGTGGTGGTCCATGTGGGGACCAATAATATCAGGGAGAGAAGGTCAGTAAGTTTGGTGGAGTCGTATAGAGGCTTAGTCGGCAAACTGCTAAGTAGGAATGCAAGGGTAGTCGTATCCGGGGTCCTTCCTGTCCTTGGAGGTGGGGACGAACGGAACTCAAGGATTTTGGCACTAAATGAAGAGTTAGAGGACTACTGTGTTGATCTGGGAATTCCCTTTATCGACCATTGGGACACGTTTTGGGGCAATGGGAGCATGTACGGGCGTGACGGGCTGCATCTTAGCAGGGCGGGGAAACGGGTATTAGGGGATAAAATTCTACGGGTAGCAGAGCCTTTTTTGGAGAGGAGCGGGGTGGGAGGTCAGAGGCAAGTATAACGAGAGTGGACATAGGTGGGGTGAACAAGAGTGAGGGGGACAGAATAAGTTTACCAAGACTAGCACCAGAAAACAATGGGCCCAGTAGGCGGAAGCCAATGAACCTCGGTACCCTGAAAGTGGGTTATAGCAACATCCAGGGTCTCCACCGGAAAGTAAGTGAAATTGCTACATTGATCGAGGCAGAGGAGTTTGATGTCATGGGCTTAAGCGAGACGTGGGTAAGACACGAGGAACGGGTAGACCAAGTAAGCGGGTGTGTGTGGATAGGTGTAGGGCGAACGGAAGGCCAGAAAAAGGGGGGAGGGGTAGGCATGTACATTAAAGAGGATTTAAAACCGTCGCTGATTACAGATCTGGAAGATATCATCACCTCGGCTGATGTGTCAAAAGAAATTGGATGGGTAAAGATCAGTCTGAGAAACAAAAGTATTGCCCTTGGGATTGTGTACTGTGCGGTGGAGGGAAGTAAACCCGAGTGGAATGACTCGATATACTCAACACTAAGGTCCAATATCACTGAACTAGAAAACAGGGGGCTCGGTATAATTCTGATGGGCGACTTTAATGGACACATAGGTGACAAGGAAGAAGGCATAGAGGGTGGGGACAAGAAAGTCAACAGGAATGGAAGGAAGCTGTTGAACTTCACAAATGAGCTCGGTCTGAAGATTCTGAACAGGGACGCTAGATGTAAGGGGAAATGGACCTGGGAGAGAAACGACAGAAAATCAATAATTGACTACATTCTCATAGATATGAATTTATGGAGGGAGGTGATAAGGGTAGAAGTGGATGATGAGGGCAAAATGGAGTTGGATAGTGATCACAACTTGATTACAGTGACGATGAGGGCCAAAAACCCAGAGAAAAGGAAAGGAAGCTTCAAGGAGATTTGGGAACTCAAAAAGGATGCCGACTGGGCGAAGTTCGAAGAAAAACTGAAACCAAAGCTTGCAGCCGTACACAAGGGGGGTAGTGTCCAGAAGATGGCCGACGCCATAGTTGCGAGCCTAGTGGAGGCAGGGAAGGAAAGTGTAGGAAAGATTAGGGTGCCAACACGGGAACTTGGGTACAGAGTGAACGAAGAATTGAAAAGGGCCATAAAGGTTAGAAAAGATAAATGTGCTGCATACAGGAGAAGTAGAAAACTTAAGGGGCTGGAAAGCAATGAGGCCATGGTGGCAAAGGAAGAATACCAACAAGCACGAAATAAAGTAAATAAGATTAAAGACGACAACCGGAGAGTGCGAAATAGCAGTCTTATTAGGACGATAAGAACGACAGGGGGGTCGAGTTCGAGCGTATTTTGGAAATGGGTGAACAAACGTAACAAAGGGAATAACCAACAGAGCATTAAAGTAGATGGCAGAGTTACAGAAGAGCGAGATCAAATCGCATTAGAACTAGTCAAGCACTGGGAAAAGGTAAACGATAAGCGATGGGGCATGGGGAACCCACCGGAGTGTCCGAACCAGGTCGAGGAAAATCTCTCGGACTTCGTGTGCAGCGAAATCAAAACCGAGGAGGTGCGAAGGGTGATCTCAAAATTGAGGAATGGAAAAGCGGGAGGGGTGGACGAAATTCCTAACGAGTTTATCAAAAAAGGGGGAGAGGAACTCTTGGAAAGCCTGACTGCCCTATTCAATTTAGCCATAGAAAAACAAGAGGTCCCAAAGGAGTGGAGGGAAAGCAAAGTGACGTTTATTCACAAAAAGGGGGAAAAAGACGTTTTGGATAACTATCGAGGGATCTCTGTCAGTAGCAACATTGGAAAGGTTTTCTGTAAAGTCCTTTATGGGAGACTAGAGGAGGTAATTGAGGAGAAGGGTTTTTTGGGAGAAATCCAGAATGGCTTCAGGAAGGGAAGGAGAGTAACCGACCATCTTTTCACGCTATCCCAAATGATAGAATCCGCGAAAGCAAAAAAGAAAAAGATGTTTATGGCCTTTTTGGATGTCAAAAAGGCATACGATAGAGTATGGAGGGAGGGTATGTGGCGCAAGCTGGAGGCTCTGGGCTTAGGAGGCGAGTTTGTTGGAATTATGAAAGCATTATATAAAGATGTACAGAGTGAACTTAGTCTGGGAAACATTACAACAAAACGTGTGCCTATGGAGATAGGCCTAAAACAGGGGTGTATCCTTTCGCCAATCCTGTTTGCATTGTACATCAAAGGTTTAGGAGATGAACTCCTGCGTAGCGACGAGGGGGTAGCAGTTGGGAACTTGAAGATCCCAGGGCTATTTTTTGCAGACGATATGGTTCTAGTGTCAGAAAGCGAAGAGGGGCTAACGAAAATGCTGGGAATTGTTGGGAAATATGGGAGCAAATGGAGACTCGAACTTAATGAAAGCAAGAGCAAAGTTATACCTGTGGGCCGCCAAGTGGACCCCACTCGAAGGTGGAGAGTGGGTGAGTTCTGCATTCCGGAAGGGAGCAGCAAACTTCTCAATGTAGGAGAGACAGGTGATTACGAGTATTTGGGGGTAAATATAAACATTACAGGAAGAGGCATCTACCGAAACCACACAAACAAATTGATTCTGAAGGGGAAGCGAATCCTTAACCAAATGAAACTTATAGGGAGAAACAGTTTCAATAAGGTTTTCGTGGGGGAAACCATTTGGGAAATGGTGGGGCTGCCAAGTATAACATACGGTACGGAAGTGGTACCTCTAAACCAGACGGCCATAAAGAGCTTGGAAATCTTACAGAACGATGCAGGCCGATGGATAACGGGGTCGAGCAATGCCGCAGCGCTAGAAGCAATCAGGGGTGAGCTTGGGTGGATGAGGATCAAGGACAGGATAGACCTGTTGAAACTCGGTTATCTTAATTATTTGGTGAATCTCCCCGACAGCCGATGGTGTAAAGTAATGTTCCTGCAAATCTTCAACTCAAATATCAAAACGGGGTGGATGATCCAAGTGAGGGAGCTAGTAGAGAACTACTCATTGGAGATCTCGGACCTGGACGTTGGGGCAAACCAGGGTAAAAAAATCGTCAGAGAAAGGGTCTTGGAGGATTGTAACCGTAATTGGCGAGAGGGGGTCAAATCAAAGAGGTCTTTGGGTGGCCTGCGTGATAAAGAGAGGCCAGGTTTTGAAGAGTACCTTGATGGCACCTTTGGGGGGTCACTGCTGTTCAAGCTGCGGTCGCGATCCCTAGAGCTGAGGGGAAAAATTGGGAAAGACGGTGAAAGGAAGTGCCAGATGTGTAACTTGGGCATGGTGGAGACCCTGGAACACTTCCTTCTAGAATGCCCAAAGTATCAGTCTAAAAGAATGAGATTCAATGGGAGTATAATGGGGAAGTGGGATGGGAGAATGAAGGACATGTGGTTAGGGGGAGACTCAAAGGAGAGGGTTAATGTGCTAATCGGAGAGATTGGGAAGAATGGGGTAAGGGATGTCATCAAGCAGTTCGTCTCCGAATGTTGGGAGGAGAGGAGAAGCGTGGGAACAGGGAGGCAGCTGGGAGTTCAGGGGTAACCAAGGCCTTCTCGTTCGAGAACCGCGACAAATCAGCGGCTGGCCAAAGTGTTATTATTATTATGTATTTGTTTAATCAACCCCAATCCTATCATAAGGGCCGTTCTCATGACGGGGTTTGCACACGTATGCATCGTTACATACATATGTAAATTTACATACGTATGCAAATAATGTCATGAGAACGGTTCTGCACACGTGTGCATAATTACATGTAGTGTAAAATTTACATCTAACAAAACTAAGTGCAGATGTTAATTTGCATACCCCTAAATTTGGTCACGTGTGCAGGTTTTGCTTCCAGAAAAATAGATCTGTCATGAGAACGCATTTTTCATTTGCATATGTGTGCAAACTACAAGGAGATACTTAAAATCAACCGAAAGGTGTTAATCAATTGCATCATGTCTTTTTTACGTCACTGAAACACTTCGTAAATTTTATTACGTCATTGATGTGGCATTCTATTTGCGCCTGAAGACTATTAAAGCAGTTGAAGCGATTTTGGCCGTCTTATATTTTCGAAATTGTTCAGAATGCCAAAGGCTACACAGACAAAACCTCGTGGGGTTAGACGAAAAAACAGAGGCTTTGATAGATATTTGGGCGGAACTAAACATTGAAGAAGAAATGGAAAATCCCCAAACAAAAACACACGAGGTATACAAAAATGTTTCTGGGGAGATGCAACGAAGAGGATATGACAAGACACAAGAACAGTGCAAAACTAAAATCCACACACTTAAAAGGAGTTATCGTTTGTGTAAACTGCGACTTAAAACAAGTGGAAAAGGACGCCGTCCTATTAAATTTTATAAGCAGCTCAATGACATTTTGGGCAACAGACCAGCAACATCTCCTCACAAACTGATAGACACGTTAGGTGATGGGAACGAGAGCGAGGACGTTCAGGGATCCGGCGATGAAGGCTCCGACCGCACTGACGTTCAGACAGCCGAAAGTGGCGTGGATGAACTGGAAAGTGACCAAGAGAAAAACTCCGAGCAGATTGTGGATAGTCAGTCGCCAGAGGTTACTGGCACAAAACGAAAAGCACCATCAGAAGAGAAAAGCAGAGGTAAAGCAAATAAGTCTGCCAGAAAGAGTCGACTCGAAGTTGCTCTTGGAACAGTCATGAACGCGTTCAGTACTTCAAACCAAGAAGCAGAATCAAAACATATAGAACTCGAGAAACTTAAAATAGAAACTGAGCTTAAAAGAATAGAACTGGAGAAGGCACGTCTCGAATCAGAAGAACGAATGAAGAAGGAGGAGAGACAACACCAGTATAATATGATGCAGATGATATTGACTTGTACTTCCGGAAAATCCTCATTGCCCCAATCTATAGTAAACACATGGCAAGCTGAGAGGGGGCGCACATATGAACAAGTGCCAGCTATAGCAGAATTTGAACCACGACTGCCACGCCTGGCTGTGCCTCGTGCTTCATGCGATCGCTCGCAGTCACACGAGTCAGTGCAGTATGATGACGCATCTGATAAGACCTATATAAACTTGTAAGGAAGTTCTGTTTATTGTTGTTCCGTTTATTTGCCGACTGAAAGAAACTTTGGGCGATCTCTTTTTTTTCATTATCATTTAATTACCCGTTTAAGATGACAGGACACAGGTAGATGGGAGTTATGAAAATGGCAAAACAGACGATGTTCTGGAAATATATGTTCCCGTAAATCAGATCATGTTTATTCTTTTTATGTTTTGAAATTTCAATACCTGGGCATCAATAAATATGTAATATTAATTATAATGAGTATCACTGTGAATTCTGTCCTTTTTTTTACGTAGCACTGTGCCTGGGTCCGAATTTATAGGTAAGACTAAGCTAATCATAATTTGTAGCCTTAAAATTTGGTGGGGGAAATTGGAGCACCAAACGCTGAAGGCGTCGGCCACGTGCCGCAGGCCTGTGGATTCGGGGGGAATGTGGGGGGTCCTCTCTCCCGAAACATTTTGATTTCCAGCCGTTCCGAGGTTGTTCCTTGGATCAACCTGGCCAGTAAAGTACTTGAAATTATGCCTAGATAAATATTTGGGTTTTTATGCTTGTAACGTTAAAAAAATTCAAACCTGCAGATACATTGTGAGTGTTTGGGGAGCAACCATAGTTTCGTAGCCGAAGTTAGAAGTTTAAAAGAATGTTCTTCTTTCATGATACATTGGATGCGTTCGTTGTACGAAATGAATTCTGTCTTAAAGGCGATTTTTGATTAAAATTTCAACGAGGGCGTTTCTACACAAGCAACACGCGTCACACTCAACTTCCGCGGGAGTGTCAGTGAAAGAGTATAAAACATGGTCGGATGTCCATATTTTATACTCTTCCACTGACACTCCTGTACAAGTCGAGTGTAACACGTAGGTTTGTGTAGAAACTTTCGCGTTAAATGATTAGGGATTCAAAAGACTTCAAAATTTTCTTTGCGTCTGAAGGAGTTTAACCTGGACATGCATCTCCGACAGTTTTTCTATTTTCCTCGACGGGGGGTGGGGTGAGGGCTGTACATCCTCGAATGGGTAGCTATAGCCCCCGCCCGGAGCCACCCTTGAAAAAGGGGGGTATTCCTGTGTGCCCCTTCCTCCCCCAAATATTTTTCTGTCTATAATAGTAGTAGAAGAGGGAGAGAGGGAGAGAGGGAGAGGGAGAAGTGAGGAGGTATCGTTTCCGTATACTCTAGTTGTTTACTCTATTGATTTGGTGGTGGTGTGTGTCTGGGGTGGAAGGGTGTCACACTCACACACAAAGCATCCCTTGTTTAACATTTAACCCTTTCAAATTTCAGTACGTGATTTGTAGTTTAGCCGCAAATGCAAATGCGATAATACTCCCTGGTTCAATATTGACAGACTTGTGTAAGCATGTTGCATTCGAAATTTTATTGTGGCTCGAAAAGGGTTGAAAATATTTCCGTTTCGTGCACGTTTTTGATTTTATTTTCATCTTCGCATTTTTCCAACGAGGTTGTAACTCTGGCGCATAAAATAAAAAGATAATTCACTCAGTTTTTTGTGAATATGGGATATTATGTCATTTGTGTGGACCTTTAGTATAAGTCCACACTCAAGACATAATTTCCGATATTCACAAAAATAGAGTGGATATCCTCTATGAATTGCTTTTGTCGAAGGCAGTATACAAATATTATGTTGCAGTTACAGTTGGTGTCTGGCTCACATAGTTTTGTGTACAGAGTTTCTTTGGTGAAGTATTAATCCTTCCAATGGCAATGGTTTCTGCTGTGTCTTGTGTTACATAAGGCTATTTGATAAAAGAGCTGCAATAATTGAATCTAAAAGCTCATAATGGCTTTTAGATTTAATTATGACAGGTCTCTTATAGAAATCTATGGTCCATCCCTTCATGTACCTGGCAGCGGCTATTATCTTTTTGTGTATGAAATTATCTCGCAAGGGGCTCACTAAATTGTTGCATTAGTTATTAATGGGGGAGGGACCAAAGTTCCGAATTCTAGGGAATAGTGAAAAGGCTCATTCGGGTGAAGTACCGCACTGCATAGAACATAAACATAAACAGAAAACAAGCAGATTCAATGCAATTATTTTTTTTAAACTGTCTGATTCAAAATACACTGTAGAGTTGTTTCGTATCTCATCATATATAGAAATACATTGCAGGATAATGGAAAAGCCAACAGACGATATAACAATCTACTAACAATCTAAAGATCGCCTCTTTGGTCTGTTTGAGTGGAAATAAGCTGCAAGTTTCTCGCGTATCTCAAGTCCACTATGTTCACCACCTGCATCACCACCTGCATCACTGTTGTCCACACTCTGTCCTTCATCTACTTCATCCAAAAAGTTTCTGAATTCCTCTTTGTTCAGTTCACAAATGTTATGGAGGACCACACACGCAGTAACGACGCTGCAAGCAAACTGTACTTCCACATCTAATCTTTTTATCAGACATCTCCACCGGCCTTTTAGCCTCCCAAATGCATTCTCGATGGTCATGCGCGCGCGGCTGAGGCGGTAGTTGAAGTACTGTTGACAGTCAGACAACCCATTCCTGTTTGTAAATGGCTTCAGAAGCCAAGTCTTTAAAGGATATGCTGCATCCGCTAATATGACAATTGGTGTTTCAGTCTTTTTCCCTTCAGTGTACAGTTGTGTTGATCTGCCTCCAAAAAGTGCGCCTGATTCTCCCAAGTTGTACACCCTTGAGTTGGCAAAAACTCGAGCATCGTGTACTCGACCAGGCCAGCCTATGTTCACATTCCTGAAGATGTAGTTATGATCGCATACTCCTTGCAGGATGATCGAATACCAGCCTTTCCTATTTAGATAATCCCCGTGTGATTCGTCAGGGGAAATAATTGGAATGTGGCATCCATCAATAGCCCCGCCACAGCCTGGAAAGTCCAACTTTTCTTTATATCCTCGAATAACTGCATCGAGCTCACCGTCCTTTGGAAACTTCACATACTTTGCCTTAAGCTCTTCCGACAAAACTCCACATACGATATGCACGCAAGTGTGTACAGTAGTCTTTCCAACACCAAAGAGATTGGCTATTGTCCGATACTCAGATGAAGAAGCCATCCAGTAAAGAGCTATGGCAACCTTCTTCTTGGTATTCAAAGGCTCGTGTACAAATCTGGATTCACAGAGAATGTGTGGCTCGATTTCTGAGCATAAATCGAGGAATGTAGCTTTTCGCATCCGAAAATTCTCGACCCATTGTTCGTTATCAAAAGTCTTTAGAACAATATTTTCCCACCAGTCTGACGACCGCTCTCTCTTCCACATTCTCTTCTCCTGGCACAATCCAACAACTAATCCTGCACTAAAAATGTATGGTAGGGCCCGCCTCCTGCGTCTGTACAGAACACCTAATCTATCCATTGTACGCGTTGTGTGAGTTATAAATGGACTTCTGAGAGGGCTGCTTATATATACCGTTGGAAATGCCCACGCAAATGCACACCCTGCTAAACGTCATGTGAACGCGTGGTAAAATTTGCATTTGCACACCATGTAAATTTTACATACATGCAAATATAACACATGTGTAAACTCTCGTCATGAGAATGGGGCTATAGATGTTACAGTCAATGTCTAAAATCAGGCAATGTGTACAATGACTGAAATAACCAGTCATTGTGTACATTGCCTAACAAGCCCAGTCATTGTATACAATGACTGAAATTTCTAGGCATTGTACACAATGCCTGGTTAATTGGCCCAATTATTGTACAGATTGACTGATTGATTAACTGGCTTCTTATAAAAACAGATTTTTGACTGGCTTCTTATAACAAGGTTATGTTTATAATTGAGATCACACAAGTACCATTCAGTGATAACATATTGGCTTCTTTTATTGAGTAGTGTTTATTTGTGGCTTCACAAACTGAATGTTTATAATTGAGATCACATTAATGATAAATTGACTTTATTTCGTATCATGATGCAAGGAGATGAAGTTCCATTAGATTTAAAACTCCCAAATTATATACTACCGAATTTAAAACCAAACCCAAATACAAACATTATATTACGTAATTTGGGTCCAAGTTTGGATTGTGATAAAACACACACATACACACCCGGATATACCTGATGACACAGTATCCTTTCAGAGCCCCCTCCAAAACATAGGCTGTGACTCCTCATTGGAACGAGCGTAACGCGCTCGTTCCAAAGAGGAGTCACAGCCTATGTTTTGGAAGTAACAAATGAAAATTTGTGTTATACGAGAAATTTCTTTACGACTCTCATCTGCTACTAACCTTGGGTATAGGATTAAAACGTTAAACATTTCAGTTACCAGCCATAAGGTATTACACACAAAAGAAAATACCTTCCATTAGATTTAAAACATGGTAGTAAATATGTAAAGTATGAAAAAACAGGTTTATAGCAATAATCAACAATTTTTGTGTTGGCAGTTGACACTGTTGTGGCACCTGCTGTTACACAGCACCCCTGACTTGAAGCATTTACACTTGTTTGTGGCACACTGCTTGCCACTTTTTGAACAGTTACACTTTGTGTAACCTTGCCCACCACATTTAGATTCTTTCTGAACCGCTTGTCTCAGTCCAATTTCTGTCTCTGTTGAAATGTCATTCATGCTATAAAGTTTTTGTGGGCAAAGATCAAATTGACTCCTTGCATATCGCCCTTTTAGAACACCAGCCTTCACGCCAATCTTGTACATGTCACTTTCATTTCTATCAAGAATCACACCCATAATATTGCGTGGGTCACCTTTTCCTCGGTCAACCATGGGGATTGGAACACTCACATTGTCTCCAGGGCTAGCAGCAACATTGATAACGCGACTGCGCTTCATCATTCTTTCAGCCTGTGTTATGATACCATCAGCAGCTCTCTTCCGACATGATATGATGTTGGCATGTTGTGCCTCTAGCTGCTCAGTTTCAGGCAAGTTGTCTGATACTGATAGTGTCTCGGGTGTGGCTGGAGTCTCTGATGACGATGTATTTGGCGAGTCTGCTGCTACAGATATAGCCTCTACATGCTCAGTTTCAGGTGTGTCTGGTTCTGTTGTTGTCTCTGCAGAAAGTGCCTGGAGAAGATCATCTTCTGACACAAGTCGTTCCAAGATTTCATTCGGAAGTGGCAGAGAACGCAGTCCAACTTTAGGATCAGAGCCAAACAAAGCCTTGAAAGGTGACATCTTGATTGTTGAGTGATAGCTATTGTTCTTTTGAAATTGTACGAACTTCAGTCCTACAGGCCACTCTGTGGTCTTATTATCTCCTAACCAAGCTATGAGCATGTCTTTCACATCACAATTCAATCGTTCAACTCACCCCTGACTCTGAGGGTGTCTTGGTTTACCATGCACCATTACCAAGTCAGACCACATGAGCTTCAGTTCATTTATCACAGATGCAGTGAACTCAGATCCATTATCACTTTGTAATATGGTGGGTGCACCAAGCAACAGGAAGATGTCCATGAGTTGATAAGCAACCTCACATGCACGCTTTGAGTTGAGCGGGCGAAGAACACAGAATTTAGTAAAGTGGTCTTGGTAAACCATGATCCACTTATTTGATCCACTGGCCATAGACTGCATGTCCACAAGATCCACCTTTCCACGAGTCAAGTAATCTTTCGACACAATCGGTTTCACTACAACACCTTTCGTGGTTACTCGTTTTCTCTTCTTTTGACACTCCAGACAAAGGGATTTGAACAACTCAATAGACTCGCGTGTTACATTTGCATACTTCACTAATGCTTTCACCATTTTGTCTCTTCCACCATGCCCGGTAGAGATGTGGGCACGTTTTATTATATCAAACATCTCATCAATGTGTGTGAAATAGGTTGTGTCGGATTCTGATTTTCTCTTTTTGATTAATTTCTCAATGTCGCCACACTGCAAGATCTCATACCGTCCAAGCACATAATACTGCCGGAATGTCTTCTTTTCAGCTACTGATGCAACCTTGACTTCCTCTATCAAATCAAATTACTCTTGTTTGGTCAATAAAACCGACTTGGCATCAGACTGCCTCCTGCTCAGGAGCTGTTCACAAAATGTAGATTCCATGATGGTAACTCGATAGAGAGTGAAGAGTAGTAAGAAATGCTTTGCATTTTATAGAAAGCCCAGTGTGTGATCTCAATTATAAACATTCAGTTTGTGAAGCCACAAATAAACACTACTCAATAAAAGAAGCCAATATGTTATCACTGAATGGTACTTGTGTGATCTCAATTATAAACATAACCTTGTTATAAGAAGCCAGTCAAAAATCTGTTTTTATAAGAAGCCAGTTAATCAATCAGTCAATCTGTACAATAATTGGGCCAATTAACCAGGCATTGTGTACAATGCCTAGAAATTTCAGTCATTGTATACAATGACTGGGCTTGTTAGGCAATGTACACAATGACTGGTTATTTCAGTCATTGTACACATTGCCTGATTTTAGACATTGACTGTAACATAGATACGTTTTACTTCTTTTATGTGAGAAAAGAGTCATTTCTGCATGAGAATTCAACTTTTGGCTTCCACTGAGT
This sequence comes from Pictodentalium vernedei, assembly GCA_031216915.1. Lineage (NCBI taxonomy): Eukaryota > Metazoa > Mollusca > Scaphopoda > Dentaliida > Dentaliidae > Pictodentalium > Pictodentalium vernedei. The sequence continues at coordinate 457,986,431 of CM062291.1, forward strand.
TAAAAACATGGGAAATTTGTTTTTTTTAAAGAAAACTGTCCAAACCCTGTCAAATGGCTTAAAAACTGCTGTTGCCTCCAATACATTTTTCTACTCTGTTACCTAATGAGTAAGCTGAGAGGAAAGGAATTCGTGTAGATTTTTTTTGAAAACTAACCTAATCCCCAAATAAAACTAACATGTGCATCAGCATGCAATACTTTGAGGAAAACTTTGTCTCATTTAACCACACAGCAAGACAAAGAGTGGTGTTCCAACCCCACGAAACAATATGAATGTGAAGTTTGATTCAAAAATTGGGGTTGCAGCTATATAATTCACCAATGTCAATAGACGGTACCATTTTATCCTAACAACTGAAATCAAATTGTCTTCTCATACTGATGTGGCAAAATATAGCCCTGAAGGTGTCCCACTAGTATGCCCCTTTTTATCAATGAAAGTGTCAATGACACTGTAGCTTAAGTTGACTGTGTGTTGTGTTTGATGAAAAGGATCATGTTCAATGTTTATGAAAGGATTATGAAATAAGACAAGAATTGTCATAATTGGTAATATGTTAATTTCTGTTCCCTGTATGCTATGTTTTTAATAAACATAATATGAGGTGTAGACTGTACTAAAGAATTGAGGGGTGGGTTAATGTGGCCTTCACAGTTAATGTATGTGGCCCTCACAGTTAACGTATGTCAACAAAAGTTACCAAGTTACAGTGAAATTATTCCAAAACGAGTCATCCTGTCAAGTTACAATGAAATCCTCCTTCATAAATATGGCCTGTAGACTGTGCTAAAGGTTTTCGGGCTTCAGGCCTAGGTAGCCATCACGGTTGACCGATTTCAACTAAACGGGGACGTCATCATTTCGACATCATACTGAGTCATTCTACCAAACTACAATGAAATCCCATCACAGATACGACCTGCTGTCTGTACTTTCGGGTTTTGGGATCGGGCAGCCATCATGGTTGAATGATCGCGACCAAAAGGGGACGTTCTCATCTGGGCATTATCTGGAGTGATCTTACAAAGTTACAATGAAATTCCTTCATATATATGTCTTGTAGACTGTGCTAAAGGTTTTCGGGCTTCGGGCCCCTCTAGCCGTCACAGTTGACCAATCAAGACCAAAAGGGGATGTCATCATCCAGGCATTATATAGAGTCAACATAACAAGTTAAAATGAAATCCTTAAATAAATACGACCTACAGACTATGCTAAATGTTTTCGTTTTTCGGGCTTGGGCAGCCATCACGGTTGACAGATCATGACCAAAAGGGGACGTTCTCATCTAGACATTATACAGTGGCATCCTACCTTACTACAAAGAAATCCCTTCATAAATACAACCTGTAGACTGTGCTAATGGTTTTCGGGTTTTGGGCTCGGGCAGCTATACCGGTTGACCGATCGCGACCAAAATGGGACGTTCTCATCTAGACATGACCCCAGACTTGCATATCAAATTTTGTGACGATCAGACAAGAACTACGGGGTGTAGCCTGTGCTACAGAAAAATGTGAACAGACTAACAGACAAACAGACTTCAGCACGCGTGATGGCAATAGCTTATCATGACTTTGTCAAGTTAAGCTAAAAATTATAAAGTTACAGCCCTGAACATCCGAAACCACCGTTATTCATTTCCAGCATCCTGTTACATTGTTGATTTCATGAAAGCCATCATTTATTTGTGTCTGGCATCTTCAATGAAAGTGTCAATGACACTGTAGCTTAACTCGTGTGCTGTGTTTGATGAAAAGGATAATGTTCAATGTTTATGAAAGGATTATGAAATAAGACAAGAATTGTGATAATTGGGAATATGTTCATTTCTGTTGCCTGTATGCTATTTTTTTATAAAAAAAAGATATGAGGTGTACATTGTACTAAAGAGCTGAGGGGTGGGTTAATATGTCCTCACAGTTAATGTATGTGGCCATCACAATTAACGTATATCAACGAAAGTTAAAAAGTTACAGTGCAATTATTCCAAAACGAGTCATCCTATCAAGTTACAATGAAGTCCCTTCATAAATATGACCTGTGGACTGTGCTACAGGTTTTTTGGGCATTGGGCTCGGGCAGCCATCACGGTAGAATGATCGCAACCAAAAGGGGACATTCTCATCTGGGCATCATCTGGAGTGATTCTACGAAGTTACAATGAAATCCCTTCATAAATATGACCAGTAGACTGCGCTCAAGTTTTTCGGGCTTCGGGCCCCTGAAACCGTCACAGTTGACCAATCACGACCAAAAGGGGATGTCATCATCTAGGCATTACATGGAGTCAAACTAACAAGTTACAATGAAATCCTGCCATAAATATGACCTATACACCATGCTAAAGGTTTTGGGATTTGGGGCTCGAGCAGCCATCAAGGCTGAATGATCGCGACCAAAAGGGGACGTTCTCATCTAGACATTATTTGGAGTCATCCTACCAAGGTACAATGAAATCCCTTCATAAATATCACCTGTAGACTGTGCTGAAGGTGTTCGGGCTTCAGGCCCATGTAGCCGTCACAGTTGCCTAATGGTGTCCAAAAGGGGGGTGTTCTTATCTAGACATTATATGAAGTCAAGCCACAACGTTACAATGAAATCCCTTCATAAAAATGGCCTGTAGACTGTGCTAAAGGTTTTTGAGCTTCGGACCCCTATAGCCGTAAGTTTCCCAATTGCGTCCAAAGGGGACGTTCTCATCTGGACATTATATAAAGTCAACCTACCAAGTTACAATGAAATCCCTTCATAAATATTACATGTAGACTGTGCTCAAGGTTTTTGGGCTTTGGGCTCGGGCAGCCATCATGGCTGAATGATCGCAACCAAAAGGGGACATTCTCATCTGGGCATCATTTGGAGTGATCCTTCGAAGTTACAATGAAATCCCTTCATAAATATGACCTGTAGACTGTTCTCAAGATTTTCGGGCTTCGGCCACCTGTAACCATTACAGTTGACCAATCACGACCAAAAGGGGATGTCATCATCTAGGCATTATATGGATTCAATCTAATAAGTTACAATGAAATCCTTCCATAAATACGACCTATAAACTACGCTAATGGACTTTGGGCTCGGGCAGCAATAAAGGCTGAATGATCGCGACCAAAAGGGGATGTTCTCATCTAGATATTATTTGGAGTCATCCTACCAAGCTACAATGAAATCCCTTCATAATTATGACCTGTAGACTGTTCTAAAGGTTTTCGGGCTTCGGGCCCCTGTAGCTGTCACATTTGCCCAATCGTGTCCAAAAGGATAATGTTCAATGTTTATGAAAGGATTATGAAATAAGACAAGAATTGTGATAATTGGGAATATGTTCATTTCTGTTCCCTGTATGCTATTTTTTTTATAAAAAAAAGATATGAGGTGTACATTGTACTAAAAGAGGACGTTCTCATCTAGACATTATATGAAGTCAACCTACCAAGTTACAATGAAACCCCTTCATAAATATGACCTGTAGACTGTACTAAAGGTTTTTCGGCTTCGGGCTCGGGCAGCCATCATGGTTGAATGATCGCAACCAAAGGGGACAATCTCATCTGGGCATCATCTGAGGTGATAATACGAAGTTACAATGAAATCCCTTCATCAATATGACCTGTAGACTGTGCTCAAGGTTTTCGGGCTTCAGGCACCTGTAGCCATCACAGTTGACCAATCACGATCAAAAGGGGATGTCATCATCTAGGCATTATATGGAGTCAACCTAACAAGTTACAATGAAATCCTTCCATAAATATGACCTTTTGCCTATGCTAAAAGTTTTTGGGCTCGGGCACCCATCAAAGGCTGAATGATCGCGATCAAAATGAGACGTTCTCATCTAGACATTATTTGGAGTCATCCTACCAAGTTACAATGGAAGCCCTTCAAAAATATGACCTGTAGACTGTGCTAAATGTTTTCGGGCTTCGGGCCTCTGTAGCCGTCACAGTTGCCCAATCACGTCAAAAAAGGGGACTTTCTCATCTAGACATTATATGAAGTCAACACACCAAGTTACAATGAAATTCCTCAATAAATATGACCTGTAGACTGTGCTAAAAATTTTCGGATTTTGGGCTCGGGCAGTCATCACGGTTGGCAGATCACGACCGAAAGGTTGAAATTCTCATCTAGACATAATAAGGAATAAAATTAATTGATGTGGACACATAACAAACCTCTTGTGATATTACATTTCCCATTTGTGATAGTTTTTAAATCACATTCTGGCTTCTGAAGATATTTTACATTGCATTTGATGAATATTTTTCCATTCTTGTGAAAAAAGCTTCACTTTCTCAGTTAAGGCACCTAGAGTCATCGGTATGGCACTGACAAAACATTAAACACTGATTTTTTCCAACAGTATGACCAGCTGAGCACTGGTCCTGTGTTATAGCATAGCACTGTTAAAATGCCTAAAACCATCAAATATTGATTCTGTGGTGATGTGCGTGTCCCGCAAGTACATGTACCCACAAGAGCTCGTTTACAACCTTGGATTTCATCCCTACAGGCACCCATTCTGATACAAAGAGTGAAATTAGGGAAAATGCATGCATGCCTACTATCCAGTGAGGATGACTCAGATATTTGCTTCAAGAATGTAGTGCTCTTTGTTTAATACATTTGTGTATGTGTGTGTATGAGGGGTGGGGGAAGGGTCAATTGCCAGTTATTGGAAATGTAGAACTGAGCAAATAAAAAGCAAACCAACACTTTGTATGATGGACAGACAAACATGCAATCACATATCTTGAAAGTGGCAGTCTACATGTACATAGGAATGGTCTGATGGACAGACAGACATGCAATCACATATTTTGAAAGTGACAGTCTACATGTACATATGAATGGTATGATGGACAGACAGACATGCAATCATATATTTTGAAAGTGACAGTCTACATGTACATAGGAATACTGACTGACATACAATGAAAAGCATAGTGGGAAGAGCCAGGACAGGGTTGTCAAACAGAAACAAAACTCAGAGGACCCCGAGTGCTGCAATACTGAAGCAAATCATAGGAAACTGAGAGTGTATGCTGTTAACTTTCTCATCAGCTGAGGGGTTCAGTATGGGTGGTAGAGGGACAATTGTTAATGCAGTGTTGTGCTATAACATGAGGACCCTGACAACACTAGTATCAGACTACTACTACTACTATTAATCATTCACCCAAAGTAACGGCCAAAACCGGCTTGCACCATTCACCAAAACTGCCATTCAATGCTAATTATTTTTGCATTTTCTGGCATCAAAAACATAGCTTATGACCCCCTCATTGGAATGAGCTCGTTCAGCTTATTCCAGTGAGGGGGCCATGGCTATGTTTTTGACGCAAAAAATGAAAATAAATTAGTTATTCAAAAGTGGCATCTTCTTTTCATGTACATGTAAGGTAAAGGGTTATCATAAAATGGAGAAAACTTCTATTATACCAGTGAATACAAGTGAAATATGGGTTTTCTGGCGACGTGTTTGGATAGTGATTTGGGAGAGGATTGGAATATAATTGGAATCCCTTCTATCACAAGTACTATGAGGGGAAACCACGGTTTAATTAAATGTGTTAATAGGGTAAAATAGGTGGTTACATGTGTATTTGGCATTTGCCAGAGATTATAGTGTGCTTCTCAGTTCTGGATGCCACACTTGCTCAAGATGTATTTAACTGCATCATTTTTGGCAATATATGGACTTTATTGCCGACTGTGACAAAAATATAACTTTTCAAAAAATAAAACAGTATTATTCAGTCTGTGGTTCTCGAATGAACTTTCAAATGTGTGAAATATGTGTAATATCCAAAAAAATATAATTAAATCAGTGTTGGAAGCCAAAATACATGTACATTTACATGTACGTATTTCCTATAATCAACCCCAAACCTTCCAAAGGGTAACCTACAAAACTTTTCTCTACAACTCCCACCCCACCCCAACAATCATCCATGTTTTTTTCAGGTAAACAGAAATTCCTCCCTCCATAATTTCTGGTGAACAAGAATCCCCCCCCCCCCCCACCCCCTAATTTGTTAGAAGTATATTTAAAGCCATACAAAAATGTCTAAAGCTTTTTACCACTCGAGGCCGAGCACTTGTCGCTTCAATCAATGCTAACTTTGCTTGTGTCGAGTTAGCACGTTGGATACATGTAGTTGCTCACTGTTGTCCAGTGGTTCTCTCAGTGCACTTTAGCTTCTTCCACCCATAAAACTGTCCGACACGAGGTGACACTGGCTGTTGAAAGGGTCCTTAAACGCCAATAAATAAATAACTGTCTTGATAAATAGTTATTGATGCATGTTTTCTTGTAAATATTGATGAGTGTTTATGTAATTTACAAATTATATACAAAAGTGTTTAAATCCTCTTGGACTGCCTTTTAACCTTTTGGTGTAAAAGGCCGGGAGGGGGATTTTTGTACTGCTCTTAAAATAATGTGGGAGATTGTGGTACTACCCTCAAAAACTGTGGGGGGGGGGGGGGGGGCGTTGCCAAGTGCGTAAAAATGATTGGGGGGATTTTAACCTATATTCTAATCCTTCCAAAGATACATTTTACCTCTTTCATTTGATAAAAGAGTCATTTCTGCATGAGAATTCTCTGCTTTCTTTAAAAACTACCGCAATCCCAAAATAAAACTAAAATCTGCATCAGCAGACAATAGTTTGGGAAAAAATCTGTCTCATTTAACCATACTGCAAGGGAAAGAGTGGTGTGCACCCCCCCCCCCCCCCCACCCCCCCCCCCCCCCCCCCCCACTCCACTCCACACAAAAACAAAATGAATGTCAATTTTATTTTAAAAACTGGTGTTGCAGCTATATAAATCACCACTATCAATAGACGGTGCCATTTTATCCTAACAAATTATGTCAAATTTTCTGCTACATATTGATGTGATAAAATATAGCCCTGAATGTGTCCCCTAGACCCCCAGCATACCCACTTTCACCCAAAACTATGATATAGTTCATAAATTATTTGATGTTGACACAAAACAAACTTCTTATGATATTAAATTTCCCATTTGTTATAGTTTTTAAATCACATTCTGGCTTCTTAAGATATTTCACATTGTTTTAATGAATATTATGCAATATTTGTAAAAAAAATATTTTTTTTAAAAATCCCTCACATTTCATAATTAAGGCACCTAGAGTCATTGGTATGTCTCTGACAAAACATTATACATTGATTTTGTCCAACAGCATCACAGTGCAGCTCATAGGGTATCTCATTGCACCATTAAAATGCCTGAAACCATCAAATATTCATTCTGTAGTGCAGTGCTTATGCTTCAAGTACCCATAAAGGCACTTTCACAACCTTGGATTCAATCCCTACAGACACTCATGTCCCATTTGGATAAAAAGAGTAAAAGTTAGGAAAATACAATAAACATAGTTTTCCAGAGAGGGTGAATCAGATATTTGCTTCAAAAAGATAGTGCTCTTTAATGTTTAACATATTTGTGCATGTGTGTGTGAGGTGGAGGGGATTTCAGTGTGAAAAATAGCCAGAAGCCAGTTACTGAAAATGTACATGTACAACCGAGTAGTACTGAAATGGTTAACCGGATAACCGGTTTGAAACCGGTTACCTACCTAACCGATTAAAAAAAATGTCAACCAGTTATCCGAAATATCGATAGTGATCATCATTCCACGGTTAAAACGTAGTAAATCTGCTGCTTCTCCCTTGGGATAGATTACACCTCGAAACAGCGCTGTATATATTGAGAAATAATCGACTTTGGCGTTCAAGACTTCGCTAATGATCGGCAATTTCCGTGAGTACTGAGTAACCGCAGAAACTATTTCGCAGTATGTATACAAACGAACGTTGTCGAGTACTCGACAATGTTCGTTTGTATACACACCACGGAAGAGTTTCTGAGAATACTGCTTCCCAATTCCCATAGTTTTGATCCCAGGTTCGATGAAATAATGGCTACGGTTAACCGCATATTATCCGGTTATAGCTCTCGGTTAGTCGGTTGTGAAAATGAGCCAACCGTTTCAGCCCTACAACCGAGCAAAGGAAAAGCAAAGAATCGCTGTCTGTGATGGACGGTTCTTGGACAACTTGCACCCTGGACGATTCATACCACAATTAGGGGGTACGAATTGTCTCGACAATAAGGTACAAATTGTCTAGACAAAAGGTACAAATTGTCCCAGTAAAAGGTATGAATTGTCTGCTTTTTGGTACAAGTTGTCTCAAGTAAGTGTACTAAACTGTCTCATGTATTAACTATTTAAATGTTTTGACTCATGTTTTGGCTGAGTGAAATGAAAATGAAAAGTCGACGGAGTGATGGTAAGACAAACATAAGCATATGCATGAAACAACCAATCAAAACAAGATTTATGCATAGAAATGAAACTTCAATGGGTGAACCATCGCTTAACAGCATAAGTGAAAAAGCGACCTCTAGTATTATCAACTTTGAGTCCGAACGTGGTAAAAGAAAATTTATAGTAGATAGTAATGGATGTAGTTTTACAGTTAAACTTAAAACACTATTTATTTTAATGAAGCCACAATAATTCTTTAAATTGATGAAGATCTAACAATAAATAATTTTATGACGCCCCAAATAATAAGATAAAGAGTGTGCTGCCTTAATAATTTAATTATGGGCTCCCTCAATAGAGCATTTTCATTTTGCCGTTGTGACGCTGAATCTTTTAAGTGTCTACTTGCTTTTTACTTTAAGTCATGAAATTTGATATTCTGCGTTTTTTTTAAATAATAGAAATGACATCGCCTTTTTTATCCTTTCTCCAAGTTTATAATCCTCTCCCAACCCCATCTCCATGCATATTTTTTTCAGAAGGGGTTAATTAAGCAGGGTATGAATTTGCAGAAGAGGATACAAATTGTCTAGAGGGGGAACGAACTGTCGGATACTGCCCAGAGGAGGGGTACGAATCGTCCAGACAGAAGGTACAAATTGTCCTGGGAAAAGGTACGAATTGTCCAGACATCGGGGTACGAATTTTCCAGCAAAAGGTACCAATTGCCAGAGGTACGAATCGTTCAGGCTATGAGTTGTCCAACTCACTGATGGATGGATGGATGGATGGATGGATGGATGGACAGACATAAATGCAGTCACACATTTTATAATAAATTCAATTTCAGTTTCCTTTTGAATGTTAAAACAAACTATAATTAGTAGAAATGAAATATTTTCTCTGGAATCAGTGTGCAAATGTTATTTAGAGATCGGTTCTGGGGAGGTTGGTATTTAGGCTTTTAAAAAAGTTGTTTGCCATTTTTGGAGAAACATACTAAAGTCTAAATATCAGAATCCCCCACCTCCAGATGTTGGTCAGACGAGGAGGGCGACATTAACTAGTTTGGAGATGAATTCAGTTCTATTCTGGTTGCAAAGCCTAAAGCATCCAGGAATTAAAACATTGTTTACCAATAGAAAACCCAGTTCTGAGTGATTCTGGTATTTAGCCTTTGGTTTAGGAAAACACGTCGGATCACAAACTTGGCTGGCCGCTACACTATAATTCTGACAGTCTTAAACTGACATTGTATTGTATCACTGGCAAAAATAGTCCATAGACTGGATCCAGTGAACTTGTGAAGAAAAATCTAGGAAACTAGATATCATGGAGATGGAATCCATCTTTGCGGGTCCCGCAGCAACTAACCGATGTTAGGTATAAACTGATGTGAACTAATACTAAAATATTTCAAGCAATAGGTAAAATCTGATTAAAATCCCTTCCCGGACACGAACTTGTCAGAAAAAAACACAAATTCTGAATAGTTTGACCTTGAGGTCAAACTTCAAGGTCAAATCATGGCAACCTTGGTACGCGACACGTCGTCTTGAGATAATCTACCCACACACCAAATATCAAAACCCTATCTATTAAGGGAAAAAAGTTACAGCCCGGACACGAACTTGTTAGAAAAAAAAAATTTGAACAATTTGACCTTGAGGTCAAAGTTCAAGGTCAAAGCATGGCAACCTTGGTACGCGACACGTCATCTTGAGATAATCTATCCACATACCAAATATCAAAACCCTATCTATTAAGGGAAAAAAGTTACAGCCCGGACACGAACTTGTCAGAAAAAAAAATCTAAATAATTTGACCTTGAGGTCAAAGTTCAAGGTCAAAGCATGGCAACCTTGGTACGCGACACGTCATATTGAGATAATCTATCCACATACCAAACATCAAAACCCTATCTATTAAGAGAAAAAAGTTACAGCCCGGACACGAACTTGTCAGAAAAGAACCCCGAATTCGGAATAATTTGACCTTGAGGTCAAAGTTCAAGGTCAAAGCGTCGCAACCGTGGTACGCGACACATCGTCTTGAGATAATATACCCACATGTCAAATATCAAAACCTTATCTATTAAGAGAGAAAGATTACGGGCGGACGCACGGACGCACGGACAGAGCGATCACTATAGGGCGTACGCCTCTCGTCGGGACCCTAATAAATGAATAGGTATCGCTCTTCGCGTGCATGTCTGTTTCTGTAAAATGTTACTACAACAAGTCTGCATGCCCGCGTTTTGAGAACAAAGATTTCCCCAGACCGTACGTCAACATAACTTGAATTCATCCGAACCCCGACTGTTTCTAAGGAAAAGTTTCCCACAAATGAAAAAGGCCCACTAAAAGTGTCAATAAATAACTTGTTTTATTTTTTTTATTCGTTGTCAACAATTTGTGAAGTGTACGTTCTCAATTAAAATTGAACCTGGGCTTTGAGTCTGACGAAACCGGCAACGGACGGCATTGGCACTTCGAACTTTCAAACAATACCTTACTCGCCAACAACTACCTAACTCGAAAGTCACTTCATTACTTAATTATTTATCATAGTTTCAGCATTCTGCGACAATAGATTTTACATAACGTCCTTTGAAAAGCCCAAAACAATTAAATATCCGTTGCAATGATTCTGGATTTTTTGCCAGTGGGAGAGCCACGCCGTCAGATGGCACCCCAAACTCTGTTGCATGGTGTATAGAAAAATTATAAAATCATGGACACGTACCTATTACCTATGTGCGCACACGCCACTGCGTGGGTGTGCACTATCATTTGCTTCAGTACTGCAGTACTCTGGGTCCACTGAGTTTTTTTGTTTTTGTTTTTTTTTGGGGGCTGTGGGGGTGGGGGGCTATTACTGTATAAATATGGGAGTATATAGTAAAACTATCATAAAAAGCAAGAACAATTTTTTGACTTACTGTGAAACAAGGAAAAACACCCGAATGTGAAGGGGATTGGGCAATCTCGTAATCCAGGAGCAGAAAATGGGTCAAAAATGGAATGGATAAAAGAAAAATTATCCATTAGGGATTTTTAATAAGGCCTGCTTCTCCTTTCCAATGACCGCTTTCAGAACTGAAGGAGGAAAAGATTTACTTTTCTTTTTCCCCTTCATCACCGAAACCGGTTTTGGAGTACTAGTAATAAGTTTAGGCATTTTTTTCTTACGACCAGACTTCTGTCGCGGACCAGCCTCCCCACTTGCAATGGCAGCCGCAATTGGGGATGCATAGTCAGATGAGATTTCTAAATCTCTTTTCAAAGCGGAAAGAGGAACATCTTCATCATCCATAGCCAGACAATCGGCAGAAGGAGGGAGACCATATGATGGGGAAACAATGTCCACCACCGGAGTGGAGACCACATAGTCACCCTCCTCCAATCGCCCACCATCCTCACGGATCACACACTCCCGAATATCACCCTCATCATGAATGTTAGCTTGAATTGTGTGAATCTTCGCTCCTGAGAAGTCTGAAAAGTTAACACTGTCACTAACTATTTTATCCGTTGAAATATGGGAATTATCAGTTTCAGATATCACAGATAGGGAGTGCTCGAGTTGACTTGTACATTCAAGTTTTCCTTCACGTAAAGTTCTGATTTTCTCTCTAATCTGATCTGCATGGTATTTTGGTACCTGTGGATCAGTGGCTGGATCGGCGTCTTCTATAGAAATGACATACGATGTATGTTCTCTTGGCATTGGTCCTGGCTCTGCACGAACAGTGTCAGAATAATTCTTCTGATTCGAAGATATGCCCCTCATTGAGACAAAGTGGGGTTCTGCCAGGCATGGTAATGAGAACAGTCCCCACCCCCCACCCCCACCCCCCCCCCCACCCCCACACTTGCAACAAATGCGGTATACGAGAACAGTCTTCAATAGAAGCAGTGATAATGACTGGTCGTAGACCAGAGGCTATGTCTTTATTAAATGAAGTTTTTAAATAAACAATCTCTTCAACTTTGCCGAAAGAGCTCAATGCCTTTCTCACCATGCTGTCAGGAACATGTAAGGGAAGCCAATGGCTTTTAAGATTTAACTTTCGAGAGGTCATGGAGATAAGGAGCAGACACGATTTCTGTCGACAGTAGTTATCGTCTTGTGCTTCAGAAAATCTTCCGCAACTGTGACTCGAGAAAAAACAATATACCACTCATGGGTAGGTCTCAGTTTGTAAATAGCTTCAATAGTATCAGTAGGTACAAGAGTTTTGATTGTTTCAAATAAAGATTTGTCCGACACTTCGAATGGATTTCTCCCTTGAATAGCAATCTTTACAGAACAGGCCTGTAGGAAGAACGAAGAGTGTTTATACGTATCCATGACGAAGATCAAGGTCGTTTCTATAGTCAATAATAACATTGGAAATAAAAACTTCACATGACGAAAGGATGAAAAATGGTTTAAAACCCACAGAGGTGGAAGATCTGGAATTGCTGTATCGTCCTCACACACTCTTATAATTATGGAAAATTCACATTTCTCGAGAAAGTGGTAAAACAATGTGTAAGTTATGAAAATTTTGAAAAAAAAAGTTTGAAGTGAGAGTTACGTGAGGTTCTGTTAGGTCTCATGTTTGGATAGGTAATGAAATCCGTGAATGAATGAAGAATGGTTTCGCGCGCCGAAGGCGCGCTGGGACGATTTAACGTATACCCTTTCGACCCTCAATTGCTGTTTACTAGTTTTCCTGTTACTTTTTGTACTGAGGAAAAGGAGGGAGATGGAGCTAACAGCGTTTGTGTTTCTTCGTCTTCTTTTTCTTGCTTGGAGGTGGCTGTGACGGTGATGGAGCTTCGGCCGTTGTTAATGTATTTGTAGTTGGAGATGTTGGAGGGATGTATTTGTCTTTCATGCTTTCTCTGAGTGCCAAAAGTCCTGGTCGGATGTTTTCGAATGTTTCCGGGTCGTGTTCTTTTAGTTGTTTTAGTTTTTCTATGGATTCATCCCAGTCGGCGGTCATTTTTCTGGTGGTTGCTAGGAGTTCTTCTGTCTCTCTTTTCATTTCGTCCAGACTTGTTGGTTTTGAAGGGAGAGGTGAGTGGGGAGTCGGAAGTGGCGAGAAGGCTGCTTCCATTTCCATCTCAGTCTCCACTGAGGTTTCCACATCCGGCGTCTCCAGCTGTGGGGCTGGAGGCAGGATGGGTGTCTCTGTGGGAGTGGGAGCGGAAATGGTGGCTGTCTCCTGCTCTTCCTTTTCCTCACCCTTCTCTCTCTTCTTCTCCAGAAAAGTATCCATGCGGCGGGCATCCCTCCGCTTGGTGGACGGGCTCTTCTTTCTTCTTTTGTCCTTCTTTTCAGGACCTCCTGACCTTCTCGGGTGAGGACCAGTGTGAGAGGGGATCCTCTCATCAAAGGTGCTACCTCTCCCCGAAGAAGGTGTGGTGGTGTTGTGCTCTTCAATATCAAACTCCAAGTTCAGATGGACTCTCTTGCCTGTCTCCTGGACAGTCCAGGTGACGGGGCAAGAGATGCCCAGAGCCGCAATTGTTCTCTTCAGTCGCGCTGGTAGTTCCAGTGTTTCCATAATGAAGGTGTTGATTAGGATGCTCGCACTCTGAGTTCAGAGGTGCGAATGTGAATGAAAATGGAAAAATCAATGAAATCCGTTAGAAACATTTCTGTATATTTTGGCATCTCGCGGACGTGGTAGAGAGAGCATGTGCATAATATCATAAAATAAACTAGGTGTAATGGTAGCACGGTATGAGAGCATGGTAATGAGCACGGATGTGATAGTAAGGATCGGGAAAAATTCGTAATGCTCAAGACTGACTTCCAGAAAGCAGCGACGGAATTTGCATGTGAGGTTTGAAAAGCACGGACGTCGTTGGAAACGTCAACTAATGTGTAGGTAGAACTTCAAAAGGTCAAGGACATAATTGTCAGTTGTGGGATTGACATGATTCATTCACACTTCTGACCTCAGAGCGTGAAGTCCTTGTTGGCAAACAATGGAAAACCTGGAACTACCGAATCGACTCAAGAAAGCCATCACAGCTCTGGGCGTCTCTTGTCGCGTCTCTTGGACTATCCAGGAAACGGGCAAGAGCGTCCATCTGAACCTGGAGTTTAGAATAGAGAACACCGAAACACCAACCTACTCGGGGAGAGGTAGCACCTTTGATGAGAGGATCCCCTCTCATACTGGTCCTCACCCGAGTAGGTCAGGAGGCCCTGCAAAGATCAAAAGAAAAAAGAAGAGCCCGTCCACCAAGCGCAGGGATTCCCGACGCTTGGATACTTTTTTGGAGAAGAAGAGAGAGAAGGGTGAGGAAAAGGAAGAGCAAGAGACAGCCACCATTTCCGCTCCCACTCCCACAGAGACACCCATCCTACCTTCAGCCCCACAGCTGGAGACGCCGGATGTGGAAACCTCTGTGGAGACTGAGATGGAAATGGAAGCAGCCTTCTCGGCACTTCCGGCTCCCCACTCACCTCCCCCTTCAAGACCAACAAGCCTGGACGAAGCGGAAGAAAGGACGCAATAACTGATAGAAACCGCGAGAAAAATTACCTCTGACTGGGAAGAAACAATGGAACACTTAAAAAGAATAAAAGAACAAGACCCGGAAGCGTTTGACAACATCCGACCGGGACTTGAGGCAATCAGAGACAACATAAAGGTCACCTACAACCCTCCACCACCAACATCTCCACCTACAACCCTCCACCACCAACATCTCTAACTACAACCCTCCACCACCAACATCTCTAACTACAACCCTCCACCACCAACATCTCTAACTACAAAAACACCAACCACGGCCGTCACAGCCACCTCCTAGCAAGAAAAAGTCACCTACAACCCTCCACCACCAACATCTCCAACTACAAAAACACCAACCACGGCCGTCACAGCCACCTCCTAGCAAGAAAAAGTCACCTACAACCCTCCACCACCAACATCTCCAACTACAAAAACACCAACCACGGCCGTCACAGCCACCTCCTAGCAAGAAAAAGTCACCTACAACCCTCCACCACCAACATCTCCAACTACAAAAACACCAACCACGGCCGAAGCTCCGTCACAGCCACCTCCTAGAAAGAAAAAGAAGACCAAGAAACACAAACGCCGTTAGCTCCATTTCCTTCCCTTTCCTCCTCTAACACACTCAGACATGGTACAGAACCGAAATGTAAAACAGGAAAATATGATACAGTTAAAGCGGGTCGAAAGGGCTTGCCCCAAATCGTCCCAGCGCGCATTCGGCGCGCGAAATCATTCTACAATACCTGCAAAGGTAGTGTTTTGAAGTACACGGACATTGTTGTAATGTCATGTTGGTGTTCCATTGGGCATTCAAACTGGTTGTGAGGTGGATGGGTAAAACATTCCGTCCGGAGTGGGGGTCGTTGAGGCGTTGGTTAGGCCTGATCATCACAGGGTGTGGTACGCTTTCACGGTGTATTAGGGTAGTCGTGGTACATTAGTGCAGCTCTTAATGGTATGGAGCGGAGGTATGTGGGGTAGTGGTAGCCCACAGAAGAGGAGTGTATCCTTAGGTCCGGTCCCCTGGTACGGAGATGGGGGTTCTTTTTTAGGGATATCCCGGCGGTGTTTATTATATGGAAGCGCCAGATGCCATACGTGTGTGAGTACTGTTGGTAAGAGCAGAAGCATCCCGTAGAGGTGGTTGCGCCCTGGTGAGTCCCGCCCCACGGGCATGGTGGGATTTGCCATTATGCATAGGGCTGGTGAAGGTTGGTTTTGTCGGTGCTTATTAAAACGAAAAAGGCTCAGTTTCTTTTTCCATTTCGTTTCGGCGATGAAGCTGACAGCGGAAGTACCACCCACCGATGCTCATGTAAACAGAAACAATTTCGCACTATGTACGTCTGGTGCTCAGTAAAATCGAGAAAATATAATAGCGACTCTCAATAATCTGACGATCATGTTATAAATAAAATATACCCAATGTAGCATGGTGTACCACATGTTCACTACGAGTGGTGAAGTACTGTTAACCGAGAGCAAAAAGGCTCTCGGTTAAAAGTACTTCACCACTCGTAGTGAACATTTGGTACACCAAGCTACTATGGGTATATTCTATATATAACCACAGAATGATAAAACTCGTTTCATAATTCCCAAACAAATCGGCCGCATCCACTCGCGTAACTTACAAACTGAGCAGTTCAAAACAAAATATTGTTCACTAAATTGTAATAAACGAAATCATCGTCGAGTTTGTTCCAATGAGGGGCCCACATTGTATGACTTTGTTGAAGTTTTTTTTAAGAAAATTGAAAATATAATAATTAAAATAATAAAGTTTAATATCCTGTGCTTTTGGATAAAGGGATGAAACATCAGCTTTTCTCTCAATCGAATATTTCGGGTTTTGCTCTCTTTGAAAATAAAAATAGGAATCATGAAAGCTCTTCTTTTCAATATAGTTTGTGTGGGGCTTAGTGTTAAATTTGATCACTCCATTCATAACCCAATTACATGTCAACACGTATACACAGAACACATGACCAAACATTTTTTATTTTCGAAATAATTATCGCAATTCAATGAGTCAATTGTGGATGATAACATTTACCCGCTGTGATTACGTAAAACGAGAGTGGTACACAAACCACTTTGTGAATAATGTGCTTTCAATTCGTTTATAAGCATGACGGACTTTTCAAAACAGGTTAACTGCTTAAGTGCTCCAACTACATTATTGTGTTTAAATCTGAAGTAGAGGTACCACGTCTCAAAGATTCTATATTCTAGGAATTTATTTATTTATTTATTGTGATTTAACGACACTTTCGACAGCAAGGGTCACCTCGTTTCCGACAGTTTTACGGATGAGTAAGTCGGAATACCAGGAGAGAACCACCAAACAAAGCCGTGCAACTGTCAGTCTCCCCAGCGCACTAACTCCGCACAAGCAGGATTAGTATTGGTTGAATACAATACAAGTGTACCATCGACGTGCAGTATGTCTTAGTATACGGCGTCACCGTGCCCCCACGTGGGTAATCAGGATGAAGTGCCTTGGACAAGGATACAACGCCTTGAGGTGATCGAACCGTGGACCTTTCGGTTTGAAGTGCAGTGCAGTAATCATTGAGCCATCGTGTTCCTTACAAAAATATTGATTTCTTTTTTCAACAGGGTTTTCTTTGTGATTTGCTAACGGAAAAATGGCCGCACTTAAAGTATTATCCTTCAGTTATAATTATGGATGAGTATGTCTAATTGGGAAGGCGGATGAATGTATAACTCTAAAATCAATTGGGTTGAACATGATCCCATATCAACCGGGTTAAGTGAATGTGAACCCGTTTGTGTTCATATTTACTCAGCCCGGTTGATTTGCGTTAATTTTTAACCCAACTGATCTTAGAGTGCAACACCCCTGTTGATGAGAGATATTTAGGCAGCTGAAAAGATCATAACGTTACTTTAACTGTGTTATTTTATGTTCAGTGTGTGTTTTTTTCCAGACCACCATTAATATAATTCATGCTCTGGATGGACAATTCAACACTAACGTGTAATGAATTCTCCGTCTACGGTAGAGTAATTTGCACGATAAATGGCATACCACGTGGTCACTGAACTTGAAGTGGGGTTCTCGGTTAACGGCCATTACTTTACCGTTACCAATACAAACAAGAACCAGCCAGATACCAATAAACAATTACCAACAAATGGCCCATCACTACAAACTCAGCCGACTGGCCATGTATACTCGTGGGGAGTGTCCTGGGCTCTACTTGCTCGTCTTCGCCTCGAGGTCTCTTTGAGACCTCTTTAAAGTGTAGTTCAACAGTTTTGTTTCTCTGACCTGTTCAAACCCTATCTTTACTCTGTCCAACTCGAAATCTAATCTGGTAAGAATTTCTTTCAAAATGATGATTTGCCTATTGATATTTTCTCGAATAGAATACACTTGACATAACAGAAGCTATGTATGGCAAGTGATTGGGGTATAACAGTTATATAACTACTATCTCGAGTCATTACAATAACAAATGTACACTTTGTGGAAACGAACCTTATAAGCTTTCAGCTGACTGTCGAGTCCACAAATATTTTATTGTGATATGCCTTTTCTTAGATAATTGGGAATAAATATTGTGTAAACTAAACTAATTTATTTATTGGGGTTAAAGGACACTATCTACAACCAGAATCGCCCCGTCTAAGACAAATTTACTGGTGTAGAAGCCGGAGTACCCGGAGAGAACCACCGAGCAGCGGCAAGCAACGAACTAAACTAATAGAAGTTTATATTTTAAACTACTGAATGCTACTCATTTACTTACGTTAAGGCGGGCAAATTAATATTCCGTCATATTGTGTAATGCTGCAAAGTGGAAATATATAGAAAATATACCCACGAGTGGTGAACATTTGGTACACCAAGCTACTTTGGGTATGTTTTATTTATACCATGATCGTCAGATTATTAAGAGTCACTATTATTTTTTCTCGATTTTACTGAGCAGGAGCCGTACATACGTGCGAATTTGGTTTTGTTTACGTGGGGATCGGTGGGCTGTCCTTCCGCTGTCAATTTTATCACCAAAACGAGATAGAAAAAGAACCTGAGCGTTTTTCGTTTTAAAAACATAATAACATACTATTTCGAGTTATGGATGCTTTATTAACACGAGACAATGCGTGTTTGTTAATTATTGGCATTTTATGGGATAAACACATTTAAAAACGTAATAAATAATTGCCACTTTCATTTCACTCTTCGCGAGGCGACGTGCGACAAATTTAGATAAGTTCGCATTCAGGTCGACGTTACCAATGGTCAACTTGGATGTAGTTCCACTGTAGGTGTAAATTTTATCTATTGAAATCCCATTGCTGGCGTGTTCACCACGGTTGGTGTATAAAGCAAAAATCTATGTCATATGCTTTTCATATACAGTAGAATAGGTAACCGTGGTACAAATTAACATTTCTATCTAAAGAATATTAAGCGCGGATTTTTTTTGTTGTCAGTTAATGTTTTTACACGGGCAGGTATGGACGATGGGATTATAAAGGCTAATATCTGAGATGACAGCTTTTATCAAGTTTGCTGGAATGGCATGTTATAGGGATCAGCAATAATTTGGGACTATATGATTCAATCATTGCTTAATTGTTCTATAGTTCCAGAACAAGTCGTCCGGTTGGTTTAGATATTATTCTGGAGGATTATACAATACACAGACCTGGGGTAAAATTATTTTGACGGTGAAATAAAATTATAGCCTTTTTGTGACGATTGTATTTGACATGACACATACTTTAACAAACGTGCTGTAACATAGTAGCTGGATTCAGTAAGTTTAGTTTAATTTTAAAGGAGATCATATTTCTGGAAACATAAGTTATCTCCACCAACATGTATGGTATATGGAAATTTAGTTCATGGATGATATTTGTGACTATTTTCAGGCTTTTTGGTTCGATATCGAGGCGAGCGAAAGCGACAACCTTTCCTTTAAACCACATACCCCCGATGTTTTCGCGTACCCTTATACCCCGGATGTTGCCACAGTCTCATATACCTTCGATGTTGGGTACGCCCTTTGCCATGTCTGTTCGTCCTAGGTATTCTGAACAATCAGAAGACAGACTTTATCGGGTTTTGGGGACAAAGTTAATTAAAAATTAGAGACATCCAGGTATTAAATCTCCATATACCATACATGTTGGCGGGCATAACGTTTTCGTCCCGTTTGAAACACAACTGAAACACAGAGGACGCAAATTTGTGGAAGGGGTTCTCACGTTGGACCTAACTCGTGAATAATTGTTTTAAGTCTCTTTATGCAGCTGTGAAGTATAGTGGCCTTGTTGCGGCCACTATACTTCACAGCTGCATAAAGAGACTTTAAACGTAGACAAATAAAGAAATAAATAAATCACACACTACGTGAGACAAAGCATCAGATATTAATTAACGGCATAAAAAACAATTCTTATGAAACTTAGGAAGGCTTACTCTCAATATTAATGTCTGTTATCTCATCACATTTGATCATATCACATCTCTTTAAATCTTTTCATCTTTTTGTCATTATCTTCCCTTCTCAGCCTACCTCTCGCTTAGTCCACCTATTATAAGATAGCTGTCGGCGGTATAGCAACAGGATGGAGATACGCATGTTGTGGTCACCGTAAGGTGCTCGGGGGGAGAGGTACTCGTGACATAACCATTTCCTCATTATATCCTTTTTAACATTATAACCTCAACTTCAACCTCACTATCCCCAACTTTATCATCAGTACGTTCAACACACTTTACATATCAGTAAATAAGGAAATTAACTCCATATCTTCGTAAAGTGTGACATGATCCATTCCCAGACTGTGTTTCCTTTTCAATTTCACTTTACGTTAGTCTCCATTTTGTTGCCATATCAGTGGTTAGGAGTTCAATTTTTTTCTGTTGTTGTGTTGAGTGGGGTTGAACTGCTCGGTCTCGGAAGAAAGTTCAAGACGCAGATCCATATAAAAACAAGACAAGCCCCAGATCATATTTTTTTCTCTGAGAATTACGCGTTGATGACATAACTTCTCTCTTGACATCCATGTTTCATGCTTTATGTTTATACTAATGGGGTCAGCAGGAAGACGGCCAATCTGGCCATGCTGTATCCCAACAGAATATAATTACTTTCACAAACAATTAATGTGAAACATTTTGAACCATAATTATTGTATTATGTTGAATAAAATTTACTTACTTTACTTTACTTACGCAGAAGACATCAGAGAGAGTTACATCCTTTGGGTCGTTGTTGGAACCCGTAAACATATCTTAAGCAAAATATTTGTAGTCAGATTTGCTCTGATTTCATTTTTCTCAAGTTGTTTGATTTAATTATTCGACTATTTAATTAATTACAGCGAAATGTGATTGAATTGCCAGAACTCTGATGATATTTGTGACTATTTTCAGGCTTTTTGGTTCGATTGTTATATCGAGGCGAGCGAAAGCGTAAGCTTTCCTTTGAACCATATACCCCGATGTTTCGCGTGCCCTTTTACCCTGGATGTTGCACGCTCCCATATACCTTCGGTGTTGGGTGCGCCCTTTGCCATGGCTATTTGTCCTAGGCATTCTGAACAATCAGGAGACAAACTTTATCGGGTTTTGGGGACAAAGTTAATTAGAAATTAGATATTTATTTTACAATCCCGTCAACACAGGATGTATAAATGTTGCATATGACTTCTCTCTGCTTTCGACTACCTATTCTATGTTCGTATGCTAGCACAGTATGTACACATACCATTGTAGTACATGGGCGCAAGCTAGATGAGTAGATATGTGCTAGTGCCCAATGTAATGTGGACGCAACGCATGCAGCACAAAGCGATTGTATGGCCATAGCCAGACTATTAAAGGGATTCCACAAACGTGAGGCTTTTGTTTTATAAAATATGTTTGTGTGACAGTGCACAATGTGCACACATTACACGCAGCACATGGATATATTCCTGATGTGCTGATACGCGCCTATGTGTCCGTGTACAAACGTGTATACATTAAATGCAACATGTGGGAAAATTGAGATCCGGAGTAGTAGGAGATGTCGGTTTCATGCTGGTTTACCCTGACCTCGAGGTCATTTGCGCCCACAGCGCCTAGGCCCTTTTTTAGGCTCACCTCACCCCGCCCTGTGCCCACGCCCGTTATGCCACCTTCACCCTCCCCGCGCCCAAAGCCCCTTAGGCACCCTCCCTGCGCCCAAACCCAGTTAGTCCCTCCTTCGTGCCTAAAACCTGTTAGGCGACACTCCACGTGTCCAGAGCCCTTTTATGCCATATGCACCCTCTTTGTGCCCAAGATGGCGGTCCAAGATGGCGGCTTCCCCCATGATATGTGTGACGTGGCTACCACAATACATAAAGTGGGAGGGCTCCCCCTCCCTCCCTGTACCCAAAGCCTATTGGGACCGAAATGGCGGCCCAAGATGACGGATGACAAGATGACGGCTTCCTCCATGATATCTGTGACGTGTCTACCAAAATACACAAAGTGGGAGGGCTCCCCCTCCCTCCCTGCACCCAAAGCCTATTGGGACTCAAGATGGCGGTCCAAGATGGCGGATGACAAGATGGCGGCTTCCCCTATGATATCTGTGACGTGTCTACCATAATACATAAAGTGGGAGGCTCCCCCTCCCGTACCCAAAGCCCATTTGGGGCCCATGTTGGCGGATGACAAGATGGCGTCTTCCCCCATGATATCTGTCACGCAAACAATCTACTCTGCCAGTGATTTAAATATTAAAATTCAAATTAAAAAATTCAAATTCAAAAATCTCGTTCCTGTTTCCGAAATATACAATGTGTTTAGGTTAATATTGTACCGAGATATTTTCAAAGCACTCAGTTAAGAGGATTATCTTGTTTGTGTAAACACTTATTTGATAAATAGATTACCTAAGCTCCACAGGTGTGTGTTATCTTCAGGACGTGCCTGAACTTGTTTCTCGAAACAGCCCTTTATAAATGAGGGCAGAGAATATTCACTCACTATACGATTGTCATATCGTAAAGAAGTCATGGAAAAACTCCAGATCGGATTGAGAAATACTTTTGTCACCGTTGCTCCATTTCAATGTCAACTGAAAATTCATATTCGGCGTTATACCAAAGAATCGACAACACCGAGCAAGACGGGGATTGCAATGGATGCGAACGAATGACGCGATTTGAAGAGAATTATTGATGACATAGACAGGCAAATAGACGAGGAAGAACGGAAAATTCCCAAAAAGAGAACAAGAGATGTACCCACCCTTTCAGCACATGGGAAGAAAAACATTACGGCAGAGCTGCGAAAACGACAGATTGAGAAAGAATTAGACAAAGCATATGCGGATTTAATAGCAGAACAGATTCCAAAAGTGGCCGAAGAACCGTGTTATGGCTGTAGCGGGGAGCATCCCTCCCAAATACAGCATGACGTATGCCTGATGATGGACTCGGATGAGCGCGTTGACAAGTGCTTCGGAGAAGCGCTTGCGAGAGTAGACACAGATAAACTTATGGAGCTATGGCGGAAGAATGTGGATACCATGATCCCCTCACCACGGCCATATGAGTACAGCGGCATTTCAGAAAGAGAGAGAAACTTGGACACCCTGAAAAGTATGGTAAAAGAGAACATATCACCAAAATGGTAGAAAACTGCACGTTCCAGAACAACGGCAACCGCCCTTTTAAGGGCCAACCCAAATCTTTAAAAACAGAAGCTTTCAATTACAAAACACACACTATTCAAGTCTTGTTATTAAGACACTTAAAAACAGTTCCCATACCCTCACCCTTCTAGAAAAAAAGGCTTACCCTCAATTCCCCTTTCCAAAGACCCTCTCCACCACCCACGCGACCCTCGCTCCCCGCCCTCTCCATCCCCTACCCAAATACCTTTCCTATACCCCGTTTAATAAAGAGTTACCTCCCCTTTGATCATCGTGATTTATAAAAGGCGTGGCAACTATAATGATATAGCTTAGTTGAGATATGGAACCACGCTGGCCACATCCGTTTACCGGAGTCCTCGCTGGACTCTTGTGGGAAATCGACCTTTATTCACAAATTTATTGCTAATCTGAGTGAAATGGTCCACGCAACCCCCGAAAATATTGTGTGCTGTTATGGGGAATGGCAATCATACGATACACTATCGGGGGTGAATTTATAGAAGGGATACCGCCCGAGTTTAAGTCAGATTCCTTGGTTATAATTGATGACCTGATGTCGCAAACATATGGACGTTTCGCGCGTTTATTCATCCAACAATCCCACCATCAAAACATTAGTGTACGAAACATTGTGCAAAATTTATTTGACAAAAATAAGTTTCACCGTACCGTGTCTCTTAACTGCCATTACATAATACTTTTTAAAAATCCAAGAGACAGATCACAAATTGCGAATCTAGCAGTTCAAATGTATCCTGGCCAAACTAAATTTCTAAGAGAAGTATTCACTGATGCAACTTCGGCCCCATTCGGATATTTAGTCATTGATTTAAGGCAGCAAATCGCAGAGGGGTTAAGACTTAGAACTAAAATATTTCCGGAAGAGACACAAGTAGTTTATGTTGCGAGAGTATAAAAAGGGATGCGCTGGAAAATTTACCTCATAATGATGTCTGTCCGTGTTAGGCGTAACATCGGAACACTTAAGACTCTTAGTCGGGCGAGGCCAGCTCAGGTTAAAAGCGTCATTAAAAACGCCGATAAAGATTTAATTCTTTCAATCTGCGAATGTGCTAAAAATATTTTAGCAGAAAGGATACCTATTTCGAAGTACCATATTCGCAAGCTTTGCCCTCATAAACAGAATGTCAGAAAATGGGCTAAGAAGAATACCTCTGATAAGGTTCGGCGACAAATTATACAATCAGGTGTTTTGGGGTTCTCTCCTGAGACCAGTTTTGAAAGTGGTAGCCAAATGACTACTTGGATAACAATGGAGCATGAAAGGAAAATGGTTTTGGTAGATCCCAGAATGCTCGAGCGCACCCCTCCATCTAACAAGGAACCAAATGATACTGCCGTCTATTTGCCTTACAGAGAATTATCGGGAATTTTGAAAATGAACGATCTGAGTGAAGTGGAAAAAATCATGAGGTATAATCAAATTCTTCAGCATTATCTAACTTTCCACAAAAAGACCTTGAACCAAAAACTGTTAAAATTGAAAAAGAAAAATAACCACGACAGGACGACCAGGATATTTTATATTCACTACCAGTAACCATGCAAAGAAAGGCGAGATTATTATTAAAGCACCTAAGCGCCGTTCCGAACCTAGAGTGGAATGATAGGGGTCGCCTAATATACAATGGTCAGACAATAGAAGGATCAAATATTACAGATTTAGTGAATGATTTACTGTGACAGCGCAAAAAGTTTGTACCAAAAGGCCGGCAAGTTTTCGGTGAGGCATTGCGAGATGCCGATATTCCACAAGAACTTATTGGAAATAAAGCACGCTGGGAGTTTATTCATAAACCCCTCCCACCCCCTTCCCAACCTAGACCAACAACGACCGGAGACCGAAAGCGCGGAAAATGGCTTTCGCTATAAATTCACCTGTTAATCACAAGTCTAGAACATAATGAGTTTAGAAGAGCTGTATTACACACCTATCACCCCTGGGAGTTTTGGGGGTATAGATGCTCTAAAACGAGTTTCGAAAAAGAAAAGTAAAGACATTATTAATTGGTTTCGAGGAGAGGATACATATACACTGCATAAACCAGCCCGTCGAAACTTTATTGGAAGACAAACAATAGTTGCTGGGATTGATTATCAATGCAAGCCGATTTGGTGGACATAAGCCCCATTAGTAAACTCAATAACGGGATTAAGTTTCTACTTATATGTATTGACGTGTTTTCCAAGTTTGCATGGGTAATCCCCTTGAACGGGAATATCTATCGCCCAAGCCTTTGAAACAATATTTAATACTGGACGCAAACCATTAAAATTACAGACGGATGAAGGAAAGGAGTTTAAAAATACTCATTTTCAGCGATTATTAAAGAAAAACAATGTTCACTTTTTTACCACGTTTTATGTCGAAACAAAATGTTCACTTGTCGAACGTTTTAATCGAACTCTCAAAACTAAAATGTGGAAATACTTTACAAAGAAGAATACTTTAACCTTCCCGACACAGGCGTTAACCAGTTTGTATAATAATACTTACCATCGGTGTATCGGCATGGCGCCGACAGACGTAACCCATAGCGATCAGGAATACATATATGGCAAAAACTTTACGGGGCCCCGGAAAAATCGCGAGGCGGTACAACATAGGAGACAGAGTGAGAATTAGTAAGGTTAAACGAATATTTGAAAAGGGATATTTACCCAAATGGACAGAAGAACTCTTTACCACAGCAAAAATAATACCGGGATGTCCGATAACCTATAGGTTGAGAGATGATGACGGGGTAGAGTTAGAAGGAGGGTTTTATGAAGAAGAAATTCAACGCGAAGCTGAGAAAACTGCTTATAAAATATAAAACGTATTAAAAACGCGCGGAAAGGGCAAAGGGAAGGAACTTCTCGTAAAACGGTTAGGCTACCCAAAATCGTTCAATTCTTGGATTAAACAAAGTAAGATTGTTCGATATAAAGGTTAAGAACCCCGTAAAAATTCTAATTATGATGGAAGACACGCTTAGTAACATGTCGTGGCTGTTCTGTGGGACCAAAGTTCCGAAAAGTGAAATAACATATTTTGTACAGGCGATTATCCTGTATGTGATTATCATCACCAGTATTGTCAATTGAAGTGTGGAAGCAAATAATCCTCAGTTGTGGACAGCCCTCTTAAGTAGTTCGATAGGATATTTACTCCCTAACCCCGCCATCAAGAAGAAATAATGTTTTATTTACATCTACCAAGCAGTAGTTCAGTACACACATTTCCCGACAAAACGCTAACGAATTTTCGAACGCAATTGAGTCAACCCATAAATCTCAATGGGGAGTGGAAAGTGGCCCTAACTGAAATACAATACCCAAACACTTGGTTTAACATCAGAGAAACTGAAGGCTTTGTAATCGTAAAAATCAAAGGGGAACAGTATAAATTTGTACTGAGAGCGGGGCGATATACAAAACCCCTAGATCTGCTTAAAGAACTTGATTTAGCTAGGCTAAATCTAACCCTGCCTGTTTGGAATTTGACTGGGATACAATCACTAAAAAATTAACCATCGTCGTTGAACATAAACTGAAGTGACACTGAGTCCTTGTCTTCGAGACATTTTCGGATTTGAAAGAGAATGTATTTTATCAAGGTTGGTGCAAAGCTTCTCGTGTGGCGGACATAAACCAGGGATTTTATTTTCTATACATGTATTTTGGTTCGAGATCAGGTGGTCGGCGATTCTAGGGCCCCACTTCTCCGTATTGGACCCGTAGAAGGTGAATATGGAAAAACAGTATCGCGTTCTTTTGAAAATGCACATTATCTCCCCATCTCTCAGAAACACTTTGACACTGTGGAGGTGTATATAAGGGATGATACAGGAAAGCCCGTCCCATTCGAACGTGGAAAGTTGACCGTGACGCTTCATTTTAAACATTGACGTACTGTTGTAACGCAAAATCATTTGAAGACTATTACTTGGAACAAGTAGGGTCGGGTTTACCGGTTCTCTGAGGAGCACAAATTCAGGGGGGGGGGGGCACGGACTAGGAAGTATTTTTGGGTGCCCTGAAGCACGCAGTATACCCACTGGCTAAAAATGTAGGAAAACAATTTTTGAAAACTTTTTAAAGAAGCTCTTGTTCGGGAATTACTGGCCACCCCTCCTGGCCAACCTGAGCAGCGCCATCCTACACGCCGCACCCAAAGTATAAAAGGGGGTAACAAGAAGAAATCTACCATTTCAAAGAAAAGAAAGAGAACGGTGAAGACGGATATCTTCGGAAGGACAGACGAGTGAGAATGGCTCTAATTAACCCCAATTAACGCCAAATCTATAGAATGTGTCAACAGCGTATTAGAGTGTTGAATCTGGGTAATGGATAATATTTCGACCTTTAGCTACAATTGGAAATAGTGGACCAATAGAATTTTACATTCCTGGGAGCGGTGATGATTATTTGAATTTAGGTCAGAGCTATCTCCACGTAAAAGCCCAAATATTAAAAGTGGATGGAGGTGAGTTAGGCGATACTGACACGGTTGGACCCACCAAGTTATGGCTTCATTCGTCGTTTAATCAAGTGGAAGTTAGCCTGAACGAGAAACTTATCTCACCTTCAAACAACACCTACCCCTACACGTCATATTTAGAAACTGTTCTTTCTTATAGGCCGGCTGCGAAAAAATCTCAACTAACAACTGCACTGTGGATTGAAGGTACTGCTGGGAATTTTGACGATTTAGCTGAAAATAATGGATTAAACAGCAGAAAAAAAATTCACTGATGGGAGTAAAATTGTCGACATGAGCGGTATATTACATGTGGACATTTGTCATCAACAGCGTTATCTTCTCAACGGTGTCAATTTACACGTAAAACTGAATAGATCTTTTGCATTAATGTCAGATGCACCAAATTATAAAGTTAACATCAAAGAAGTGTCCTTGTTTATCAGAAAAGAGCGCCTGAACCCCGCTGTGCGATTAGCCCACATGGAAGCTTTAGAGAGGTGTACTGCCAAATATCCGATAGGCCGTGTACAAACCAAAGTATTTTCTATATAACGAAAGGAAATTTGAGCATGACACAGGGAAATTTATTTTTAGAAAGCTCCCAAAGCGCCTTGTCATAGGTTGTGTAGATAATGATGCAATCAATGGAAATTTCGCAAAGAACTCGTTCAACTTCAGACATTATAACGTTAATGTCTTAGCCATATATATAGATGGGCAACAGATCCCTGCCAAACCGTTACAGCCTCGTTTTGGGAACGGAGAAATAGTGAGAAGTTACTCCAGTCTGTTTCAGGCAACAGGTCAAATATTTGAAGACGTAGGGAATAACATCAGTCGGGAAGAATATGCGAGAGTCTATACATTGTTTGCTTTCGATCTGTCACCAGATTGATCCTACGGCGAACATTTCAACTTGGTTAAAAGAGGAAATTTGAGATTGGAAATACATTTTGAAGACGCCCTTCCGATAACGACAAACGTTATAGTATACGCAGAATTTCAAAACATAATAGAAATTGATAAACAGAGGAACATCATATTTGATTATTCAACATGAATACTTTACAACTGCTTGACGTAATGAGTTCGGACCAACATCTCAGACATTTTAGTTTGGGAATTTTTGCCAGAAACCGCTTGCCGGGAACCCTTCCCACCAGGCGACCTGCTATGTTTATAGCTAATACCGACCCCAGTTATAGACATGGTGAACACTGGGTGTTTTTATTACATCGGATCTCGGTCAGTTGAATACTTTGAATCGTATGGATTGCCTCCACAACACAGACCATTCGAAAAAAATTTAAACAAACATTCAAACAAATATCAATTTAATCAATTGCGCATTCAAGGCCGCTTGCCGGTTTGCGGACAATATTGTTTGTTGTTCTTACTACTCCGTTGTCGGGGTGTTACTATGGTGACTATCACCAATATGTTCACGAATAATTTATCTGAAAATGATATATTTGTGAAATATTTTATCCGTCATCGACATTCAATCTTGGACAATGGGGACAATGGAGACGTCAGGCCGAAACTCGAGAATAGGTGCTCTAAGAAGGGCCGTAAGCGACGGCGGATTACAGATGACCGAGCCATCAGTTCCTAGTATCTCATTTGTACAGGAATTTAGTCATTTAACAGAAACTGAATTGGAAAATATTCTACGAGGCGGTGTTCTACCACCGTTATATCTCAAATATGCTTTAGAAGAACATAGACTGAAAACATTCGAATTCCTGTTGCCAGATGAATGTGCAAAAACGCCCGAGGAATTAGCGAGATGTGGACTTTTCTACATGGGTATCGAAGATAAGACAAAGTGTTTTATTGCGGTGTCCAGATTCATTTATGGACAGCCGCAGATGACGTCAAAAAAGAACACAGAAGATTTAATATGAACTGTTGTGTGTGCTTGGATTCGCAGTCAACCATTTTGATTCGGCCCTGTAACCACTTATGCTACTGTTCAAGATGCTGTCAAAAACTGAAAGTATGTCCTGTGTGCCGAAAAACAGTTACCGAATATCTTAAAGTATTTATCGTTTAGATTATATACTTGTAAAAAAAACTATAAAAACTGTTTGCTTACTATAAAAGCTGATTTCCTTGTTGTAAAAACTGATTTCATTGTTGTAAAAACTGTTTGATCGGGTTTAATTTCTGTAAAAACTGATTTCATTGTTGTAAAAACTGTTTGCTAACTTGTGAAAACTGTTTGCTTACTTGTAAAAACAAATGAATTACTGTGAAAATTGTAGTTAAACCAGATGGCTTACTGTTAAAACTAATTTTAAATGATGTGAAAAACTGATTTAATTTCATATTTAATTTTTTGTAAATTTATATTTAATTTTATATTTATTTTTCGTTTTTTTTTTTTTTTTGTGAATTTATATTTAATTTAATATTTAGTTTTATATTTGTAGATAACTTTTAGATTTTTTAAATAAAATGTAATAGAAAAAAAATAATTTCTTAGTTATTCCGTTTCGACTCCTGCCACAAAGTCATCATCAGGTGGATTGATAAGCAATGGGTAGAAATAAAACCCCCCTGTATCACCCCCCCCCCCTCCTAATCTAGTCTGTTCAAATATCTACAGGTTCCGTGTTCATACCATCTGTACACACTTTTCTCTTAGGATAAAAATACAAGCCAACTTTCCTCTGAGAATAAGTCATCATATTCTGTTGATGCACGAGAAAGCCTCGATTCACTCCACTTCCGCTTTGTTTTGATGTTAAAACGTCGAGATATTTCTCCTTTCTCAAGTCATTGTGATTTTTGTTGATGCCTTTGCAGCTAGGCTTATTTTTCTCCCCAAAACAAAAGTATGTCTTACTACAAAGTGCAACAATTTCATCGCCTTCCCACTCAACTTTGAAAAACCCTGGTGTACGCTTGTCGTAAAGTTTTTGGGCTTCACAGCAGGGTGCCGGTATCCATTGACCTCCATTCAGTTTTATGTTTACAAAATCCTGTTGGTGTTGTTTGCATGCTTCGGCTGGGAACCACTCATTACAGTGTTTGTAGAAATTGTCCCCATTCCAGGTTTTACAGCTTGTTCAAAGTTAGGTGTCGATAGAGCGATACACGCTCTATCCGTATCCATCTCCGAATACTCAAAGTCTTTCCTGTCCACATAAACATCTTCGAAATCGTAGTAAAACTCCACCATTCTCAGTTTTGCATACTGATACACAAAAAATCCTATGTGAAGAGGTAGGTCGATTTTGAAAACCTTTTTCCTTTTTTTCAATTTCGTACAAATTATCTTCAAGACAGTTCAAGGCCCGGAATGCTTTATAATTTATTTCCCTCACAGCTGTTGAATCTCTGCAAAACTTAACATCTCGTTGTTTCTCTTTGTTGAGGATAGTGCGTCGTTAAGCCGAGTTTCCGAGTAATTTGTATGAATCCGCCAATATGAGCTTATTCGGGTCTTTATCACCCACGAGGCGGGCATCCGACACCACTTCTGCAAACTTTTCAAAACATTTGTTCGGCTCGTACTGTATAACTTGATGAATTTTGCTCACTTCCAATCCATGTTCCAGATACCATTTTAACAAGGGTGTGGCTAGTAAATTTTTGTCTCCTTTAAAACTTCCAATCAGTGTCCGTCTTGGTTGATTCATAATGCTGTGTTGTTCAGCATAGTCTTTCATGTGAGCCCCGATGTCTTTCCTAGAAATGTTGATATTTTTGAAAATTGGGGCCATCTCTTCAAAATGCGGTTTCAAGTTATCTGGTACAGAGATATCGCATTCAACAAGTCCAAATAGTTGACCGTTCCTTACATCATACAAAATATCTTGCTGTGACATTTTCCCACGAACATCAAATTTTGGGATGGTCAGTATAAATTCTGCAGTGGCGGGGTCCGTCTTTTTCTGATCTAGCCACTCTCATTCCCACATCTCCACCACTGTCAATTTTAAAACATCCTTTAAATATTTGGGGATTTCCAGAGTTTCAGTTTTTCAATCTTGCATCAATTCCCCATTTTTCTCATTCTACAGCAAGAATTTTCCTCTGCTGTCCTTATTTAAAGCACACCTATGTCCGTGGAAATAGCACCCGTGAAATTGATAAGCAGTCTGCGTTTTGCTATTCCACCCATCAACTGGAATGCGCCGCCTTCCAACGTGTTTTTCTCTCCCGCTGAATTGATGCAAAATGTCTATACCCTCAGTGTGGGAAAGTAGGTATAGAGTGTTTGCATTAAATCCAACCGTAGCCCCACAGGTTTGGGCTTGGGCTCCGTAATTGGGGGAGCGAATTTTGGTAACACCTTTTTCTTGATAGCGGTTGAATACAATCGATGGTCCACCCACGATATTTGATTTGAGGAGATGATACAGGTCACTGTTTTTATGATTAAACAGTGAAAAAGAAATATTTTTCTCCAGAGTCGAGAATAAATAGTTTTGTGTAAGCCCCGGAACAGAAACACACTCTTTAAACATGTCAATTTTAAATTCACGGTAAAATCCAAATTGTTTTTCAACCACTTCAAGAAAGGGTTTGACATCCAAGTTGTTATACCACACAGTGAAGTCGTGAAACGAAGTTATGCCTTCATCATTCCACACTTTTTGGCAATAGCTGCACTCTTCGTCGGATATGTTTCAATTTTTCAGTTTGCTGAAGAAATCACTGTGGGGTGGTAAATGATCTACGGCGAGTTTATCCAAACTGTCTATCCATTCGTAAGGATAAAATCCTTTCTGGCAGGTGGTGTCAAAAGCTTTTAAATATTTAGCATAGCTATATCCGGGAGCTAGGAAAGACATGATATCCCAAAATTTTAATGTGGGTGTTTTAACACACATAAAATTATTGCTGTTTTTTACGAAAAAATCTATGGACAGCCAATGAATTATCTCTTAATTAAATTGATATCATACCTCGAAGTGTTAAATCCCAGTACAGGCATTTCTCTGTTGTGGTTGTCAAATTCTTCCCGTAACATTTCGAGGGGATGTTTGCCCCCTTTTTCACTTGGAGGTTCCTGTTCAAGATCTACATCAATAAGCTCCCGGAGCTGTGAATATGTATCGCTATGTTTGATACTCATTTTCATTCTTGCCTCAACTGCAATTTCTTCTAGATAGATAATCATGCTTTCAACGAGTTTCTTGGAATCACCATCCGTTATGAAACATTTGGTTTACACGTATCCATCTACATTGCTGCATACTGAACCACTGAGTGGTACGTGGCGGGCTTCCCAGTGTCTTTTTTCTGTGTTTTCTGGCAAGTTTTCTTGTTCGAAATAGGACGCAAAATCGAACGCTACTCTGTATGGATAATATCGATCTTCTTCTGGAAGAGAAATTCCTTTTACTTCCAATTTCTCAAATATTGTTTTTGGTGTATAGAAATTGCCTCCTTTGAAATGATATATCGTTTCAGCTGTACACGTCCGCTCATGTCGATTAACAAGTGGGTGATCTCGGAATAGCAAAGGATTTTTTTGTATATAGTCCCATATCTTTGATGAAGCTGAAGTGGTTCCTGTATAGATTCACATACATGGTGTCCGAATATTGATCCAATGATCGTCGAACTAGTTTTGCAAAAGCGTTTTTCGTAGTTGCATCTTGGCACAGTTCATACACTACAATATTCAATTTGAATAACTGTTCCACAATGGACAATTCATCCAGTTTCACTCTTTTAAACTTGTGTTTATGTTTTGTATCGAACTGATGATAGTAAGTCTCGGCGGTTCGTTCCAGTTTGGAATGTTCAACCCCGCTCCAAAGGGCTAAACAGCGAAACAAACATAAATTGTCTTTGTAAGCTGCTCCCCATCTATCACCATGTAAACTGATGATTGCCGCATTATTTAAAATATAGTCTGGTAAGTCTATTGGTGCTCCAATCGGGTGATCCGCCATTTTGTTCACATAAAATGTAATGTTTGTGATTCTTTCAACACTCCATTTCGTATTCGGTCGTCTCTGGCGCACAGACACCAAGAAATCTTGGTTATTTATAGTGTTTATAAATGTGTCAAAGTCCTGTCTATTCATGATTGTGTGCGGTTCTTCCGGTGCTCTGGCATTATTTGAAGAGGCATGAAAATATAGAAGCTCTTGAGTTTCCAAATCTTGGAGAATGAATCCAAAACTGAGGTTAATTTTAAATTTCCACTGTTGATTTCAGAGAATAGTTTCCGTTAGGTCCAATTCTGTTAAATTATCTCCACGAAAATTGTATACATCCTGGACAGGACGATCTGTGACGTGATGGGTCCGAATAGCACCCCAATTATGTTCATAGATTTCTTTTACTGCCGAACTTTCCAACTCCGTGAATACACTTTCATCAAAATCCACAGGGTTCACATCGGAAATGTTTAGAGTTCCTTTTCGAATTTTTGCTGGTTTTGGCGTTGTTGCTTCAGCGATGTTTTTCCTTTTTGGTGCTTGATGCTGTGTGACGCTTAAAATGTATCAGTTGGCTGAACACTTCACCGCAAGTGGCACATTTGTAACTGCTCAAACACTTCTTGTTATGGGCGACCAAGTCCCCGTTTTGTGAATATGCTTTTCCACAGTTCTCACATTTGTGGTTTCTCACTCCCTTGTGAACTGTTCTTTGGTGGTGATTCTTGTTGCACTGATCTGTGAAGGTCTTGTTGCAAACCTTGAAATAGAAATATAAAAATATGGTTAATACGTGTCTTCTTCCACCAAAACTCTCTCCATTTTACCCTAAAATCCACAAAGTGTCAAAGTTTTATTTTTTGCATTCTAAAAAGATGGGTGTCGGGGCAGGCTGAAGGGTGGGTACCACCAGAGTTGTTCCCTCTCTCTCTCTCTCTCTCTCTCTCTCTCTCTCTCAGCCTTGAAACGTTGGAAGGCCCCCTCCCTCTTGTAAAACAATACGGACTCAGCCGGGTTTTTACCATAACTTACCTCACACGAGAATGTTTTCCTTGCTTATCCATTTTTTTCCAAACACAGTTCAGAATATATATATTCGTGCGAATAACGGCTTCTCGATATGACAATCGAATAGTGAGTGAATGTTCTCTGCCCTCGTTTATAAAAGGCTGTTTCGAGAAACAAGTTCAGGCACTATTTATCAAATAAGTGTTTACACAAACAAGATATTCCTCTAAAATGAGTACTTTGAAAATACAATATTAACCTAAACACATTGTATATTTCGGAAACAGGAACGAGATTTTTGAATTTGATTTATTAATTTGAATTTTAATATTTAAATTTCTGGCAGAGTAGCTTGTTTACGTCACATATATCATGGGAGAAGACGCCATCTTGTCATCCGCCATCCTGGACCCCAATGGTCTTTGGGTACGCGGAGCGGGAGCCCTCCCACGTTATGTATTATGGTAGACACGTCACAGATATCATGGGGGAAGCCGCCATCTTGTCATCCACCATCTTGGACCGCCATATTCGGTCCCAATAGGCTTTGGGTACAGGGAGGGAGGGGGATCCCTCGCACTTTGTGTATTATAATAGACACGTCACAAATATCACGGATGATGCCGCCATCTTGTCATCCGCCATCTCGGGCCGCCATATTGGGTCCCAATAGGCTTTTGGTACAGGGAGGGAAGGGGAGTCCTCCCACTTAATGTGTAATGGTAGCCACGTCACACTTATTATGGGGGAAGCCGCCATCTTGGGCACAAAGATGGCCTAAAAGGACTATGGGCACGGGGAGGGGTGCCTAACATGTTTTAGGCATGAAGGAGGGACTAACTGGGTTTGGGCGCAGGGAGGGTGCCTAAGGGGCTTTGAGCGCGGGGTGAACGTGGCCTAACGCTCTTGGGCAATGGGAGGGGTGAGGGGAGCCTAAAAAGGGCCTGGGCGTTTTGGGCGCAAATGACCTCGAGGTCAGGGTAAACCAGCATGAAACCGACATCTCCTACTACTATCCGGCAAAGCGGGTATGACAGACGAGAGTGTCCATATGCATCCCAATGAAGATTGGATGCCTGTCTAGTCAATGTATTGCAAGACGGGAATCAGTATAATTATAATGCGGACCAACTAGTAATTTACGTTTGGAAGTGGTGAATATATTATTTCCATAAATGTGGCACAGAACCCCTTCTGTAACCCGTTCACTTCCAGGTCGGGTTGAAGTAGCTCTCCCCAGAATGTTTGCGTTATAAGATTGTAAGCTTTTGCAAAACCGGCTTTCTTCTTCTGTTGGACCATACGGTGAGAAGGCTGATTGTTCCTTTAGTCGAAAATGAAACGGCAGTAACCGGCGTAGTGGTCGGTCATGCCTAGATTAACTATATGAGCTTCCATTACACTAACGGAATCGCTAACGATGATAAGGCCGAGTCAGCTTCTGTGGTCTTGGAGACGTATGCGGCCTTCAAAATAACGCTTCCTACAGTTATAAGAAGTCCTGTCATGAAATGCGCACAAATAGCACGCTGATATGCGCGTTAATGTACGCGTTATGGCCCAAGTAAAGCTATCAAATTTTGTACATATGGCCTGTGCACAAACAATGTTTCAGCCAATGGACCTCCGGGTAACCCGGAGGTCCATTGGCAGAAACATTGCATTTGTTTGCTATGAGTAACCAAGAGAGCCTGCCGTGCTTTGGATGCCATTCGATATGGCAATTGCGCGCAATTCCAACGCGCAATTAAGCCTAGATAAGCGCACTATTCGTGACAGGACCTCTAGTTTTAACTGTAAGTAGTAGTGAACAAGAGGTTCATTCGCTTTAGACGGTGTCCAAAATAGATCGGAAGTAGGGTTACTTGTAAGAACACTGTTGTCAATGTCTAAGGTCTATTCAATTGAGGCGCCAAATGTGTTTCAATTCAAAAAGTGACCGGCTTTACAGTGTGTCAAAACAATATTTTGGTATGGTTGGAACTTCTAACCACATTATGGACTAGTGAAACCCTAGTTGGTGTTTCCGGTGATATTATAGGTCATCAGAAGAAATGTATACGGCGGACAGAATTGTTTCGGTTATTCTGGAGGGGTGTGGGAACATTTGGGATTTCAGTATCAGGGGACATCAAAATCTTGAATGAAAATTTGAGAAGGTATTTGTTGCTGTCTCTCAATATACATCATATTTTCCTTTTTATCGTTCTGAAAGTACTGGATACCGGGACGGTGTTTTTGATAAATCCACTAGCGAATGAACGTATGAAGGGTATAGTAGAGACTGCGTGTGTAATTGGTTCCAATATTTTATTTTTGAATACGGAAAACGGAAGGTATCGGAATTATCTACATTGGTTATGACAAGAGGGATGTGGAAACGAAGATCAGTACAGGAAAACAATATTTACAAAGCAAATGAAAAGGTGACTGGACTGAGGTAACTTCGGGAACGCGTCCCATTTCATGACTTGGATTCTCAGTAACTGTCGTGACGACGTAGATTAACCCTTTACCCAACGTAACGGCCAAAACCGGCCAGCGCTATTCACAAAAATCGTCAATTAATTTTCATTATTTTTTTCATTTTTTGTCTCAAAAACATAGGTTATGACCCCTCTTTGGAACGAGCTCGACAAAAAAATGAAAAAATTAGTTATTCAAGAATTATTTTTGCAAGTGTCGTCTGCTTTTCATGTTAGGTAAAGGGTTAAAAAAAAACGGTCGTTCAGAATACGTTTTAAAGATTAAAGGAGTGTTTAATTGAGTGGCCTATCCAGTTTCGAGCAGATCAGAACATATTTTAAGCAAACAGTAAAATCGAGCGACTTCCTCCGAATTTAGATTAGTGCAATTTGCAGACACCACTTGTTAAATGTTTTGTTCATATAACCACGGGGAGATGTTCTAAACAGAACTCGCTATGACAAGCTGTAGTCATTAGAGAGACATGAACTTCAAATGGAGGTGGAAATTTGTATCGATATACTGCATATACATATATACATTTTGATAATGTTAATGTAAATATGTTTCTGGAATTGCATCTGGCAAAACGTGGCATCGAGACAGTGTGCACAAGGAAATACAGATAAGAAATATACTTTAAGTTAGTGTGTAACATTGCTAGACTGGTTAGTTAGATAAACTAGCCTTGAGCTAAGTACTTCTGTTTGCTAATTTGAAATAACAATCTGTGATCTTTTGATCGCGAATAAAAAGCTTTCGGTGTGCATTTCTAGTCTAAGCGAGTAAGGGACGACAGTAGATCACGATTCTATGTAAAGTCTGTATGAGAAAATGAATAAATGGAATGTATACTTTTGGCAAGCAACAGTTTTATTTGCAGAAAGGTAATTATCTAGAAATGACGCTGGTTGTTTTCAGTGACACATGGCAGTATTGTTTAAGCTTGTTTAAATAGTCGCATTTAGTGTTTACTGCAGTTGGTAATACAACCTCAAATTGAATGGTGTCGCGGAGAGAATAACATGTTAAAAGAAGATCTGTTGAAGACCACAGACGCTGGTTGTTTTCTGGAAAGAACATTGACTCTCAGGGAACAGGAGCACATTTGTACCATTCCTGGGGAATACATGTGGAATGGACCAAAATTCTGATAGTGATTCACTGCGCTGCAATTTGTTCCTGGAAAGCATTGTCCCTTAGTTAGTGTAGAGCTGGGCAACCGCCTCAAACATGTAAATGTAGCTACTAATTCAGCCATAAGGTCAGAGGAGCAGAATACATTATAGACAATACTATGGGATTCAGAGAATATATCAAACATCAGAAATGTTTCAAGCATATAACCCTGCAACAAACAGAAATGAAAGTGGATTGTGTTGACATCGCATAAAAATTGTACGACCTTTGTCAACAAAGTTTACTTGACACATAACTTATAAATAGTCAAACAGTTATCGGAACACGTAGTTTAGGGGGCATATGTCTGCCGTAATCTCCACGTAGTACCCCTTCCTGACATGAGGAAAAACATGCAGGTGTACAACTTGTCTACAGAATGCACGGAAAATAAAGTTGGAGCGAAGCGAAACGCTGTGAACTACTGATCGATCGAACCTCAATACCTACAAGATGTCGCGTGTTCTGGCGAGATTCATATAGTTTTAACTTTCGCGTAAAACTCCGTTAATACACCAGGAACGCTTTTGTTGTTCGTAAAACTGAGTTCGTAAACAAACCAATATCCAGCTACGAGTGACGTGGTCTGCTTGAAAGTGAAATTTAACATTACTATATACCTGGAACATAATTAAGCACCCCATGTTTTTTTTCGCAGTGTTGTTTATAGAAACTGTCAATGATCTGTTGACAAACGAAATAGAACACAATGATGTAAATATGCAGTATTGTTAGTGCGCTAATTACACATATCTGTCATTAATGTTTTTGATGGAAAAATGTTCTCTCGACATGTATGGAGCTGGAACGGTCCATGATAAAACAATGCGGGTAATTAATGACAAAAATGTAACCTAAATCTCCTGAACACAGGAGCTGTGTCTGACGTCAGCAGCGAATGTATCCACCACGTGACCAAATGCCAGTTTGAACCCTCCTAATGCATGCTACCAGTGAGCCTTCTGATACGGCCCAGAGGCAACTGCTGCCACTCCTCATACACTGAAGCTTCCAAATCGGCCGAATGCTGAGCAGGCGGATCCCTTGCTTGCACACGACGTAAACGGGAATCGCATATCTGTTTTAATGGATTCAAATCGGGGTTCATTGCAGGCCAAGGTAGTGTTGTAATAGCGTTATGCTAAAGGAATGCTCTCACAGCATGGGAACGGTGTGGCCTTGCATTGTAGTTCATGAATACAGGACGAATAACCAACGGGTGGTTGTCAAAATAAGGCTCGGCAACCGGAGTGAGAATGTCCCGGATGTGCCGAAGCCATTGAAAATCCCACGTACAGTCACCTTATCAAGTTTACAATCATGAGAGATGTATCTTCCACCATGAGGAACAGAAAGTCTGATGTTCCTGTGCACGTAAGCAGTATTTGTATGCTCCACACTCTCATGCGACCATCTGCGACGTGAAGCAGGAACCTACTCTCCTCTGACCAATGGACTCTCCTCCCTGTCATAAAATTCCAATGCCATACACCACTCCAAACGTCGTCTTTGATGCTGACCAAACAGAGCAGGACACTTGACCCTTTTGGACCCACCTCATGCCCAGTGCTCTGAGTCGGTTTCGGAGAGTTCTGTTGCACAAAAGGCCTGTCCTGGAGCGAACGGCGTATCAAGCCCCATTTGAAGCAAAGGGTTCACGCCTAAAAAGGCATGCCTAACTACGATCTTCCCGAGGAGAGGTATTTTGGGGTTGTCCAGGCCTTGGTCGGTCCTTAACATCGTTGGTTTGTTGATTTTTTCGGACAAGTCTGCTGAGGGCAGAATGACTATAGCCAATTTGCCTTCCAATAGCTTTGCATGACATGACTATTGTATTTATTCCAAAGATTTGCCATCTTAATGCCTCTGTCAGTCTCCCCTTTGCCATATCAGCATTTATTGATAAAACCAGTGACAAATTTTCTTGTTTTATACCCAGATATTGCATGTGGATGATAGTTATTTTGTGACATTCGTGTTTGATTCACGTGGACGAGGAGGTGTGTTTGGGGTACGCTATCAACAAGAAACATCAGGTTTCACTAGATGAAATGCACTGCAAGACATAGCAATCATTAAAACATAATAATCAGCAACTTCCCTGTCATGGAACATTTCAGGAGGTGCTTAAATAAGTTCCAGATGTATAGAAACATAATCATTTATTGTATGCGATAACATAGTCTGGTGGAAAGGGGAATCACGCTAGTGTTGATCTACACTGGATATACTGATAATGCTACCATATTCATTTTAGGTGAATGTAAAGAAAAGTCTTTCGGAACAAGGTGTGAGTTCAATCAGTTCAGATGCCACTGTAAATCCGGAGCATGTGACGATAACACTGGAGAGTGCGAATCTGGATGTGATCCCAAATGGATGGGACCGGCATGTCAGTATGGTAAGTATATCTATGTCATTGTATGATCATATTTGCGTTCGTTTTCATTACCTTTTTACGTCTGTGAAACTAAGTGACTAGGAGTATTGTAGGAGAACATGACGGTGTGTCCCTATATCCCAATAAATTATGTCTTTTGATTGGTCAGAATACCTTGCATAAATAGCCATGGCAAAGGTTGCACCCAACATCCAAAGTATATGAGAGTGTGCAACATCCAGAGAACAAGCGCATGCGAAACATCGGGGGTATATGGTTTAAATGAAAGCCTTTCGCATGTACTCGCCTCGGTATAAAATTCGAACCACAAAACCGGAAAATAGTCATAAATATTATCAGTTTTCTGACAATTCGATCATATTTTGTTGTTATAAATCAAATAGTCGAGTAATTAAATGAAAGAACTTGAGAAGAATAAAATAAGAGCAAATATCGTCCCCTGAGTTTCAATATGTTCTATGTGCCATTAGGCACATAGAACATATTGAAACTCAGGGGACGATATGTCAACAAAATACTGTTTACTCACGACCCAAGGGATGCAACTCCATCTGTTGTCTTCTGCGTTTATAAAAACAAACAAATATTCACCAATTTGGTTCTAGTGATTGCGGAAGTACATCTGTAACACTGTATAACCAACTTTGCGTTCATTTTCATTTCTCACTTGACGTCTGTGAAATTAAGTGTCTATGAGAACTGGAGAAAAACGTAAGTTTGTGTTTGTAGAACTTCCACCAGATTATACGAAATTGAAACTTGATCAAATCGTTAGAAAATTCGCGTTCATTTTAGACTATAAAATTAAATTGAATCTGAATAAATCAATTTCCATTAGACGATAAAAGTTAAAAAGTAAACAAGTCGTTAGCTATTCAGTGTTCGTTTCAAACTGTAAAATAGAATGTGAAATAAAAAAAACTGTTTCCATCAGACGACACGAAATTAAAACGTAATCAAATCGTCAGATAATTCGTGTTCGTTTCAACTATGAAATAGATTATTATATACTTTATAAATAAACACATTTCTATTGGGTGGATCTTATACACTTGACTGTTACTCAAAAAACATGTACATGGGTTTTTTTCTGTGAATATCAGTGAATGTCATCTTTCTAGAAAAAGGTTTTGGAAATCCTTCTCTAGTTTCATTTCACACGGCGTATTCTCTATAGCATTGTTTACTTGTTATTTTATTCTGCAGATGATAACTATCTTATTGTAAAACAAAAGTATTTCTGGTTGATATAATTGAACTTTTAATTGACAAATATAATAGAAATAAATATATATTTTTTTGAGGATGGTGTATATAATAAAACAGTTATGGACTTTTGTTGAGATAAATATGATGTTATATGAACCTAAAAAACTTATATTGACCGAGGCTTTAGGCGGGATGAATATACGTTTTGTTTAGGTTCATATCACTTCATATTCACCACCAAAAATGTGCATAATAGTATAATGTGAAATACATCAATACATTTTCATCAGATTATAAGAAATTAAAACTTGGTCAAGTCTACGGGTTAACTAATTCGTGTTCATTTCAGGCTATAAAATACAATTTGAAATAAACATAAAATATATTTTCATCAGATGATACGAAATTAAAACTTGATCAGTTGGTTGCATGTAGCTTATTTAAGTTCATTGCAGACAACAAAAAAGGAATCTTCTTCATGCTTATATACGATTTACAATCATAACTAAAATTTTCATAACTAAAATCCCACAAATGTTTTAATGTTCATAACAATGGTATGGTTTACATCATAATCATATATCTACAGGGCATTACTTTGACACTGACATCGATTGGAAGTAATTAGAAGGCAATTACAAGAACAGCGACTGACCGTTGATGATGTGAGTGAATGAGAGTGAGTTGTTCGTGCGAAGCTTGAGGCGAGTAGAAATGTTTCAGGATGTCGGTTGTGTGAGTCAATATATACAGTGGTCTTCTTCTATATTTTGTAGATATGTACCTATATCATGAAGATTCCTTTCTTGAACATACATTTTTACTAATATGGATTTATAACAGCAAAATTTGATGCAACTGGAAAGATAATTTATAGTTTTGACCTGAAGGCAACATTGGAAATTCGTAATCACTGCTAATGTCACGTGAACTTGATATCGAATTTGGTGTTTTCACATTGCTCAGTATATGTTGTACTGCGGTTACAAAACAAACTAAAGTAACCTCCAGAATTTAATAGTTTGCCCTTCTTCTTCGCAGGGTATAACTGATGCACGCTACATGACACGAGCATTTGACTGGGCCTGTTGATTTTTCATTTCCATCCCCTTCTTTCAGTACCTCCAGAGTGAAAAGATATCCATTTCTCCAGTATTAAGTACAACTTCTCAGCTAACACATCAACACCCCACCACTCCCCCCCCCCCCCAGCCCACGCCCTTACTCTCTACATAAATAAATTTGGTATTCCGATAATCCGATTGAGGCAATCCGATCAGCAGTAACAAGAGCTAAGGATACTTTGCCACCATCGCTAGATCAATCTGTAAAGAAACATTTGATATGTTCCATATATAGATTGTTCTTCAGCATATTTTTACTTGAATTGGTTTTCGGAAGAAACAAAGTCCAAAGTAACAGTATCCTTTAAGATGCCAAGGAGGAATATGTGGTTCCCAGTTCACTTTAATCGAATCTGGTTCATGCGTGGCGGACGCAGGATTGGGTTTGATTCTAATTCCCAATGGAGGAATATGGCTTTGCTGTCTGGTAAAGAATGTTGAGGATCTGAGACACAAATATAAGGAGGTCTTTGTGGTTTGGCTAGCAGTTTAAAAAAATATTGCCTGTTTAATCTGGCGCCTTACAAGAGAAGGTTTCCCTGCTTCAATAAGCATTTGATCTACTGACGATTTGTTTTCAATTTGCCCAGACTAATTATAATACCAGTATTATGAATTGTAACAAGTGGTGTGGGGGCATGACTTTCTCAGTCAACCGCAAACTACACAACCGTAATCTATAGTTTGATCTCACGAGTGATCTTTTCAGATGGAGAAATGCTTTTTGATCAGCATTCCAGATAGTACTAATAGCCATCTTCAGAAGTGTTAAGTGCACTTTTATATCTAAATCAAACAA
Organism: Pictodentalium vernedei; assembly: GCA_031216915.1. Taxonomy (NCBI): domain Eukaryota; kingdom Metazoa; phylum Mollusca; class Scaphopoda; order Dentaliida; family Dentaliidae; genus Pictodentalium; species Pictodentalium vernedei. The sequence goes on from CM062291.1 coordinate 458,030,527, forward strand.
TAAACCCATGATTTTCACCTCCATAACAACTGAAATGATATTCTCATCTATTTGTAACTCAGATCAAGGTGGTTCTTCCGGAGCTTGTAGAAAAGAACATAATTTGTTTTGGTCTTCCGCAACTTGAAATCATATTTTGTGGCCCATTTCTAAATTGTGGTTGTGTTTGTGCTAGGTTTCATTCATGCTTTTACTCCTATGCAATTTCAAATCAGCGCCATTCAACGAATCAAGAATCTACCATATTCTCATTTGCATCACATAGTGTAATAGATAGAACACTACCCTAAAAGGCCAACAATCCTTGCTCGTGTGGATCAGATAATGTAATTTCAACACAATGAATAAATAAATAAATAAATAAATAAATAAATAAATATGGGACATAAGACAAATAATTATGTCTCCTTATTAACGTGAAATGACGAAAAGTGATCGTCTGCCTTTTTTTTGTTTTTTTTTTATCGTCAGCCTGTTTTTTTTTTGTTTGTTTGTTTTTTTTATCATCAACCTGTTTTGTTTTATTTTTCTTTAAAGTATCCGATACGAGGTGACCCTGGCCGTCTTATGTGTCGTTAAACCCCAATCAATATATGCAGAATGAAACACTGATTTTGTGATCCGCATAGCTCGATATTAACGATACACACATATATTAAACTCCACACAATGTTTTCTGGCCTTTGAACTTCCCCCCCCCCCCTTCCCTCCCCTCCCCACAACCTTTGATTCAAAGAGTTGAGAACGATTAGAGCGATGTAAATTTCAGGGCTTTTTTCTATATCTTATTTTCAACAGCTCCTGATATTTAAGATTTGAAAACACACGTTTTTAGTTTTTCGATTCACCGCCATGTCTAACTCTTTGCGTCACTTCGGGAGCACGGCGGCTCAGTGGTTGTGGCATTGGACTTCAAACCGAAAGGACCAAAGTTTGGTCCCTACCATAGGAAACTGCGTTCTACTCTTGACTACGAGGTGGCTCTGACTGTAGAAACCCAATAAAAACAACAAATTTACGTCACATCATAAATACCCATTTTGTGATCAGAGCAGCCTTGTATTACGGAGTCTCATAGGTGATGACAAATTACACTCGCATTTCTTATTATTGAACTATGTTTCAATTTCAAAATTCGAATCACATTACAGGGATACGAATTTGACGTTTTTTAAATTTCGTTCTCAACATAATTTCTAAACTTATTCTTTCGAAATTTCTGGAATATATTTACGCCTAAAAGACATATCTAAAATTTATTTGCTGACCTTTTAATTTCCCAACTGTTATAGCCCGATTGTCCGGGTGGTGTTCAAACCTTAGAGGACACATCATTTTTATTCTTTTTTTTTTTTTGTTTATCGCCAGGTTTGGCATTTTCACTTCACTTCCCATTTTAGGACGTCTTAGACATTTTTCGTTAAAAACGATGATTTTGTAATCAGCAGATTCAGCACAGTACCAAAAGAACACAAATGGTATGAAACTTTGTTCATCTGAGCATTTGAACTTCTACACCAGTATGTTTTGAGATTAAATTTCGATCGCCGATTACAGAAATCTGTCGGTTTTGTTTTTTTTTCATTTATTTAAACCAACTTTTAATACCCATCGTTTTTTTAAAATTTGAAAATAAAATCCCCAACACCAAAGACATTTAAAGCGGTTTGACGCTGTATGAACTTTGCAAAAGGTTAGCGCATAATTGCCCTGTGACGTCATGGGACATCAATGCCCTAAACATAAATTAATATACAGTTTCTACGAAATTTCTCTATTTTGTACACAGAAAACAAAAAGGGCACACTTGTTTTACATACTCGAAAAGGAAGAGCTGAAGTGAATCACCGTCTCATTTGTATTCACCTCGTCGGAAACCATTCCCTCAAGAGCCTTAATTTTGGCAGTGATCGGAATTTTAGTTATTTTTTGGTGTGTAAGGTAACATAAATCTGCACGATTGGCAATCGTGACCACTGCATGGATATAAAGTTATGTGATGCCAATCTTTCCACGTTGCCTACTTAGAGAACTTCCACCCCATATTAGAGAAGATAGATAAATTTTGCATTTACTTGTATACCATCTTATTCATCACCCGTGTTTGAATGGATACCCATTTCGCAATAAGCCATGTTCTGAACACACCACCAAAGCATTCTGTTATCTGAAAACTGTATTTTTCGGCTTTGTGTTGTGCTTAATGGTTAGTTATTTTATGATCTTTCAATTATATGTAATATGAGAATTCAATGTCGAACCAATAAAGAGAGTATACCTTTCTCAGATGTGTCGTTAGTTAAAATGTTATTATAACCAGGAGATTTGCAGTATAGAAGGTGCTTGGACCCCACAATCGAAAGAAATTACATGTACTTTTAATTTCCCTTATCTGTGATAATGTTCTAATATATAAGTTGTCAACAACCAGGTGCGACTCAAATCACCATTAGTTGGATGGCGGTTAGTTTCGCTCGTTGACAGGATCAAATTAGGTAGGAAATTCTAATGGCTGAGGAAGCAGGAGTATCTGCAATACTCCACCGAGCAGTGGCAAGCAACTGATAACCTCCCCAACTTACCGAATCTGCACAAACAGGATTAGCAGCTGTTGAGGGCAAGTGCATCATCAACGGAATGTACGCCTTGATCATCGAGTCGTCACATTCCCTAACCGTCGTTTCATATAACCAGCGCACAACAAAATTACTTTTTCATTAGTTCATTTTCAAGCACGACCACCCCTGATTGCCAAACAATCAACATTCGATTAGCCCACTTTATAAATATCAAACATCACCGCAGAATATCTGTTTTCTTACCAGAAGGTGGAGGTGTCAAATGCATAATGTTCCTTTAAATATAACATGCAACAGCAAAGCAATATGTAATGTATTATACATGTATTTCTAGGAAACCTTGCTTACGGGAAATCTGCATTGGGAACTTTCAACAACAAAGAAAACATCATAGATGGTGACAAATCTACATGTGTAAGTTGGAGTCATAATCCTGTAGCAGCTATCGATCTAGGTTCTGAGTTTGTTGTAGAGAGATTAATTGTGTACAACAAAAATTATGGTACGTTTTATATTTACAACACGATGCCATCCTTTGATTTAGGTATTTGGTTCGTGCGCCTGAGTTGGGTTCTGTACCTCCTTGAAAAATCGTTATCTGAAAAGAAATGGCCCAAGCTTCCAACTTCCGTGTTTGTGGGTAGAATGCGGGCGAGGGAATGGGTTAGGAGTAAGAAGCCAAATTCATTACATAATGAAAAACCTCATGCTATGTCCTTGTGCTTTGGCGATATGAAAATAACGCAAGATGCGACCATTTGAACTTTGCCACGTTATATTGTCCATAGCATTAGGCAGCTGACCTTCGTGCACTGATTTTGTAGCTATTAAATATTAGAACAAAGTTCTCATTCATAATAAGAGATCATTTACTGATGGCGGGAATACCTTAAATAAAATTCCTCAGTGTTGTTCTCGGTAGTCTAAAACCCTTGAAATTAGCACCAGGGAGGCGCGGTTGCATTGCGATAACCGGTTCTCGTCAAGTCACCGAAGTTAAGCAACATCCAGCCAGGATAGTCCTTGGATGGGTGGCCGCCTGAGTGATCGATTGGGACTCACGCGCGTCCTTGGGCTAGGCACATAACCTCGATTTTCCGCACGCGTCCACGTTGACGCCGTGTGGCCAATCCTAAGGTGTACTGTACGTCGATGGTGCGCATGTCTTCAACCAATCTAACCCTGCCGGTGCTGCAGTGCCGATTTACGATGTTGGGGAGCTGACAGCTGCTCGTCGTTGCTCGGTGGTTCCCTGCAGGTACTGCGGCTTCCTCTACTCGTAAAACTGGCATCGACACGATATGACCTTGGCTGTTAAAGTGTCGTTAAATCTTAATAAATAAATAAATCAGCATCATTCTGGAACATCAGTGGAAGAGGTAATCCTCTGCGCTTTTGCTTGTGAAGAAATGGAGCAGTCTGCTATGCACACATGAGTTTAAAATTAGGTTCGGAAAAATAAAAAAAACGCATCGAAGCGCGTCGACTGATAAAGTATTGTGACGCCCTGATGAGAACGAAATATAAATTGTGTCCCGCCTGACAACTCGAACAGAAGTTGTTATACTATTTCAGGTCTTCCATTTTATGCAAGCTATTCCCTAGATCATTCAACCGGAGTAGAACTTCGCAATTTGGTGATAATTGGTGTTATTTTGTATCTGTTCTCCCGAATGATACAGATTTTCGAAGGAGAGTATTTGATGTCGCGTTAGATACATACCATACATGACTGTAAGTGCAGGAAACAACGCGAATGAGCAGAAAATTACACAACCAATTCTAGTTAGGATTCTAGACGCAACAAAGTAGATAGCATATGGGGATTTAAAAAAAAACAAAACAAACAAACAAAGCAAATGTATTTCACAATTCGTATGTGTCCAGAGCATGGTATTTGGTTATTGAAGAAGAACAGTTGCAGAAGATAAAACAATGAATGAGATAGATAATTATAGACATGTACAGAGGTAAATACTAATAAAAAATAAAAACATCACAGTAGCAGGTAATGATCGCGAAATGAAATCAATAAAAATTTTAGGTGTCAATATAGATGAAAATCTCAAACTTAATCACCACGTGACCGTTGTTCGAATAAAATATTCTAGAGCTATTTATATCCTGAATAAAGTAAAAAAAAATGCCAGTTGACACCTTTCGTGTACTCTATTTTACGTTGTTCCAAAGCCACTTAATTTATGGAATCAATGTATGGCGTTACACACCTGCAACAAAACTTATTCTGAATGTGCAGAAAAATGCAGTGCGTATAATATCAAATAAAAAGTTTAACTCTCATACCGATCCTCTCTTTAAACATTTGAAAATTCATAAATTCACTGATCTTTACAAATTACATTCACTACTGTTCATCTACGATTGGACTCAAAAAACTCTCCCTGTCAGTTTTAATAATACATTCCAAGTGTACGAAAACTTAGTCATAAATACCAGACAGTGTGGGAATCTAACCACACACAAACCTCGCATTCAGTTCTCAGCCGTTCTTCCCTACTTGAACTTTCCTGAAATTATGGAATGACATAGATTCAAGATTAAAACTCCTCCCCCGCGTGTCATTTAAAAAAACACTGACCAATCAGTTCATAAACGCTTATAGTGACAACATAATTGCTCAAATCCGAGATGTCCCGACTGCTCACATAACTAGTTCGTCTATGGGGGTTCTTAGGGGTTCTTACTTTTCCCGTCCCCAAATGTCTATGGTTTGTGCAACTGTGCATATCCTAATAATCCGTTCTACTAAAATGGAGGAATAACGAAATTTATTTTTCACTTTGGAAACAAAGTTGATCACAAGGTCAGAACAACAACTAATCTAACAGTGGAGTTAAAATGTCAAAAGAAACCAACACTGTTCTGAACTGTTCAAATTAACCATCTGTTGTCCAGCTCCACCTTTCTTCTAAAAAAATTGTCATTCGAGGTATTTGACATTTATTTTTTGTTTAATTTTGTTCCATATGCCATGTTTTTTCTGTTTTTTTTCTATTTTTTTCGAGGGGATGACAGGAAGACAGTCGCGAGACTATGTCATTCCCCACAGTATACATCTACTCATTTCTCAAATCATGTAATATCATTTTCTCTTAAAACGTACTGTATTTGTATTCTGTGAAATAAAGTGAATCAAAAGACGATAAATGATACAGAAAATAGCTTGTTTAGGCAACGTTATATGCCAATCACCATTGATTTGTGCTAACACATGGTGGTGGTGGGGGTGGGGGAGGGGTGGGGGTGGAGGAGCTGTGTCGTAAGGGGTTCTCTTCAGATAATCGAAGTTAAGCAACGCCGAGCCCGGTTAATCATTTGATGGGCGACCGTCTGAGCGATCAAATAGGACTCTCGCGTTGTGTCCTTGGGCAAGTAGGCTAGCGACCAAACACAAAATGTTGTCATGTACCCCTACCCACGGTATAACAATTTGAAACTGGTCTCATTTTAAAGATAAATATATAACATTTTCAGACATGAAAAAAATAATTGCCGGAAATGGTGGCAGATATGTTTTATAGAGCGAAATTTAACCTTCCCCGTCGTGATTTTTGCGACATTGGGTTGACTGGCATATTGGTATTCACTTGGCATGCTGATGATTTCTAGATTGTGATGTTGCGCTTAAAATAACACATAGTTGTTGTTCTTCCAGAAAAACAAGAAAAATACTCTCCTTTGGCGATCACCTGGTAGTTTCTGGTTATTATTTCCCAGAAACATGTTCAAAATAGCGTATTGTCATTATTGTGTCCACAAAGTTTCTTTTCGCTACAATATGCTCGGAAAATATTTATAATTTTCTTTGCATGGCGAGAGTGTACTCCATTCCGAGCAATTTGATACCAAATATGACGGATCTCTTCGCATATTTACTCGAGAATAGATAATTATTTTAGCCTCCCCCCCCCCCCCCCCAACTCCTTCATTACCAGTGCCACACCATGACGCAGAAACTAAACTTCGGATATCGAGAACAGCTTCGAATGAAGCCAGATCACATGACTTACACCAACTGGACAGGTAAAGGTGGAATTTTCGAATTTATAAATACAGAATGGACCCAGTTGGAACCTGGATGAATAACTACGAGCTGAAACTGAAATTTTTGTGAAAATCATTTTCAATAATATCTTGTTCATGCAATTAACTGTTTCAAATATTGATCTCTTGATCCGAACGAATGTGCGCTTGTTGCTTCATTGTGTGCCGCCTGTGTACAGAACACTTTTGCCAATGGGAGAATGGTGCGACACTGCAAGTATTTTTTCTCCAAAAAAACAACTACTTGAGCCTTTGAGTCGTTCGATCTAAACATGTGCCTGCTGCTTTGGAAAGTTCATCTACTCTCAGAAGTCGTGAGTCGAGTTCTCACGTCATTGATGTAATGCGATAGGTAATCTGGCTGTGACGGTCCGGCTGACACTAGGCTGCGAGAGACATGAACTCTGAGCACGTGCTTCTAGTCAAGTGTCGTCTGCCTGAAAAGGCAGATGCCACTTGACAAGAAGCACATACTTTACTGTGAGGCCTCGGTATCTGATGCTCAATAAATTAATTCTGATTTCCCCGTCTTCTAAGAGTTTAAAATTTGAAATCTGCTGCCTAAATGCACTGCAGACAGCAAATTTCAGATTTTAAATTAATATAATTAATCAGCCACTTCTATTTGTCGTCATCTTTCTGTTGAAATTGGGTCATGACGACCACAGTCTCACTGAAATGGAAAGAGTCAAGGTTCGACATATTCCTGAAATCAAGTGAATGGTTTAGCATCCGAGTAACTTGTAATTTAACTGACTTTATTTGATACGAACGGCAGAAAACAAAAAAAGGCGTTGATACTTTGTGTCAAGCATTCAATAGTGTTATCGTGTTTAGTGGTGTTTATGGAATTTTTTAGGTCTAGTCTTCCATATCTGAAGAGCTGTCTTCAAGACTAGACTCATCTGCGGATGCGACATTTGGACAAAGTTCATCGCACTCACAAAGATCTATACATTTAAGACCTGACTGAACACACACATAGTTCTTTGCGGACAAGCAGTGTTTGTCAGAACAAAACAGTCTGGCAAGGTTTCTCAGCTCTGCAGGGGCAGAGTCATTTTCGTTGAGCGTTTTGTTGAGGATTCCTGAATTCCCTACCTCCCATCCGAAATCCTGAGGGTCTATATCCGGATACTCATTTAGGTGAGCCGATTGCCAAATCCGTACCTGGAAATGTGAACGAAGTACATGCAGTTTGAAAGCTGCTTCTGTTGGTGGCAGTGACGCACACGTTGCATCGGTTTTGGCTGAGAGCAAATATCTCAGTTCATTTAGATTATCCGACGCAATATTCTTTTTTCTGTAGAGCGCGCAAATGAATCTTCTCGCTATTTTCCGTACATTGTTGATTGACTTTGTCGTACCAAAGTCTGATAAGCACCCAAGGTCTTTGATGTTACTATTCAACCGGTTGAAAGCTGTCTTTTTGCCAATGTGAAATAAAGAGCAGGACGTGTCACACCCTGTCAAAGCATGCATGGCTGGAAGGGATGCACAAACCGCAGAACCTATCCTGTCAGCAATTTCATGAACCGTAATAAATCGTTCGTGTGTTATTTGCTTGGTGGCATGGCCAGTATGCATGTATACCTTCGATGGGAGAACCCCTTTGTTGATATAATATAACAAAAGCACAAGCACATCAGTGTCGTCACAACGAACGACTAAACAATCCCCAGTATTTAGTGCGTCAATGCCATGAAGAATCATTCTAGAATCAGCTTCCTCTTGGACCGAAAACAGATCTACGCGGTCTTTACAACCATCTATTTTTATTTCCACCACCTTAGCACCGTCTGTGAAGCCTCCGGACAGTATTACACTCTTACCTGCTGGTAATTTATCAGGAAGAACAGAACACAATGAATCACACAAAAACGCGGCAAGAGCCGATTTGTTAGCCACACTATTCAGAAACGATCTATAGTTGGGAACATCTCGATTTCCAGATATTGCATGCGTGGCCTCAACATCACTCTCCTTCGCCGATCTTGCCATTCGTAAGATCTGACAGATGTTTGGCGATCGTATCGGTCAAAAACAACAACAACACTGGCATAGTCTGTCCCGTGGATTTTGTCACTAAGATGCCTGAGGAATCTTTTTTGCAATCAGTTCTACAATGTCACTAAACTTTTTGAATGAAGATTCACTTAAATCTTGTAGCATGGCCATGCCATCAATAATGTGAGTGGAGCAAAGAGAACTTTCATTATTTGTCTCACTAGATGGTAGCCGTAGAGTCCTCAATGTACTGCCGAATGATTCTAATTTTTTGAGCAAGTCTGATTTATTTGTTTTTCTCATTGTTCCGTCATCATTGAAAAGAGATGGTTGCACGGCTGCCAGCCCGTATGCCATGATATCCTTGAGGTGAATTTCTCGTGAACACGAGACAGCAAGTAAACGGCGGAATAAAACATCGCTACTGCAGGAAATATTCTTTTGAGTGCCAACTAAGAGGTTTGTCTTCATGTCGGAAAATGTAGGAATTCTAACTTCAGATGCCTTTGCCCAAAATGAATCACACCTTTTTGCGCCTATCCTGCCGACAGCTACCTTTTCCATCAGGCTTCTCCCATCCTTCACCACATTCGACAGTCCTTTTTCTACAGCATCAGATGCAATGCGCCCAGTGACTATATTGATCCGCTTTGCTGGCACGGTGTCCATATCGAATGGATCTTGGAACTGTCCTTGTGTACATGACATGACAGACTCAACATCTTGGATGTCACGAGAATGGGAGCGTCACATAATCCTACTAGAACTATCCTCCTCCTTCACAAACAGTTGCCTGAATCCTGCAGCGTATGCCACGGTAACATGACGAGTCATGAGCCATCGGATTAAAGTCGATTTCCTCAAAGTGAAACCTACCATGCCTCCAGTACCCTTCGCTTCCTTATTAACTGATTGTTCAAGGGCCTGATCTGTTGGCACACAATTGAATTTACTTCGCCCAGACCTACGTACTACAAATCCACCAGCCTTTAAGTGTTCAAAAGATTCTGGGTGCTTCCTCTCTAATGCTTGCATTTCAGCAATATAAATGGGTGTGAAACGAGCATAATGCAGTCGACCAGCCATCACAAAGTAGGGTATAGCTTCTTTCACGGACTCCAGATGTAGCGCAAAATCTGCAGATCGTTCAGCTCGTATTATCCTTAACATCACCCCGATCGCTGACACTATGTCATCCCAAAACTTGAAGGTTGCACTTTTTGATCTTCCCAAGTCACGGAACTCATTAAGAGACAGTTGCAATTTTGTAACATCCACTTGCGATGTTGAAACGTGACCAAAGTCTTTTTCCCTCCACGTTTTCTGGAGAATCTCAATTTCAGCTTTTAATGATGAATCTAACCAATATTTCCCGTTCTTCAAACACCATGATTCAGCGGCGGACAGAAGTAGGCGCGACATGGCTTCATAAAATATTTTCAGTCCCCTCACACCTCTATTGAAATGCTTGCCCTCGAGAATCATTCGCGCTGTCGATGGGGCGTACACATTTGCCGTCACCAATAATGGTTCTACCCCACCATCCCCAAACAGTTTGCCGAAACTAGCAATGAAAGCCATCACCAAATGCATTCCACCTAAGCGCATGATTACTTTCTTGCCTAATCCATTCGGGTCGGCCCAAACAACAAGCACAGCTTTACTGTATATGCCTAGATCGGCGGTTACAACTATGTGAGACTGTCCCTTAGATTCTGCAACAGACACCAGTCTTAATAATGTGGTGTATATTGTAGACAAATCGGATGGTGGTGCCCTAATGAACGACATGTACCTAATAGCTGTGACATCTACCCCTTCCTCGGCCACAATTGAGTTGAATGGCGTCCAATATGGGATGTCGACGTTTTCTGGTTTGACCCATCTTAACAGTAACCAGACCAGATCCAGAGAAGAAGCGATAGAAACTGTTTGGTTATCCACACTTAGAAAGTCACCTTTCACTTTCACAGGTCGCTCGGCCTTTTGACTCGACACAGGAAACCGAACTATCTGTTCGTCGTCAAACTGTACGGTATCAAGGACTTTCTTAGTCAAGCGAGGAATATTACTATCAAGTTTGTGCCTTCCAGATTTCGAACAAACTTTTTGGTACAACACTGACACCATTGAATGGGTTGTCCTTTTACCGTCCAATGTTTCTTCATTGCAGTCAAAGTTGTCGATATCTGCACTGATTATTCCGCCCCGCTCAGTACACTGAATCCCCATATGGCGCACATATTCCAAGAGTATACATAAGATCAATGAGTTATCGGCTTCCTGTATTGTGATGCAAGTATAGAGCAAATACCAAAGACATCGGTGTGCCCTTTGATCTGCCAACTGATACTATGCTATGACAAATCGACACGACACCCATGTTAGGTACATCATCGGTAGAGGCAACACCCAGGTACGCCTTATCATCCGTCAACCAGAGAATGAAGTCGTAAAGAAATGTCGGCACAAACTTAAAGAATTTCTCCGCATCTATGGCGGTAGAAGGGATATAAGAGTCAGAATCAAATTCTATTTCCTCTATGTACTTTCGAAGGATCCCGGCTGCCCGGTGCAAGATTAAATTTTCTTCTTGCTGGGTGCATTGTTTCTCATCACCAAAAAATGAATATTTGACCTCCTGATCGCTGTCATCCGAATCACACAGTCTTGAGGATTTCCTCATCACATCACCTACCGTAAGGGTGCCAGAACAAATAAGGTCCGACAAACCAGGTCGAGAAACAAAACAGATCCTTTCTCCAAAAATGTACCTTAAGTTTCTGCTTCAATTTCCATGATTTGGAACTGTTTATGGGGTCTCATCTGGTACACTTTTATCACGAAGTAGCTTTCTAAATTTTGATAATTGACTCGAAAGCGTTATAGCATCCGGGTTTTTGAACACAAAATTGAGTTTTCAATGTCGCCTACAAGTATAGAAAAGGCGTCAGCATGCGGTGGGGCGACAGATTGCTCAGTAATCTTCGACTCAGCCGATTTCAAGTTCCGTTCAGCTATGTATCGTGAATAGCAGCTACGGTGATATTTAGCGTCATATGCAAATAAATCTCGGTACATCTGCATCCGAGCTTCGATGCAAAGATCTTTTCTTCAAGCGGGATCAATAACTTTCTGCCAAGTCGTTTCCCCAGTTCCTGTGCATATTTCTATAAGATGTTCTCTGTTTTTGTTTTTCAGTCGCTTGGACGCATTATCACAAATCAAACAGTCACTCCTTATATCAAATGCAACGGCCGATCTCGTGGATTGCTTCATTTTACCCTCAAATTCGGTATCATCTAGTCTGCACTTCTTTTCAGGGGTTCATCATTCTGTAATAAATAACGAGCTAGTAAATATATGTATGATGAGCAGGAGCAGTACCAATTATACCACCGGTAATAAGGTCCAGGATTATAATCAACAATATAAAATTTCATAAGTTTTTGCCACTGATTGAGAAAACAACAGACTCAGGCATCATTTCTTAGAAAGCTCGCTGTGAGCTTTCCAGGAAAATGATGTCTGAATATAGTGCTATCTATCAGCCGATACAGTTGAACATTTATTTCGTTTACACCACAACTTGTTTCCAACGGTATTGCCCTTTAGAGGTTTTCAAAATGTTTCACCTTCGGTGGAGGTGCTAAAATACTTCAAGAACAAGAAAACTATAATTAAGAACGATCGCCTGAGTGTTTTATTAACGGTAATTTTAGAGTGGCGTGGTTAATGTTCATTAGGCCCTGGTCAGTGTACCCCAGCCAAGCGTAATAATATGCAATTTTTTCTACGTGGGTGGGTGTGTGTGTGTGTTTGAGGTTAAAAAATCGCACTGGCACAGACATTTCCTACTAAAACGTTTTTTTCTTTTAATATGCCGCCGAAAAATTGTTTTCATTTACTGAACCCTGATTGGTTTCAAACATGACAAAAAAGTACATAAAATTGATTTAAATTAAGTGATGAGCTTAGGAACTGGTTAAACTGACTGGCAGAAATTGGTGTTATTCATTGATGGGCTCTAATTTAGTCCTTACAAGGATGTTACGCAAGCTTTTGTTTTTCTTATAGGCGATGACAGGTCGAAGATTCAAAGGTTCATTTAATTTAGCATTGGTAAAATTGAATTCAACTTTTAACTATAACTTTTTTGCTATTTCGATATTCATTCTGTTGTACGTTAAAGTGAAAGGAATGATGGACCTCCTTTCGCATTCGCCCTCTGATATGTTCATACCAAATGGCCAGAGGGTTTGAAGCGTATTGATCCAAAAAGCTTCACGTTTTTTTCTAATCCGTTTCTTCTAATGTGTCTTTAATTGGTGGTTGTTCAATAGGATGGATTTCGAAATCGTCCAAAGAATGGCCAGGAAGGTTAAAATGTTGTGCTACTGGGGCATCAGCATTATGTTTTATATCCTGTTTGTGTCCAGTAGCACGTTCTCGGAAAGGATTTTGACTTTGACCAACATACTGTTTCCGACATCGCTTACAAGTGATAAGGTAAATAATGTTTGGTGAATCACAATGGAGGGGGTTACGGATCTGATAATGATTTTTCGTTTGTTCGGAGGAAAATTCCTCTTTCTGATCAGGCATAAAAGTATGCAGTCTACAACGAGGCTTTTTGCAATTAAATACCGCGCCACTACTATTTTGCAACGGTCTGTTGTGTTCAATCTTCAGTGGCTCGAAATCGGTAGTTTCAGCTGGACTTTCGAGCTTTTTCAGGGTTTGGGATTTCAGGCTACGCAAAAGGCGCAGCGAGTACCCTCTCGATCTGAGGGCGCCAAATAGAGTAGAACAAGCCTCATTTAAATTTACCTTATCACTTGAATTGCGGTGGAAACGAATTAGCTGTGATTTGATGATACCTTTAAATGTATGTTGAGGATGAAATGATTTTGTGTGCAACAATTGATGTGAATCAGTTGGTTTAAAATATACTTTATAATCTAAATGACCGGACGCCTGAAACTGCTTGCCTTTATACACGGTCACATCGAGAAAATCAACAGAATTTTCACTGATAGTAGCTTTCAATTTAATATTTGGATCGTGATTGTTCAAAATTTCTAAAAATTCATCAAAATCTTCTTTTGAATGTTCCCAAATAATAAAAATATCATCTAAATATCTGAGATATACGAGAGGATGCTTTGCACATTTGCTTAAGGCATTTTCCTCCCATTCCGCTACATAAATGCTTGCAAAATTAGGATTGAATCTTTTACCCATAGGACAACCCATTATTTGTAGAAAATATTCTCCATTGAATTGAAAGTCATTACCTTTTAAGCTCAGCTCTAAAAGATCCAAAATTTGTTCATCCGGGCGTTTCGCATCCGGATATTTTTCAAATGCATTTTTAACTGATTTAACACCTTTATCAATATCAATGTTCGTATACATACTGTCGATATCCAAAGTAGCCAGAATTGCATTTTTCGATATTTTCAATTTCGAAATTTTTGACAGGAAATCCTGTGTATTTTTTAGATAGCTCGGATGTCTATTTGCTATAGGTTTCAGATGATAATCAATTAATTCCGAGATCGAATAAGATTCCGAATTACAATCTGATACAATTGGCCTCCCGGGTGGAATTAAGTCATCCGTCCATGAAGAACGGTCCTTGTGGATCTTTGGTAGGATATAAAATTGTCTTGTTTGAGCACTGAGCTTAGCTGTTAAATATTTCAATTTTTTTTTGGTAATGTGACCTTCGTCGAGGAGAAATTTTAAGATCTTATTGAATTTTTCGATATTACTAGGCCAAATAAGTGAATCTATTTTCTTATAATGTTTAGTATTGCTGAGTTGTCTCATGGCTTCCTTTATATAATTATCCCGAGATAGAACAACTACCGACCCACCTTTGTCGGCTGGTTTAATTACTAATTTCTTATTTTTTCGAAGTTTCGTGAGGGCTCTCCGTTCACCAGCTGTTAAATTGTCTTTATCGGAGAGTATGTTCATGCTGAACACCTTTTTGATGATTCGTTTGCTAGCTTCAATAATTTCGGGATCTACTTCACCATCTGGAGGTGACCAACCAGATGATTCTGTAAAAGGAAGTTTCCGACCGCTGGCGTTTCTAAAGCGGTCTGCTAATTTCATTTGCCTAAGAAAATTACAGTTGTATGATGGTAAATTTGTTTGGTTATCAGTTTTAGGCTTTGGTGCTGGTACAAAAGTTAAACCGCGATCTAAAAGAGATTTCTCTTGGGTTGTTAGGTCATTGGTGCCAGACAGGTTAACCACATTAGTTCCTAATCCCACATCTGTTAGGCGGCTGTTACCTTTGCCTTTACTTAGTTTAAATTTAGGTGGTTCAACCAGTGATCGTACATAATATTGGCGGTTCTCGTGGTCCAATGGATTAAATCCTGAGCAACATCAAACTTCGCGTCATCCATTTTTTGGTATCACGTTAACGTCCTTCACTTTCCGAATGGTTTTGTTGATGATGCTCAGGGTTCTCCTCTCAGCCTGAGGGAGTTTTTGCGAAAAGTTTAGTTCAGCGAAATAAATTTTTGCTGATCTAAACTTGACCCTGATATCGCTAAGCATATTCCGCAATTGCTTAACTACGAGATCAGAATCATCGTTTCGAGAATTCACGCCAATATTTAATAATATTTTTTGGGGACTGGACTGGCCCCTGTGCCCTTTAAACATAGAGCGCAGATGATTGAATTTGGCGCCGGGGTAACACTCCACCTGGATGTCCGGATGGGGATTTCGATCAATGCGTCCTAAATTTGAACTTCCAATCATAAGGATGTTTTTACAAACATCGGGGAGGCGCCAATTCCTTTTGTCAAAATTAACTCCGCTTTTATGCCGAAACTGGGAGAATTTAGAATCAAATGAGCGGCCCGAGTTGCGGCTCGGTGATTTGACTTTCTCTGAGTACGATATACCTGGTTGAACCACACTAGAGGCAGGAGAAGGGGGAGAAGAAACAGAAGCAGGAGAGGAAACAGAAGCAGGAGAGGGAACAGAAGCAGGAGAAGAAACCGAAGGAGGAGGAGGAGTTCTAGTGAGAGCACTAGGAGAACCAGAGAAGAAAGGCTGAGGAGGAGTAGGAGGAAGAGGAGCAAGACGAGGCGAGACAGCGTTACTCAATTTGCGAGCATATTCAGTCACAATATGGACCGGAGATGTTTGCAAATTGAGGCGCTTACTCTGAGAGAAAGAAGAAGTAGACGGAAAAGAAGAGGGAGAAGTGCTTTGCCTTGATCTTTTCTTATTTTGCTTTTCGCGTTGGGGTAGAGGGACAACACGGGCCGGAGTTTGCTTGCTCCTTCCCGTATTGTTTTTGAGCCCAGATCAAGGCACGCGCCGAAGCGCTGTTGAAGTCTATTTTTTAGAGTCCAGGAGGTGGTCGCATAGCCAAAGTTATCTTAGACTTCAACTGGTTTAAATTTATCTTGTAATGCTCAACTAAAGCATTTAACGTTTGGTTGGCCCATCCCACACTAATCTGTCGAAAAACAGAAAAAATGTGTGGGGTGGGAAGAGCCGGCTTTAAAAAGCCACCTAACTCATCTACTTTCTTCTCCAACTGTTTCGGGAAATCCCGTTTGGCCAAATGCTGCTCTAGGAGCCCAATATGGTGCATACACTGAATCACCTGGAAAAGGGCCTTGACCAATCTAGAATAGGCCTGGAACGATTGTTCCTGGCCTCTTCCAGACTGGGCAACTCTCTTTCCCTGATGCTTCTGTCTTTTTTGAGCCATTTGAAGAATAGGTAGATGAATAAAATGAAATTAAAATGAAGAAATGAAATAAATTAAAATGAAATCTAGATATTACCTATTAGAGAAGATACCTGGATTGGTTGTAGTCTTCAGCAAAGGTAGAAAATAATCCGTCTGTCTCGACGCGTTTCGCTTGGTTTGGCTTTTTCAGAGAGACTTTGAGGAAAATGATTCCAACTTTGGGAGGGCATGCATGGTATATATCCATATGTGGGCTGGAGGTGTTTTTCACAGCTCAGTACATAATTAAACTCGGTAACAAGCTGACAAATGTCACTCATCTAATAAGGTTTTCGTGGGGAAAACCGTTTGGGAAATGGTGGGGCTGCCAAGTATAACATACGGTACGGAAGTGGTACACCTAAACCAGACGGCCGTAAAGAGCTTGGAAATCCTGCAGAACGATGCAGGCCGATGGATAACGGGGTCGAGTAATGCCGCAGCGCTAGAAGAAATCAGGGGTGAGCTTGGGTGGATGAGGATCAAGGACAGGATAGACATGTTGAAGCTCGGTTATCTTAATTATTTGGTAAATCTCCCCGACAGCCGATGGTGTAAAGTAATGTTCCTGAGAATTTTCAACTCAAATATCAAAACGGGGTGGATGGTCCAAATGAGGGAGCTAGTAGAGAACTACTCATTGGAGATCTCGGACCTGGACGTTGGGGCAAACCAGGGTAAAAAAATCGTCAGAGAAAGGGTCATGGAGGATTGTAACCGTAATTGGCGAGAGGGGGTCAAATCAAAGAGGTCTTTGGGTGGCCTGCGTGATAAAGAGAAGCCAGGTTTTGAAGAGTACCTTGATGGCACCTTTGGGGGGTCACTGTTGTTCAAGCTGAGGTCGCGATCCCTGGAGCTGAGGGGAAAAATTGGGAAAGACGGTGAAAGGGAGTGCCAGATGTGTAACTTGGACATGGTGGAGACCCTGGAACACTTTCTTCTAGAATGCCCAAAGTATCAGCCTAAAAGAATGAGATTCACTGGGAGTATAATGGGGAAGTGGGATGGGAGAATGAAGGACATGTGGTTAGGGGGAGACTCAAAGGAGAGGGTTAATATGCTAATCGAAGAGATTGGGAAGAATGGGACAAGGGATATCATCAAGCAGTTCGTCTCCGAGTGTTGGGAGGAGAGGAGAAGCGTGGGAATAGGGAGGCAGTTGGGAGTACAGGGGTAACCATGGCCTTCTCGTCCGAGAACCGCGACAAATCAGCGGCTGGCCAAAGAGTTATTATTATTATTAATTCTTTTCAATCTGAGATGTCCCAAGTTTGTTTTTCACAACTCAGTTTGTGTCGTCCAAACAAATTAGATGAAGCCCTATTGATTGGCTTCCATTGAATTTTAATCAGTCAGTGAGTGGTTTGCTTTACTGACCCCATGAAGCCCTATTGGTTGACTTTGATTTAAGTAAAACCAATCGGGAGCGGTTTGCTTTACTGGCTTCAGAAGTGTGTGAAAATAATATGAAAAAATGGTTTGATAAAATATATTGAGACTAAAGAAATAAATGAAAAAATAACGCCAAAGATCATGATGCCTCACGAATGTTATCAGTTGGAATGAATATCCCCCGACGGAGGTTTATGACGGAAAATATTTTTCACCACGGACAAATTGTGTGTTTTACCTTCTGAACCTCTACATTGTGTGAAAGGTATGAAAAATTAAAAATAAAAATAAAAATAATAATTTAAAATGAATCAACCAAATAAATAAATAAATTAGTCCACACAAAGGACAGACAATGGGGTACCTCGGTATGTAGGGTAGACAAGTGTGTGTGTGTGTGTGTGTGTGTGTGTGTGTGTGTGTGTGTGTGTGTGTGTGTGTGTGTGTGTGTGTGTGTGTGTGTGTGTGTGTGTGTGTGTGTGCGTGCGTTTGTCTTACCAACTTGACGAGGTAACTAGACAAAAGAGTTTGCGTGTTTCGCCTTACCGAGGTACAAAAGACAAAATAAACCCTTTACCTCGGTTGTTTTCCCAGAACTGTACCGGCAAAACGAGGTTGAAACCGTTAGTCCACACAAAGGACAGACAATGGGGTACCTCGGTATGTAGGGAAAACAAGACTGTGTGTGTGTGTGTGTGTGTGTGTGTGTGTGTGTGTGTGTGTGTGTGTGTGTGTGTGTGTGTGTGTGTGTGTGTGTGTGTGTGTGTGTGTGCGCATTTTTTGATGTGACGCCAGTCTCAGACCATAAAAACCAACCTTAGGCATCCTGTTGGTGGAAGATATCAATATATTGATTCAGAAGTCGGTAAAAACTCTCTCGAAATATGTATTTGTCAATCAATTATTTTTATAATTCGCACGAGTGAAAACAGCGATTTGCGTCAAAACGGAGTTACGTTACTTGATGTGTACGAAAAGCTGGGATACTCGGTACAAAAACCAGCGTTTGGAAAAAAGACGCAAAACAGGTGACTTAGAAAACTGTTTGTTTGTCGGATTCTTTTCAGTGAGTTGTCTTGTATTTGGTATCAAAATCATCGCCAGGAAATACAGAACGTAGACATATATTCCATATTTGCCTGAATAATGTAGAAAACACACAACGCAAAACTTTCGGAGAGAATTGTGGAAAAATCCTTATTTTTACAACGAATTTCGCGGAATAACCTGTCACGATCCCCCAAAATTGAAAATCTACATAAAATGAGACCCGAAATTATAATTCTCGATCATATTGGAAACAAAAAATGTTCATTACATAATCATTCCAAGATTTGATTTGATGCGAATATGATGGTAATTAAACCACCCATTTTCCACAAAACGGGCGTGGGTAGGGTTAAATATTTGGATATTGTACATACCTGCCACCATTTCCAGGAAATAAAAATACCCTCAATGGACGCTTGATATAATTATCCTTCAAATGAGACCAATTTTAACTTGTTATACCTTGGGTAGGGGTACCTGAAAAACTAGAGGCTTTTTTGCGTTTGGCCGCTAGCCTAAAGGCACTCAACCCCGATTGTCCACAAGGAGGCACGATGACGCCCTGTACTAAGGCGTACTGCACGTCGATGGTGCACATGCCTTCATCCAATCTAATCCAGCCTGCACTGCAATGCGGAGTTACGATGTTGGGGAGCTGGCATCTGCTCGTCGTTGCTCGGTGGTTCTCTCCGGGTTCTCCGACTTCCTCCACCCGTAAAATTCGGTCATGATTAGACGCTGTGCATAAACACCAATAAATATATATAACTTACACATAGTGGCGCGAAGAAGTATTGTAAAAATTGCAGTCCTATCTCAGCAGTGATTAATAAATACTCTCGTAAAAACACCGCTGGTCAATTTGCAGTGAATACAATCCCTTATAAAGAAACTTCAAATCATGATCTTCTGATTCCAACCGAGAACTGGAAGATGACTGTCAAACCCACAGCTAGGTTCTAGAATATTCTGACATAGTAGGGAGAGGATTAAAATTTTCCAACACTGTCGCTGTCGGTACAAAATTGAAACTGGTGGAGTAGTAGCTTCTCTTTGGTCGCCAAAATGTGCCCCATGCCTTTGCCGTGTTATAATTTATGGGGGGGGGGGGGGGGGGTGGGGATGTGGGCTTCTAGCATTCAACCTGCTAAACGAACCAATTCAAAAACGTTCGTTTATTATTTTTATTATTGTCTTAAATAATCACTTTAGTTTAACGCAAGTAATTCTTTCAAATAAATTATACAAACCTATTCTATTCGATTATCATAATGTGAAAAAGGCAGGATATTTGAAATATAGAGGTAAGCTCACATAATGCAAATAGTAGTTTGCCAACATTTTTTTTTTAAAATAGCTGCTTTCACATAATATGATGGTGACCAAAAACATTTTTCCCACGGACTTGAACAAAAATCGCGCACACACTATCATGGGTAACCGGTGATTGTGAAAAATGCAGATCACTGGCCATTAATCTATGTTAGTACTTACAACGGGCAGACATCGTGATCTGATAGTCGAACGTATGGAAAATCACAAACACAGATCACTAGTCACACGCAAGTAATCAATGTTAGGACTTAGTCCAGCCTGACATCTGATCAGCTAGCCGAGTCTATAGAAAAATCACTTTCGTAAAGACTCAGCAGCGATTCTGCATATCGCTTATGGCGGAATACGATTGAAGAAGCTCTTGTCTCCATTCTCGTCTGATATTAGTTAGAGATGGGCGGCCTGATTGTCTTCTTTTCCATGCCTCTTTCAATTCCAAAACCGTATTGAAAAAAGTTCTTCCTTATGTTGCTGCCTTCGTCTACCTTTGGTTATACGCTGAGTCGTGTCGCCTTGGCCAGTTGTTTCGAACATAACAGATAATTCGATTAATTTTCCATGTGTTTTATATTCAATTAATGATATCGTTATTGGTTTACTAGTGTGTTATGTTTTTACGACTATTGCGGTTAGTGTAACATATGCGCGAGTCTACCTCGTCCCATTGTCACTGAATCATTTTAGGAACCTAATCAACGATAGAAGAGATATGAAGAACAAGTCAAACATTAGTGTTTTAAGATTTCAAAAGAGGTCTTGTAACTGTTCAGACACGAAGTTAATCTTGAAACATAAATTTCTTAGTATTTTCTCTCATAGCGATACCATGAAAGAAATAAAATACTGTAAAACCCAGAATGTTAGAATTTCTTTCTCGAGGCTTCTTGCATAACGTATATAGATGCAAGTATCTCTGCTTTATATTAGGATTGATTATTTTCTGTATTTTGAGGGTTTTTACATTGTAATTTTGTTTTTTTAGACGTTTACAAGTTTCGGAAATACCATCATATCATACGCTATTTGTGTTTTGAATTTTCATGTTTGAAACTTGTGTTATTTCATGGGAAAGGACGGAAAGGAGTCACTTGGAAAGGTGTCCCACTACAACCTATTTTTTCCAAGTATTGTTTACATATAAGAAAGTTAAATGGCGTAGGATACTAAAGCACAAGAAACATTATAAGGTAATGTTAAAAAATGAAAATTATCATACCCTGACAACACTGTTTTTTTCTGGATGTCATCTCATGCTCATGTCAGAATATAAAGACTAAAAGTTGTGTGTGTTCAAACCATAAACATGTATGGTTTTCAGGATAAAGATCCAGTGTAGTTCCTTATCACGCCTGATTCGCGTGCTTTGGTCGAGTACAGGGTCATTCGGAAGTACATCAAAAATACGGAATTCTATATTGTCGGACGACTGGTCTGGTTCATTGTAGTGTTTACCGGCTGGTTTATCAAGTTTGTTTTTGATATCCCTTAAATGCTTCAAGATACGGACGCGGAATACGTATTTCGTTTCACCGACATATGGTATTTTGCATTTGTTGCAGGTCAAAAGGTAACCGTTTTGGCAGTTGTGTCTGCCTTTTGCCTTGAACTTCTGCATGGTGTTCGCACGTTGGAATCAATTGCTTTTGGGTAACCTAGAGCAAATTAGGCAATTTGATGTTGCAGGTTCAGAAAGGATTGAGGATACTCCTTCCACTGATTTGTGGTCGAAAGTGCGGATACCGTTTTCGACCGAAGTAAAATGCCGCGTAAGTTCGGATTTCTGCGGAACAGCAATAATGGCAAGTCCGGAAAAAACTCAACTGCACGTGTCGGCGAGTTGGAGAATGGGCCAGAGTTTCATTATTTCATTGAATAAGATATAACTGTCAGTGTGGTAGTTGACGAGAAACAGTATTCTATTGTTGTCCTTCTTGGCACGCGTTATGAACAGATTACCATTGTCCCGACCCTTTGCATTGACTGGACTTAGCAACACAATAACTTTCGAACTTAGGCTAACTTCCGTTATATATTATATTTATGTATCATTCTCATATCAGGCACGTTCACCTCCTCTCTCATTTACAAAATGAAGCCCTCCGTGGAATGGCATTGCCAGGCTTGCAGGCGCAACGTCTGTGGAACAGAGACTTTGAGACAGAAATTGGCTTGCTATGGCGATAAACAGTGTGCCCCATCCAATGTAACAATGCAAGGAATAAAACTCCACACTAAACCCACTCTATTGTATTCAAATCAAATGTCTGATTTAAGAGGTAAAATGTGGGTGACCCTTCAGAAGCTATGCAGTAGGTAGGCGTGAGCTAAATGATTTGACTTTTTGTTGGTCGTAGTCATCGTTTATAATCTTGCATCTATCATGCAGGTGGAGGTTAGACTTTAGTATTCTTCTCCGAAATCCTTTATCTCATCTTAATACATGTCCGTGCATTTTATTGAATGGCTGAAACTTTTGTACTTTTATTTGAATCCAGCCGCCGGTAGGGGATGCGCAAACATACAGGCATTTGAAAAAATCAGCTCATTGTGACCAACGTTAATTACTTGATATTGTGTTTTATGCTTCCTTTTTTGGTTCTAGAACAATGTGATAGTAGGACATTATGTCCAGACTTACCCTTATTATGTGAATGTGGTGGTCCTTGGAGTGGAATACGTCACTTTACTTGTATCGTTATATTGGTCGTCAGAGAAACTCACTAAAGTGGTCAGGATTGACCTCATGAATGACATCACCAATGTTGTCATAAATGTTGTGGCGATACGCAGTGTGTAGAGTACATGGGCAGCACAGCAGACATCTCGTTGGGGGTGTGGGGGGTGTGGGGGGAGGGGCTTCGTACTTTAGAACGCATCTTGAAAGATGACTGTCGCAATTCTCAGGCTGGCGCATGTAGCTTACCCATGTGGGAATTGGCAGTAAGACAGCCGTTGTGGCTACGCCTCTTCCCAGCCATACATTCCATATAAAATAGGTTGACAATAAACCGCAAACTATATGTATAAAAAAAATAAATAAATAAATTTTGTAACTGTATTTTCTTTCCACTGTTATATTGTATATGTACTGTATATGGCAAATAAATCATTCAATCAGTTGATCATATAGACATTATTGGGGTCGTCGTCAGCCATGACATCACCCGTGTAATTATCTTCATCGTTGGTTTATTGAGAGGCTTTATAAGTTCAATCTCGTAGAATTGCAGCCCTTTGATTTGTGTCGATTATTTGGAAGTAGGGCTGTCACGATGTTTCATTTTAGAAATCGATTAATCATCTCAAATAATCGATTAATTGCACCTAGATGACCTCCATCCCCTCTCCCTCTCTTTGTAGTCGATAAAAATGAAGTTCAAGTCAGCTGACCTACCTCAAGTAAACAACGAAGACGATCAACTTTTAGAGACATTCAAAGCTTTGATGTTCTGAACTTTTGAACCGTCAGTGTAATAATCAAGACCGGTCGGCAGTTGCGAACTTCGCAACTGCCGACCGGTCTTGATTATTACACTGACGGTTCCAAAATTCAGAACTTCAAAGCTTTGATGAATGTACATGGAAAACAAATGCTTCCAACGGCTTCTTGTGGCTTAACATCGATGTTCTTAACTCTTTACCTTTAGAAACACTAGTTTTTTCATCAAATTTTCTTTTAATTATTAAACATCTAAAACGGGATACAATTTACCGATTATTCGACAACGAAAAATACTAATCGATTTCGCTGTGACCGATCAACAATCGATTAATCGTGACAGCCCTATTTGGAAGTGTTATCTCAGAACATTCGCCATGAGTTTGTCACTAATTTTAGGTTCTTCACCCTATTCTGTCCACTCTCAACCCTTTCCGCCAAATCATTACTTTATTCTAAACCCATACCATTGTCTGATTTAATCAACAGATCAAATATCTCTTAAGCTAGACCTCCTTCAGCCTTTCATTATTCTTTTGACAAATGAGTAGAAGACCAAGGACGAATAAGACCGGATTGGTCAGACACTGCATCGAACCGTGGAAGTTACATCTTGTCTCATTACATTGCACTATCAGTGTAAGATGTGTGGTGATGGTAGCCCGCGTGGGGAGCCATGTTTTGACCTCATTGTCAGAGTGATATGGGTCTTTAGTGCACGCGCACAACAGAAGCTTTTAGGGTGACATGTGTTTCTGTAATTTATCAGAAACGACGAGACCCCATACCTCCTGTTTATTTAGAGTGATTCTCCATGAACCTCATTTTGTCTTTGCTATGCAGGACCTTGGCATAACGTAGTACTACAGATCCAGTAACTCTCCAAACAATCTCTTCTTACATGTTACTACTATTGCTGTTTGCTACTACTTCTGCTATAACCCATGACGGGAATTCGACATAAGCAATTGTTTTGCACGCTTACTGATCTCGCAATTTTAATCCCACGTAAGCGTTTTTGATTGCAAAGTTGCAGCGATTTTCGACGTCGCTGGTACATGTGACACTTCCGACAGCTCCGGTTTCAAAGGGTAAACCAAACGTGGCATTATGTCTTGCTTTTATCTTGAACGCTCCAGTTACTGATCAGTTCTGGATAAGTTAATCATTTCTGTTGAGCCATAAGTAGCTAACAGTGCTCTCCACAATCCTCGTATTAATTGTTATTTTACCTATAATATTATTGCAGTGTATCTGTTCTGTATACAGCAGTATATGTTCTCATGGTGATAATGGTTAGTAGTATGCTTGGGGCTGGATGAGCCTGTTCTGGGGGAGCAGGGTGGGGGAGCAGGGGGAGCAGGGTGGATGACGTCATCTTAATTAAAATGTTACGTAAGGTAATTAACGTTACTTAATGATTTTTTTTTAATCACTTTAATAATTGTTGCTTAATTAATTTTAATTAATGACTGTTGCATAATTAATGTAATTAATGTAATTAATGAGTGTAATTAGGGTTGATTATAATAATTAGTATATTAATAAATGAATTAATATTGATGTACTGGACATATATATGAATGCTGTCGACTGACTGACTCGCAAAGGTGAACATTGCGTGTTTAGGTATCATTAAATCGATTTTTTCTTTTCAAACGCCAACTACTGACAGATGTTGAAGCAATTAAATCTATTGTCACACTTTAACGACCGGTCACAAATATCGTTAGACTGGACATGCTATCATGTATTTAAAAATCAATGATGATCTCACGTGACAAGATGTGTCTTGCTTTTACCTGAAGACTGTGAACGACTCCATTGTGGCTATTTTTATAGGTGTAATTGGATTTAATAACTTGGCGTGATTCTTACATATTAATAAGGCTAGTTTATTCTTCTCGTTTTTATGGCTGTCGAAAAACTCTCATAGACCAAGGTATTCTGATTTTATGCCTCACGCGATGAAGTAATTTTTTAATCCGATGACCACATGAACAAATAACATTTTGGTTTTTGAAAAGCGGGCGTGTTTGTTTTTTCCCCTATAAAGTCTGACGATTCGAACCTCACTCTCATTAGAAACTGTGTCAGAAAACCCGAGATGACAAGCATCGACTATACTTCCGTAAACAGCTATGAGTGAACCAAGAAGCAGCGAGCCAACGAAGAATTTGCATTAGCATTAAAAAAGTGGTGGGCAGTGATGCTCCCCACGAAGGAACAAGAAAAGAGACTAAAAGACTACCCATTTGTTGAGGCTGCCAGACGTCCTTTCTGGGAGATACAGTACAGAAATCGCCCCAAACACTGGTTCGATCTTCCTGTACACATGCAGGAGGAAGCACTAGTAGGGCCACCGACAGTTAACGAAGATTGGGAAAAGGATTTTTTCACCAAGGCGGAGACGGGAGGAAAAAAATAGCTTTCTATGGAAAGCAAAAAAAAACCGGCCCTTTTCAGGGCCACCATAATCTTAAAAAGAGTTGCTTTGTCACAAACACACACTTTTTCAACCAATCAGACACCTCCATTATCCCACACCCTCACCGTCACACCCCTGTATCCCCTCACAGTACCTAAAACTTTCATGAACTCCCCTCCTCCAGGTCATCCAATACTAAAAAAACTTTTGGAAACCTCTCTCTCCCTCCCCCCAGCCCTCACAATAGCTAAATTATCTCGAACCCCAGTTCAGTTCTCTAAATGTAATGGACATGTCAGGCCCCCGAATACGCCTTCCCCACAATTTTAAGCGATCAAATTACCACGATTAGAATCCTCTCATAACTTACCACACTCTTAACTCGTATTTACTATGAGATTGTCCCCCTAATAAATAGCGTATGTTCATTTAATATAATATATTAATAATTTTCTTTAAATAATTCATTCCACAAGACACTTGTCGAAAAAACAAAATGGTGGATTAGTTTGACAGAAATACGCATATCGATTTATTCAGGAATGTCTGTCGGTTGTGTCCTTGGGCAAGACACTTCATCCCTATTGACCATGTGGGGGCATGGTGACGCTGTGCACTAAGGCGTACTGCACGTCGATGGAACACCTGTCTTCAACCAATGCAGACCCTGTGTAGAATTTTGACAGTTGCTTGCCGTTGCTCGGTGGCTCTCTCCGGCTTTCCCCACCCGTAAATCTGTCGTGGTCATGATTAGTCATTGTGCAGACCTTAAACACCAATAAATAAATATAAATAAATAGTTGGTAATAAAACAGCCCTTAAGTGTTTAACAGTTAATTGTGGACCAGTGCGTTTAAAAATGAAAAAAATTGGGTGATCGCACTACGGACTGTGTTTAATCATAGAAAAATCACACCCGCGCTATTACTAACCCGTATGATTTATTTTTGAATGTTCACTGAAGAATAACCCATCCATCTAAGTAAAAGCATGAAAGAGCTAATATTATCTAATTACCTATGTGGGGGTGGGGTGGTTGGTAACGTTGTGAACTAGGGCATACTACCTTCCACCAATGATAACCCTGTGTAGAACTTTGACAGTTGTTTGTCTCTGCACGATGGTTCTTTCCGGATTGTTCCAACTGTCGTTAAATATGCGACTCTGTATTAGCCACCCAAATTTGTGAGACTTGGGAAATATAACCCACCTAGAGCTGCACCAAAGCTACGTACACTATTCGAATTCCCGCATTGTGTCCTTGGGCAAGTTAATTTACCCCGACTATCCACATGGGAGCGTGATGACGGCGTGTACTAAGGTGTACTGCATGTCGGTGATACGCATATTTTAGAACAATTTAACCCTGCTTGTGACGTTGGTGAGATGACAGTTACTCATCGTTGCTCTGTGGTTCTCTTTAGATATTCCGGAGTCTACCCGTAAAATTGTCACGTTTAATTATAACTTGAACTTGATGTCCGGGTGTAATGAAATAGCGTATTTTCTGCAGACATTCTAAATAAACGCAGCTGGTTTACAGACCTGTATATATTTTTTTTTTCAATTGAGTAAAAATATATGATAGTTATTGATGTAACACGCCGATTAGTATGTTTAATGAATCTAACCACTCCAGTCCGACCGACCCTTTGCCCACCATGATCACAACAAACGTTTCAATTCTCTCTCTCTCTCTCTCTCTCTCTCTCTCTCTCTCTCTCTCTTCTCTCTCTCTCTCTCTCTCTCTCTCTCTCTCTCTCACTGATACAGTATGGGTGGAAACTAATTGCATTCAAGCTGTTGTTTTTTTCTAGGTTTTACCACCCCCCTTACAGCGCAAATCGAAATGAAATCTGATTCATTGAACCATACTACAGTGCATGTCAAATTTAATTTTTGAACGCCATTTTTTCTATGTGCCACTATCAGCAGCTATGACCATAACGTAACTTTGTGGTAAAATGCTTATTTTTGTATAAAACTCCAGACCTTTCTCTGACAAATGCCTATATAAAAACAAGATAATACGCGAGAATGCGTTGTGTACCTGCATTTTGTTGATAAAATTTGGCATGACCACATTCCCGGATATTAATAATGTACCCACTTAATAACAGCCAAATTTTTATTGGATCACAGTTTTTGATTTGAATAATTGCCGATTTTTTTATTAAATCACATTCAGTAAATTATGTAGATTTCCTTACCAAGAAAGGCACTCTGTAGTTTAGGAGACTCCACATATAAAAACAAAATAAAAAAACTTAGATATATTGCATTTTTTGATTATCCATATTAACCAGAAATCAAAACTAGTCAAATTAATTAGAATTAAATTACAAATGGATATGGAATTTGCAGTAAAATGAACACTGGTATATGCTGCTGGCCGCATTTTTAGTTGTCTGTAATGGCTGTTGTTCAGAATGTCACCCTATTGGGGTGAGTTTTCACTTTTTTCGTCCAGTTTTATGAGAGCTTCCACGAAGTCCGTTCCACATTCGCAATTTTTTCCAGGGGCCATTCTTCAAAGGCTGGTCCATCGCAGCTTTGCAGAGATATTGTTTTCTGGACGAAATGTTCAATGCGTTCTGGGTTTCCGATCAGACCCCTTGGGATATTTTGATCTTTAAGGATGTTTACCAAAATTTTCCACCCTGTCGGTTGAAAATCTTTTCTTTTTCGCAGCAGATCATTTATTAGATCACACATATTGGAGCCAGAAATTGTAATGCCATTATACATGAGTCGATCTTTCTCATCCCAGGATAAATTGGGTATATTCTTTATTATCTGGAGTAACAAAAGCGCCTTCTGCTGCATGGAATCTGGTATAACAGCTAACCAGTCTAGATGATTTTCCACTGAAAAACTAGTCGTTAAGGAGTGTGGTTTGGTGGTTTCTTTGCGTAAATTTGATTGGCGCTGAAAGATTGTCTGGTTCAGCAGCCCTTTCTCTTCAGAACCCGATGTTGAAGATTCAGGAATTGGTCTCATACCCTGGTCTATGGGCGGGACAGCTACAGCATTCAGGGGTGTGCATATTTCCTGCAACTGTTCACTCCCCCATGGTTCAATACACTGAATTTTGCTTGAGGGTAGGTTGGTTGAGTCATCTATAGGTTTTTCCCTCAGTGATTCCCCCATCACTAGCGATTTTACTGGCTCTAGCTTATTTGCAAGCCCCAAAATATTTCCACTTGTTAATGCATTGTTCCAACTAAAGGCTGATTTCATATGCACTGGAGGATAGGGTGGCTCATTACAGACAGATCTGGTTGTTAACTCGGCTGTATTTGAGTTTGCTCCCCCTATAGTGTGTTTAAAATTTACATTTTTGTGTAATTTTCGTCTGTGTCGATAATAATTAGTTTTATGAGAGTAAAGGTTTTGACACAATTCACAGACGTAGCGTGAATTCATCATTTTCAGAAGCGAGTTAATAGAGTGGCAGTAGAGTTCCAACACTCTGCCATTTATATGTATGAATAGGATGGGTCCCACCCCAACCTGTCAATCACTGATTGGCTAATTATATATCAAGATAAGGTGGGTTCTACCCCAACCTGTTGATCATTGGTTACTTCAAATTCTCACACAGTGCATTGTGGGAAATTCCAGTGGTAGAGCTCTGAGATAAAATAAGTTTTTTTGCTCAACTTCACACAAATTGATATAGTTTACTTCAAAAAAAAGAAACATCAAAGTCACATTCATGACAAGCCGAGGTAGCACATCTGAACCACCAACTCTACACTGTTTAATCAGATAATCCATTTAATCAGATAATTACATGTACATATAGGTTTTTCATTGGTTTTTCATCAGTTTCCATTGGTTTTTCATTGGTTTTTATCGGTTTTCATAGGTTTTTATCGGTTTTACAATTCGATAAAATGTTTTTTAGTGATTTTACAATTCGATAAAATGGTTTTTAGTGATTCAAATCACGTAAAATGATCACTAATTACCACTAATTGATCACGAATGGTCACTAATTGTCACTAATTAGTGACCAATTGATCACTAATGGTCACTAATTGCCACTAATTAGTGATCAATTGATCACTAATTACCACTAATTGATCACTAATGGTCACTAATTGCCACCAATTAGTGATCAATTGATCACTAATTACTACTAATTGATCACTAATGGTCACTAATTAGTGATCAATTGATCACTAATTACCACTAATTGATCACTAATGGTCTCTAATTGTCATGCATTACAATTGTGGGCTTCAATATGTGTGATCTAATAAATGATCTGTTGCGAAAAAGAAAAGATTTTCAACCGACAGGGTGGAAAATTTTGGCAAACATCCTTAAAGATCAAAATATCCCAAGGGGTCTGATCGGAAACCCAGAACGCATTGAACATTGTCGTCCAGAAAACAATATCTCTGCAAAGCTGCGATGGACCAGCCTTTGAAGAATGGCCCCTGGAAAAGATTGCAAATGTTGAACGGACTTCGTGGAAGCTCTCATGAAACTGGACGAAAAAAGCGAAAACTCACCCCAATAGGGTGACATTCTGAATAACAGCCATTACAGACAACTAAAAATGCGGCCAGCAGCATATACCAGTGCTCATTTTACTGCAAATTTCATATTCATTTGTAATTTAATTCTAATTAATTTGACTAGTTTTGATTTCTGGTTAATATGGATAATTAAAAAAATGCAATATATCTAAGATTTTTTATTTTGTTTTTATATGTGGAGTCTCCTAAACTACAGAGTGCCTTTCTTGACCTTCACCCAGTTCAGGAAATCTACATAAATTACTGAATGTGATTTAATAAAAAAATTCGGCAATTATTCAAATCAAAAACTGTGATCCGATAAAAAATCGGCTGTTATTAAGTGGGTACATTTTTAATATCCGGGAATGTGGTCATGCCATATTTTATCAACAAAATGCAGGTACACAATGCATTCTCGCGTATTATCTTGTTTTTATATAGGCATTTGTCAGAGAAAGGTCTGGAGTTTTGTACAAAAATAAGCATTTTACCACAAAGTTATGCTATGGTCATAGCTGCTGATAGTGGCACATAGAAAAAATGGCGTTCAAAAATTAATTTTGACATGCACTGTAGTATGGTTCAATGAATCAGATTTCATTTCGATTTGTGCTGTAAGGGGGGTGGTAAAACCTAGAAAAAAACAACAGCTTGAACACAATTAGTTTCCACCCGTACTGTATTGGTGAGAGAGAGAGAGAGATAGATAGAGAGAGAGAGAGAATTGAAACGTTTGTTGTGATCATGGTGGGCAAAGGGTCAGTCGGACTGGCGTAGTTAGATTCATTAAACATACTAATCGGCGTGTTACATCAGTAACTATCATATATTTTTACTCAATTGAAAAAAAAATATATATACAGGTCTGTAAACCAGCTGCGTTTATTTAGAATGTCTGCAGAAAATACGCTATTTCATTACACCCGGACATCAAGTTCAAGTTATAATTAAACATGACAATTTTACGGGTAGACTCCGAAATATCCAAAGAGAACCACAGAGCAACGATGAGTAACTGTCATCTCACCAACGTCGGAAATCCGCACAAGCAGGGTTAGATTGTTCTAAAATCTGCGTATCACCGACGTGCAGTACACCTTATTACATGCCGTCATCGCGCTCCCATGTGGATAATCGGGGTAAATTAACTTCCCCAAGGACACAATGTGGGAGTTCGAATAGCGTACGTAGCTTTGGTGCAGCTCTAGGTGGGTTATATTTCCCAAGTTTCGCAAATTTGGGCGGCCAATACAGAGTCGCATATCCTTTTACCATTTTTTTTGATCGAGTAACAGCGCTTTTCAACCATTAAAATGAGGGGGGGGGGGGTGAAAGTACTGTTGATTTTCCCCCTGACAAAACGAAGGGGGCTTGGCCTGTTATTATAGAATTGTAGTTTTTTTTCATTTATTTAACGACAGTTGGAACAATTCAGAAAGAACCATCGTGCAGAGACAAACAACTGTCAAAGTTATACACAGGGTTATCATTGGGGGAAGGTAGTATGCCCTAGTTCACAACGTTACCAACCACCCCACCCCCACATAGGTAATTAGATAATATTAGCTCTTTCATGCTTTTACTTAGATGGGTGGGTTATTCTTCAGTGAACATTCAAAAATAAATCATACGGGTTAGTAATAGCGCGGGTGTGATTTTTCTATGACTAAACACAGTCCGTAGTGCGATCACCCAATTTTTTTCATTTTTAAATGCACTGGTCCACAATTAACTGTTAAACACTTAAGGGCTGTTTTGATAACCGACTATTTATTTATATTTATTTATTGGTGTTTAAGGTCTGCACAATGACTAATCATGACCACGACAGATTTACGGGTGGGGAAAGCTGGAGAGAGCCACCGAGCAATGGCAAGCAACTGTCAAGATTCTACACAGGGTCTGCATTGGTTGAAGACAGGTGTTCCATCGACGTGCAGTACGCCTTAGTGCACAGCGTCACCATGCCCCCACATGGTCAATAGAGATGAAGTGTCTTGCCCAAGGACACAACCGACAGATATTCCTGAATAAATTGATACACGTATTTCTGTCAAACTAATCCACCATTTTGTTTTTTCGACAAGTGTCTTGTGGAATGAATTATTTAACGAAAATTATTAATATTTTATATTAAATGAACATATGCTATTTATTAGAGGGACAATCTCATAGTAAATACGGGTTAAGAGTGTGGTAAGTTATGAGAGGAGACTAATCGCGGTAATTTGATCGCTTAAAATTGTGGGGAAGGCGTATTCGGGGGCCTGACATGTCCATTACATTTAGAGAACTGAACTGGGGTTCGAGATAATTTAGCTATTGTGAGGGCTGGGGGGAGGGGGAGAGAGGTTTCCAAAAGTTTTTTTAGTATTGGATGACCTGGAGGAGGGGAGTTCATGAAAGTTTTAGGTACTGTGAGGGGATACAGGGGTGTGACGGTGAGGGTGTGGGATAATGGATGTGTCTGATTGGTTGAAAAAGTGTGTGTTTGTGACAAAGCAACTCTTTTTAAGATTATGGTGGCCCTGAAAAGGGCCGTTTTTTGGCTTTCCATAGAAAGCTATTTTTTTCCTCCCATCTCCGCCTCGGTGAATAAATCCTTTTCCCAATCTTCGTTAACTGTTGGTGGCCCTACTAGTGCTTCCTCCTGCATGTGTACAGGAAGAACGAGCCAGTGTTTGGGGTGATTTCTGTACTGTATCTCCCCGAAAGGACGTCTGGCAGCCTCAACAAATGGGTAGTCTTTTAGTCTCTTTTCTTGTTCCTTCGTGGGGAGCGTCGCTGCCCACCAATTTTTTAATGCTAATGCAAATTCTTCATTGGCTCGCTGCTTCTTGGTTCGCTCATAGCTGTTTACGGAAGTATAGTCGATGCTTGTCATCTTGGCTTTTCTGACACAGTTTCTAATGAGAGTGAGGTTCGAATCGTCAGACTTTATAGGGGAAAAAACAAACACGCCCGCTTTTCAAAAACCAAAATGTTATTTGTTCATGTGGTCATCGGATTAAAAAATTACTTTATCGCGTGAGGCATAAAATCAGAATACCTTGGTCTATGAGAGTTTTTCGACAGCCATAAAAACGAGAAGAATAAACTAGCCTTATTAATATATAAGAATCACACCAAGTTATTAAATCCAATTACACCTATAAAAATAGCCACAATGGAGTCGTTCACAGTCTTCAGGTAAAAGCAAGACACATCTTGTCACGTGAGATCATCATTAATTTTTAAATACATGATAGCATGTCCAGTCTAACGATCTTTATGACCGGTCGTTAAAGTGTGACAATAGATTTAATTACTTCAACATCTGTCAGTAGTTGGCGTTTGAAAAGAAAAAATTGATTTAATGATACCTAAACACGCAATGTTCACTTTTTCGGGTCAGTCAGTCGACAGCATTCATATATATGGCCAGTACGTCAATATAAATTCATTTATTAATATACTAATTATTATAATCAACCCTAATTACACTCATTAATTACATTATTACATTAATTATGCAACAGTCATTAATTAAAATTAATTAAGCAACAATTATTAAAGTGATTAAAAAAAAAATCATTAAGTAACGTTAATTACCTTACGTAACATTTTAATTAAGATGACGTCATCCACCCTGCTCCCCCCTGCTCCCCCCTGCTCCCCCACCCTGCTCCCCCAGAACAGGCTCATCCAGCCCCAAGCATACTACTATGGTTTGAATTTATACAAACCCCTCTACTCACGTATTGGCTTATTTAACATGAAGTTATGGTTGTTTGTTTTTTATGAGAAGTGTCAAGGAATAAATCTACGAATTTCCCCTCTTCAACAACTCTAATGGCACTCCCATCTATTTCCGAAGTTTACAAAAATGTACACAATTTGTTTTTGTCCTTGATAACTTAACGCCGTTGTCTGTGACCCATTTTTAATTCTATTTAAGCACATCTGAAGTTTGTGCTCTATAGCATGAACGTTTTTGCTGCTATAGCAGATTACAAAGTCATCTACATATAATGTAGATTCTACAATATTTTAAATTCCGCCAATAATGATGTTGATTTTGATTGAGAAAAGTGTAACAGATAAAATACTATCTCGAGGAACTCCCAATTTTGGCTTGTGTGGGTCATATAACTTCAGGAACTTTAAATTGACGGCCCTTTAAAAAGTTTTCACTAAAACGAGGCATACTCCCTCTCAGTCCCGCGTTAAAAAAAAAAAGATCTTTTAAAATCCCATACCACCATGTTGCATCATAAGTCTTTTCCAGGTCAAAGAAGATGGCGACCACGTGTTCTTTTCTGATAAAGGAACTTGTTATAAACGTTTCAAGTCTAATCAAATTGTTCACAGCACTTCTGTAACTTCTTAAACTACACTAATTATTTGCAAGTAGATTGTTCGATTTCAGAAAGCAGACAAGTCGCTCATTTATGACCCTTTCCATGTTTTTTCAGAGACAACTTCTTAATGAAATAGGTCTGTAGTTACTTGGGTTGATGTGATGTGATCTCTATCAGGCTGTGGAGTGGGCATTATTATAGCTTTTCGCCAGCAAGGTGGAAACTAGCCAGTCACAATATTTCATTGTAAATTTATAATAAAATGTCAAGTGATGATTATGGATATGTTTTAGAATTTGGTAGTTTTCCGTCGGCTCCAGAAGCAGTGTCTTTTGCTTTGTGTAAAACGTTACTTAACTCTTCCATAGAGGACGGTTCATTGTAGTCCTCTAAATTTTTAGAAGAAAATTTGTTCTTTTGTTTTTCCTGGTGTTTTTAATCTCAACAAATTCCAGAGTACAATTTTCAGATGATGAATGTTTCGAAAAAGTTGATGTCATTTTGCCTGAAATTTCTTTTTTTGATATAATTAGTGTTTTGCTACCTTCCAGGTGTTGTACAATTGATTTTGTTTCTTTTCCTTTAATTGTTTCCCAATTTTGTTAATGGATGTGCGCTGGTTAAGTTTAAAGACATAATGTTCCTAAGAACTTTTCTGTTTTTCTGTTTTATGATTCGTCTTCACTATGCCCAGTTTATACGTAGTTTGCCCATATTTTATATGGTTCGTGACCTATTAAATTCCCGTTCTGTATTCTTGCAATTCTTTTTTGCCTGCTTGAAATCATTATCAAACCATCGTTTGTTCAATCGTTTTGGGTTTTCCGAGGTATTAGGAAAAACTGTATTGTCAAGCACCTCTTTAGTGAAATGTTCTATTTAGTCAACACTTTCCTCAAAGTTCTCCCGTGTGAGGCATTCAGAATCAAATAATGAGAAAGTGTCCCTGACAGCGTCAACTGCAAAAACTCCATTGTACACCATTAATAGAATGTAGTGTACGGAACGTCAAACGGACAGGCAGAGTCCGAAGGCAGAGTCAGGAGAACGAGGTAATAACATGAAACATTATTTCCTTCTTTGTTGATGCAGATGTAACGTTTATTTTAAACATCGGTTCCGGTGGATGGAAGACGTTTCATGTATTGCATGCTTATTTAATACTTGCGTTCAATTTGTACAAAATGTGTCCCTGTGATGTTTGTTATCTTTTACCAATTCCAGCTTCCTATCTGTTTCAAAACTTCAGTGTGCGTGTGGGTTCAGAGAAGAATAATTTCAGCGCGAATAGTTTGTGTTATAGAGGGGAAATAATAGAACCTGGAGAAGTTCTAAATATAAAGTGCCTTGGCGTCCTAAATGGAAGATACATCCAGGTGGTGTTAACAACGATCGAGACAGAAATACACATATGTGAAATTCAAATATTTGGAGGTAAGTCTTACGCCTTGGTCTTTACCTTTCCAGGTGAGAAGCCCCGGAAGTGGATCAGTATTTGTTCACTGTGGTAAATAAATTAGGTTTTACTGATAATATGCGTACTTTTATAAGTGGATATCCCCTACCGTGTCCAACATATGAGTTAGCATTTGATATGGGATAACAGCTTCCCATGCAGTAATTCTATTATACTACAGTCAAGTACTGATTACGAGGCGGGTAGATTCCAGCGCTCGCAATGGTTCCTA
Organism: Pictodentalium vernedei; assembly: GCA_031216915.1. Classification (NCBI taxonomy): domain Eukaryota; kingdom Metazoa; phylum Mollusca; class Scaphopoda; order Dentaliida; family Dentaliidae; genus Pictodentalium; species Pictodentalium vernedei. Next base: position 458,067,156 of record CM062291.1, read on the forward strand.
TAATGACATCACGTGATCCATTTTTCAATTTTCCACCATTGCCCACAATTCCCAGTTTAATTTTATCTTTTAATATCAACGCCTTTATCGAGCCTCCCTCTTCAACTTTTGCATATCTCATCAGTAGTAGTGCTCGCACGTTTCACCCCCTATTTGGGGGACCCCGGAAGTGACGTCATGTCACGTGACGAAGTGGCGCCATGTTTGGTTGTCATGGTAACCCGCGTGAGCGGCCATGTTGTGACGTCATCTCCATAGTGATACGTGGTGTTAGTGCGCATGCGCAGCGCGTGTTGTTAGGGTGATACGTGTTTCCATCGTCCATTTTGTATACTGGAGGCCGCCATCTTGGTTTCTATGGCAGCACGTGATTGCTATGTTACCCAATTTTTCTGCAATAAGACGGGGTATGTCCGGAGGGTTTGTTCGATTGAATCGGAGTAAATCTAATTACCACAAACAACCCGACAATCCTTCCAAATCACCAAAATCTATCCCAACTTTTACTCTTTCGAATTCTTACAGAATTCTCTGCTTCTATCTATATATGCTACAGTTTTCGTCTATCTGGCCATGTTCCTTTGTTCTGGAGTATACTCCAGTAGCGTGAAGAGCCTATTAGTTGGGAACAGTTTACCGTATTATTACTATATTTAGCAGTTTCTGGTCTATTCTTGTTAGTTCTAACCCTATTCCAAGTACTCTTGCTGTTTCATTTATATAGATCATTTGTATAGATTATAACAAACCAATCAGATTGCTTGGTTTCCCATAATCTGTATACAGAGTTATCTCCCTTCTGTATAATAAAAGACTATATCCAATGACCATATCCCATGGAATCCCATTTTTTGCAAAACACCTGGGGCTATGGAATCCCTTTTTGTCGTATGAGGCCATGAGGGCTATGTAAAAACCCTCAATGAGTCCTCATTTATTATCCCTCATACCCTCATTGAATTTTGAGGTTATGAGGACCTTGAAAAATCCCTCAATGAGGTATAATTTACTACGACTCTTAGCGTCATTTCAGTATTTAACAGGTATATCCTATGGAATCCCATTTTGGAAAACGCCTGTGACTGTGGAATCCCTTTTTTGTCGTATGAGGCCATGAGGGCTATGTAAAAGACCTCAATGAGTCCTCATTTATTATCCCTCATAGCCTCATTGAATTTTGAGGTTATGAGGACCATTAAAAATCCCTCAATGAAGCATAATTTACTACGACTCTTAGCCTCATCTCGGTATTTGAGGATACCTATCGAGGATACCTATCGAGGATACCTTTTATAGGATACTTATCTGAGGATACTATATAGGCTGTACATATCTCTATAGGTCTCTTGCTGGCCCTTAGTACTATTAATCCACCTGATGCTTTATGTTATCCTATGACTGGTATACGTAGTATGCAATGCTAGGTGTAGGGGTATTGTGGGTAGGGGTACTGCCTGGTAGTTTAGAACGGTACTATAGTATGGCGGTATATACACCAATAGGCCCCTGTTAGTACTTGGTACTATTAACCAACCGATTGCTTTGTTTTATTATATGGCTGGTATATGTAGTACGTTATGGTAGACCTAGTGATTTTGTGGGGGTGGGGGTAATGCTTGGTAGTTTAGAACGGTAGTATAGCATAGGCTGTACATATCCCTGTAAGTCTCTTGCTGGCCCTTGGTACTACTGATCCACCAGGTGCTTCATATTATTGAGCGGTATTCTGGGGTGGGGTCAATGCCTGGTAATACAGAACGGCAGCAGAGTATGGTTGGTATATTCCCCTATAGATCCCATCCTAACCGTTGATAGTATTAACCTACCAAATGCTTTGTATCATCCTGTTACTGGTAAGGTTGTACGTAATAACAGTAGATCCTACCTTATTCCGAGTACTCTTGTTGAATCATTTATCTAGATCATTTATACAAATTATAATTAACCAATTAGATCGCTTGATTTCTCATAACCTGTACTTAATCGTACAGAGTTATCTCCCTTCTGTATAATAAAAACCTATACCAATGGCCATATTCACAGGCACCCCAATTTTGGCACCCCTTTTTTAGGAATCCCATTTGTGGAATCTCTTTTTTCTGAAATGAGGATAAGAGTCGTATTAAAAATCCCTCTTATCCTCATTTCAGAAAAAAAGGGATTCCATAAATGAAACAAGAGTACTTGGAATAGGGTTAGAACTAACAGGAATAGACCAGAAACTGCTAAATATAGTAATAATAAGGTAAACTGTTCCAACTAATAGGCTCTTCTACGCTACTGGAGTATACTTCAGAAAAAGGACCATGGCCAGATAGACGAAAACTGTAGCATATATAGATAGAAGCAGAGAATTCTGTAAGAATTAGAAAGAGTAAAAGTTGGGATTGATTTCAGTGATTTGGAAGGATTGTCGGGTTGTTTGTGGTAATTATATTTACTCCGATTCAATCGAACAGACCCTCCGAACATACCCCGTCTTATTGCAGAAAAATTGGGTAACATAGCAATCACGTGCTACCATAGAAACCAAGATGGCGGCCTCCAGTATGCAAAATGGACGACAGAAACACGTATCACCCTAACAACACGCGCTGCGCATGCGCACTAACACTACGTATCACTATGGGGATGACGTTACAACATGGCCGCTTACGCGGGTTACCATGACAATCAAACATGGCGCCACTACGTCACGTGACATGACGCCATTTCCGGGGTCCCCACCGGGGGTCCCCAAATAGGGGGTGAAACGTGCGAGCACTACTACTCTCATCTCCAACAAAAAACATATAAAAAAATGTGGTACCGATCTTGGAAATACAATGTTGGGGATCTGGCAGCTGCTCGTCGTTGCTCGGTGGTTCTCTCCGGGTACTCCGGCTTCCTCCACCCGTAAAGCTGTCACGGTCATGATTAGCCATTGTGCATAAGTATGTCACCTTAAAAACACCAATATATAAATAAATCTGGGAAATTCGCAACGGCTACACCCGAATTGTCTGGGGACGTCACTAAAGTCAACGCCCCAAAATTCAATCACGTCCGACCTTCCAGACATTTTAGTACGTTGTATAGCTAAACAAATAAAAGGATAGCTATTTTTTTCTCTTTTTCTATTTATCGCCATTTTAGAACTCTTTACGCCATTTGAAATTGCGGTGTCAATTTTGTTGAAAACTATAATTTTCTCAGACGCACTACTCCGTGTAAATAGTATGCACAGCTAAAATATTTCAAGCACTTTCATTTACATGAGTAATTTATTAAATGCAATAGCTATAATTTAAAATTACGACCGTTATCAACAACAACATCTTTTTCATAAATGTTGAATCTATGAATTTTGTTGAACAAGCAATCTTGACATTTTGACAATCTGCATCTAGACAAAAACCATATCTGAAAAAGCAATTAGTTTCAAACCGTCGACAAATTTGTCTTGGGCCGCCGCTCTGGTAACCATGGGACTTCAACGTCGCTAAAAATAAACTTATTCCAATTTTCATAAAAATGTAGTATGTTGTAGAGCACGAAAACTAGAAAAAAGAGCAGCTTTTGATTTTTTTAATTCAACTTTATTTTCGAGGTTTCACTCTATATTTTATATTTTATACATGATAGAGACAATGGCAATACACCAAGACTGACCATTTCTGCTCTGTCTCGAAGTCATCCTAATAACTTTATTCATCGTGATGAAGATCTGAATATCACGTGTTCGAAATGAAATGTAGCGATTTGGGGGTTTTCGGCAAAAGTGAAATCATGCCAAGGAGATTTCATGTTATGTGATAATAGTGAAAGGAAACACACAAATCGACCGATGTTCGTACATCAACTGCCGATGTGTGTAATACCCTCTTTGATAAAAAAAGACACGTCTACAACAAGCGTGGTTGTGAATGGACTTGTATGCATTATAATTAACAGGATGCAACTAATTTCTGTTGACTTCATTTCTAAACTGTGTTTTCAAAATATCACGGAGAACGAAACCGAATATTCAGAAACTATTTTATTTAATTTAAGACCCAGTAAGACTTTGATTTTTGACCCAGTAAGATTTTGTGTTAAAAGAAAATGACCTGAAAAGAGTGTAAACAATATGAAAGGCATTTTTGCTGTACTGCATGAAGTTGACTCCGATTTTCTCCACACCTTCGTCGCTGCAGACCTTTCTAAACTACCCCCAATTCATATTAAAGATGTTGATATCTCCTCCCACGTGCGAGATATTGCGTCTGTAAAATGTGAATTGTTTTGAAGAATCCAAATGGAAATCTTGGCATAGTATTGGAAGAGGTTCGTGAGATGCGCTCAAGCCTTAAGAGTGACCTTGTATCTGAATGTTTTCACGTCGTAAACTCTACACAATACAGTGCTATAACTAATTCAACACAATACAATGAAACGTGACACATCACCCAGATAATCGGCCACAGTTTTGTGTGTGAACAGCCATGTACTGTTATACTTAATCGCGTCTCTAGTGAGAAGGCCGTTGATTGCCCGTCTTTGTCAAATGCTATCGGTACTTCTATGACGGCAAAACGGAATTAACAATCACTTTGCACTGATTCAAAGACTGTTTCAAATTCTAGAAAGGATAAAGCACGATCACAACATCTGGCTGGCGTATGAGGCAGTTTCCTATGATCAAGCATTGATGTCCCGTTGGCAATACTATTCCGATAAGGAATTTTTTACCAGCAGCGGCTTCATACATGTGCTGAAGAAACGACACCGTAAAAAACAACTGTCATTGGGACTTCGGCGAAAGCCATATTGAATGCAGTAACAACCCCCCACCCCCCTTCTCCGTCTGCTTTTGTGTCAAGCCTCTCTCCAGAGACATCCGCACGTGACAATGTAAATTATATAGTTTCTAACACTGACACTATGATAAGTGAATGCGAAAAGCTTTTGACTAAATATGAAACACACTCTTCATTCCGCATGGACATCAAGGATCGCAAAGAATTAAGTAAATTCTGAACCCCGAACTGTGGGCAGTCTGTGTCCTGGTTCGAAAATATATTCCCCCAGAAAACCTTTTTATGTCAAATGTTGTACCTAGTAATTTTCCAGAAACCTGGACATAACATCCAAGTCGCAATTATGCGGAGTTTCAAAATAGCTTCATATTATTATAAATCTATTGCAAATACTGTGCGACAGAAATAATATCGTACTTCTCCAGTAACACTGGCTCTTCGACTTCTATATTCCTTATCTTCGCACTATCCATGAGGATTTTACAGGTAAGGGTATGTCTACTATAGATAGTAGTACTCATTTTCATATCGGTCCCCTATACGGAGGGGTGGCTATACTCTGGAGGAACTTATTATACAGTAGAGTCCAGTTTCAAAGTTATTCTGATGACCGTTTAGTTGGTCTCCAATATAGGGATTGAAGCAACTCCATCTTAATTCTGTGCATGTACATGCTTGTCAACAATGACAGAAATGCAGAGGATTTGGCACATTATCTAGGAAAACTCAGTGCAATTACTGGAGCATCTGACACGAATAATATCTGCACTGTAGGAGACTGGAATTCCGATATTATTCGTATCGCTGATCATATGACGGAGCTTTACCTGTTTTGCGAGGAATAAGCATTAGTTCTATCTGATATGGACTGTTTCGACTCCAATTTTGACACGGGTATCTTCATCAGTGACGCACATAGTACCACTTCATGGTTAGATCACTGCATCAGCAGTAACTCAGTCAATTCTTCAGTCAGTTCATTTTTTATTGACCACACAATAATTGGGTCACACCACATCCCTATTTATTTCTGTATAAATTGCGAATAATCCCTGAAGTAAGTAATACAAATTCTTCCGATTCCCAGATAAGAGTATAAAACTTACTGTGCCACAGCAGAATCACCACAGTCCTGTCGCTACGCAACGTCCACTAAGCTAAACGCTATTGGGTACACTCAGGAGTTGTCACTGTGCGCCAATTGCGACTGCTGTAGTCAGGACCACATTCCAATAATTAATCAATTGTAGACTAAGATTGTGGATGCTTTTCGAGACCTAGCTGCCAATATAATCACGCAACATACATCCAAGAATTACTCCCCGAAGGCTGGATGGTCTACCATGATGAAGGGTTGTCACAACACAGCACGTAACTACTATAAACTGCGGAGAAACAAATGTAGGTCCCAAACAGGTGCTATCTATGACTTAATGAGAAAATCACGAGTAGATTTTGAATACGCCATCCGCATGTGTAAAAATAAAATATCACAATTTGAGGTGGATTCACTGGCTAGAAAGCTTAAAAACCCAAACTTTTGGGAATTACTTTCAAAGAGGAAGATCTCAATAATGTCCGACAATGTGTGTGAGGTGCGGGGGGGGGGGGGGGGTGGCGGGAGGGGGTCTCGGGTGACAATGAAATTGCTAATGTGTGATGTGAAAAATTTAAGGGAATTTTGAATTCCATGCCCTCCATGTCTCATGTTGATGTTATATATGACGTACGAACAGGATCATAAATCAGTGAATTAAGCATGATGCTAAAATATAGAGTATAATACTCAATTAATATTGTATGATACCCAAATAATATAGTATTATACTGAATTAATTCAGTATCATACTCAAATAATTGAGTATCATACTTAATTATTTATGCAGCATTTATGAAGTCATACCAAATAATATAGCATCATACCGAATTATTTGAGTATCATACTAAAAAACAATTATGACCCTCCCGGACGTGAACCTGATTTCGGTATCATGCTATTTTATTTATGCTGCATTCACGAAATCGTGCACAATAATATAGTATGATTCTAAATTAATTGAGTATCATACTAAAATAATTAAGTATCATACACAAATAATATAGTATGATTCTACATTAATTGAGTATCATACTAAAATAATTAAGTATCATACACAGATAATATAGTATGATTTTAAATTAATTGAGTATCATACTAAAATAATTAAGTATCATACACAAATAATATAGTATGATTCTAAATTAATTGAGTATGATACTGAAATAATTAAGTATCATACACAAATAATATAGTATGATTCTAAATTAATTGAGTATCATACTAAAATAATTAAGTATCATACACAAATAATATAGTATGATTCTAAATTAATTGAGTATCATACTAAAATAATTAAGTATCATACACAAATAATATAGTGTGATTCTAAATTAATTGAGTGTCATACTAAAATAATTAAGTATCATACACAAATAATATAGTATGATTCTAAATTAATTGAGTATCATACTAAAATAATTAAGTATCATACACAAATATTATAGTATGATTCTAAATTAATTGAGTATCATACTAAAATAATTAAGTATCATACACAAATAATATAGTATGATGCTAAATTAATTGAGTATCATACTAAATTAATTCAGTATCATACACAAATAATATAGTATGATGCTAAATTAATTGAGTATCATACAGAATTAATTCAGTATCATACACAAATAATATAGTATGATGCTAAATTCATTGAATATCATACAGAATTAATTCAGTATCATACACAAATAATATAGTATGATGCTAAATTCATTGAGTATCATACAGAATTAATTCAGTATCATGCACAAATAATATAGTATGATGCTAAATTAATTGAGTATCATGCTGAAAACCTGTCAATCAACACATTCCGCTAACCAATCAGTGGCGCCGACACATACGCGCTAGGCGTCTGGTCGGATGGGAACAATGGAGCATGCCCTGGAAACAAGAACATGTTGATGCGTACACCAAGCAGCAGAGTTAAAATCTTCCAGAATAATCTTTCGTATTCATACCATGAATCATTTCAATGAATTCTCTTCTAATGAAATTGGCCTATGCGTTTAACTTCAAACGTATCCCAGACAGTGTGCTACGTACTTGGTTAATGCATATGAGCGGAGAAGACACGACATTTATGGAAATTCATATATCTGTTGACGACCTTAGGTGGGCCTTCATAATTGAATACTAACTACCACATCCTCATTGGTTTTAGCAGTAAGACACATAAGTTTCATGTGTGTTTTATATATCACTAGCTGATTCACCCCGCGGGGGGGGGGGGGGGGGGGGGGGCTGCATATGTGGTGCCAAAATCTCGAGAAACACGAAAATTTTAACCCGATCGAATCGAGATGTAAGGAGATATGAGGCCGCATGAGTTTGCGTATCGCAGGTCCCAGAGAGAACATGAGTTCCTGTATCGCAGGTATGAGTGTGTGTGTGTGTGATTGTGTCGGTGGATGTGAGTGTGTGTGTATGTGGGGAGGGGGGGTATGTGTGTATGCATGCAAGTGAGCAAATGTGTGTGTGATCGACAAATGTAAGATTGCAGTGAGCATGCGAATTAAAAACATTATTGTGACATAAAGGCCAAGTTGGCCGGGTCAATTTTCTGTTCAAACAACGTTTTATATTATTATGATACACATGTCACATTAATAAGGAAATACTTACTTACTCACTTACTTACTTACTTACTTACTTACTTACTTACTTACTTACCTTACTTACTTACTTACTTACTTACTTACTTACTTACTTACTTACTCTAATGATACAGTAGGTCGTCGTGGACTGCTTGTAATCCATGCATTGCAGAGTTGTCCACGCAAATGTATACCAGGCAATAAACAAATCATAATCGGGAAAATTTTCTTTATTGAAACACCGGAATCTGATATAATTAGCTTTTAGAAAGTAATGTTATTTCGTCCGTGAAAATAGTGTCCTCCCGTAGAAAGTGACCAGTCCACGGCGGTAGCAGTGTACATTATAAATTAAATATTAAATACCTGGAATTGTTTACCTTCGAAAAAAAGTTCTGTTGTACTGTTGAAATATGACTTGTCAATTAAAGTCTGGTGTGTGTTTGCTTTCTAAAGTGTGCGTGATAGGTAAGGATGGTTTGATAAACTTGATATTGTACTTGTGTTGCGGCCACGATATAACTACAGAGGCTTAAAGCAGCTTAAAAAAAACACTAAATAAACGTAAATCTGAAAACCCCTAACCAGCAGAAAGCATGCAGTCCCCCGAGTCCAAATGCCAATGACTGAGTTTTTCTTCAACCACCTCCCCCCTCCCACCCCCACCCCCCCCCCCCCCCACACACACACACTCGCTATCTCAATATTTTAATCAGTTGTGAGGTTTGTGATCCGAAAAAGGTGGGAGCCGATATTACACAAACTTAAAGAAAGTGTAAGCTCGAAGGTAGCTGTTTTGGATTGAAGAGGTGGTGTTAATGGTGTCGAAGTTTGGGTAAGGTTAGATATAAAAAAGAAAGGGAAGAGATACCACTGTTTGATTGCCAGGATGCGGTGTATTCAGCGACCGCATGCAGGACACAGGGAGACCTGCAACAGCATTTATACATGTACATGTATTCTTAAGCATATAGAGCAGTGGATGTGATTCGGTGGCATTCATTATTTTAGTTTCTGTCAATAAAATGGGAGTGCATTGTGTTAAATTTACAAGAGATGAAGGATTTACGTTCTCGCTTGGGGATGTCATTTGGACCAGACTCGAACAGATGTGTCACCACCTTGTCAACTCCCAGTCCGTTTTGGGCTGTCCGTACCCTCAAAAGGTGATTGACTTTAAGCATTAAAAGGTGATCGGCGATGTTCACTAGAAAGATGATCTATCTACATGCCTAACAAAACACGCTGGGCGCAATAATTTTACATTTTTTTTTTGTTCCGATTATAAAAGCTGTGGGCATGTACCTTCAGACCATAAGATCCGTATAACACAATGAAAGAAGACAGACCCACTGGTATTTAATAGCATCTACTTACTGATATACTATTAGTTCATATTGAAGCCAGTGCTTTCCCCACAGGTGGATGGGCCACCTTTATGCTACTTTTATGATTCCCTTTAATGCATATTTTGTTTTTTATTGAAACTTGCAATTAATCTGCAACTATTTGCTTGTGTAAAAAATGAAAAAAAAGTGTCAAAATCAGTTATCAAGCCACAAAATCTTAGCTGGTCGCGCGTTGTCTCGCCACTAATAAAGTTAAATATTTGATTTATCACGGATTGCACTTTCTGTTCCCTTTTGCAATTATTTTATCGTTTGAAGTTCGTCTTCTGGACTAATACCAGTACTCTAGGTCTGGGGTCGCCATGGTTGCACGCAGTGCTTGATAACGTGTCACTGAAGCGTGTTTGAATGTCTTGTATCCCAGTTTAACATAGATTGTATGTGCCCATTTTGCAGTGGACAGCTAGAAATTCCTATTCATGGAGGGCCATATTTTTTTTAGGGGGGCTAGGTCGATATCCGAAGACTGTAAACTTAAGGTGTAGGCCTCAATATTTCAAAAATCATGGGAAATCATATTTCGTTTCCGTCATTTTGCATCATGGGAAACGATCGATAACGATTTTCCCGTTCCGTCGACAGGGGTGTAAAAATACAGCAAAAGTTTCGCCCTGCAGAACTAATACTAATAGGCTTTAAATGCACTTGCCCGCCCTGATTTTCTGCGCGACTCACTTTTTGTCACTCGAGCTTTCATCTACATTTCTTTCGTTTTAACAAATAGAATAAATTTTGCCACGGTTAGGTGACTGGCGCGGGGGACGTTTTAAGGCTGGAACCCCAAACCAGCAATCCGCCAGAGATACTGCAGTACTGGCGTCTTAAACTTCGCTTGAAGCAAACTAGTTGTTCTGTTCTTATGACTTGTCAGCTTAACGACACTGCAATGGTGACCGCCCGAGCGTGATCTTTAAGGCTTTAATGACCAAAAGTCAATAAAAAATTGAAAAGATTCGAGATATCAAAGTCTGAGATGATCACTTATAATATATTATTTAAAATCAGCAATGGAACGATGCAATTTAAATTTGGTGAGAGATATGGGCATCACATATGGCGAAGACCCTGTCAGCAATGTCGAAAATAGCTGAGTTCTTTGATAGCTAATTTGATTACCTCTCTTACAGTACTAGACTGGAATTACCTTTCTGCATTACAGACATTTTCATGCTTCTGGTGACTGAGTTCATTCGCACAGTCATTACTTCCCAATACACCGGTTCAGAGTTGGTTGAGTGGCAGATGAAGGACTTTATGAAACACTGTAGTGCCGGGGGAGGGTGGAGGCGTACCTAGGCTCAAGTTTACCGGCGTGCAGTGTCACTCACTGTTACGGGTGAATATTTAATGCTGGAGACTTGGCAGCAATGACATTCTGTTAAGTTGGATGGTCGTGAGATGAGAATGATGCATTATTCATTTGAACTGTAGGCTGTATACTGGCGATCTGGGCTGATTTTTTTTTATCCGTCTTGGTACCAGGCGCGTAGCCAGGATTAAAATTTATGGGGGGGGGGGGGCGCATGAGAATTTTCGGAGGGAAAAACTGAATACATTATACAGACACCGAAAGGTGTCTAGCGCACGTGCACAGAGAGGGGGGGGGGGGTTAACGCCCCCCCCCCCGAAAAAAATTGATTTTTAGATGCTCTGACTGAGGCGGCTTATGGTGGCATTTGGCCTCGAACATGCAGAAAATTCCAAAAGGAAAATGTTTATTGTTTTCCTCATAAAGTAGGATAAATTCATCAGCCGCTCGTTCGGTCAGCTACTGGGCTAATAATCATCTGGACATAAATAATTCATGTCCCGATGATTATTGGCCGGATAGCCACAGGACGAATGGCAGTCCCATTTTATGTATAACATATTAACATTCGTGTCAGGTGATCTTTTTAGAATTTGGGGAAGCCAACTTAATTATTACACCTTCCGCATCAACATCAGGTGTGAAATCTTTTGAAACGGACCATTTTTTAAACGTTTTGAGAGACACAGAAGTTGTATAGCTCGCACGTTTGAGGTGCAGGTTGCAGGACCCCTGTGCAGGACCCCGGAAGTGACGTCATGCCACGTGACGTAGTGGCGCCATGTTGTGTTGTCATGGTAACCCGCGTGAGCGGCCATGTTTTGACGTCATCTCCATAGTGATACGTGGTGTGAGTGCGCATGCGCAGCGCGTGTTAGGGTGATACGTGTTTCCGTCGTCCATTTTGTATACTGGAGGTCGCCATTTTGGTTTCTATGGTAGCACGTGAATGCTATGTTACCCAATTGTTCTGCAATAAGACGGGGTATGTTCGGAGGGTATGTTCGATTGTAGAAGAGTAAATCTAATTACCACAAACAACCCGACAATCCATGCAAATCACCAAAATCCACCCGAAATCCCCGACATTGACTTTATTTCCCCATTTTATCGGTTTAGTATGTAGTGCTATAGTACCGAGAGGGTATCGGGGGTGCATTCGACTGAAGTGGAGTAATGTTCTGGCTTAGAATTCTCCAATAATCCCTTTTTTGGATCCCATGACGTGTTATTTCCCTATTAAGAATAGCACGTAGTGCTATAGGACAAATTTACCCAGAATTCTCTGCTTCTATCTATATATACAATAGTTTACGTCTATCTGGCCATGTTCCTTTGTTCTAGAGTATACTCCAGTAGCGTAGAAGAGCCTATTATTTGGAACAGTTTACCTTATTATTGCTATATTTAGCAATTTCTGGTCTAAACTTGTTAGCTCTGACCCTATTCCGTGTACTCTTGTTGTTTCATTTATCTAACTAACCAATCAGATTGCTTGATTTCCCATAATGCAGTTATCTCCGTTGTGTATAACAAAAGCCTATATCCAATGGCACCCCAATTTTAGCACCCATTTGAAAAAACATATGACCTTCGGCACCCCTTTTTGTCATATGTGCTGATGGGAAAAGGCACAATGTGACAGAATATGCCCTATCACATAGGCACATGCTTTATGTGCCAATATGTGCTTATGTGAAAAGGCACAGTGTGACACAATATGCCCTATCACATAGGCACATACGGGTATTTGAGGATACCTATGGCATGGTATTGTATTATTAGAGGATACCTACTAGAGAATCCCTTTTTTGTCATATGTGCTTATGTGAAAAGGCACAATGTGACACAATATGCCCTATCGCATAGGTACATGTTTTATGTGCTTATGTGAAAAGGCACAATGTGACACAATATGCCCTATCACATAGGCACATACGGGTATTTGAGGATACCTATAGCCTAGTATTGTATTATTTGAGGATACCTATCTAGGATACCTTCTGGAGAATCCCTTTTTGTCATATGTGCTTATGTGAAAAAAGCACAATGTGACACAATGTGACCTATCACATAAGCACATGCTTTATGTGCCGATATGTGCTTATGTGAAAAGGCACAATGTGACACAATGTGCCCTATCACATAGGCACAAAAGACAAAATGGGATTCCATAGCCACAGGCGTTTTCGAAAAAGGGATTCCACAAATGGGATTCCAAAAAAGGGATTCCACAAATGGGATTCCGTTTCCATCTTGTCGCCAAAGCTCCACCGCCACTACTGGTCTATGGTCTATCTGTCCTATCATTAGCTTCAACAACAGTCTTGTTCCACTGCGGCCTTGTACCAGTACTATTGGCTAAACTACCATCAATTACTTCCTAGCTATACCTTCGCTGAAGCTTTCAAAATGTTTCATCTGATTCCCCCTGTATACATATAAGGCATTCCGTAAGTGGCCCAGTCCGTAAAAATTGGATTCCGTGTTTTTACATAAGCACATATGACAAAAAAGGGATTCTCTAGTAGGTATCCTCGAATAATACAATACCAGGCCATAGGTATCCTCAAATACCCGTATGTGCCTATGTGATAGGGCATATTGTGTCCCATTGTGCATTTTCACATAAGCACATATTGGCACATAAAGCATGTGCCTATGTGATAGGGCATATTGTGTCACATTGTGCCTTTTCACATAAGCACATATGACAAAAAAGGGTGCCGAAGGTCATATGTTTTTTTCAAAAAGGGGTGCTAAAATTGGGGTGCCATTGGATGTAGGCTTTTGTTATACACAACGGAGATAACTGCATTATGGGAAATCAAGCAATCTGATTGGTTAGTTAGATAAATGAAACAACAAGAGTACACGGAATAGGGGCAGAACTAACAAGAATAGACCAGAAATTGCTAAATATAGCAATAATAAGGTAAACTGTTCCAAATAATAGGTTCTTCTACGCTACTGGAGTATACTCTAGAACAAAGGAACATGGCCAGATAGACGTAAACTACTGCATATATAGATAGAAGCAGAGAATTCTGGGTAAATTTGTCCTATAGCACTACGTGCTATTCTTAATAGGGAAATAACACGTCATGGGATCAAAAAAAGAGATTATGGGAGAATTCTAAGCCAGAACATTACTTCACTTCAGTCGAATGTACCCCCGATACCCTCTCGGTACTATGGCACTACGTACTAAACCGATAAAATGGGGAAATAAAGTCAATTTCGGTGATTTCGGGTGGATTTTGGTGATTTGGATGGATTGTCGGGTTGTTTGTGGTAATTAGATTTACTCTTCTACAATCGAACATACCCTCCGAACATACCCCGTCTTATTGCAGAACAATTGGGTAACATAGCAATCACGTGCTGCCATAGAAACCAAGATGGCGACCTGCAGTATACAAAATGGACGACGGAAACACGTATCACCCTAACAACACGCGCTGCGCATGCGCACTCACACCACGTATCACTATGGAGATGACGTCACAACATGGCCGCTCACGCGGGTTACCATGACAACACAACATGGCGCCTCTATGTCACGTGACATGACGTCACTTCCGGGGTCCTGCACCGGGGTCCTTCAACCTGCACCTCAAACGTGCGAACTATACTACTTCTGTGTCTCTCAAAACGTTTAAAAAATGGTCCTTTTCAAAAGATTTCACACCTGAAGTTGATGGGGAAGGTGTAATAATTAAGTTGGCTTCCCCAAATTCTAAAAAGATCACCTGACACGAATGTTAATATATTATACATAAAATGGGACTGCCATTCGTCCTGTGGCTATCCGGTCAATAATCATCGGGACATGAATTATTTATGTCCAGATGATTATTAGCCGAGTAGCTGACCGAACGAGCGGCTGATGAATTTATCCTACTTTATGAGGAAAACAATAAACATTTTCCTTTTGAAATTTTCTGCATGTTCGAGGCCAAATGCTACCATAAGCCGCCTCAGTCAGAGCATCTAAAAATCAATTTTTTTTCGTGGGGGGGGGGGGGGGGCGTAAACCCCCCTCTCTGTGCACGTGCGCTAGACACCTTTCGGTGTCTGTATAATGTATTCAGTTTTTCCCTCCAAAAATTCTCACCCCCCCCAACCCATTAAATTTTAATCCTGGCTGCGCGCCTGGCACCAAGACGGATAAAAAAAAATCAGCACAGATCGCCAGTATACAGCCTACAGTTCAAATGAATAATGCATCATTCTCATCTCACGACCAACCAACTTAACAGAATGTCATTGCTGCCAAGTCTCCAGCATTAAATATTCACCCGTAACAGTGAGTGACACTGCACGCCGGTAAACTTGAGCCTAGGTACGCCTCCACCCCCCCCCCCCCCGGCCCTACAGTGTTTCATAAAGTCGTTCATCTGCCACTCAACCAACTCTGAACCGGTGTATTGGGAAGTAATGACTGTGCGAATGAACTCAGTCACCAGAAGCATGAAAATGTCTGTAATGCAGAAAGGTAATTCCAGTCTAGTACTGTAAGAGAGGTAATCAAATTAGCTAAATTTATTCTTTTTGTTAAAACGAAAGAAATGTAGTTGAAAGCTCGAGTGACAAAAAGTGAGTCGCGTAGAAAATCAGGGCGGGCAAGTGCATTTAAAGCCTATTAGTATTAGTTCTGCAGGGCGAAGCTTTTGCTGTATTTTTACACCCCTGTCGACGGAACGGGAAAATCGTTATCGATCGTTTCCCATGATGCAAAATGACGGAAACGAAATATGATTTCCCATGATTTTTCAAATATTGAGGCCTACACCTTAGGTTTACATTCTTCGGATATCGACCTAGCGCCCCTAAAAAAATATGGCCCTCCATGAATAGGAATTTCTAGCTGTCCACTGCAAAATGGGCACATACAGTCTCTCTTAAACTGGGATACAAGACATTCAAACACGCTTCAGTGACACGTTATCAAGCACTGCGTGCAACCATGGCGACCCCAGACCTAGAGTACTGGTATTAGTCCAGAAGACGTTCAAACGATAAAATAATTGCAAAATGGAACAGAAAGTGCAATCCGCGATAAATGTTTAACTTTATCAGTGGCGAGACAACGCGCGACCAGCTAAGATTTTGTGGCTTGATAACTGATTTTGACACTTTTTTTTCATTTTTACACAAGCAAATAGTTGCAGATTAATTGCAAGTTTCAATAAAAAACAAAATATGCATTAAAGGGAATCATAAAAGTAGCATAAAGGTGGCCCATCCACCTGTGGGGAAAGCACTGGCTTCAATATGAACTAATAGTATGTCAGTAAGTAGATGCTATTAAATACCAGTGGGTCTGTCTTCTTTCATTGTGTTATACGGATCTTAGGGTCTGAAGGCACATGCCAACAGCTTTTATAATTGAAACAACAAAATTGTAAAATTATTGCGTCCGGCGTGTTTTGTAAGCATACATATAAATCATCTTTCTAGTGAACATCGCCGATCACCTTTTAATGCTTAAAGTCAATCACCTTTTGAGGGTACGGACAGCCCAAAACGGACTGGGAGTTGACAAGGTGGTGAGACATCTGTTCGAGTCTGGTCCAGATGACATCCCCAAGCGAGAACGTAAATCCTTCATCTCTTGTAAATTTAACACAATGCACTCCCATTTTATTGACAGAAACTAAAATAATGAATGCCACCGAATCACATCCACTGCTCTATATGCTTAAGAATACATGTACATGTATAAATGCTGTTGCAGGTCTCCCTGTGTCCTGCATGCGGTCGCTGAATACACCGCATCCTGGCAATCAAACAGTGGTATCTCTTCCCTTTCTTTTTTATATCTAGCCTTACCCCAACTTCGACCCCATTAACACCACCTCTTCAATCCAAAACAGCTACCTTCGAGCTTACACTTTCTTTAAGTTTGTGTAATATCGGCTCCCACCTTTTTCGGATCACAAACCTCACAACTGATTAAAATATTGAGATAGCGAGTGTGTGTGTGTGTGTGAGGGGGGGGGGGGTGGTTGGTGGGGGTAGGGGGGTGGGGTGGTTGAAGAAAAACTCAGTCATTGGCATTCGGACTCGGGGGACTGCATGCTTTCTGCTGGTTAGGGGTTTTCAGATTTACGTTTATTTACTGGTTTTTTAAAGCTGCTTTAAGCCTCTGTAGTTATATCGTGGCCGCAACACAAGTACAATATCAAGTTTATCAAACCATCCTTACCTATAACGCACACTTTAGAAAGCAAACACACACCAGACTTTAATTGACAAGTCATATTTCAACTGTACAACAGAACTTTTTTTCGAAGGTAAACAATTCCAGGTATTTAATATTTAATTTATAATGTACACTGCTACCGCCGTGGACTGGTCACTTTCTAGGGTGGACACTATATTCACGGACGAAATAACATCACTTTCTAAAAGCTAATTATATCAGAATCCGGTGTTTCAATAAAGAAAATTTTCCCGATTATGATTTGTTTATTGCCTGGTATACATTTGCGTGGACAACTCTGCAATGCATGGATTACGAGCAGTCCACGACGACCTACTGTATCATTAGAGTAAGTAAGTAAGTAAGTAAGTAAGTAAGTAAGAAGTAAGTAAGTAAGTAAGTAAGTAAGTAAGTAAGTAAGTAAGTAAGTAAATAAGTAAGTAAGTGAGTAAGTAAGTATTTCCTTATTAATGTGACATGTGTATCATAATAATATAAAACGTTGTTTGAACAGAAAATTGACCCGGCCAACTTGGCCTTTATGTCACAATAATGTTTTTAATTCGCATGCTCACTACAATCTTACATTTGTCGATCGCACACACATTTGCTCACTTGCATGCATACACACATACCCCCCCCCCCTCCCCACATACACACACACTCACATCCACCGACACAATCACACACACACACACACTCATACCTGCGATACAGGAACTCATGTTCTCTCTGGGACCTGCGATACGCAAACTCATGCGGCTTCATATCTCCTTACATCTCGATTCGATCGGGTTAAAATTTTCGTGTTTCTCGAGATTTTGGCACCACATATGCAGCCCCCCCCCCCCCCCCCGCGGGGTGAATCAGCTAGTGATATATAAAACACACTTGAAACTTATGTGTCTTACTGCTAAAACCAATGAGGATGTGGTAGTTAGTATTCAATTATGATGGCCCACCTAAAGTCGTCAACAGATATATTAATTTCCATAAATGTCGTGTCTTCTCCGCTCATATGCATTAACCAAGTACGTAGCACACTGTCTGGGATACGTTTGAAGTTAAACGCATAGGCCAATTTCATTAGAAGAGAATTCATCGAAATGATTCATGGTATGAATACGAAAGATTCTTCTGGAAGATTTTAACTCTGCTGCTTGTGTACGCATCAAAATTTTCTTGTTTCCAGGGCATGCTCCATTGTTCCCATCCGACCAGACGCCTAGCGCGTATGTGTCGGCGCCACTGATTGGTTAGCGGAATGTGTTGATTGACAGGTTTTCAGTATGACACTCAATTAATTTAGCATCATACTATATTATTTGTGTATGATACTGAATTAATTCTGTTTGATACTCAATTAATTTAGCATCATACTATATTATTTGTGTATGATACTGAATTAATTCTGTATGATACTCAATGAATTTAGCATCATACTATATTATTTGTGTATGATACTGAATTAATTCTGTATGATACTCAATTAATTTAGCATCATACTATATTATTTGTGTATGATACTGAATTAATTTAGTATGATACTCAATTAATTTAGCATCATACTATATTATTTGTGTATGATACTTAATTATTTTAGTATGATACTCAATTAATTTAGAATCATACTATATTATTTGTGTATGATACTTAATTATTTTAGTATGATACTCAATTAATTTAGAATCATACTATAATATTTGTGTATGATACTTAATTATTTTAGTATGATACTCAATTAATTTAGAATCATACTATATTATTTGTGTATGATACTTAATTATTTTAGTATGATACTCAATTAATTTAGAATCATACTATATTATTTGTGTATGATACTTAATTATTTTAGTATGATACTCAATTAATTTAGAATCATACTATATTATTTGTGTATGATACTTAATTATTTTAGTATGATACTCAATTAATTTAGAATCATACTATATTATTTGTGTATGATACTTAATTATTTCAGTATCATACTCAATTAATTTAGAATCATACTATATTATTTGTGTATGATACTTAATTATTTTAGTATGATACTCAATTAATTTAAAATCATACTATATTATTTGTGTATGATACTTAATTATTTTAGTATGATACTCAATTAATGTAGAATCATACTATATTATTTGTGTATGATACTTAATTATTTTAGTATGATACTCAGTTAATTTAGAATCATACTATATTATTGTGCACGATTTCATGAATACAGCATAAATAAAATAGCATGATACCGAAATCAGGTTCACGTCCGGGAGGGTCATAATTGTTTTTTAGTATGATACTCTAATAATTCGGTATGATGCTATATTATATGGTATGATTTCATAAATGCTGCATAAATAATTAAGTATGATACTCAATTATTTGAGTATGATACTGAATTAATTCAGTATAATACTATATTATTTGGGTATCATACAATATTAATTGAGTATCATACTCTTTATTTTAGCATCCTGTTCGTACGTCATAGTTATAATAGTAATAACACTTTTGTCGCGGTTCTCGGATGAGAAGGCCTTGGTTACCCTTGTGCTGCCAACTGCCTCCCTATTTTGACCCTTCTTCTCTCCTTCCAAGACTTGGAGACGTACTGCTTGATGACACCCCTTGCCCCATTCTTCCAAAATTCTCCGATTAGCATATTAATCCTCTCCTTTGGGTCACACACTAACCACATGTCCTTCATTCTCACATTCCACTTCCCCATTATACTCCCAGTGAATCTTATGTTTTTAGACTGGTATTTTGGGCATTCTAGAAGAAAGTGTTCCAACGTCTCCACCACGCGGAAATTACACATCTGGCACTCCTTTTCACTGTTTTTCCCAATTTTCCCCTCAGTCCAGGGACATCGACCTCAGCTTGAACAACAGTTACCCCCCAAGGTGTCATCAAGATACTCTTCAAAGCCTAGCTTGTCTTTATCACGCAGGCCACCCAAGGACCTCTTTGTTTGCCCCCACCCGCTCGTCAATTAAGATTGTCACCCTCCATCACTCTTTCTCTGACGATTTTTTTACCCAACGTTTTGGTCCGATATCTCCAATGATCTCACTTGGACCATCCACCCAGTCTTGGTATTTAAGTTGAAAAATACTCTGGAACATAACTTTACACCATCAGCTGTCGGGGAGATTTACCAAATAATTAAGATAACCGAGTTTCATTAAGTCTCATCTGTTCTTGGTCCCCATCCACCCAAGCTCACCCCCGATTGCTTCAAACGCTGCGGCATTACTCGGCCCCGTTATCAATCGGCTCTCATCATTCTGCAGGGCTTCCAAGCTCTTTACAGCAGATTGGTTTAGGGGTACCACTTCCGTACCATATCTTATACTTGGCAGACCCACCATTTCCCAACTGGTTTTCCCCACGAAAACCCCATTGAAGCTCGTTCTCCCCATAAGTTTCATTCGGTTAAGAATTCGGCTCCCCTTCGCTCCCCTTCAGAATTAATTTATTTGTGTGGTTTCGATAGATGCCTCTTCCTGTGATGTTTATATTTACCCCAGATACTCGTAGTTTGCTGCTACCTTCCGGGACACAGAAGGCCCTCACCCTCCACCTTCGAGTAGGGCCCACTTTACGGCCCACTGGTGTGACTTTGCTTTTGCTTTCATTTAGTTCCAGTCTCCATTTGTTCCCATATTTCCCAACAATTCCCAGCATTTTCTCTAGCCCCTCTTCGATGCCTGACACTAGCACCATATCGTCTGCAAGAAACTAGCCCTGGGATGTTGTATTCAATCTATGCATCTTTATATAATGCTTTCAGAATTCCAACAAACTCGCCTCCCAAGCCCAGAGCCTCAAGCTTTCGCCACATACCCTCTCTCCATACTCTATCGTATACCTTTTTAACATCCAAAAAGACCATGAACTTCTTTTTCTTTTTGCTACGACGAAATTTTCACCGACGGCCGGAAAACGTGAACATTAATTTTCTTGTCACGAAGTGGAAATTCTAGGCCGTAATACTACCCGTGGTCACTAATCCTCTTTGAATAAATTTTGAAAATCCGACGTCATATACCGGAGATACCGGAGATGTGACATAAACACGTCTGGTCTATACCTTTTATTTTGTTAGCACCCCTACCTAAAACATTCCACCGCATACCGCTGTATTACTGCTCATACTCTTAGAGGAATTCGTGATATGTCTTCGCTTTTGCAACACGAAACGTGCATTTTAATGTCGAATAGAAAAAGAGAGTCACCACATGCGCGTGGGTATCTACCAAGCACATGTACCGCCTCTACACTACAATTTCAAAAGACATGACCGAGTTCGTTGGCGTTCATACAATGGATGTTGTAAACTTGAATTGGCTGTCCTTGCAATTTGACCATCATTTACTGACAACATACGGTAATGCATTCTAAATGCGAGATACGCACATGTTGCAAGCGACTGGAAGCCGCGGCGGTAGCGATAATAGGTGGTTTGGTACTTTAAAGGGCGACAAACCCCTTTCTCTCGATGTTACGCGAACCGTCGTCGATCGTGCTTTGTTGGATGACTTCTGGAAATTAGCTTGCGATTTAAAAATGATCTAGTTATCATTGATGTTACTTCGGAAGCGATGGAGCTTGTAGTATTTTTTTTTTGCCCCATCCGATTCCGCCTGCCATACAAATTTGATATACGTATTGATATGTGGTTTAGAATTACTGAAGAGAATTTTTAAATCAGTTAGAGGCTTGGTTAAAGCCTGCTTCTCAACACTCTTTGCCCTAGTATTACTGAAGTTGTCAATATGTCCAGATGACCAGGAAAACACGATATCATATTCGTCAGACATGAGACTACTCTACTTAAACTCTCACAAAATTCAAAAATGATAGGGTTCTTCATCGTATGGCCCAGAAAAACTAGCAAAAAGGAAAGAGAGTCGGATAATATGATCGACTTTCTTTCTTGTACATTCCCGATGTGCCAAGCGCTAGTTGTAAAGCTTTAACTCCAGTTATGAAAATATAACTTTATATTTGATATTCTGATTGGGATTCTCATTGAGGTGATCTTATCTCCAGTAACGACAGTTGACTCCCTATCACCATCTTTAGATTCATCTGTATAGATCATGTTATATGTACTATACCTTATTTGAGCATATTTTTGTTTAAATTACAAAGAATTTGTCTCGGACATTTTGAAAGAGGCAAGGTTCAAAATAACAGTAGGTTTTCATAGATTGAATACAGTTAAAACTAGAAGTCCTGTCATGAAAAGCGCACAAATAGCACGTTGATCTGCGCGTTAATGTATGCGTTAAGGCCATAGTAAACCTATCAAATTCTGTACATATGGCCTGTGCACAAGCAATGTTTCAGCCAATGGACCTCCGGGTAACCCGGAGGTCCATTGGCAGAAACATTGCATGTGTTTGCTATGAATAACCAGGAGAACCTGCCGTGATTTGGATGCCATTCGATATGGCAATTGCGCGCAATTCCAATGCGCAATTAAGCCTAGATAAGAGCACTATTCGTGGCAGGACTTCTTGTTTTAACTGTATGTGTTTCCCGATTCCCTTTTATACAGTAAGATTGTGTGATGAACACCATATGGGGCTTAATTCTTATTCCCCTTGGGGCAATATGTTTCTGGTGTCTGTTAAAAACTGAACATTTTTAGTATCGGCGACTTATGTTTAAGCAGGATGTGATAGAGTAGTCCAGAAACATGTTGGCGTGACAGCTTAATTCCTTGGATGGGTGACCGTCTGAACGATCAATTCGGACTCCGGCGTTGGGTCCTTAGGCGAGGGACTTAACCCCGATTACCCACATGGGGGCACGATGACGCCGTGTACTAAGGCGTACTGCACGTCGATGGTACGCATGTCTTCAGCCAATCTAACCCTGCCTGTGCTGCAGTGCGGAGTTACGATGTTGGGGAGCTTGCAGCTGCTCGCCGTTGCTCGGTGAACCTCTCCAGGTACTCCGACTTCCTTCACCCGTAAAACTGTCACGGTCATGATTAGCCATTGTGCATAAGTATATGACCTTAAACACCAATAAATATATAAATAATAATACAGCTTAATTCTGCGCTTTTCAAGAGAAGGTACCTCTGCTTCAACAAGCATAGAAAAACGCCCAGGCTGATTCTAATACCACAATTATAAATTGCATCAAATGGTTTGAGGTACTACTTTTATGCTGAATTGTAAACCACACAACTGTACTCTAAATTTGAACTAACAAGTGATTTATACAGATGGAATAATGTTTTTTTGATGAACATCCCAATCAGTGATACCAACTACCTTCAGGAGGTTAAGCGTATTTTAACATCTCACTCTTAGAAATTTTATATACCCGAGAATTTCACTTCCTTAACGACTTTAATGTTACTCCCATCTATTTTCAACATCGGATCTTGGTGATGCTTTCGACGCTTACAAACTGTACACAATTTGTTTTGGCCTTTGAGAACATAAAAACAATTTCAATGGCCCAGTCTAGAAATCTACGCAAGCACAGCAGTAGTTTACTTTCCATGGCATTCATGTTTTTATGTATATAACAAATTCAAAAATCATCGATACAGAAGAAAGAAGCTACCATATTCTCAATTCAATTGATAATTCCATTCATTTTTACTGAGAATAGAGTAGAATTTACAATTCTACCCTGATGAACCCTCAATTCTTACTCGCGGGGATAATATAATGTGTACCCAATACGAACTTCAAGCTGACGGTCATGTACAAAATGTTCTATGAAAAGGGGCATAAGCCCTCTCAGCCCCATGCTAATTGTTTTTTAACTGTCGTACCAATACGTTGTACAGTTAAAACTAGAAGTCCTGTCACGAATAGTGCGCTTATCAGGGCTTAATTGCATGTTGGAATTGCGCGCAATTGCCATATCGAATGGCATCCAAAGCACGGCAGGTTCTCCTGGTTACTCATAGCAAACACATGCAATGTTTCTGCCAATGGACCTCCGGGTTACCCGGAGGTCCATTGGCTGAAACATTGCCTGTGCACAGGCCATATGTAAAGAATATGATAGCTTTAATTGGGTCATAACACGCACATTAACGCGCATATCAACGTGCTATTTGTGCGCATTTCATGACAGGACTTCTAGTTTTATCTGTACCATACGCCTTTTTCCAAGTCAATGCAGATGGCGATCACATGTTCTCTCCTAGTAGCATTCGTATAAACGTTTCAGGTCTAATCAAATGATCCACAATAATTTTGTAGCTTCTAAAACAACACTGAACATTCGCAAGTGGATTGTTCGAGTCTAAAAACTAGAGACGCTGATCATTGGTTATCCCCTTCCATGGTTTTACGCAAATGGCCTGCTGATACAATAGATCTGTAATTGCTTGGAATGCAATGCAATGGTCTTTATCGGGCTTCGAATTGGATGTATTGTTCCTTGATGCAAGAATGTAGAAACTGGCTTGTCATGCATAATTTGTTAAAAACAATTTTTGAAAAGTTCAAATGATGATAGAGAAAGGGTCATTGTAATTCCCTTAAATGTCAGAGGTAAATTTGATCTGTTGTTGTTTTTTATTTATTTTATTTTAATTTTAACGAATTCTGGATTATCAGTTTCTGACGACGTATGTTTAGAAAATGGGGTGGCCAGTTTGCTTGGTTGAGTTTCAAAACATACATTTCCCAAGAATGTTTCTTTTTGGGGGTTTTGTGAGTCATCCTGTGTTTGCCCGATTTGTAGTAGTTTGTCCCAGTTATTTGTCGTTTGTGACACATGAAATTCCCGTTCAGTTTCCTGGCGATCTTTTTTTCATGTTTGCAATAAATATCAAACCATGAGGTGGTGAAACGTTTTGGATTTGCTCAGATTTGTGAAATGGTCCTGTTTGCGAAGTCAACTAATTCCCAAATGTTCTCGTTGGTCACAACATGTTTGCACATTCTCCCATGTGAGCAGTGCGGAACAAGCGTTGAGGAGGTGTACCAGTTCGCTTGTTTATAGTTCCATTGGAACACTTTCTCCTCTTCCGTCGGAGACACACTTTCCAAACCAACCTGAAAGTGGTCTCATACGGTATCTACAACTTTCATAAAAAATTCAAGGAAGACTGAGGGACAAGCAGTTGTAAGATTGAAGTGTAAGAACCAGATGCGGGAGACAGATAAATGTCTGAACCATCACTGAACAAGCACAAGGCATATTTTGAAATGAGCTGTTGTACTGTTTTGCATTTTCGGTTTTTTTTGCTGCAGGAGTCACCTCGGACTATGTGCATAGACATCTCCCGACAAAATGTATGGAGTTAGACGTTGACGAATCAGTTGCTGAAGGTCATTCATCTTAGGGGTCTTATTTGGTGAAATCTAAATGCAACATAATGAAACTGTTTGTTAAAGTTAGGGGCACCGCTAAAGCCTGTACATTTGTAAAGAAACAGGACTGTAAATAATGTCGTTTCTGACTAAGACAGACGTTCCAGACTAAGACAGGCCATTTTCGCCAGTCCAGGCATTATATGAAGTATAATGAATAAAAGCGGAATGATCTTTTAGGGTGTTTCCAGCAAGCAAAAAGCAGCAGGTTTATATTTTTGGCTTAGAGGGCCTAGTTTATTAAAATTCGCTCCAAAACCTCAGCAAATCCACTAGATTATATTGCTAGTATTGTTATCCATGTTTGGATCGTGAATGGTTGGCGAATGGGACAAATTGCACTCGTATTTTATCTTTGGTGAATTTTTACGTGGGGACCTGAGCTGAGATGAATTCAGAAGTAGTACATTGGAGGGTGCGCCATCGACGTCATCCTGAAAATCCAAGTATTCGAATGCGTCAAATATATTTTGGGTAAAAATATTCTGTAACAGTTTGGGTGTTCTATCAGATTATAATTTCTGTTTATCTTTTTCTGTTCTTATTTTCTGACACCTTTTTTTAAAAACTTTAAATTATTATTACTGTTTTAAGCTCTCATGTGTCAATATACATTCAATAGTTGAGTTTACACAGTATTCTTTAAACCACTGGTGTCATTTTCTCATTGCTGTTTTCACTAGTTATTTATTTACCATGTTCTTTCCAGATTTCATCCACTCGTTTTTACTTTGTAAAAAGTAGTGTCCTCTTTTCAATTCGACTTTTTATCGCCACCATATAGCCTTAGATGCTGATGTGGTGTTAAGCTCCCTTAAGTAAATTCTGACCCTTACTCAGATTTTGTCTGGTTTCGATTTTTGTTCTGGTGTTGTTTTTAGCCTTGATTTTGGTTTATTTTGTTCATTTTTATCTTCTTTTTTATCTTCGGGTTTAGAATTAGGTTTATCTTCTTGTTCCTTTTCTTTTTTTTCTGTTTCTTTATTTTGGTCCAGTGGACTCGGTTTGTGTTGATTTCCGTTCAGTGAAACTGGTTCTAAAATGGTCTATCAACTTTGATAGAATGCCTCGAGTGAAGTAAAGTCCACCCTCCATTCGGTTGACGTTGTCGGTGCTTTGTGTTAAGATATCATTGCATAAGACGCTTGTTATATATCCATGCCAGGATTGGATACAACAGTGTCTCTGGCCTCTTTAAAACTAATATGTTTTCAATTTTGTTTTTCGAATGAGCATTTCTTTCTCCCATATAGGGCAATCTTTTGATGAACAAAAATGATTGCACTAAACAGTTGAAGCATTTTCCTGTAGTATTTGTATATG
Organism: Pictodentalium vernedei; assembly: GCA_031216915.1. Classification (NCBI taxonomy): domain Eukaryota; kingdom Metazoa; phylum Mollusca; class Scaphopoda; order Dentaliida; family Dentaliidae; genus Pictodentalium; species Pictodentalium vernedei. The sequence goes on from CM062291.1 coordinate 458,094,245, forward strand.
ACTGATCATGATTTTCGCTGCATTTGTAGCATATATTTTGGCCTCTACAGGCATTTTCACGCTGTACAATATTTTTTCACTCAAATAATATCAGAGGATGTGGGATATATAAATCCGCTTTGACGTTCACGTAGCCAGTTTTAATTGACTTACATGTAGGTAGTTATGGTGTATTGAAAGTCGTGATATGGGTATTTGTTTATACTTTATTTCGATGCTACTTAATTTCAATTATTTTTACTTCAGATACCTCTTGATCTCTGAGCTCATATAATATTTCTATTTCTTTTATGTCTAACCACTCACGAGTTCTTCTTCTGCTTTTGTTCCCCCACCCCCACCCCTCTCCGATCTTAATTTGCAGAGGGAGTTAGTTTACAGTCCCGTCGATAACTTTAATTGTTTTGTTCTACCAACAGGTTCAGTTTACTGGTTTGTTTTCATCGGCAGATTTAACTAAATAAAAATTTGGCCAGTACGTTTTGTCAGCGTTATATGATGTACTTTCCGTATATCCCGATAAATTCTCTATTTTGATTGGTCAGAATGCCTTGGACAAATAGCCATGGCAAAGGGTGCCTCCAACATCCAAGGTATATGAGAGCGTGCAACATCCTGGTTATATGGGTATATGGGCACGCGAAACATCGGGATACATGGTTTAAACGAAAGCTTTTCGCTCTCAGTCGCCTCGATATAAACATCGAACCAAAAAAAAACTGAAAATATTCACAAATATCATCAGATTTCAGATAATTCGATGATATTTTGCTGTTATAAATTAAATAGTCGCATAATTAAATTAAACAACTTGAGAAAAACAAAATAAGAGCAAATATCGTCCCCTTAGTTCCAGTGTGTTATATGTGCCTGTAGGCACATAGAACACATTGGAACTCAGGGGACGATATGTCAACAAAATACTGTTTACTCGTTTCCTTAACGACACAGGGGGAGTAACTCTATCTGCTGTATTCTGCGTTTGTAAAAACAAAACAATTATTCACGAATTTGATCCAACTGACTGCGGAGCGTGAGAAATGCGTCCAAATTTGTTTCCACTCTGTTTCTGTTGTGTTTCAAACGGGACAAAAACGTTACCTCCGCTGACCTGTATGATATATGGAGATTTATAAACCGACATCCAGGTATTAAATCTCCATATACCATACATTTCGGCGGAGATAACTTACATTGTCTCGTTTCCCGTGCTTTTCAACCCTACTCCGATCCCATCCCGGGTGGGTTATGAAGCGGTTTATGTGACGTTAAACATAAATAAATAAATAAATAAATAAATAAATAAATAAATAAATAAATAAATAAATAAATAAATAAATTTGACGCGGTTATCCAGCGAGCATCACTAGAAGTACATTGAAAAGATAACATACTCGGCCAATGCTGATACCGCAACATACCACTGGGCGACTGACCCGTTCAGCCACGGCACAGTGCAGTCAATAAACCGGCCACACCAAACAAAGAAGATCCTGGTACAAACTGTGTGGTATCCAACAGACAGTGCAGCAACCGTGATACATGATAGTGGAAAGATTACTGACAGAGAGTACAATGTCACTTTCGCGACGACCCCACGCCCCAACGTGGCGCTCATCGTTTGGTGCTCCCGATTGACCAAACCGAGTCTGGTCGAGTCTGATGCGACCAACTGTTTACCATGATGTAAGGCCCCACGGCGATTTATTGGACGATATATCCATGAAGGATTGCCCAACTGGGGACACTATAGTCCTAAACCAGCCAGGATCCCATCCTCTAAGGCCTTCAGCACGCATCTCACTGCAGAACAAGGCGCTCTCCTCCTTTCTCAATCAAGGATTTGACCGGCTTTGTCGGAGTTGTCATGTGGTCCAAATTGGATGTCGATACCAACCTGGAGGCGGTAAACTCAACTGTTAGTGATCTGTTGTAATGGGAAAAAAGTAACCAATCACCCGGAGACTCACACAAACTGGCAATCGAATTGGAGATGTATACGCCTTAACGTCAACATATTCCTGTAATAATCCAACAGGACCGATTGCTGGTGAAATTACACATGTATCGCGGACTTGGACAAACCACTATCTCACCTATTAACTTGTTACGACTGCATGCGTTAGTGATTTAACGAAAATAAGTTTGCAACACGACATTAGAAAATTGGCGGAATAAACATACATTTAAATTTTAACATAGTAAAAAATTCAAAATTAGCATCCCTAATATTAAATGGCATAGAATCAAATTTTCAGAATTGGATTCAATATGATGAAGTCTGATTTACATCCACCAATAACACACAAAGAGTAACATCTATTTGCCTACAGTTAATTCCTGAATAATTCGGCTAAGTCAAAGTTACAATGTAATTTTCACTTTCTGGATATTTCACCGTTTTCAACATTTTCTAGTTATTTTCATTAAAAAGTGCTTTACACATAATGTACAGTTAAAACTAAAAGTCCTGTCATGAAATGCGCACAAATAGTACGTCGATCTGCGCGATAATCTACACGTAATGACCATAGTAACGGTATCAAATTCTGTACATATGGCATGTGCACAAGGAATGTTTCAGCCAATAGACATCCGGGTAACCCGGAGATCCATTGGCAGAACATTGCCTGTGTTTGCTATGAGTAACCAGGAGAACCTTCCGTGCCTTGGATGTCATTCGATATGAAAACTGCGCGCAATTCCTACGCGCAATTACGATTAGATAAGGGCACAGTTCGTGATTTCTAGTTTTAAATGTAGAGATACACAAAACTTTGACAAACCTAGGTAATTATCTTTCTCATCACACAACGAAAACAATATTTGCCGGTAACGTAGCTACCGCTTTTCCGAAAATAATTGCGAATATGCTGCGTCTCTTGTCTCTGATTTTGATTTTACTTCATTACTCTTTTTTCCATTTACATGGAGTAAAGTACAAACGAATAATATTTCAATATACATGAGCTTATGTTACATGTCCGTGGTGGGTATTTACAAATTATACATGTTCATTTTCTCCCTCTATATCTCCCATCTCTCTCTCTCTCTCTCTCTCTCTCTCTCTCTCTCTCTGCCTGTCTGCCTGTCTGTCTCTTCCTCTCTCTCGCCTTCGCGATTCAAGCTATGTTGCAAACTTCCCGTACAAGGAGGTACGCCGGTGACGGTGATGGGCAACAGTTCACAAGTTGGGACGGTCATCGTGGTTCTACCCGGCATGGCTGAGTGTATGGCGTTGTGCCCAACCCCTGATAGAACAAGGTTGTTCAATCGAGACAGAAGTCAACAACGCTGAACTTTGTAGAATGCACAACAGAACGACGGCGATCAGTCGCACCGTTATGCACTCCACAATATTCAACGTCATCAGGCAAAATGTAAAAATACGTGACTAGGCAATAATTTGCATACGAAGTCCTGGCTTCGATCAATCATCAGAAGTGTTAGCATTTCTATGTAGCGACATGCAAATTATGCCCTGTAATGTGGATCACAATGTAGCGTTAAGTCCCCCCCCCCCCTCCTGCAAGGCACACTCTTTACGAAATTAGCAAGGAGATACCCACTTGCAGCGAAATGCGTTGGTGCGTACATTATTGCAGGAGGGGAAGCCCAGGAACGCCAGATGTTCAGAGTTATAATTATTATTATAGGATTTGTATAGTCCTGATGTTATGCGCATACCGACGGGGGTGCAAACAGTGTATACCGGTATATATTTGCAAACACTCGGACATACGTTTCTGCGTGCACCCGAAAACACACTCCCCGGGTGCTTAAAGTTCACATCCATTAATGTTATTCTAAACCAGATAATGTCGCATGCAAGAAAAAAGGCTTACGTTTCTTCTTAACATAGTTAGTGGTAATAAGTGTATAAAAATATTTGATTTGATTGAATTGATTTTAAGGCAATCACGTGTTGACTCACGTCGAAAACCCCACAGCAATTCTATAATATGCAAATACACAGTTTTTAACTACAGCATATTCCAGAAGCTTGTGGTTGCAAATTTGCCCTCTCACTTCAATTGGACAGAAAAGCTTTCTTGTATGATCGTTCCCAAAATGATCTACTGCAATGTCACCTCGACATAGTCGTTTTAGCTCTTGGAAACTTTTCGATTTAACATTCAGAATGATCAATTGACACGTCACCGACACTAATGCAGTCGTTTTCGCAACGATATCTCTGTACAACTTAATTCAAAAGACCAAATTTGATTTACGCATGTGATAAATCATAAATGCTTTTGTTTTAATGGTAACCTAGATGTACGTCCTCAAATTCATCCCAGTGTATTTTGTTTCTCCGAAATGAAACATGTTTACCCCAGTGCACTCCTTAATCGGATCTATGTACACACATAAACAATTCGGCGAAATGACAATGACAGATTACCCATTTTATTATGTGCTAATGTGAACTCTACGACGGAACGAAGTGGGGGTGGAGAAAGGGGTTTTGAAATCAGCGACATGAGTTGAGGTGTTTCTTCGAATTCACGTGCGCCGAAGGCGCGTGTGACATACAGGAAAAACGCTACCAAAGGTCGTTAAATCCTGTCTTCCGTACTCAACGTGGATGTTATTCTGTATTTATGCCACGCTTCAACTTGAACTGAGTAAATGAAGCTGAAACTTTGAAAGAACAATATCACCTTCGGCTGTACTTTTTTTTGGTTGTCGCTTTTTGCGCCAAAGCATTTCATTAAAATGATATTATCAATAAGACTTACCGTTAAAACTAGAAGTCCTGTCACGAATAGTGCGCTTATCTAGGCTTAATGGCGCGTTGGAATTGCGCGCAATTGACATATCGAATGGCATCCAAAGCACGTCAGTCTCTCTTGGTTACTCAGAGCAAACACATGCAATGTTTCTGCCAATGGACCTCCGGGTTACCTGGAGGTCCATTGGCTGAAACATTGCTTGTGCACAGGCCATATGTACAGAATTTGATAGTTTTACTTGGGCCATAACGCGTACATTAACGCGCATATCAACGTGCTATTTGTGCGCATTTCATGACAGGACTTCTAGTTTTAACTGTATACTATTTAATTTATTGGCGCTTAACGCCACATCATCGACGAACGCCATACAGTACGGCCGCCATGGACTTGTCTCTTTCCCAGGGTGTGCAATATTTCCATGGATGCAATAATATTAGATTCCAAACACTAATTATAGAAATAATCATCAACAATTTAATTAATGGAGCACCGGGTTGTATCAGGTGCTCATTAATTTAATTAAAATTGTGCTGCTGATGATTTTTTTAATACCCGGTAAACATCACTGTCCACGCATGAAATACGATCAGTCCACGGATTGTATTGTATCGTTTCGATAAACGGGCGTGAAGGACAAACCATCATTATCTTTTATGAATTAAAATATTCGACGAAAAGCATGAACAAGTTATGTTCCAACAAGACTAAAATCCTCCTCCTCTGATTGAACGAGAGCTCGCTTAGTATATTCAATGTTTACGGCTCAAGTGGCAAATGTTGCCGTCCGACGTCACAACGCGAAATATTTGCAATGACATCGTCCGTTTCGTAACTGCTTCATCAGTGGAGTGACTGGCAAGCCGCTTCATTTTTTCTAGATGTTTCACGTGAGCAGCAGACGATGTTCCGGATGAAGTGTTGTTTAAATTACAAGCCGGTTTACGATTTGAACTAAAAAGGAATGAGTTTATCTAGTTTATTGATTATTTATCAAGTGCCGTCATGGATACACGAGAGGTTTATTTACTAAACCTGTAATCGTAAAAAGTTGCCTTCAACAAGGCAACTTTAAAAGATTACAAATTTAGTAAAGTAAATAAGTTTGCTTCGCGTCTCGGTTGAACATAAGCTCCGAGCCGCTAACTTCAGACCATGTTACCGTCAATTCATCACAATAACACAATAACTTATAATATTATATTGACAGTGAAAAATTAGCGAAAACAGGAGTGTCTATTGATAGAAAGCACAGAATGAATAATCTGTATATCAACCTGATGATCACGTCAATCAGATGCATAACCATTAATCAGATGTTTTGTTGAGTGACGTTCTTACGCGTAGGCTGGATTCCACGAGTGACGTATCCGGTATGATTTTCAATGTCTGCATTTTATCGGGAAACGTTGAATACACGCGTCAAATTGTGGTATAAAATGTCTTACAAATGATTGCTAACGTATGCTAGAACGAGAGTTGATAACATGCGTCTGCTTGTCTGCCTGCCTGCTTGCCCACTTTACTGCCTTCACATCACATGAACACTTCACAACAAAGAATAACAACGTGGATAATCTCATCAAAATCGGCAGATCGCAGCGCTTATAGTTTTTGAATGAGCGCATCATCCCCCGATCAACCGAGGAAATACCACTGCGCGGAACAATGTCATAACCACCGATTGTAGATGTGCCACACAAACTATCGACACACGGACTTTAAAGCAATACAAAACCGGTTGTTACAGTTTGCTTATTACAGTTTTTATGCAGTCTGACATGTACATGCCATATACTTCTACAAACACAAAATAGGGCTTTGGTCTGCATGTATACATTTCAGCTCAGTTTGTTTTTTCCCGCCCAAGTTACCGAATAAATGCATAACTATCGATCTGCAAGTGTATCGTACAAGAGTTAATTTGGATTTTCCTGAAAGGAAAATCTATTTGTTATTGCCAAGATTATTATTCTTTTTTTGTTTTATTTTTTTTTTTTTTGTTTTTTGTTTTTTTTTTTTTTGTTTTTCCAACACATCGGGGAAAGAGTTTTCTCGAAAACGGTCTTTAAGATTTTTTTCAAACTTTGCACGATCAATGACGGCCATGAGTTCTTGGTGGGCAAAAACGCCCAAAAACGCCCAAAGCTTCGTAGGCCAATATCTCATGAAAGAAAAAAGCTATCGACTTAATTTTTTGACAGACTTGTCAGAATTACTCTTGTCTAAAACAAATATAATTGGTATTTTTTTCCATTTTTTATGTTTTCTGCCAAAATTTTTCACAAAACGGAAAGTTATCTCAAAAATCGGCCATTTTGGATTGAAATATCGAGATTTAAATATAACGAGCCCTCTAAAAGGGTTCCAAATTGAAGGAAGTAATACCGCTTTATAAAAAAAATCGAAAGAATTTAGTTTCGATTTTTCGGTAATCCAAAATGGCGGCCGAAAACAAAAAAGCTATCGACTTAATTTTTTCACAGACTTGTCAGAATTACTCTTGTCTAAAACAAATATAATCAGTATTTTTTTCCATTTTTTATGTTTTCTGCCAAAATTTTTCACAAAACGGAAAGTTATCTAAAAAATCGGCCATTTTGGAGTGAAATATCGAGATTTAAATATAAAGATCCCTCTAAAGGGGTTCCAAATTGAAGGAAATAATACCGCTTTATAAAAAAAATCGAAAGAATTTCGTTTCGATTTTTCGTTAATCCAAAATGGCGGCCAAAAAATCGAAATTTTTTTTTTTCGTTTTTTATGTGTTTTGTTCAATTTTGAGACGAAAAAAAAAAAATTTTTTTGCACTGAAAATTTTCGGTCCGGTTCGGACTTCCGAAATTTTTGACCAAAATTCGGAAGTTTTTGTTTTTTATGTGTTTTGTTCAATTTTGAGACGAAAAAAAAAAATTTTTTTTTTACACACCACCACCAAGAAACGAAAATTGGTCTTCAGACTGGTACTTTGACCTAATTATACTGTACTACTGGAGTGGGTAAAAAGCGGCGGTGATTGCGAATGTGTAGCGCATATATAGGTAAAAAGATTCCCCGTAGTTTGGAAGCACAATTGTGTTGCGTTTGCCTTCAGGCGGTCGCCAAAAGTACACTCTCGGCCTCTCAACGGTCCGTACACCCTCTTTTTGGCATGCGAATACTCAGCGTTCTTGACTCGTATAAGGATTTCGTGATTCATATGGTATCATTCACGGTCTGTTTAAACATTTCCCCACCCCATGGGAATAAGGTTTTATTTCACTTGGCTTCTGATGGCTGGAGAACTACCACTCCGGTTCGGACATTTCGACCAAAATCCGGAAATTTTTGTTTTTGTTTTTTATGTGTTTTGTTCAATTTTGAGACGAAAAAATTTTTTTTTTTTTTGCACTACACCAAAATACGAAAAATCGGTCTTCAGACTGGTACTTTGACCTAATTATACTGTACTACCGGAGTGGGTTAAAAGCGGTGGTGATTGAGAATGTGTAGCCCGTATACAAGTAAAAAGATTCCCCGTAGTTTGGAAGTACAATTTTGTTGAGTTTGGCTTCGGGCGGTCGCCAAAATACACTCTCGGCCTCTCAACGGTCCGTACACCCTCTTTTCGGCATGAGAATACTGGGCGTTCTTGAATCGTATAAGGCTTACGTGATTGAAATGGCAACATTCACGGTATCTTTAAACCTTTCCTCACCAAATGGGAATAGGGTTTTATTACACTTGGCTTCTGATGGCTGGAGAACTACCACTCCGGTTCGGACTTTAAGACCAAAATTCGGAAATTTTTGTTTCTGTTTTTTATGTGTTTTGTTCAATTTTGAGACGAAAACAATTTTTTCTACCTGGAAATTTTTTGGTCCGGTTTGGACTGAAAATTTTTGATCAAAAAACAAACTTTTTTTTTTAGATCACCACTTGGACCTGACAAAACTGTACTACGAGGCGGTTTAAAGTGGCCGTTATTCAGAATTTGGATGTTGAGGCTCTTCCTCCACCAGTAAAACTATCCGACGCGACTGCCCAACCCCCATCCAAGGCAAACACGCATTAGATTAGACTCTACAGACTCTGGCGTCCAAGCCAGGAAACACGTCTGAAAAACCTTGATCATTTTGCACCCGGCGACCTCAATTTCAGTGAACGTTGTTCATAATGTTACATGGTATTTTGTATCCTAAACTGAAATCGAAAGTAGAACACTGAGAGTCTGTTATTTTTTATGGGAATATGACTCCAGCTACTCATCCCCTCCCCCGTCCTCATTGAATTTGATGACGGTGGCAATTCCGACGGTATTGCCAGATTGTTACTAACTGTGTAGACATTACATAGCGACACATCCCAAATTAGCCTGGCTGTCATTACCGAATCGGACTGTATCAAATTTTTGCGGCAATCCACGAAGCGATTTGGAACAATTCTCACACGTGTACGGCTCATCGTTACAAACAATATTTACGCGAACCATCAAAAACTTTGCGCGAACCGTCGGGGATTTCGAAGCAACCCATTTTTCGTTCGCGTATTTTTCAATTCAGGCGACCTCCAGGCGAACCAAAAGATAGTTCGCTTAAAAAGCAGGCCTATTGTGTTAACCATTGACTAAACGCAGAGCCATGACAATCCTCAAATGAGGCATTATGAGGCTCTAGAATGGTTATCAGAGACTCTTATTAAAAAAAATCGGGAAGGGGGGACCCCCTCCAATACCCTCCCTCACCTCGGCGGGGCTGTGCATTTTGGGTATGCCCAATATATTACGGACATTGGGTCCAAGTTCGAATTAGCCTTAGGTACAGAATTGTCCCCTCCCCTCACCCATGTCGAATTTTTAAATAATGCTGACTTCGGGCCGGGGAAGTTGCCTTCTGGTACCGCGTTTCAATTTCAGGCTTTCATCATAAGAGCTCACGGCATAGATAAATAACTGAGAATTATTCATCTACCCTGCGACGTACATGTAGATAAGAAGCAACAGGAAGGGTTGGGGAAATATGACCAATGTCTGGTGGAATTCCCCTAAAGTGACAACAGAATACATGATTGGGTAATCTTGATTTTAGGCCTACACATGTTGTGGTCATACAAATCCATGTTTGTCATTGTCAGAATGGCAGGAGGGCCATAATGTTCCGCCTAAAATGGGTCCAGGTGGGCCATTTTTGTTCCACCTTAATTCATTAAAAGCGGGCGACATTCTTGAGTTGACACGAAGTTAGTTGAGCTTTGCCAATCCAGTGAATAGTGATGTCCCACAAATATCAAATAGTTTACCTTGGGTACCGGCAAGAAATTTGGTGACCCCCCCCCCCCCCCCCCCCCCCAAAGAACAATACATAGTGGTAAATATATTGGAAGAATTTTTACTCAATAAAGAAATATTTTGATATGCTGTTATATAGAAAACAAAACGTTTCAAAAAACGGAATTGTGAAGGCAAGAAAGGAAACTTGGAATCCGATGCTGAAAACAAAGCTCTGCACATCAAGGGAGAGTACTCATCACCATTCTCTTGCCAAAGCCATCTGTTTCAAAAACGCACTGTCATTCACTTCACGTGGTTAGAAGCCTCTGCACTGCTCAACACGGCGTAATGACAATTTGTGTCTGTCACATTGAGACATGCTGGCACTCGGATCTAAATACATGCATTTATGACAGAGAACAGTTATATTCAGAAAAATATGCGCTTTTAGATTATACAGGGTAGGCGTTCAGTGTCATTTTACGTTTTGAGTGAAAAATCATTAAAACTTTGATTACAGGAAATATCCGGACAGTTACCTACCTGCAAAAACCCATTTGCTTCCTAACATTCTGACATGGAAGCTAAAAGTAATACAGCACCACGAAGGCCTCGAATTATACTTCTGAATGGGAATTACAAGTGACATGGATTTACTGCCAAATGTCGTCCACTCGTTGACATTTAATGAGGTTTAATGAGGTCGACATAGTATAACGCGCAGTTTGAAATGTCTATGGTTGTTCCAATGTATGGAGCCTTGGCGGTCAGTACAGAATTTCATTAGATGCGACCTCTGGGAGCGGGCATACTGCATAGAGATCCTGCCGACATTGCTGCTGTTTTGATTCAGTAGGATAGCCACGGAATTAAGGGGGGGGGGGGGGGCAAGTATCCTAAATGCCCCCCCCCCCCCCCCCCCAAAAAAAAAAAAAAAATTGACGCAGTGCAATTTCATACAACTTAGAGCCCCAAAAAAAATCGGGAAGGGGGGACCCCCTCCAATACCCTCCCTCACCTCGGCGGGGCTGTGCATTTTGGGTATGCCCAATATATTACGGACATTGGGTCCAAGTTCGAATTAGCCTTAGGTACAGAATTGTCCCCTCCCCTCACCCATGTCGAATTTTTAAATACTGCTGACTTCGGGCCGGGGAAGTTGCCTTCTGGTACCGCATTTCAATTTTAGGCTTTCACCATAAGAGCTCAAGGCATAGAAAAATAACTGAGAATTATTCTTCTACCCTGCGACGTACATGTAGATAAGAAGCAACAGGAAGGGTTGGGGATATATGACCAATGTCTGGTGGAATTCCCCTGAAGTGACAACAGAATACATGATTGGTTAATCTTGATTTTAGGCCTACACATGTTGTACTCGTACAAATCCACGTTTGTCATTGTCAGAATGGCAGGAGGGCCATAATGTTCCGCCTAAAATAGGTCCAGGTGGGCCATTTTTGGTCCACCTCAATTCATTAAGGGCGGGCAACTTTCTTGAGTTGACACGAAGTTAGTTGAGCATTGCCAATTCAGTGAATAGTGATGTCCCACAAATATCAAATAGTTTACCTTGGGTACCGGCAAGAAATTTGGTGAAAAAAACACCAAAGAATAATACATAATGGTAAATATATTGGAAGAATTTTTACTCAATAAAGAAATATTTTGATATGCTATTATTTCGAAAACAAAACGTTTCAAAAAACGGAATTGTGAAAGCAAGAAAGGAAACTTGGAATCAGATGCTGAAAACAAAGCTCTGCACATCAAGGGAGAGTACTCATCACAATTCTCTTGCCAAAGCCATCTGTTTCAAAAAGGTATTGTCATTCACTTCACGTGGTTAGAAGCCTCTGCACTGCTCAACACGGCGTGATGACAATTTGTCTCTGTCACATGCTGGCACTCAGATCTAAATAAATTTATGACAGAGAACAGTTATATTCAGAAAAATATGCGCTTTTAGATTATACAGGGTAGGCGTTCAGTGTCATTTACGTTTTGAGTGAAAAATCATTGAAACTTTGGGGTGTCTGATTACAGGAAATATCCGGACAGTTACCTACCTGCAAAAACCCATTTGCTTCCTAACATTCTGACATGGAAGCCAAAAGTAATACAGCACCACGAAGGCCTGGAATTATACTTCTGAATGGGAATTACAAGTGACATGGATTTACTGCCAAATGTCGTCCACTCGTTGACATTTAATGAGGTCGACATAGTAATAACGCGCTGTTTGAAATGTCTATGGTTGTTCCAATGTATGGAGCCTTGGTGGTCCGTACAGAATTTCATTAGATGCGACCTCTGGGAGCGGGCATACTGCATATTAATCCTGCCAACATTGCTGCTGTTTTGATTCAGTAGTGTAGCCACGGAATTAAGGGGAGGGGGGCGAGGGGGGCAAGTCCCCTAAATGTCCCCCCCCCCCCCCCAAAAAAAAAAGAAAAAAAAATTGTCCCAATGCAATTTCATACAACTTAGAGCCCCCACAAATGCTTTCCAATATAGGGCAGCACATGCTACAACTGCTCAGATTGAATCTCAAGAGTACTGAACTTCGCAAAATATTCTCGGGTAGACTTTGTCCTTATTAGGAGTCTATGACCCTCTGGACATTACCCCCTCCGCAGATTTTCTGTACTAACCCCGAAACCCGACAACAATCTTCCAAATATCATGGTAGTTATCACACTTCTCTCCTGAACAATAGCTGCTGGTCAAACGAGAAGACCCCAGTGATTTACATCAAACAACAGGGTTTCTGTAAAAAAAAAAATCTTGACATTATATCGTCGACCATCAATGTGTTAATAGGCTCATCAAAAATCCGTTCTTCTGTGCTCTTCTCAATTTTGAGACGCAAAATAGGAGGAAAATCATGTGTATTGTGCGGGCGCAATCACTTCAACTAGTTTGGATTTTCCTGAAAGGAAAATCTATTTGTTATTGCCATAATTATTATTCTTTTTTTTTTTTTTTTTTTTTTTTTTTTTTTTTTTTTTTTGTTTTTTTTGTTTTTCCAACACATCGGGGAAAGAGTTTTCTCGAAAACGGTCTTTAAGATTTTTTTCAAACTTTGCACGATCAATGACGGCCATGAGTTCTAATAAATAAAACCATCAGTATTTGGGGGAAAATGTTTCTTGGTGGGCAAAAACGCCCGAAAACGCCCAAAGCTTCGTAGGCCAATATCTCAGGAACGAAAAAAGCTATTGACTTAATATTTTGACAGACTTGTCAGAATTACTCTTGTCTAAAACAAATATAATCGGTATTTTTTTCCATTTTTTATGTTTTCTGCCAAAATTTTTCACAAAACGGAAAGTTATCTAAAAAATCGGCCATTTTGGATTGAAATATCGAGATTTAAATATAACGAGCCCTCTAAAAGGGTTCCAAATTGAAGGAAGTAATACCGCTTTATAAAAAAAATCGAAAGAATTTCGTTTCGATTTTTCGGTAATCCAAAATGGCGGCCGAAAAATCGAATTTTTATTTTCGGTTATTTATGTGTTTCAAGCCATTTGGAGACGAAAAAAAAATTTTTTTGCACCAGAAAAATTTTCGGTTTGGACTTAAATTTTCGACCAAAAGTCGGAATTTTTTGTTTCCACCGGGCTACTTTGCCGTCACAGTACTCAACAAGTGGGACGATTTGAAAGCTTCTAAGGGTAGAAATGTTGAAGTCACAGTGTACATGAACAGTTATCATCTTTTGGAAATGGAGTTGTTCTTAATTTGGCTTCCGCTAGCAGTCAAACATGGCTTCGGGACACTGTGACCAAAAATTGAAAAAAAATTTCTTGTTTTTTTTTTACTTTATTATGTCTAGATTCATTATTTCTCTTAAATAAAAACTATCAATGACGGCCATGAGTCCTAATAAATAAAACCATAAGTATTTGGGGGAAAATGTTTCTTGGTGGGCAAAAATGCCCCAAAACGCCCAAAGCTTCGTAGGCCAATATCTCATGAAAAAAAAAAAGCTATCGAATTAATTTTTTGACAGACTTGTCAGAATTACTCTTGTCTGAAACAAATATAATCAGTATTTTTTTCCATTTTTTATGTTTTCTGCCAAAATTTTTCACAAAACGGAAAGTTATCTCAAAAATCGGCCATTTTGGATTGAAATATCGAGATTTAAATATAATGAGCCCTCTAAAAGAGTTCCAAATTGAAGGCAGTAATACCGCTTTATAAAAAAAAACGAAAGAATTTCGTTTCGATTTTTCGTCAATCCAAAATGGCGGCCAATAATCGAAATTTTTTTTTTCGTTTTTTATGCGTTTTGTTCAATTTTGAGACGAAAAAACATTTTTTTTTAACACTGAAAATTTTCGGTCCGGTTCGGACTTCCGAAATTTTCGACCAAAATTCGGAAATTTTTGTTTTTGTTTTTTATGTGTTTTGTTCAATTTTGAGACGAAAAAAATTTTTTTTTTTTTTTTTACACTACACCACCAAAAAACGAAAATTGGTCTTCAGACTGGTACTTTGACCTAATTATACTGTACCAGTGGAGTGGGTTAAAAGCGGTGATGATTGCGAATGTGTAGCCCATGTAGAGGTAAAAAGATTCCCCATAGTTTGGAAGCACAATTTTGTTGCGTTTGCCTTCGGGCGGTCGCCAAAAGTACACTCTCGGCCTCTCAACGGTCCGTACACCCTCTTTTTGGCATGAGAATACTCGGCGTTCTTGACTCGTATAAGGCTTCCGTGATTCAAATGGCAACATTCACGGTCTCCTTTAACCTTTCCCCAGCCCATGGGAATAAGGTTTTATTTCACTTGGCTTCTGATGGCTGGAGAACTACCACTCCGGTTCGGACTTTTCGACCAAAATCCGGAAATGTTTGTCTTTATTTTTTATGTGTTTTGTTCAATTTTGAGACGAAAAAAAATTTTTTTTTTTTTTTTTACACTACACCAAAAAAACGAAAAATCGGTCTTCAGACTGGTACTTTGACCTAATTATACTGTACTACCGGAGTGGGTTAAAAGCGGCGGTGATTGAGAATGTGTAGCCCATATATAGGTAAAAAGACTCCCCGTAGTTTGGAAGCACAATTTTGTTGAGTTTGGCTTAGGGAGGTCGCCAAAATACACTCTCGGCCTCTCAACGGTCCGTACACCCTCCTTTGGGCATGAGAATACTCGGCGTTCTTGAATCGTATAAGGTTTCTGTGATTGAAATGGCAACATTCACGGTCTCTTTAAACCTTTCCCCTCCCCAGGGGAATAGGGTTTTATTTCACTTGGCTTCTGATGGCTGGAGAACTACCGCTCTGGTTCGGACTTGAAAAATTTTGAACAAAAATCGGAATTTTTTTTCTGTTTTCTGTGCGTTTTGGTCAATTTTGAAACGAAAAAAAATTCTTTACCTGGAAGTTTTTGGTCCGGTCTTCGGTCAGCTACTACGACCTGATTATACTTTACTACCGGAGTGGGTTAAAAGCGGTGGTGATTGAAAAATGTGTAGCCCGTATATAGACAAGAAGATTCCCCATAGTGTGGAAGCTCAACCTTGTTGCATTTGGATTCGGGCGGTCAATCCATGCGAACACCCTCTTTTTGGCATGAAAATACTCGACGTTCTTTTAATCATATAAGACTTCCGTGGTTGAAATGGCAACATTCGCCGCCTCTTTAAATTGTTCCCCCACCCCACGGGAGTAGGATTTTATTTCACTTGGGTTCTGATGGCTGGAAAACTACCACTCCGGTTCGGACTTGGAAAATTTTCAACAAAAATGGGATTTTTTTTTTTTTGGTTTTCTACGCGTTTTGGTCAAGTTTGAGACGAAAAAAATTGTTTTTTTACCTGGAAGTTTTTGGTCGGGTCTTCGGACAGGTACTACGACCTCATTATACTTTGCTACCGGAGTGGGTTAAAAGCGGTGGTGATTGAAAATCTGTAGCCCGTATATAGATAAAAAGATTCCCCGGAGTGTGGAAGCACAATCCTGTTGCATTGGCTTCGGGTGGTCGCCAAATGTACACTCTCGGCCTCCCAACGGTCCGTACACCCTCATTTTGGCATGAGAATAATCGACGTTCTTGAATCGTATAAGGCTTCCGTGGTTGAAATGGCAACATTCGCGGTCTCTTTAAACCTTCCCCATCCCATGGGAATAGGGTTTTATTCCACTTGGCTTCTGATGGCTGGAGAACTACCACTCCGGTTCGGACTTGGAAACTTTTGAACAAAAATCAGATTTTTTTTTTTTTTTTCGGTTTTCTATGCGTTTTGGTAAATTTTGAGACAAAAAAATATTTTTTGTTACCTGGAAATTTTTTGGTCCGGTTGGGACGAAACTGTACTACGAGACGGGTTAAAGTGGCCGTAATTCAGAATTTGGATGTTGAGGCTCTTCCTCCACCTGTAAAACTATCAGACGCGACTGCCCAACCCCCACCCAACACAAACACCCATTAGTTGGACTCTACATCTCGGGCGTCCATGCCAGGAAACACGTCTGAAAAACATTGATCATTTTGCACCCGGCGACCTCAACTTCAGTGAACGCTGTACATAATTTGAAATCAAAATTTTCAGTAAAACCCGCAAACATTGGTATTCGCGTTTCTTTTAAATATTTAGTATTACTTAATCAGTCCTTGCGGATAGAACACCAATTCAAATGATTTGTTGTAATTTGTAATATATTCAAAAAAATATGCGCTTTTAGATTGTATAGTGTAGGCGTTAAGTGTCATTTTACGTTTTGAGTGAAAAAACATTGAAACATTAAGGGTGTCTAATTATAAGAAATAACCCGACAATTACCTACCTGCAACTATCCATTTGCTTCCTAACATTCTGACATGGAAGCCAAAAGTAATAGAGCACCACGAAGGCCTGGAATTAGTTGCTGTAGCCAAATTGAGGACTGGGAAACTCTGCCCCCCCCCCCCCCAAAAAAAAAGGTGGGTGTGCGACGGTGGCGAACCGCGACCCCAATAAACATCTCTGTCGAAAATTTACACATTCTGTCGGAAAATAATTTCTGACCAGTGTGGCATAGACTCAGAGCCAGCAGCCGACGAAGCTAACAATTGTCCAATGAACTCCTATATAACTTTTAGAATATCATGATTGTCGAAGAACTCATTATTCAAGTCGGCAAGGAGATTTCCTAACACCAGACCAGAACCGAGACCGGAAAGTGCGGGATTTAGAAATGTCACACGCCATTACGCAGAGCCATGACAAGCCTCAAATGAGAATTGTTATCAGTGCCTCTTATTTAAAAAAAAGTCGGGAAGGGGAGCCTCCCCCCCCCCCCCCCCCCCTCTCAAAAACCCTCCCACATCTCGGGGCTATGCACTTTGGATATGCCTAATATGTTACGGACTTTGGGTCCAAGTTTGAATTAGCTTTAGGTATACATATGCCCCCCCCCCCCCCCTCACCCCACACACATGCCAAATTTTTAAATACTGCTGACTTCGAGCCTGGGAAGTTGCCTTCTGGTACCGCGTTTCAATTTCAGGCTTTCACCATAAGAGCTCATGGCATAGATAAATAACTGAGAATTATTCATCTACCCGAAGACCCTGCAACGTACATGTAGATAAGAAGCAACAGGAAGGGTTGTGGCAATATGACCAATACCTGGTGGAATTCCTCTAAAGCGGATAACAGTATACATAAGTGTTTAATCTTGACTTTCGGCCTGTACTTGTTGTGGTCGTACAATCAAATCCATCAGGTTTATTGAAGGAGAAGTAGAACTTATTAAGAAATGACATAAACTAACACTCCCCATACTGATTTGTCAGCTCCCACCCGAACCAACACCCTCCCCCCACCCCCCACTCCCACCCAATTACGCGCTCGTTTTTTATTTCTGAACTCTAGATATTTCTTCTGCAATCGTGAGGAACCACGACATCACTGCCCATCATGTAGTGTTTCCGCCTCCACGCATAAGAATCGGATGCAAAAGCATTTGGAAATCTTCAAAAGTAACCTTCATTGAAACACTTATGGTAGCAGTTGTTTTGGACTTCTGAATGGGAATTACAACTGACATGGATTTACTGGCAAATGTCGTCCACTCGTTGACATTTAATGAGGTCGACATAGTAATAATGCGCAGTTTGGAATGGCTATGGTTATTCCAATGTATGGAGCCTTGGCGGTCAGTACAGAATATCATTAGATGTGACCTCTGGGAGCTGGCATACTGCATAGAGGTCTTGCAATTATATCTTCTACCGTCAGTATGTTGATAGGCTCATCAAAAATCCGTTTTTCTGTGTTCTTCTCAATTTTGAGACGAAAACGCTGAGGAACTGAAAATACGAGGAAAATCCTGTGTATTGTGCGGGCACATTCACTTCATCTAGTTGTCAATATTACTGTCCACACTATGCATAAAGAACTAATTTATTTATTTATTGGTGATTAACGCCACATCAACAGCTAGGACTATATCGTGGCAAGAAAACAGTGGTATATAAAAAAGTCATTATCAATAATGAAGTAAAAATTGAATAAAAATAAAAATAACCACAAAAGACATGTCAAAGATAAAAATGATTAGAATAACAATGAGTAATGAGATACGTCAATACATTATAAATCAGCCTGAGGAATTAAGACTTGATGAGTCGAGATTAAAAGAATAAAAACAATTTTTAAAAATTTTGTAGAAACGTTGATCACTTTCAGAAATGACACAATTTTGTGTGGGCTCGTATTATTAAATTGATCTCTAAGGGATCCAGCTGTGAAGTACTGCCCTCTAACAAGATTAAAATCAGTGCAATGTAAAGGAATGTGTTCCACTGACAACACCTGCTGACATGGAACACACTTAGGTCGCATATTACCCTCTCATTAAAAGGAATGTGTAAGTCTTGTATGACCAATATGACAGTGTGTCACAATAACAGGATCTTTTCTACAAAGGTTACTGGACGGGTAGTGATCAGAAATAGTTGGTCGGAAGCGATGGAGCTTGTTATTAAGTGCCCCATCCCAATCCGCCTGCCACACAAATTTGATGTAACTACTGATATGAGGCTTGAAATCACTGAACGGAATCTTAAAATCTGTGAGAGGCTTGGTTAAAGTCTGTTTTGCTGCACTGTCTGCTCTGGTGTTATCAGCGATACCCACATGTCCGGGTAACCAACAAAACAACGATATCATATCGGTCAGACATGAGAGTTGTTAACTTCTCACGAAGTTCCAAAATGAGAGGGGTCGTCAACCTGGGGGGTTGCGTAAAGCAAGTAAAGAGGAAAGAGAGTCGGAAAAAAATAATCGACTTCTTTTCCTGTACATTCTCGACGTGTTCAATCTCGAGTTGTAAAGCTTTAACTTCAGCTGTGAAAATACAACTCTGATTCGGTATTCTGATTGAGGTGATATGATCACCAGAAACAACAGCTGATGATACTTTGTCACCATCTTTAGATCCATCTGTATAGATCCTTGTATATGCACTCTACCTGGACTTTATTTCGGCATATTTTTGTTTAAACTGCAAGGAATTGGTGTCAGATTTTGTGGAAGAAGCAAGGTCCAAAATAACTGTAGGTTTTTTAAGATGCTAAAGAGGAATATGAGTTATACGGTTTGCTTTTATAGAATCAGAATCAATTTTAGCAGACTCCATGTGGGGTATAATTCTAATTCCCAATGGAGGAATATGATTCGGGTGGCGGTTAAAAAATTCAACATTTTGAGGTTCTGAAACAGAATTATAAGCAGTATAGACTAATTCTAAAGCCACTATTATGAATCGCATCAAGTGGCTTGAGATACGACTTCCTTGCAGATCTGTAAACCACACAACCATAATCTAATTTAGATCTAACAAGTGATCTATACAGATGAAGTAATGTTTTTTGGTCAGCACCCCAATCAGAGCTACCAACAACCTTCAGGAGGTTTAATGCTCTCTTACATTTAACTTTCAGTTGTTTCATGTGAGAAGTGAAATTCAGTTGTCAAACAACAAACGTAAGGATTTCACTTCTATTACAACTTTAATGGTATTTCCATCCATTTTCAACTCTGGATCAAGATGATGCTTCCGGAGCTTACGGAAATGAACACAATTAGTGTTAGTGTTTGAAAACTTAAAACCGTTTTATGTTGCCCATTTCTGGATTCTGTGTAAACACAGCTGCCGTTTGCGCTCTATAGCATTCAATTTTTGCTAAAGCAGATTAAAAAATCATCAACAAACAATGAAAATGCTACCATATTCTCAATTGCGTCGATAATGCTATTGATCTCAATTGAAAAAAATGTAACAGACAAAATACTACCCTGAGGAACCCCCATTTCCTGCTCATGAGGATCCGATAACGTTGACCCTACACGAACCTGAATTTGGCGGTCCTTTAGAAAAAAATAAATAAAAAGAGGCATACGCCCTCTCAACCCCATGTGAAAAAGATCTTTTAAAATCCCATACGTCCACGTTGTATCATATGCCTTCTCCAGGTCAAAGAAACTTGCGACCACATGTTCCTTTCTGGTAAAGGCATTTCGTATAAACGTTTCAAGTCTGACCAAATGATCCACGGTACTTCTCTGGTTTCTGAAACCACACTGAACATTCGCAAGTAGATTGTTCGATTCCAGAAACCAGAAAAGCCGATCATTGATCATCCTTTCCATGGTCTTACAAAGACAACTAGTTAGTGCAATTGGTCTGTAATTACTTGGATTACTGTGATCCTTATCAGGTTTTGGAATGGCAATAATTGTTGCCTTTCGCCAGGAAGGTGGAAACTGGCCAGTCACCCAAATGTCATTAAAAATTGACAGTAAAAGTTCAAGTGATGAATGCGGCAGATGTTTTAAAATTTTGTAATGTACTTGATCGGGACCTGTGGCAGTACCATTTGCTCTATGCAAAGAGTCACTCAACTCTTCCATAGAGAAAGGTTCATTGTAATCATCTAAATTATTGGAGGTAAATTTGATCTTATGTTTTTCTTGCTGTTTTTTTTTTAATTTTGAGAAATTATGGATTACAATTTTCAGACGACGAATGTTTCGAAAATGTGGAGGCCAATGTGTTTGAAATTTTTTGTTTGATGTAATTAGGGTATTATTTTCCTTCAGGAGTTGTACAGTTGATTTTGTTTCTTTTCCTTTAATCTTTTTAATCATTTTCCAAATTTTAATGATGGGAGTGCTTTGGTTAATCTTAAAAACATAAGTTTCACATAAACTTTTTTTTGTGTTTTACTAGTCGTCTTGTTTTTGCCCGATTTATACGTAGTTTATCTAAATTATTTGTGAATTGTGATTTGTTGAATTCCCGTTCAGTTTTCTTGCAATCGTTTATACCCTGTTTACATTAGTTATCAAACCATGTTTGGTGAAACGTTTTGGTTTTGTCGAGGTTTTAGGAATGACTTGGCTTGCAATGCCAATTTTACTCAGTAGTAAAATGTTCAATCTGGTCTGCACTTTCACTAAATTCTCCAGTGTGAGGCATTTAGAACAGAGCAAGATGAAGGTGTCCCAGTCAGCCTTTTTAAATCTCCACTGGGGGCACCCTCCCATCGTCTGCTGGAACCACACTCTCCAACACAACCGGAAAGTGGCCACTCCTGCACAAGTCGCCTTCCACCTTACAAGAATAATCCAGAAAGATGGAAGGGCATGCAATTGAAAGATCAATTGAGGTGTAAGAACCAGATGCAGGGTGCAGGTAAGTGTCTGATCCATCATTGAATAAGCACAAGTCGAATTTTGCAATGAGCTCTTCTACAGTTTTGCGTTTTACATCTTCTTGACTGCAGGAATTACCCCAAAGGGGGTTATGAACGTCAATATTCACCCAACAAAATGTATGGGGTTGGGAGCTGTTGGACAAGCAGCTCAAGATCATTCAGTTGTAGGGTTTTACTTGGTGAAACGTAAATAGAACATAATGTGATTGGCTTGTCTAAAGTTAGGCATACCGCTATAACCTGTAAATTCGATTGCAAAGATACAGGACTCTGAATAATGCCATTTCTAACTAAGACGGACGTTCCACGAATATGAAGATCAGTTTCATCTGCCCAGGAATTATACGAAGTATAATGCTTAAAATAAGAATGACCTTGAGCCTTGGGTTTGTTTAAAAGAGTTTCCTGCAGGCAAAAAGCATCAGGTTTATAATTTTGGCTTAGAAGGCCCAGTTCATTAAAATTCGCCTAAAACCTCGACAATTCCACTGTATGATATTGTGATTATTTGCATTATCTATATTTGGATGGAGATGTGGATGGTGGACGAATGGGAGAAGTGGCCCCGATATTTTTTGTTGGTGATTTTTTTCCTCGGGGATCTATTCTTCGAGGTCTGGCTCAGTTGCTAGAACGTTTCGTCGATGCATCCATCGAGTGCCATCCCCTCAAAGCCTTCAAACCTGTTGCGAGTTGCAGGATTCTGAAGTGCTTTGGGTGATCTGTCTGATAAAAGCTTTTGTTTTTCCTTCTCCTTTTTCTGATTTTCTTTTTCTAATTTTCCTATCTGATTCTGACTCAGATTTTGTTGTGATTTTTGTAGTTGTTTGTGTTTTATTTGGTTTGGCTCATTTTTTTCTGGTCTGATGTTATTTGTTAGTAGTAGGGAATGTGATTTTCGACCCAAATCTGCCGGGCAGGGGTGATCGGTAATGACGTGGGTGATGACGTCATCTTAATTAAAAAGTTACGTAAGGTAATTAACGTCACTTAATTAATATTTTTTTTAATCACTTTAATAACTGTTGCTTAATTAATTTTACTAAATGACTGTTGCATAATTAATGTAATTAATGTAATTAATGTAATTAATGAGTGTAATTAGGGTTGATTATAATAATTAGTATATTAATAAATGAATTAATAATGTCGATTAGTACATATATTTTTTTAAAGTCATAATTTGGGATAGATATTATTAGATAAAAAATAAATAATTTATTTGAAAACAATATTGACGTACGGAACATATATATGAATGCTATTGACCAACTTTGACCTGGACACGTGCTAAGGCAAACAGTTCATTGCGTGTTTAGGTGTCATTAAATCGATTTCTTTTCAAACACCAACTACTATACGAGAGTGACAGATGTTGAAGCAATTAAATCTAGTGTTCAAAAGTTATGGGCGTAATAAAAACCTCATTAAATTAGTGGTCAACACACAACCTTCTTCCAGACTCTGAGATTCAAATTTTCAAATTTCATCGATTTTTAATGGTCGGATTTCTACGTTTTGACTGGTTCTCAAAAAAATCAATCACTCAATTTTAAAATGATGGGCGGGGCTTCAGTTTTTTGTTTAAGTTCTGTGAGATGAATCGACTCATCACTTCATTAGAAACTGTGTCAGAAAAGCCAAGATGACAAGCATCGACTACACTTCTGTGAACAGTTATGAGCAAACCAAGAAGCAGTGAGCCAACAAAGAATTTGCATTAGTGTTAAAAAAGTGGTGGTCAGAGATGCTCCCCTTGAAGGAACAAGAAAAGAGACTAAAAGACTACCCTTTTGTTGAGGCTGCCAGACGTCCTTTCGGGGAGATCCAGTACAACAATCGACCCAAACATTGGTTCCATCTTCCTGTTCGAATGCAGAAGGAAGCACTGTTAGGGCCACCAGTAACAACTGACGAAGATCGGGAAAAGGAGTTCTTCACCGAGGCGGAGATGGGAGGAAAAAATAGCTTTCTATAGAAAGCAAAAAAAAACGGCCCTTTTCAGGGCCATCATAATCTTAAAAAGAGTTGCTTTGTCACAAACACACACTTTTTCAACAATCAGACACCTCCATTATCCCACACCCTCACCGTTCCTCCCCTGTATCTCCTCACAGTACCTAAGACTTTCATGAACTCCCCTCCTCCAGGTCATGCAATACTAAAAACTTTTGGAAACCTCTATCCCCCTCCCCCACCCCTCACAATAGCTAAAGTATCTCGAACCCCAGTCCAGTTCTCTAAATGTAATGGACATGTCAGGCCCCGGATACCCCTTCTCCACAATTTTGAGTGATCAAATTACCCCGATTAGTCTCCTCTCATAACCTACAACACTCTTAACCTGTATTTACTATGAGATTGCCCCCCTAATAAATAGAGCATATTCATTTAATATAACATATAAATAATTTTCATTAAATAATTTATTTTTTATTCCACACCCCTGTATCCCCTCACAGTACCTAAAATTTTTCATGAACTCCCCTCCTCCAGGTCATCCAATACTAAAAAAACTTTTGGAAATCGCTCTCCCTCACCCCTCACAATAGCTAAATTATCTCGAACTCCAGTCCAGTTCTCTAAATGTAATGGACATGTCAGGCCCCGGATACCCCTTCACCACAATTTTGAGCGATCAAATTACCCCTATTAGTCTTCCCTCATAACTTACCACACTCTTAACCCATATTTACTATGAGAGTGTCCCCCTAATAAATAGCGTATGTTCATTTAATATAATATATTAATAATTTTCGTTAAATAATTCATTCCACAAGACACTTGTCGAAAAAACAAAATGGCGGATTATTTTGACAGAAATACGCGTATCGATTTATTCATGAGTGTCTGTCAGTTGTGTCCTTGGGCAAGACACTTCATTCCTATTGACCATGTGGGGGCATGGTGACGCTGTGCACTAAGGCATACTACACATCGATGGAGCACCTGTCTTCAACCAATGCTAACCGTGTGTAGAATTTTGACAGTTGCTTGCCATTGCTCGGTGGATCTCTCCGGCTTCCTCCACCTGTAAAACTGTCGTGGTCATGATTAGTCATTGTGCAGACCTTAAACACCAATAAATAAATATAAATAAATAGTCAGTTATCAAAACAGCCCTTAAGTGTTTAACAGTTAATTGTGGACCAGTGCGTTTAAAAATGAAAAAAAATTGGGTGATAACACTACGGACTGTGTTTAATCATAGAAAAATCACACCCGCACTATTACTAACCCGTATGATTTTTTTTGAATGTTCACTGAAGAATAACCCACCCATCTGAGTAAAAGCATGAAAAAGTTACCATTATCTAATTACCTATGTGGGGTGGGGGTGGTCGGTAACGTTGTGTACTATGGGGTACTACCTTCAGCCAATAATAACCCTGTGTAGAACTTTGACAGTTGTTTGCCTCTGTACGATGGTTCTTTCCAGATTGCTCCAACTGTCGTTAAATAAATGAAAAAAAAAAACTACAACTCTATAATAACAGGCCAAGACCCCCTTCGTTTTACATGTTTTGTGAGGAGGAAAATCAACAGTACTTTCACCCCCCTTATTTTAATAATTGAAAAGCGCTGTTACTTGACCAAAAAAATGCAACTCTGTATTAGCCACTCAAATTTGCGAGACTTGGGAAAATATAATCCACCTAGAGCTGCACCAAAGCTACGTACACTATTCGAACTCCTGCATTGTGTCCTTGGGTAAGGTAATTTACCCTGATTATCCACATGGGAGCATGGTGATGGCATGTACTAAGATGTACTGCACATCGGTGATACGCATATTTTAGAATAATCTAACCCTGCTTTTGCAGATTTCCAACGTTGGTGAGATGACAGTTACTCGTCGTTGCTCTGTGGTTCTCTTTGGATATTCTGGAGTGTGTATTTTCTGCAGACATTCTAAATAAACGCATCTGGTTTACAGACCTGTGTATATTTTTTTTCAGTTGAGTAAAAATATATGATAGTTACTGATGTAACACACCAATTAGTATGTTTAATGCATCTAACTACACCATCCCGACTGACCCTTTGCCGACCATGATCACAACAAACGTTTCAATTCTCTCTCTCTCTCTCTCTCACTCTCTCTCTCTCTCACCGATACAGTATGGGTGGAAACTAATTGCGTTCAAGCTGTTGTTTTTTTCTAGGTTTTACCACCCCCCTTACAGCGCAAATCAAAATGAAATCTGATTCATTGAACCATACTACAGTGCATGTCAAAATTAATTTTTTAACACCATTTTTTAAACATGTCCCTATGTGCCACTATCAGCAGCTATGACCATATCGTAACTTTGTGGTAAAATGCTTATTTTTGTACAAAACTCAAGACCTTTCTCTGACAAATGCCTATATAAAAACAAGATAATACACGAGAATGCCTTGTGTGCCTGCTTTTTGTTGATAAAATATGGCCTGTATTAGACTGCATTCCCAAATATTATTAATGTACCTGCTTAATAACAGCCAAATTTTTATCGGATCACAGTTTTTGATTTGAATAATTGCCGAATTTTTATTAAATCACATTCAGTAATTTATGTAGATTTCCTGAACTGGGCGAATGTCAAGAAAGGCACTCTGTAGTTTAGGAGACACCACAAATAAAACAATGAAAAAATCTTAGATATATTGCATTTTTTTAATTATCCATATTAACCAGAAATCAAAACTAGTCAAATTGATTAGTATTAAATTACAAATGGATATGAAATTTGCAGTAAAATGAACACTGGTATATGCTGCTGGCCGCTTTGTTAGTTGTCTGTGATGGCTGTTGTTCAGAATGTCACCCTATTAGTGTGAGTTTTAGCTTTTTCATTCAGTTTCACGAGAGCTTCCACGAAGTCCGTTTCACATTCGCAATCTTTTCCAGGGGCCATTCTTCAAAGGCTGGTCCTTCGCAGCTTTGCAGAGATATTGTTTTCTGGTCGACAAAAGTCAATACGTTCTTGATTTCCGATCACACCCCTTGGGATATTTTGATCTTTAAGGATGTTTGCCAAAATTTTCCACACTGTTGGTTGAAAATCTTTTCTTTTTCGCAGCAGATCATTTATTAGATCACACATATTGGAGCCCGAAATTGTAATGCCGTTATACACGAGTCGATCTTTCTCATCCCAGGATAAATTGCGTATATTCTTTATTATCTGGAGTAACAAAAGCGCCTTCTGCTGCATGGAATCTGGTATAACGGCTAACCAGTCCGGATGGTTTTCCACTGAAAAACTAGTCGTTAAGGAGTGTGGTTTGGTGTTTTCTTTGCGTAAATTTGATTGGCGCTGAAAGATTGTCTGGTTCAGCAGCCCTTTCTCTTCAGAACTCAATGTTGAAGATTCAGTAATTGGTCTCATACCCTTGTCTATGGGTGGGACAGCTACAGCATTCAGGGGTGAGTATTTCCTGCAACTGTTCACTCCCCCATGGTTCAATACACTGAATTCTGCTTGACGGTAGGCTGGTTGAGTCATCTATAGGTTTTTCCCTCAGTGATTCCCCATCACAAGCGATTTTACTGGCTCTAGCTTATTTGCAAGCCCCAAAATATTTCCACTTGTTAATGCATTGTTCCAACTAAAGGCTGATTTCATATGCACTGGAGGATAGGGTGGCTGGTTACAGACAGATCTGTTTGTTAACTCGGCTGTATTTGGGTTCGCTCCCCCTATTGTGTGTTTAAAATTTACATTTTTGTGTAATTTTCGTCTGTGTCGATAATAATTAGTTTCATGAGAGTAAGATTTTTGACACAATTCACAGACGTAGCGTGAATTCATCCTTTTCAGAAGCGAGTTGATAGAGTGGCAATACTGTTCCAACACTCTGCCATTTATATGTATGAATAGGATGGGTCCCGACCCAACCTGTTAATCACTGATTGGCTAATTATATACCAAGATAAGGTGGGTTCTAAACCAACCTGTTGATCATTGGTTACTTCAAATTCTCACACAGTGCATTGTGGGAAATTACAGTGATAGCGCTCTGAGGTAAAATAAGTTTTTGCTGAACTTCACACAAATTGCTATAGTTTACTTAAAAAAAAGAAACATCAAAGTCACATTCATGACAAGCCAAAGTAGCATATCTGAACTACCCTCACCACACTGTTTAATCTTATAAGCCATTTAATCAGATAACGAGTGAATTCAGTGCATTGAACCATGGGGGAGTGAACAGGTGCAGGAAATACTCACACCCCTGAATGCTGTAGCTGTCCCACCCCAAGACCAGGGTATGAGACCAATTACTGAATCTCCAACATTTATTCAAATCAAAAACTGTGATCCGATAAAATTTCGGCTGTTATTAAGCGGGTACATTAATAATATTCGGGAATGCAGTCTAATACAGGCCATATTTTATCAACAAAAAGCAGGCACACAAGGCATTCTCGCGTATTATCTTGTTTTTATATAAGCTTTTGTCAGAGAAAGGTCTTTAGTTTTGTACAAAAATAAGCATTTTACCACAAAGTTACGCTATGGTCATAGCTGCTGATAGTGGCACATAGGGAAATGTTTAAAAAATGGTGTTCAAAAATTAATTGTGACATGCACTGTAGTATGGTTCAATGAATCAGATTTCATTTTGATTTGCACTGTAAGGGGGGTGGTAAAACCTAGAAAAAAACAACAGCTTGAATGCAATTAGTTTCCACCCGTACTGTATCGGCAACATAGAGAGAGAGAGAGAGAGAGAGAGAGAGAGAGAGAGAGAGAGAGAGAATTGAAACGTTTGTTGTGATCATGGTCGGCAAAGGGTCGGTCGGGCTGGTGTAGTTAGATTCATTAAACATACTAATCGGCGTGTTACATCAGTAACTATCATATATTTTTACTCAATTAAAACAAAAATATATACAGGTCTGTAAACCAGCTGCGTTTATTTAGAATGTCTGCAGAAAATACGCTATTTCATTACACCCGGACATCAAGTTCAAGTTATAATTAAACGTGACAATTTTACGGGTAGACTCCGGAATATCCAAAGAGAACCACAGAGCAACGACGAGTAACTGTCATCTCACCATTGTCGGAAATCCGCACAAGCAAGGTTAGATTGTTCTAAAATATGCATATCACCGACGTGCAGTACATCTTAGTACACGCTGTCATCGTGCTCCCATGTGGATAATCAGGGTAAATTACCTTGCCCAAGGACACAATGTGGGA
The DNA here is from genome assembly GCA_031216915.1 of Pictodentalium vernedei. Classification (NCBI taxonomy): domain Eukaryota; kingdom Metazoa; phylum Mollusca; class Scaphopoda; order Dentaliida; family Dentaliidae; genus Pictodentalium; species Pictodentalium vernedei. The sequence continues at coordinate 458,123,146 of CM062291.1, forward strand.
GTTCGAATAGTGTATGTAGCTTTGGTGCACCTCTAGGTGGGTTATATTTTCCAAAGTCTCGCAAATTTGGTTGGCTAATACAGAGTCGCATATCCTTTTACCATTTTTTTTGATCGAGTAAGAGCGCTTTTCAACTATTAAAATGAGGGGGTGAAAGAACTGTTGATTTCCCACCTCACAAAACATGTAAAACGAAGGGGGGCTTGGCCTGTTATTATAGAATTGTAGTTTTTTTCATTTATTCATTTATTTAACGACAGTTGGAGAAATCCGGTAAGAACCATCGTACAAACAACTGTCAAAGTTCTACACAGGGTTATCATTGGCTGAAGGTAGTACGCCATAGTACACAACATTACCGAACACCCCCACCCCACATAGGTAATTAGATAATGGTAGCTCTTTCATGCTTTTACTCAGATGGGTGGGTTATTCTTCAGTGAACATTCAAAAATAAAACATATGGGTTAGTAACAGCGCGGGTGTGATTTTTCTATGATTAAACACAGTCCGTAGTGTTATCACCCAGTTTTTTTTCATTTTTAAACGTGCTGGTTCACAATTAACTGTTAAACACTTGAGGGCTGTTTTGATAACCGACTATTTATTTATATTTATTTATTGGTGTTTAAGGTCTGCACATTGACTAATCATGATCACGACAGCTTTGCAGGTGGAGGAAGCCGGAGAGAGCCACCGAGCAATGGCAAGCAACTGTCAAAATTCTACACAGGGTTAGCATTGGTTGAAGACAGGTGCTCCATCGACGTGTAGTACGCCTTAGTGCACAGCGTCACCATGCCCCAACATGGCCAATAGGGATGAAGTGTCTTGCCCAGGGACACAACCGACAGACACTCATGAATAAATCGATACGCGTATTTCTGTCATTTTGTTTTTTTGACAAGTGTCCTGTGGAATGAATTATTTAACAAAAATTATTAATATATTATATTAAATGAACGTACGCTGTTTCTTAGGGGGACAATCTCATAGTAAATACAGGTTAAGAGTGTGGTAAGTTATGAGAGGAGAGTAAAACGGGTAATTTGATCACTCAAAATTGTGGGGAAGGGGTATCTGGGGGCCTGACATGTCCATTACATTTAGAGAACTGGACTGGAGTTCGAGATAATTTAGCTATTGTGAGGGGTGGAGGAGGGGGAGAGCGGCTTCCAAAAGTTTTTTAGTATTGGATGACCTGGAGGAGGGGAGTTCATGAAAAGGTTTAGGTACTTGTGAGGGGTGGGGGAGGGGGAGAGCGGTTTCCAAAAGTTTTTTTTAGTATTGGATGACCTGGAGGAGGGGAGTTCATGAAAGTTTTAAGTACTGTGAGAGGATACAGGGGAGTGGAATAAAAAATAAATTATTTAACAAAAATTATTAATATATTATATTAAATGAATATGCGCTATTTATTAGGGGGGACAATCTCATAGTAAATACGGGTTAAGAGTGTCGTAAGTTATGAGAGGAGACTAATCGGGGTAATTTGATCACTCAAAATTGTGAGGAAGGGGTATCCGGGGCCTGACATGTCCATTACATTTAGAGAACTGGACTGGAGTTCGAGATAATTTTGTTATTGGGAGGGGTGGGGGAGGGGGAGAGCTGTTTCCAAAAGTTTTTTAGTATTGAATGACCTGGAGGAGGGGAGTTAATGAAAAGTTTTAGGTACTGTGAGGGGATACAGGGGTGTGGAATAAAAAATAAATTATTTAACGAAAATTATTTATATGTTACATTAAAGGAATATGCTCTATTTATTAGGGGGACAATCTCATAGTAAATACAGGTTAAGAGTGTCGTAAGTTATGAGAGGAGACTAATCAGGGTAATTTGATCACTCAAAATTGTGGGGAAGGGGTATCCGGGGCCTGACATGTCCATTACATTTAGAGAACTGGACTGGGGTTCGAGATACTTTAGCTATTGTGAGGGGTGGGGGAGGGGGAGAGAGGTTTCCAGAAAGTTTTTTAGTATTGCATGACTTGGAGGAGGGGAGTTCATGAAAGTCTTAGGTACTGTGAGGGGATACAGGGGTGTGACGGCGAGGGTGTGGGATAATGGAGGTGTCTGATTGGTTAAAAAGTGTGTTTGTGACAAAGCAACTCTTTTTAAGATTATGATGGCCCTGAAAAGGGCCGGGTTTTTTTTGCTTTCCATAGAAAGCTATTTTTTTCCTCCAATCTCCACCTCGGTGAAGAACTCCTTTTCCCAATCTTCGTCAATTGTTACTGGTGGCCCTAACAGTGCTTCCTCCTGCATGCGAACGGGAATATCAAACCAGTGTTTGGGTCGATTTTTGTACTGGATCTCCCCGAAAGGACGTCTGGCAGCCTCAACAAAAGGGTAGTCTTTTAGTCTCTTTTCTTGTTCCTTCATGGGGAGCGTCACTGACCACCACTTTTTTAACGCTAATGCAAATTCTTTGTTGGTTCGCTGCTTCTTGGTTCGCTCATAACTGTTCACGGAAGTATAGTCGATGCTTGTCATCTTGGCTTTTCTGACACAGTTTCTAATGAAGTGACGAGTCAATTCATCTCGCAGAACTTAAACGAAAAACTGAAGCCCCGCCCATCGTTTTAAAATTGAGTGATTGATTTTTTTGAGAACCAGTCAAAACGTAGAAATCTGACCGTTAAAAAATCAATAAAATTTGAAAATTTGAATCTCAGAGTCTGGAAGAAGGTTGCGTGTTGACCGCTAATTTAATGAGGTTTTTATTATGCCCATAGCTTTTGAGCAATAGATTTAATTGCTTCAACATCTGTCACTCTCGTATAGTAGTTTGAAAAGAAATCAATTTAATGACACCTAAACACGCAATGAACTGTTTACCTTAGCACGTGTCCAGGTGAAAGTCGGTCGATAGCATTCATATATATGTTCAGTACGTCAATATAGTTTTCAAATAAATTATTTATTTTTTATCTAATAATATCTATCCCAAATTATAACTTTAAAAAAAATATGTACTAATCGACATTATTAATTCATTTATTAATATACTAATTATTATAATCAACCCTAATTACACTCATTAATTACATTAATTACATTAATTATGCAACAGTCATTAAGTAAAATTAATTAAGCAACAGTTATTAAAGTGATTAAAAAATAAATTAATTAAGTGACATTAATTACCTTACGTAACTTTTTAATTAAGATGACGTCATCACACCCGTCACCCCCGGTCACCCCTGCCCGGCAGATTTGGGTCAAAAATCACATTCCCTACTACTTTTGTTGTTTAGTTTGTGTAGTCTTGGGTGAAACTTGGTCTTGTTTCTTATCAATGTTTCCTGTCTTTGAGTTTGTGTGGACTGTGGCACTGTTTGACTTGAATGCTCAATTGAAAAGGCGTGTAACGGGACTGGTATAGTGCCTTTGAGCCATGTAGAGTACGTGGAGAGTGGATTGTATCTAAATCACCCACGAAGTGGAGTTATCACCCAAGCTATAACTTTCAAATTTTGTACACATCGTCAAAAAACACAAGCAATGTTTCAGCCAATGGACCTCCTGGTTTAACCCGGAGGTCCATTGGCTGAAACTTTGCTTGTGCTGGTTGTGCTTTGCAACAACTTTGCAATTAGTGCTCGGGTGGAATCTCCACTCTGCGGGTGATTTAGTGATAATACACTCTCCACGTACTGTAAGAGTAGTTTGACATTCTACTGATCTTCTCTGTATTTTTGTTTTAGAGTTGTAGCATACGATGGGGTTGATGCAGTTATGCCACGCATAGATGAAACAATATCTCTGGCCTCCTTGAAGCTTATTTGTTTTTCACATGTTTTTGTTTGAATTAATTTTTCCTTTTTCCACACGGGGCAATCCCTTGAAGAGGACATATGGTTGGTTGCCTTAGCAGTTTACACAATTAGTAGCAGAACAAGTGCATGCCTCTTCGTGCGTTTCACTGCTTTGGTGGCATGTTGCTTGTCCACGGCACGAATCTTTACTATGTCCATATACTTGGCATCTGAAACACCTCAGTGGGTTAGGAATATACCGATCCACATTGATGTTCAAATAACCCACTTTTATTGATTTGGTGGGCTGAGTGGTATTAAATCCAAATATATAAGTGTTAGTTTGGATTTTATTTCCATTTTTCTTAATTGTTATCCTTTTGACACTAATTACACCTGGTCGTTTTAATTCTTCCAAAATTTCCGAGTCATCAATATTTGCTAGCTCTCTCGTTCGAACAATACCTCTGCTGGAATTGAGGTTTTTGTGAGAGCTTGCAGTCACATCCATGTCTACTATTTTTTTTTTTTTTGTTTTTAAAAGATTGAAGGCCTGAGCACGATTAGCACATTCAATCAATAATTCCCCAGATCTTAACTTTTTAACCCCCTTGACTGTTCCAGCTATACACTTTATTGCTTTTTCTAAAGCAAATGGGTTGATGTTAACAGCTTGTTTATTTTCTTCTGTAGATGAAATGACAATGAACCTAGGCCAGTTGTTAGTATTTTTCCTTTGGATGTCCTGATCGGAGTCAGAATCAGATATCTCCACATGCTGTTTTTTTTAGTTTGGTTGGTAGCCATATTTTAGTATTTAGTTAATTCATATGCGTATGCCTCCCACCCTTACTCAGAGCCCAACCTGGAGGGTTAATATCGCGGATTACCATCGAACAACACCAGAAGTACATACAACAGCATACTCCCCCAGCGTTGATGTTAACGCATACCGCTGGAGGATTGTCCCGTCGAGTGTGTGGGAAGTGCCAGATCGTGGCGGTCATTCAATCAATTATCTCGTAAGAAAATACAAAGATAACTACCACGGATGACTGACGGAGACAGTGCAAAATAAAATCGTAGTAAGTCAAAAAATTTGAAACTTTATAAAAATCATTCAATCAATTATCTCGTAAGAAAATACAAAGATAACTACCACGGATGACTGACGGAGACAGTGCAAAATAAAATCGTAGTAAGTCAAAAAATTTGAAACTTTATAAAAATCAGTATTCAGTAGCAAAGTTGAAGTTGAATTATAAGACAGCCCAATGCCCCCCGAAGTGACACCCAGTACTTTTTAGGGTGGGGGCTCCCGATTGGCCAGAACGAGCCGTCCCACCATCCGTCTACTCCCGAAGTTGGGGCCAAAACAAAGTATTGAACAGGTATCTCCACAATAGAGATCAGTGCCAAAGCACTGTTTACGACCTGATCTCCATCCGGGAGATTTGTCCTATCCGGTACCCAGTCTGTTCTCAACTGTCAAAATTCCTTCCTCCGGGGCCTTCGGAACGCACCTCACGGGATAACAAGGTGCCTGCAATATGGTTTTAGCAGGGTTGACCATTTTGGTCCGGGGCTGCGTATTCGTGTCTTCCACAGCAAACCATTGAGCAGACCTGCTAATTAAAAACCAGCAAACCCGCCCAATTGAGCAGGCCGTCCTCTATCCGCCACTCGAGGACCCGCCTAGTAGGGGATGGTCACCACCCCCCCCCCCCCCCTCCAGGATAAGGAACTAAACAGCTATGGTCGACAAAACTTATGATTATTGGCAAGTATTGATTTTGTGTGGTACGTCACAATACATTTATAGCTCACTTGCGATATATTGACAAATGCGTACATCGGAAACCAGATGCTACATTATTATGAGGTAAGAGGTGCTTTGCAATATCCGTACGTTTACACAAAAATCGGCATTTTGTACAAATGGAATCGCTATTTTTGACTTGAATGTGTGGCATAGAATAACGCAAATAGAGTTGCGAACTAACTGAAAGTCAAGACAAATGAACAACCGGCATTTTAGTGTACTTCCCAAGACAATGGTTGAGGGGGTGTACTGCATTATGTGGGATAATATCGATGCACACAGTACACTGCAATAGAAAGCGGCTGAATGAGGCGATATATCGCGGGTACTAATGTACCGCCTATCGCAGTAGCACAGTATTGTAACAACAATAACATAACTGAACTAGACTTTATGATTCTGGAGAATCATGGCTTTTTCCGACAAGATTCCTTGCCTTTTTATGACCTTGGAGTGTCTGAAGAATTGTTTTTAATTGTATCATTAAAGTATTTTATTGATGTCTTGAGAAAAGTGGGTATAATAGTCTCAAATGACCCAGTGTGATAAAAGAACGTTTTGGTTAAATCATCTTTTTTTTCTGGAGAGGGTTAATATCAATATCAGCGTCTGAGAATCAGTGTCTAATGCAAATAGCCCATTGTGTCTCAACTTTATCTAAAATTTCGATATTTGACGGTTTGTGAAGGGTTAATGAAGGCTTGCGAGAATAATTCTTCTCTAGGGTTTATTTGTTCTTGAAAATCTGTAAGAACCATTTGAAGATGTCCACAGAAAATGTGAACTTTAAATTCTTAAGCATGTCATGTATAGTCCCTGTATCAATTATCTCCTATTAGACCACAGTTGTTATGCATGATTATGTATTTCTTTCCACACCTTATACAGCTCACCTATCACCTGTCTATTAATAACAGAACTTCATTTCTCTCCAATTGGTTTTTCCCAGTAGGAATAATTTTATTTATTACAATGAAGATACCCATACATACAACGAGAAACATGAAGTTATTGACAAGAACGAGAAACATGAAGTTATAGACAACAATAATTACATATGTAAATAGGAAGTGTTGTTAGTACATATGAGTGGATAAAATATTCCCTGGGATGGAGGAAGGGGGGGGGGGATATAGCCGTCTTAAAAACTAGTATATATCTAGCCCCACTGCCGGGGAAATGTCAGCGCCATGCACCACTGCATTTGATAACAGCCTTACAGAGTAGTAAATATACCTGTCCCCCCCCCCCCTTCCCATGTTGGGGACCCCCACCTTTTATTGTAAGGTTTCTTAGGCACAACACAGCGTCGGTAAGATGGCTATATACTGCCACGTCGCCACCCTGGGGCGGAGGGGGGCAGTGTATAGCCGTTTTATAGACTAGTATATACCTGGACACACTGTCGGGGAAATGTTATAGTGTCAACACTATTTGGTATTATAAGTAACTGATCCCATTACAGCTAACGTTATTTACTGCTTTCTTATCATGCAGTGGCGGGGCGCGCTGGCGTTGTGGTAACCGGTTCTCGTCAGATCACCGAAGTAAAGCAACGTTGAGCCTGGTTAATAATTCGGACTCCCATGTTGTGTCCTTGGGTAAGGCACGTAACTCCGATTGTCCATATGGGGGCACGATGCCACCATGTACTCCGGCGCACTGCACGTCGATGGTACGCATGTCGTCAACCAATCTAACCCTGCCTGTACTGCAGTGCGGAGTTACGATGTTGAGAAGCTGGCAACTGCTCGTCGTTGCTCGGTGGTTCTCTCCAGGTACTGCGGCTTCCTCCACCCGTGGAACTGTCACGGTCATGATTAGCTATTGTGCATAAGTATATGCCCTTAAACACCAATAAATAAATAATAAATAATATCATGCAGGGCAGTGTGGAATACGAGGTGAGGCGTACCTTTCAATGTTTGTTTGGTTGGAGAAAGAGGCAGAGAAGGGGGTGGTAAGCTTGGTAATTTTGTTAGGATAAATCGACCGCTGGCGTGGGACACCGTGGAATTGACCGGAGTGGAACTTATGGGCGGTTATTCTTGATAATAAATAAATATACACTTACTTTTGAGTTCATGCAAGGTGAGTATAGTAGTCTCAAATGACTCAGTTTGATAAAAAAAATGTTTAGGTAAGAACCATCATTAACGGTGGAGAGGGTTAATATCAATATCGTCGTCCGACAAGTTAATGACCGACAAAAGAAGTTATGTTTGTTTGATACATACCCACTGAGTGCTGTGTCCATTTGAAAATGGTCCATTTTATCTCAAATATATTCAAAATATATATATCTGGCAGTTTGTAGAGGTTTAACAAGTGCTAACAGAAATATTTTTTCATGCAACTTCTAATGTCACACCAAGAACTGCGAATGGCCATTTTTTTCAGAGAAATCCAGGGAGAACATGAATTTCACATTTTTGATGGTTTCATTGTTTATCTAGTCAAAAACGGGTTATGGGTTGTTTTTTGAATACCCTTATTACTTACAAAAATAATTCTCAGTGAATTCTACTTCTACTTATGTGCATCTCTCCTCTTAACTTTGGGCGCTTTAGGCATGCAAACACAGACCATTTTATCAAAGTTGTGATGTTTGAGAACCTGCATAGGGTTAACAAATGCTTACTGGAATATCTTGTTTATGCAACTTGTAATGTCACACTAAGATCTGAGAATGGCCAATATTTGTCTTGAAAAACTACGAGAGGCTTTTAGAAAAATCCTCGGAAAATATTAATTTTTAACCTTTTGAGGGGTATCGCTCTGTAACCAGCCCTAAACGGGTTAATGCTTGGTTTTGTGAATACCTTCATTACTTACAAAAATGATCCTCATTGAATTTAACTTTCAATGAGGAATGTTATGTTTATCAGGCATGTACACATTGGGTGTTATGGGTGCCCAAAACAGCCCATGTTCTCAAAATGTCTATACTTGGCAATCTCTGGAGGGTTAATTAATGCTTGCAGAAATATTTTGTCCATGCAACTTGTAATGTCACTCCAAGACCTGCGAATGGTCAATTTCTCTTGAAAATTTGTTTTGAGAAATCCACAGAAAACTGGAATTTTAAGCTTTTAAGGGGTATATCTCCTTAACTAGTCAAAAATGGGTTAAGACCTCGATTTTTGAATACACTTACTATTTACAAAAATGTTTCTCTGTCAGTTTTGCGTCCAGTAAAAGAAGTTATGTTTCTCTGTGACATTCCCATTTGATGTTGTTGGCGTCCAAAAACAGACTATTTTTTTTAATTTTGACATTTAGCAGCACATGGAGGGTTAACAAATGCTTACCGGAATAATTTATCCAACCAACTGGTAATGTGACACCAAGACCTATCAATGGCCATTTTCTCTTGAAAACCCTACCAGTTGTTTGTAAAGAAATCCACGGAAAACATATATTTTTAAGCTTTTGATGGGGATCACTATTAACAACCACAAAAGGGGTTAACGCTTCTTTTTTTTGAATACCCTTATTATTTACAAAAATGGTCAACGGTGAATTCCACTTCCAACAAAAGAGATTATGTTTATGTCTCAGGTACACGCTGGGTGCTGTGCGTGTCTGAAAACAGCCCATTTCAACAAAATTACGATGATTGAATCCTGTAGAGAGTTAATAAACGCTCACCGGAATATTTTGACCATGCAACTTGTAATGTCACACAAAGACCTGCGAGTAGTCAATTTTTCTTGAAAACCTACAGGATGTATTTAGAGAAATCCACATAAAATGGGAATTTTTAGATTTTAAGGGGTCTCTCTCTTTAGCCTTTGGGTGAAGACTTCGACTTTTGAATACCCTTACTACTTACAAAAATGTTCCTGTATAAATTGTGCGCTCGATAAAAGAAGGCACTTTCCTTTGTGGCGTACCCATTGGGTGCTGTTGGCGTCCAAAAACAGAACATTTTTTCACAATTTTGACATTTTGCAGCCCGTGGAGGGTTAACAAATGCTCACCGCAGTATTTTGTCCATGCAGCATCTATTGCCACCCCAAAGCCTGGGAGTGACAAATTTTTCTTGCAAATCTACAAGACTCGTTTAGAGAAATCCACGGAAAACATGATTTTTTTAGCTTTATGGGGGTATTGCTGTTTAACAGCTCAAAACGGGTTAACGCTTGTTTTTTTTAAAACCCTTACAAAAATGATCCACGGTAAATTCCATTTCCAATAAAGGAAGTTATGCTTATATCTCGTGTATCGTTTGGGTGCTGTGGGGGGGGGGGGGGGGGGGGCCTGAAACCGGCCAATTTCATCAAAATTTCGACGTTTGGCAGCCTGTGGAGTGTTACCATATGCATCGCCTGATATGTCGTGTGCATCAAAGGTCGTGTCACAGACAGGTATAATAATGATGAATGTTTAAAAAAAATCTACAAGACGTGTTTCGAGAAGGTGCCTATGAACCCCAATTTTGGCAGTCTTTTGCCAATTCTGACGAAATAAGGGTTAAATCGAAAATTCCGCTTCAGTATATTTTTAGATTTTATGCCCCTCTATGAGTGTGCAAAATTTTGTGAAAATCGTTTCGAAAATGGCCAGACGGAAAAGCCTAAAAAAAATAAAATAATAATCCGTAGAAAAACAATAGTCTTTTCCAGATGGAAAAGCCTAACTAGACTTTATGATTCTGGAGAATCGTGGCTTTTCCCAATGAGATTCCATGATTTATCATGACCCCACTTCCAACAAAAGAAATTCTTTGTGGTCTACCCATGAATTTTAAGCTTTTGATGGGTATCATTGTTTATCCAGCCCAAAATGGGTTAAGTGTTGTTTTTTGAATACTCTTATCACTTCCCAAAATAATTATCAGTGAACTCTACTTCCACTTATTTTGATCTCTCCTCTCAACTTCGGGTGCTGTGGACACGCTGACACAGCCCATTTTATCAACATTTTGATGTTTGAGAACCTGCATAGGGTTAGCAAGTGCTCACAGGAATATTTTGTACATGCAACTTGTAATGTCACACTAAGATCTGAGAATGACCATTTTCACTTGAAAACCCTACAAGATGTTTGTAAAGAAATCCTGGGAAAACGATTTTTTAAGCTTTCGATGGGTATCCCTGTTAACCTCCCCAACAGGGGTTAACGCTTGGATTTTTGAATACCCTTATTACTTACAAAAATGGTCCTCTGTGAATTCCACTTCCAACAAAGGAGATTATATTTATTTCTCGTGTACACATTGGGTGCTGTGCGTGTCCGAAAACAGCCCATGTCAACAAAATTATGATGCTTATCAGCTTGTGGATAGTTAATAAACGCTCACCGGAGTATTTTGTCCCTGTAGCTTGTAATGTCACATAAAGACATATGAATAGTCATTTTTTCTTGAAACCCTACAAGTTACTGTTATTGAAATTCACAGAAAATGGGAATTTAAAGCTTTCAAGGGATATCTTTTTTAGCCTGTCCATCATGGGTTAAGACGTCGACTTATGAATACCCTTACTACTTACAAAAATGTTTCCGTATAAATTGTGCGCTCGATAAAATGGGGCACTTTTCTTTGTGGTGTACCCATTGGGTGCTGTTGGTGTCCAAAAACAGCCCATTTGAACACAATTTTTGACATTTAGCAACCGTGGGAGGGTTAACTAATGCTGACCGGAATATTTTGTCCATGCAACTTGTAATGTCACACCAAGACCTGCGAATAGCCGATTTTTTCTTGAAAACCTACCAGATGTTTTTAGAGAAATCCACAGAAAACGGGTATTTTAAGATTTTAATGGGTATCTCTCTTTAACCAGCCCAAAATGGGTTAAGACGTCGAATTTTGAATACCCTTACCACTTTCAAAAATATTTTCTGATCAATTTTGCGTCCGATAAATGAAGACCCCTTTTTCTGTGTTATACCGTTTGGGTGCTGTTGGTGTCCAAAAACAGCCCATTTTGTCGCATTTTTTACGTTTAGCAGCTCGTGGAGGGTTTACTAATGCTGACCGGAATATTTTGTCCATGCAACTTGTAATTTCACACCAAGACCTGAGAGTGACAAATTTTTCTTGAAAATCTACAAGACTCGTTTAGAGAAATCCACGGAAAACATGAAGTTTTGAGCTTTTTGCGGGTATTGCTGTTTAACCAACCCAAAACGGGTTAACGCTTGGTTTTCTGAACCCCCTTATTACTTACAAAAATGATCCTTGGTAAATTCCACGTCCAATAAAGGAAAGTTGTGTGTATCTCTCGTGTATCGTTTGGGTGTTGTGGGGGCCCGAAAACAGCCCATTTCATCCAAATTTCGATGTGTGGCAGCCTGTGGAGCGTTACCGTATGCATCGCCTAATATGTCATGTTTATCAATTGTCGTGTCACAGGCAGTTCTAGCAATGATGAATGTTTAAAAAAAATCTACAAGACGTGTTTCGAGAAAGTGCCGATAAACTCCAATCTTGGCAGTTTTTTTGCCAATTCTGAAGAAATAAGGGGTAAATCGAAAATTCCGCCTTGGTACATTTTTAGACTTTGTGCTTCCTTATGAGTGTGCAAAATTGTGTGAGAAACGGTTCGAAAATGGCTTCTGAATAGTACAGACCAAATGTGTGGAAAAAAAACCAAAGTAATAATAATCCGTAGATAAACAATAGTCTTTTCCAGAAGGAAAAGCCTAAAAAGAGTTTTGAAAACTTTTGATGGGTATTGCTAATAACCATCCCAAAATGGGTTAATGCTTGGTTTTTTTAATACCCTTATTCTTACAAAAATGGTCCTCTGTGAATTCCACTTCCAACAAAGGAGATTATATTTATCTCTCGTGTACACATTGGGTGTTGTGCGTGTCCGAAAACAGCCCATGTCAACAAAATTATGATGCTTATCAGATTGTGGATAGTTAATAAACGCTCACCGGAGTATTTTGTCCCTGCAGCTTGTAATGTCACCTAAAGACCTATGAATAGTCAATTTTTCTTGAAACCCTACAAGTTACTGTTATTGAAATTCATATAAAATGGGAATTTAAAGCTTTCAAGGGATATCTCTCTTTAGCCTGTCCAATATGGGTTAAGACGTCGACTTATGAATACCCTTACTACTTACAAAATTGTTTCCGTATAAATTGTGCGCTCGATAAAATGGGGCACTTTTCTTTGTGGTATACCCATTGGGTGCTGTTGGCGTCCAAAAACAACCCATTTTATCACAATTTTGACGTTTAGCAACCGTGGGAGGGTTAACTAATGCTGACCGGAATATTTTGTCCATGCAACTTGTAATGTCACACCAATACCTGCGAATTGCCGATGTTTTCTTGAAAACCTACAAGATGTTTTTAGAGAAATCCACAGAAATGGGTATTTTAAGAATTTAATGGGTATCTCTCTTTAACCAGCCCAAAATGGGTTAAGACGTCAAATTTTGAATACCCTTACCATTTAAAAATATTTTCTGATCAATTTTGAGTCCGATAAATGAAGACCCCTTTCTCTGTGTTATACCGTTTGGGTGCTGTTGGTGTCCAAAACAGCCCATTTTAACGCATTTTTTACGTGTACCAGCTCGGGGAGGGTTCACTAATGCTGACCGGAATATTTTGTCCATGCAACTTGTAATTTCACCCCAAGACCTGAGAGTGACAAATTTTTCTCGAAAATCTACAAGACTCGTTTAGAGAAATCCACGGAAAACATGAAGTTTTTAGCTTTTTGCCGGTATTGCTGTTTAACCAACCCAAAACGGGTTAACGCTTGGTTTTCTGAACCCCCTTATTACTTACAAAAATGATCCTTGGTGAATTCCACGTCCAATAAAGGAAAGTTGTGTGTATCTCTCGTATATCGTTTGGGTGTTGTGTGGGCCCGAAAACAGCCCATTTCATCCAAATTTCGATGTGTGGCAGCCTGTGGTGCGTTACCGTATGCATCGCCTAATATGTCATGTTTATCAATGGTCGTGTCACAGGCAGTTCTAGCAATGATGAATGTTTAAAAAAAATCTACAAGACGTGTTTCGAGAAAGTGCCGATAAACTCCAATCTTGGCAGTTTTTTTGCCAATTCTGACGAAATAAGGGGTAAATCGAAAATTCCGCCTTGGTACATTTTTAGACTTTGTGCCTCTCTATGAGTGTGCAAAATTGTGTGAGAAACGGTTCGAAAATGGCTTCTGAATCCTTTCAGACAAAATGTGTGGAGAAAAAAAAACAAACTAATAATAATCCGTAGAAAAACAATAGTCTTTTCCAGAAGGAAAAGCCTAAAAAGAGTTTTGAAAACTTTTGATGGGTATTGCTAATAACCATCCCAAAATGGGTTAATGCTTGGTTTTTTGAATACCCTTATTACTTACAAAAATGGTCCTCTGTGTATTCCACTTCCAACAAAGGAGATTATATTTATCTCTCGTGTACACATTGGGTGTTGTGCGTGTCCGAAAACAGCCCATGTCAACAAAATTATGATGCTTATCAGATTGTGGATGGTTAATAAACGCTCAAGAGAGTATTTTGTCCCTGCAGCTTGTAATGTCACATAAAGACCTATGAATAGGCAATTTTTCTTGAAACACTACAAGTTACTGTTATTGAAATTCACAGAAAATGGGAATTTAAAGCTCTCAAGGGATATCTCTCTTCAGCCTGTCCAACATGGGTTAACACGTCGACTTATGAATACCCTTACTACTTACAAAAATGTTTCCGTATAAATTATGCGCTCGTTAAAATGGGGCACTTTTCTTTGTGGTATACCCATTGGGTGCTGTTGGTGTCCAAAAACAGCCCATTTTATCACAATTTTGACGTTTAGCAACCGTGGGAGGGTTAACTAATGCTGACCGGAATCTTTTGTCCATGCAACTTGTAATGTCACACCAATACCTGCGAATTTCCGATGTTTTCTTGAAAACCTACAAGATGTTTTTAGAGAAATCCACAGAAAACGCGTATTTTAAGATTTTAATGGGTATCTCTCTTTAACCAGCCCAAAATGGGTTAAGACGTCGAATTTTGAATACCCTTACCACTTTCAAAAATATTTTCTGATCAATTTTGCGTCCGATAAATGAAGACCCCTTTTTCTGTGTTATACCGTTTGGGTGCTGTTGGTGTCCAAAACAGCCCATTTTATCACATTTTTTACGTTTAGCAGCTCGGGGACGGTTCACTAATGCTGACCGGAATATTTTGTCCATGCAACTTGTAATTTCACACCAAGACCTGAGAGTGACAATTTTTTCTTGAAAATCTACAAGTCTCGTTTAGAGAAATCCACGGAAAACATGAAGTTTTTAGCTTTTTGCCGGTATTGCTGTTTAACCAACCCAAAACGGGTTAACGCTTGGTTTTCTGAACCCCCTTATTACTTACAAAAATGATCCTTGGTGAATTCCACGTCCAATAAAGGAAAGTTGTGTGTATCTCTCGTGTATCGTTTGGGTGTTGTGGGGGCCCGAAAACAGCCCATTTCATACAAATTTCGATGTGTGGCAGCCTGTGGAGCGTTACCGTATGCATCGCCTAATATGTCATGTTTATCACTGGTCGTGTCACAGGCAGTTCTAGCAATGATGAATGTTTAAAAAAAATCTACAAGACGTGTTTCTAGAAAGTGCCGATAAACTCCAATCTTGGCAGATTTTTTTGCCAATTCTGACGAAATAAGGGGTAAATCGAAAATTCCGCCTTGGTACATTTTTAGACTTTGTGCCTCCCTATGAGTGTGCAAAATTGTGTGAGAAACGGTTCGAAAATGGCTTCTGAATCGTACAGACAAAATGTGTGGAAAAAAAAACAAACTAATAATAATCCGTAGAAAAACAATAATCTTTTCCAGAAGGAAAAGCCTATAAAGTGTTTTGAAAACTTTTGATGGGAATTGCTAATAACCATCCCAAAATGGGTTAATGCTTGGTTTTTTTAATACCCTTATTACTTACAAAAATGGTCCTCAGTGAATTCCACTTCCAACAAAGGCGATTATGTCTATTTCTCAGGTACACGTTGGGTGCTGTGCGTGTCCAAAAACTGCCCATTTCAACAAAATTACGATGCTTGGCGGTCTGTATAGGGTTAATAAACGCTCACCGGAATATTTTGTCCATGCAACTTATAATGTCACACAAAGACCTGCGAGTAGTCAATTTTTCTTGAAAACGTACAGGATGCATTTAGAGAAATCCACATAAAATGGGAACTTAAAGATTTTAAGGGGTCTCTCTCTTTAGCCTGCCCAAAATGGGTTAAGACATCGACTGTTGAATACCCTTACTACTTACAAAAATGTTTTCATATAGATTGTGCTCTCGATAAAAGAAGGTACTTTTCTTTCTGGTCTACCCATTGTGTGCCGTTGGCGTCCAAAAACAGCCCATTTTATCACAATTTTCGCTTTTAGCAGCCCGTGGAGGGTTAGCAAATGATCACCGCAGTATTTTGTCCATGCAACTTCTATTGTCACACCAAGGACTGGGAGTAATCATTTTTTCTTGAAGATCTACAAGACTCGTTTAGAGAAATCTACTGAAAACATGAATTTTTGAGCTTTATAGGGATATTGCTGTTTAACCAGCCCAAAACGGGTTAACGCTTGGTTTTCTGAACACCCTTATTACCTACAAAAATGATCCTCGGTGAATTCCACTTCCAATAAAGGAAGTTATGTTTATCTCTCGTGTATCGTTTCGGTGCTGTGGGTGCCTGAAATTGGCCCATTTCATCAAAATCTCGATGTTTGGCAGCCTGTGGAGGGTTACCATATGCATCGCCTGATATGTCATGTGTATCAAATAAGGATTAAATCGAAAATTCCGCTTCGGTATATTTTTAGATTTTATGTTCCTCTATGAGTGTGCAAAATTTTGTGAAAATCAGTCCGGAAATGGCTTCTGAATCGTACGGACAAAATGTGTGGAAAAAAAAAATAATAAAAAAAAAAAAACCCAAAATAATAATCCGTAGAAAAACAATACTCCTTTCCAGAGGGAAAAGCCTAATAATAATCCGTATAAAAACAATAGTCTTTTCCAGAGGGAGAAGCCTAATAACTCATAACGCGATTGTCGATGATCGATAATCATTATAATAATATGTTGTAACGCAAACGATTTACAATCGCACATTAACGTAAAATCGGCAAACATGTACAAATTTAAGGCACGTAATACTATGATGCAGTAAGAACTCGGGTTTCTGTTTGTACCTGTTTGTGTCTGCTTTTGGCAATATAGGTATAGGATTTTCATTTATTGCGTGGTATCTTTATTATAGATGTCTTTTCTTTTCGATTTAATTTTTAGGCTTGAATGGTGCTTACAGAAAAACAACAGATATGAGTAGTTTGTTTAGTACATTCAACTCAGCTCTAGCAGTTGACGGAATACTGAATACCATTGCACACACGTTAGAACAACATTCATCACGATGGTGGTATGTGCACTTCGGGAGGAAGATAAGCATTAAGTGGATTCGTGTTTATAACCGACACAATTGTTGTAAGTTATATTTTATGCTAAGGAGATGTCATTGGCGTGAAGGGATATAAATGTGCTGATGAAGCTCAGACAAAATGAAAACAGAATACGTATTGGGCAGGTGTATGTGCCTGGAGCAAAGGCGACAAAATGCGTTTCTCTCTGAAGATTCGTCCATTTTATTCCTAAATAATTTCTCAATACCTACGTGTGAGCTTATAATTGCATATGCTTTACGGAAACCACTCGGGTAGTTTGTGTGTTTATTGGGGTTTACGAAAGTTTAAACAGCCAGGGTCATATCGTGTCGGGAGTTTTACGGGTGGGGAATCAATCTATGGCACCCAGAGAGAATCATAGAACAGCGGCGAGCAGCTGTCAGACTCTCCAGATTACCAACTCACTACACGTAGAGTTCACAGCGGTTGAAGACAGATGCGCCTTAGAACATAGCGACATTGTATCTTAGGATGACATTTGTCCAATACTCTTATCAAGATTGAGTGTGTCAGGTACATTTCAGTTTATTTTACATTTTGCAGAAGTAACAACTGCTTTGAAATAAAGCAGAGTGGCACAAATTACTGCACGCTGTGCAGTCTCAAAAAGTAGATCGTAAGTCCGATAATCAGGAAGTATGTCAATTGGTTCGCTAAATAAAGCAGCCACCGTGGACTGATTGTAATCCAGGCGTGGGCAGGGATGTCCGCGCATGCGTTTACCAGGTAATAAAAATTGTTATCAGCAAAATTTTAATTAAGCACCGGGTTGTATACCTTGTGCTTCATTAATTACATGAGTATTCCTATAATTGGTGTTTAGAATCTAATATTAACAAGTTCGTGGAAATATTGTCCACCGTGGAACGTGACCAGTCTACAGCGGCCGTACTGTAGTTTAATTCGACAGTCACATCGCACAACAATCCGATATCATTGATAACACGGGCCGAAATAAGACTATAACAGTCATCCATACCTTCGAAATGTTTTAATGATGCTCTTGGCTTTTATATCGGGCGAAGAAAAACTGTCTGATTCGGTATTTCTGAACGACACTGTCTATTCTACGCAGGCCAAATAGTTTTTTGTATCCGCCAAAACATTTACTGCGTGCAGTTAAAACTGGAAGTCCTGTCATGAAATGCGCACAAATAGCACGTTGATATGCGCGTTAATGTGCGCGTTATGACCCAAATAAAGCTATCATATTCTGTACATATGGCCTGTGCACAGGCAATGTTTCAGCCAATGGACCTCCGGGTAACCCGGAGGTCCATTGGCAGAAACATTGCATGTGTTTGCTATGAGTATCCAAGAGAACCTGCCGTGCTTTGGATGCCATCCGATATGGCAATTGCGCGCAATTCCAACGCGCAATTAAGCCTAGATAAGCGCACTATTCGTGACAGGACTTCTAGTTTTAACTGTAGTTCTCGAAACTTGAAAGGCAATACGACGACACAAAATTTATATCTGCAACGGCACTTTTAATTTAAATCGTTTGGGTAAGATTGAATTATTGATAATTATTTTGACACTGTTATTTACAATCAGCAAATCAAGATGTAAATTAACAGAGAACGTTACATCGAAGATATCAGAATATTTTCCTGTTATTCAAAACAACTACACAAACTCGTCAATGGGAGTTTTCAAAGAATAATAACTGATAGTTGAGGAATATCAGAATATTTCATTTTTATATGAACTCATTTCCAAACTATTGCTCAGTAATCCCAATTCCATATTGTGATTTGCAACATTTATTATAACTAGATTACTTTAACCCTTTACCCAACGAATCGCCCGCATCCGCCCGCGTAATATGTAAATTCAGCATTTGAAAAAATATTATTTTTCAAAAAATTTCAACAAAACCATATCATGTGACCCCTCGTTGGAATGAGCTCGTCGAGCTCGTTCCAACAAGGGGTCACATGATATGGTTTTGTTGAAATTTTTTGAAAAATTTGAAAAAAATTATACTTAAAATTATAAATTTTGATATCGTCTGCGTTGGGTAAATGGTTAAAATCGCAAGCTAATTTTCAGAAGTCCTGTAACGAAACGCGCTTATCACCGACTTGCCCCAACAACGTGGAGAAGGTGCATGCTTCATTTTATCGTACGATGCCGCCCGATAATGTGGCTTACAGTCGCTTGAAAGTCGAACGTAATTTAAGCCGGAATAATAGTATCGTCCGCTGACAGTAATCCGTGGTCAAGGGTCTAGGAGTAGCTTTTCAAAACTTTAAATGTGATTTGTAGGAAATCTGCCAAACATGGCGATACTATTTTGAACTGTTAAAACCGTTGTATCCCTTAAATATGATTAAACTTGAAAGTGACGTAAAATGGCAATAAATTTCAAAACACAAAAAACTGGTATATCTTCATTTTCCGAGCTTTCGAATATACTAAAATTTAAAAGAAAAGCCGACCCATTTAAACTGTTGACTCCATGACGGCACCTCAGAGTACGGCCCTAACAGTGGAGAATTTCATAGGATGGAACCATAGTTTTAGATATAGATTGTTGCGGAGATTATATTCCTGAAAGTTTAGTTGCCTGATGCTATACAAATACGACTCGACATCACTTCAACCATTTCTCTAAGAATTTGTTAAATACTGCTAGGGTTTCAGTTGCAATTTGTACAGCAGGGGTGCTCACAAAATGGTACGATGCACCCCGACATTGCCTAGGTCATATGTTCGGTATCTGACGTCTGAATTTAAAAAAAAATGTTTTCAACTTTGTATTAGGGACCAGGAGTACTAACATGTTCTTCGATTTCCAATCTGTTTATTGCAATTTAATTTGACTTTTTCAGGCCGTTGTTGGAAATTTCGTGGAAGGTTTAAATTTTGTGCTACAATGTAAATACAAATGCCACGAGACATCACTTCCACTATTCCTCTAGTAGTATGTATAAATATTAGAAGAGTATCTGCTGTAGTTTGAGTTGTAGGATGCTCACAAAATGCGAGGACGTGTAAAATCGGGAACTGACGTAAAACGTCAAAAGTATGTTAAATGAGAATAATTACAGAACATATGTACATTTTATATTTCGAGCTCTACAACATACTAAATTTTCTTGAAAATCGGAGTAAATCTGAATTGTTTGTGAGGTTGGTGTGACAAGAGTCACCCGAACATTCGACCTATTAATAATTTTATAGGTAGGTTACACATTTTAGATACGTTTTTTTGTTTGTTTTTGTCAGATATGGGATTTACAAACGTTTAAAGCGGGAGGCTTGATATTGAAAGGCCAAGAAAAACGCGTAAATTGGGAATTGTTTTGGAGAAAGGTTGAAAATTAAAAACCTGGAACGTCATTTCCAAGCCCTGATGATCGTTAACATTTGTACCATATTTCATGAGTGTAGGTTCAAAATTGTGGCCTAGATTTGTCTGAAGAAGAAAAACAAAATCACCAGATGGTTTTGAAATCGCCAAGCGATTTTCCAGAATTGAACCAAGGAAGCACGACCAACGCCGATGGTGCAATGAACGTTTGTTTGGCGGCAAACGGCGCGGTGGTGGCCAAATCTGGTGTCTTTTTTGCGATTATATTTTAAGACTTTCGGAAAGTAAATGCTGAGAAAAAAGTTGAAAAGGGATTGTATTCACAAAAGCGTAAGATACGTTCTACCGACGTTGTTTACACCATATCTCCGATATCTGACGTGTGATCTTAAAAATATGTTCAACTTTGTATTCAGGACCACGAGTACTAACATTTCCTAAGATTTCGACCTGACACAGTGAAATTTAACTTTAACGTTTTCCGGCCTAGAGAGGCATTTAACGTCATAGCGTCAACAATTTTCGAGCAATGTGTGGCTTCCGTTATTCCTCGACTGTACTGTACAACTTCGGTGCTACGTTTCGTAATGCTGGGACATATGGCTGTTAGCAAATGGGAGGGATGTCAAAATCCGGCTAGTCATTTCCTAGAGCCCTGATTATGGTTATCATTTGTTCGAAATTTTATGGGTGTAGGTTGAAAATGTGGCCGAGATTTGTCTGAAGAAGAAAGTAAAATAGCTAGATCGTTTAGAGATCGCAAGGGAATTTCCAGAAGTCATCCAACGAAGCAGGTTCAACGTCTGGGGGGGGGGGGGGGCGGGGGGCGGGTTTATTGGCGACAAACGGCTTTGTGGCCGCCATATCTGGTATCTATTGCGATTATTTTTTTAGTCTTTCGAAAAGCAAATGCTGAGAAAAAAAATGTTGAAAAAAGAATGTATAGACAAAAACGTAAGATTTGTTCCGCCGACGTTGTTTACATCATATCTCCGGTATCTTACGTGTGATCCTAAATATGATTTCAACATTGTATTTGGGACCACGAATACTCTTAAATTTTCTAAGATTTCGTCTTGGTGCAGTGAAATGTAACTCTTGACATTGTCTGGCCTCTATAGACATTTAACGTTCTGGCAATGTGGATCAACATTGGCAATGTTTGACTTCAGTTATTAATCTACCTACTAGAAAAAAGGCGTAATGGTTTAGTGTTGGGGGCATGATTGTTAGTAAACGGAAGGGGTGTGTGCCCCGACGTTATATACATTTTTCAAACTTTTTTCAATTGTGTTTTTTGGGAATATGGATGCCAAAAGATAGCATATCGTTCGAAAGGGGAGTTTAATATTTACGTTTTCTGCACCGACTTCAGATCTAACGTTATAGCGTTAAATTAGTTGCGTCCACGAGCATACAAATATGCCCAAACATCATTCCAACTATCCCTTTAGCTGTATATTTAGATTCCATAGACAGGGCTAGACTATAGGTGATACTTAAATTGGATGGGGTGTAGAACAAGAGGCCCCAAGGGGCCTGAGGGCGCTCACCTGACATGGTAGCCTAATTATCAACCCAGAGAATTGATTTCAACAAGTTGCATCTGCTCCTCCTAAGAAAAGCTTATACCAAATATCCAAAGATTCTGACCAGTGGATCTAAAAAAAGAAGATTTTTAAAAAATATTCCTCATATTGAACTAAGTTATAATTGGGGCTCCCACAGGGAGCCCATATATGAACCCAGGGACTTGGCTTTAACAAACTTGAATCTCACCCCCTAAGGATGCTGCACACCAAATATCAAAACATTCCGACTGCTGGATCTGAAGAAGAAGATTTTTAAAGAAAATTCCTCATTTTGAACTAAGTTATAATTCAAGCTCCCACAGTGAGTCCAAATATGGACCTAGGGACATGGCTTGAACAAACTTGAATCTTACCCCCTAAGCATGGTGCATACCCAATATCAAAAGATTCTGCCTGCTGGATCTTGAGAAGAAGATTTTCAAAGAACTTTGCCGAATTCGAGCTTCTATAGTGAGCCTAAATATGAATCCAGGGGGCCGATTTGAACAAACTTGAATCGGATCCACCACTCAATGTTGCATACAAATATCAAAAGATTCTGCCTGCTGGATCTGGAAAAGAATATTTTTTAAGAAATTTGCCTGAAATGCACTAAGTTCGAATTCGAGCTTCTATACTGAGCCCAAATATAAATCCAGGTGGCCGATTTGAACACACTTGAATCAGATCCACCCCACAATGCTGCACACCAAATATCAAAAGATTCTGCCTGCTGGATCTGGAGAAGAAGATTTTTTAAGAAATTTGCCTGAAATGCATTAAGTTCGAATTCGGGCTTCTATAGTGAGTCCAAATATGAATCCAGGGGGCCGATTTGAACAAACTTGAATCAGATCCACCCCACAATGTTGCATACCAAATATCAAAAGATTCTGCCTGCTGGATCTGGAGAAGAAGATTTTTTAAAAAATTTCCCTGAAATGCACTAAGTTCGAATTCGAGCTTCTATACTGACCCCAAATATAAACCCAGGGGGCGGATTTGAACAAACTTGAATCAGATCCTCCCCACAATGTTATGTTGCATACCAAATATCAAAAGATTCTGCCTGTTGGATCTGGACAAGAAGATGTTTTTAAGAAATTTGCCTGAAATGCACTACGTTCAAATTCGGGCTTATATAATGAGCCCAAATATGAATCCAGGGGGCCAACTTGAACAAACAAGAATCAGATCCACCTCACAATGTTGCATACCAAATATCAAACATAATCTGCCTGCTGGAACTGGAGAAGAAGATTTTTTAAGAAGTTTGCCTGAAATGCACTAAGTTCGAATTCGAGATTCTATACTGAGCCAAAGTACAAACCCAGGGGGGCCGATTTGAACAAACTTGAATCAGATCCACCCACAATGTTGCATACCAAATATCAAAAGATTCTGCCTGCTGGATCTGGAGAAGAAGATTTTTTAAGAAATTTGCCTGAGATGCACTAAGTTTGAATTCGAGCTGCGATACTGAGACCAAATATAAACCCAGAGGGGGGGGGGGGGGGCGATTTGAACAAACTTGAATTAGATCCATCCCACAATGTTGCATACCAAATATCAAAAGATTCGGCTTGCTGGATCTGGAGAAGAAGATTTTTTTAAGAAACTTGCCTGAAATGCATTAAGTTCGAATTCGGGCTTCTATAGTGAGCCCAAATATGAATCCAGGGGGCCGATTTGAACAAACTTGAATCAAATCCACCCCACAATGTAGCATACCAAATATCAAAAGATTCTGCCTGCTGGATCTGGAGAAGAAGATTTTTTAAGAAATTTGCCTGAAATGCACTAAGTTCGAATTCGGGCTTCTATAGTGAGCCCAAATATGAATCCAGGGGGCCGATTTGAACAAACTTGAATTAAATTCACCCCACAATGTAGCATACCAAATATCAAAAGATTCTGCCTGCTGGATCTGGAGAATAAGATTTTTTAAGAAATTTGCCTGAAATGCACTAAGTTCGAATTCGAGTTTCTATACTGAGCCCAAATATAAATCCAGGGGGCCGATTTGAACAAACTTGAATCAGATCCACCCCACAGTGTTGCATGCCCAGTATCAAAAGATTCTGCCTGCTGGACCTGGAGAAGAAGATTTTTTAAGAAATTTGCCTGAAATGCACTAAGTTCGAATTCGGGCTTCTATAGTGAGCCCAAATATAAATCCAGGGAGCCGATTTGAACAAACTTTCATCAGATCCACCCCACAATGTTGCATACCAAATATCAAAGGATTCTGCCTGCTGGATCTGGAGAAGAAGAGTTTTAAAGAAATTTGCCTGAAATGCACTAAGTTCGAAATCGGTTCCTATACAGAGCCCAAATATGAACCAAGGGGGCCGATTTGAACAAACTTGAATCAGATCCACCCTACAATATTGCATACCAAATATCGAAAGATTCTGCCAGCTGGATCTGGAGAAGATTTTTTAATCTTTTTCCCATTGCCTAGAGTGTTAAAAAGTGCTGACTCAGCACTTTTTTCAAAGTCCTGAAAAAAGTATCTTGTGATCAAACCGATAGGGATTTTTTTAACCATTCTATTCTACTGAATAAAAGTAAGCTTTATGCAAACTAAGAATTCTCTGTGCCGTGTAGTTTTGGAAATATGGCAGTTTTAAGGTTTTTCCTATTTTTAGCTCCCGAGGTTCCCACGGGGCAATGAGAATTTTTTTTTTGCATCAATCAACTGCTTATGACCCATTATCATCTCATATCAAATTTGATTCAAATTGACTTGACGGTTCTGAAAATAGAAATTTTAGGCGTGGCCAAAATGTTTGCCACTCCCATAACGAATTCAAATAATGCCCGACAAACTTCTCTTCAACAAACTCGATTCTAAACCTCAAAAAGGACTCTGTATACCACATACCAAGTCTCTGCTACTGGTGGTTCATTAGATGAAGATTTAAAAAAAAAATTGTCCATTTTTCCCCACACCTCTGCTCAATATGAGCCGAAACCTATTTTGGATAAAAATCAAAATGCCCCTATATAACCACTACTTACATGGAATTTAATTGAAATGTGGCCTGTGGTTTAAGAGAAAGAGGCTCAAACACCACCTTCACGCAGGACGACGGACGACGGACGACAGACGACGGACGACGGACAAAGAGTGATAAGAAAAGCTCACCCTGACTTTCAATCAGGTGAGCTAAAAATAAACTGGCGTAAAAACGTAAAACATTTTAAATAAAAAATCCAGAAACAGCTCTACAATATATTAAATGCCCATACAAATCGTACAAACTTTAACTTCTCTGGCCTTGACCTCCTACCCTCACCACCAACGGTTGCCTAGACGAATTTTTCCTCGGTTAAAAACTGAATGTATTTTTAGATATGTTTTTTATTGGAGAATATATTTCCAAAATTTAGAAAGTGAGTGGTTTATCAAACGGGCAGATATGAAACGTTCGTGAAAAGAAAATGTATTTACGTTATTCTTTGATAAAAGGTTTAATTTGAAATTGTAACAAATGCATATGTAATGGAGTCATCATGACAGTAAAACTGTTTGACATTTCATAGCTGATGTTGTATTTATAGGGAGCTGTGCATTGTTGAAAATCAACTTTTCCGTTAAGAAATGTGCAAAATAACCCCTAAATTTGAAGTGACGTAAAAAAGTCAAACAATGCGATAAATAACAAAAATGGTACCTTTAATTTTTTTATCTCTACCACAAACTAAAATTTTACAAAAATCGGCCAACATTTAATTTATAGTGACGTCGATGTCAATAACGTCAATCAAAAATACGGCCCAAACCCTTCAGAATCTTCCAAGTCAGTACCAGTACATTATGATATAGGGGTTTCGTTGGAGATGGTACTTCCAACATTTGAAAGAGAAAAGCTTATAACAAGTGGTAATGTTTAAGAAAAAGAAGTAACGCTCTCATCACTCACGTCAGAGTGTAACTGGTAAATCTACAGTGCCCATAGTGGACACCGAATCTAAAAAAATGTGACATTCTCAGAGAACTCGTATCTGACAGTTCCTCCCTGGAAAAGTTCATAGAGATACGTCCGAAGCCACATTAGGGGTTTTCCTGGAGTTTGTACAATTTACGTGTCGTGAATTGAGAATAAATGATCAAGTATAACCTGTATGATTAGGTTGCGTGATAGAGACGCTAAAACGAGTAAGTACATGTAATGTTTGCATTGAACCCCAAACGCAGCATTAATGACAATAAAATGGAGATATATCTACAAAATAAGCACATGTGAATGTGGCTAACTCCCCGGTATTCCTATGTGTTTGTAAGGTTTTTACAGACGTCAACGAGTAATTTTCAAATGACTTTTACCAGGTTAGAAAACTTACTGTTGTGGATAAGTATCTTTCAGTATAAAATGTGAACGGCATATACCAATACCAATGCAACTTTGATGATTATGTGTAGGTGAAACGCACACTATTAACAACTAGAAACCATGCTATTGTCTTCCCACTATACCTTTATATCACTTCTAAGACAGATCATTCGAGACAAAGTGCGGGTGTTGACATACCATTGTGGCTTAATATCTCACCCTCTACACGCTACGTAGGAGGCAACATACTAAGATAGGCAAGTATGCCACTGTACATACCCTAACCCTGTTTATCGCTTCTGGAGCAGAGTAGGGTTAGTATGGCAATATCTAAATGCTACGTAGGTGACAACATAATTTCACGCCTACGTATCATTTGTGAAATTGAATGTTCTGGTACAGTCAGTACGAAAAAAAAACAGTAAATAAGTTATCAACCATGATGTACTATTGTTTGTCTGATAACGGATGTTGTATATAATTATAAATTTAAGCGAACGACCTTTGACCTCGTTCGATTCCATTTTCATTCATTCATAAACTTCATAATACAGGTTCGATTTTTTCATTGAAGGAGCAAGTGATATTTTATCACTTGCTCTATAAGTATAAACATGCAAATGTTCTCTTTATTTAGCTGAATTAAAACAATAATTACAAACTACTTCGTTTAAAACCTTATTACGTTATGTAGGAATTCCCAGAGTATCAATAATGTGTAGGGCGCTATTTATAGTTATGGCTACGTCCACGATCAAAGTCTGCTTCCCGAAAAAGAAATGTTTCGTACAAAATGTAAACAAACACAAAAGTGGACCATAATCAATCGACGCTTCTAGATTGAATACACGTTATTCTAACAATACTGTCTGTACACGGTAGAAACGCAAAGTGCCCTTCAGCTTCAAGTTCGATTGCGTCGGCAATAACATCACCCGTTCAGCAGACAACAGTAAACAAACACAAAAGTGGACCATAATTAATCGAAGCTTCTAGATTGAATACACGTTATTCCAACAATACTATCTGTACACGGTAGAAAAGCAAAGTGCCCTTCAGCTTCAAGTTCGATTGCGTCGGCAATAACATCACCCGTTCAGCAGACAAAGTGTCATAATTACACGACCCCAGCAGCAGCAGTACCCTTAAACATTCAAAATCAAGAAGAAATGACAATGTCAACGAACAATGCTCAATAACAACAATTATTCTACCCTCGGCAATAACATCACCCCTTTAGCAGACAACAGTAAACAAACACAAAGGTGGACCATAATTAATCGAAGCTTCCAGATTGAATACACGTTATTCCAACAATACTGTCTGAACACGGTAGAAAAGCAAAGTGCCCTTCAGCTTCAAGTTCGATTGCGTCGGCAATAACATCACCCGTTCAGCAGACAACAGTAAACAAACACAAAAGTGGACCATAATTAATCGAAGCTTCTAGATTGAATACACGTTATTCCAACAATACTATCTGTACACGGTAGAAAAGCAAAGTGCCCTTCAGCTTCAAGTTCGATTGCGTCGGCAATAACATCACCCGTTCAGCAGACAAAGTGTCATAATTACACGACCCCAGCAGCAGCAGTACCCTTAAACATTCAAAATCAAGAAGAAATGACAATGTCAACGAACAATGCTCAATAACAACAATTATTCTATGGAGCAACGTTATTATTTATGTACAAAATATGAACAAAGAGTGATATACTCCTACCAGTTCACAGAAAACCCCACAACGTCATCACCAAGAAAACGTAAATTCCAGAGAGTTATTCCAAAATTGTCCGACTCTGAATGAAAAAGTTACTAAACAATCCAATTTCCACTGATTTCAAGGAAATGTAACAAGTAAACTTTTTTGTTTCAATGCAGTGACAAATCCAACCCTGTGTGAAACAATCGCCGTCATCGATTTTGTTGTATAATGGGCGCAATTCTGTTTGTCTCGTCCCATTTGCTTTGTCTCGTTTTCTACGGAAGCCCGTCAGAATTAGGATAAAAGCGAGTATAAGCCTCAACGAGTGAAACTGTGTTTATTATCAGATAAAAACAATATACATATAGTGTTTTTTTATATCTGGTTTATACAACTCGTTGAAATATAATAAATATTTTTTCGGCAGAGCCTCGAAAATATAAACTGTATTTCAACTCGTTGGAAAACCAGATATAAACAAACACTATATGTATATTGTCTAAGTATTATTTGTCGTATTAAATATTCTAGTACAGTCAAAAGCAAATAAAACAGTAAAGACTAGATTTGGATTGTGGTATACAGTTATGAGTCAGTGCCTGTCTACTATTCCTACGTATTGGTACATTCACACCATAATAATGTTTTGATAATTAATTGTTGGCACCAGCTAAAGAAATAGAGGGAAATGTGGGTGGTTATATATTAGTATAGGTCAGGATCTATCAACAAGTCGTGTGTATTTGTATATAGTAACGCATTGTAGGTGGATGAGTTTGTTATAATCAGCCCACAGTTTCTGCATACGATTTTGAGATTTGGTTATTGTTATAAATCGTCTGCATAATCATTGCGTTTTGTTTGTAGTTTGAATTTCTTGATAAGGTCCACACAAAACAAAACGGTGAGAGGATAAAGGTGCTGAGTGCAATGCTGAAGCATTGTATCTGGAAACTTCCTCTCTCGAGGGAGAAATTGTTCATTCTGATACTCTTATGTGGATCAGAGGCAAGAAGACATCAATGTCTAGATGTAGGTGTAAACTTACTAATCTTAACTTCAGTATATTAGTTGAGGAGTTGAATGTACAGTCAACACTAAGTTTATTTATTTATTTATTTATTTATTTATTTATTTATTTATTTATTTATTTATTGGTGTTTAAGGTCACATATTTCTGCACAATGGCTGACCATAACCGTGACAGTTTTACGGGTGGAGGAAGCCGGAGTGCCCGGAGAGAACCACCGAGAAACGGCGAGCAACTGTCAGCTCCCCAACATACCAACTCCACACAGGCAGGGTTAGCATTGGTTGAATACAGGTGCACCATCGACGTGCAGTACGCCTTAGTACACGCCCCCACTGGCCATGGAGGTGAAGTGTCTTGCCCAAGGAGACAACGCGGTTGCCGCAGGTAGGATTCGAACCGAGGACCTCTCGGCTTGCAGCTTGCACCTCTACCAACTGAGCCACCGCGCCCCCACTTTCTTTGATTACCAAGAACATTTTACACTATACCCTGATATACAGTACGTGGAGAGTGGATTGTAACTAAATCACCCGCAGAGTGGAGTTATCACCCAAGCTATAACTTTCAGATTTTGTACATATCGACTAAAAACACAAGCAATGTTTCAGCCAATGGACCTCCGGGTTTAACCCGGAGGTCCATTGGCTGAAACTTTGCTTGTGCTTGTTATACTTTGCAACAAACTTGCAATTATTGATTGGGTGGAATTTCCACTCTGTGGGTGATTTGTGATAATACACTCTCCACGTACTGTATATATATATATATATATATATATATATATATATATATATATATATATCCAGAAACGAACATACGTTTGAATGGGTTAAGAATTATCGCACTCCGTTGCTTTGGCCCAGGATATCCTTCGGCTCTCGTGATATCCTGGGCCAAAGCAATCTCGTGCGATAATTTTTAACCCATTCGAACGTATGTACATTTCTGAATTTATCACATACCTCCCATGTAACAACTAGTCTACACAAAAATTGAACTAAAAGCAATTTTCAAGTGCATAATTAATGCGTTTCCTTCGTTGTTACAATACATGGTTGCTAGGTGGCGGCGTACCAACTCTAACTGGCTTTTTAATGTTTACGGCATTCAATTGGTCGAAACCAATTGACGCCGATTAATGTCACGGTCACAGAGTGACTAAACTGCAGGGAATAACACATCAACAGTTTTTAAATAGCTAATAAATTTAGCACACCCCATTATTATATGACCAGTTGTGCAAAGTATTTGTGAAGGAACAAGCAGTCAGAATGTTTTCTTTTATTTTGGGAATTTTTGACTCGAATCTAATTGTTTAAATATCCCGGGTAAACAAATCTAAATGAGGCACTTGGGATTTCCAGATGATTTCGATTCTGGTGCATTTGACCAACGATGGCGTGATTTATTCAGACGGGTTCCTGAACTGTTTAAGTTGGAAACGAAATCGAACTTATCTTGCATCACCACATGTGCAATACAACTGCATTTTTATCGTATAGGGAGAACAGTGGAAATTCCGTGTTTTACATTAATAGGTGTCTCATAGTCATTTACTGTAGAGAAACTGGTTTTAGGGATTGACAATCAAGCTTTAAAACGGATCTGCAATCTTCAAATAGTCTGTTCGTATTATAACAAACAAAAAACATAACGTCCAATTTGACCCTCTGGTTACAAGGTTTGGAATCATAAAATTTGAAGATCTATATACTATGTAAGTTTTACTCTCCATGCATAATTGGTAAAACTGTAACCAATGCGCTTACTCCAATACAAGCTCTAAAATGTACACACATCACCCTCTTTGACACAAAACAGCCAGGGACTGTCCAGACCATTAAACAGAGAACACAGTTTAATCTAATTTTTCACGGCTTTCACACGTTATGGAACTGAGTCGTCTTCCTAACGCACAACTGTTCTCGGTCTCGCTTTAAGATATCTATTTTGGAGACTTTGTTAATGAGCAGATCTTGTTTTCTGCATCCATGATAAAACTATAGTGCGGTATCTTATCCTTTGCTCACTATTTTCTGGAATAACACTCGTGGGTGAGTCTTCAGCCCGAAAGCGGATCCTGATCCTTTCCAGTGGTCCATGGTATGGCGGCTTGTCGACGCTTCTTGTGTTTTCAGATTGAGTGGATGACCTGCTGTGTGGAGATTGGTTGTGTGACGCCCACACAAAACCATGCACTATCCACTATAGTACTTCTCAGAGGAAGCTTCCCCAACGCCAGGCCTGAACTATCAATACCCCACGTCTTACCTTAATTTTTTTTTTGTCTAAAATAGAATGGCAGAAAGACCGTCCGTTGAGTTCTACCATTTCCTTACAGGGCATTCTATTTGTGAACCGATTTGTCCTATTGTTTCCGGATTTCTATATGTGGAAAATAAAAAAAAAAATGTGCAGAGGCCCTTAATAGGTGATCTCGTTTAAAAATACTTTATTTATGCCTTGCAGTACTGCTATACTGTATATAAATAGTGTTTACATTAAATGCTGCAATGTGAAAGCTATATTAATATAATTTATAATAAATAATATTAACTTAACAATGGAAATGTGGACAGAGGGAATTCGCATGATTCACGCTATTTTTATTCTTTATGATTATTGTCATTGTTCGTCACCGGGGATTTATTACAAATAAAAGACCCCGTCTAAATTATTAGTGGCAGCAGAGTGGACAATATCCATATTATAGAGGATGCATTGCTTGTTGCGCAGTCAATGCATTATCTTGTCAGTAATATTTCATGGGTGTTTATTTTCTTTCTGTTAACAAACAAAATTCAAGAAATTAGTTTTTGGTAGTTTTTGTTATCACCAAACCGCTGTGAAGACCCTGGGGAAAAGGAATTTCACTTCCATTGAAATGTAAATGAGGACTACTTAGGATAGAAGTAGGTTTTGTAAACACATCAGTAAAGTTTTTATGTGATAAAATTATACTTGTGTGATGGTCCATTCCACCAATCGTGTTCAATTGTTTTATTTCTCCCCGTTAATATTAAAGTGTCTGTTCTCTCGTAGAGAAAATTGCATAAAAAACGTTTAATGCCATTGAGTTTTGGTTTGTACCACGAATGTCATAAATATCACTTTCAGATTTTTGCAACGCAGGTACCTTCAAAGATAGATATTCAGTTCTTTTTTCTGTTACAGGTCAAGCGCGATTGAACAAATGCCATTTGATCTTATACGACGGTAACAAAAATGAGTCGATATATGTCTTTGACAACATAAAGAATGTTGAGGATAGAACTGCTGAAAAAATAATAGACATTCCTGTAGTCCCTGCTAGAGACGGAGACAGAGTATCATTGAATCTTAAATTTGGAACAGAGGCACTGAACATAGCTGAAGTAGAAGTGTATTTCAGTAAGTTGACAATATACTTAACAATATCACTATTCTATTCAATAAAGCGTAATTTGCGTCGTGCTGTATGTGAGCTCAATTTTCCTCCCTATAACATAACTTAATGGACACATTGCCACAGAGATAAGGCTATAGCAGGTGGAGGCATGAAAATTAAAGTAAATGAGATGAAACCATTGGAATGCGCAAATTAACTCGGACTAAAGGTACTGATAAGGATCCAAAGTGTAAGGGTACAGGAATCTAGGAAAGGAATGACAGAAATATACCAGGTCAAAAAAGAAAGTATAATAGAAACAAATGTGAAAAAATAGCATAAAGGATGGAATATAATAGTTCTAATGTTACATGGTGTGGACAAGAAGTCGTGCAAAGAGTTTAATGACATGTTGCTGTTATCCACCCAACGGTATAAAATTTTGCTGCGGATTTCAAAATTACACGTGCTACCCGAGAATGTCAAATTGAATTGGTGACTGACGATTTTCTTTTGTTTTATTGTGCTAGAGAGCCTGGGTTATTGAGAAAACACGCTAGATTTTGTCTTCCGACATTTTTAAAAAAAGCCATGGTTAACCGCAAATTTGAGGTTGCGTGCCATTGGTATGCCTGAGTCTGGGATACCTCCAGATGAGCTCGCTGCTGAGTTCGGAGTCACAGTGACCACTACTTACCGTCTCATTGCAAGGTATAGAACCTCTGGATCTACTGCCGACCGACCGCGTCAGGGCGTCTCACTTGCGGGATCGCTCCCTTCTGGCGACGAGGGCAGCAGCAATTCCTCCTGGTAGAACTAACAATAGAATCAGTGCACAAACTGTTCGCAACAGACTCGCTGAAGTAGGCGTCCATACCACGGACTAATCCTTACCCAACGTCACCATACCGTCAGAAGGGAATGGGTAGGTCAGCGTATTCGCTAGACTCAGCAGCGTTGGAGACAGTTCTTTCTAGTCATGAATCACGATTTTGTCTACGGCGCGCTGATGGTAGGACAAGAGTGTATCGCCGACGAGGAGAACGGGTTTTTGTCGCTTGTGTGCGGGAATGCGACCGTTTCGGCGGGGGTAGTGTAATGGTTTGGGCAGGAATCCTTTCTTCAAAGGTTACTAGATGGGTAGTGATCATTAAGGATTGGTCGGAAACGATGGAGTTTGTTATTGTTCGCCCCATCCCATTCCCCCTGCCACACAGATTTGATGTAATTATTGATATGTGGTTGCAAATCACTGAATGGAAAGTCAAAATCAGTGAGAGGCTTAAGTAAAGCCTGTTTTGTTGCACTGTCTGCTCTGGTTTTACCAGTGATACCTACATGTCCGGGTAACCAGCAAAACACCATATCATATTGGTCAGACATGAGAGTTGTTAATTTCTCAGAAGTTCCAAAACGAGAGGGTTCTTCAACACGGGGCTGAGTAAAGCAAGTAAAGAGGAAAGGGAGTCGGAAAAAAATAATCGACTTCTTTTCCTGTACATTCTCGATGTGTTCAAGCGCAAGTTGTATAGCCTTAACTTCAGTTGTGAAAAGAGAACTCTGATTCGGTATTCTGATTTAGGTGATATGATCACCAGTAATAGCAGCTTATGATACTTTCTCACCATCTTTAGATCCATTTGTATAGATCTTTGTATATGTACTATACTTGGACTTTATTTCGGCATATTTTTGATTCAACTGCAAGGAATTGGTATTAGATTTTTTTGGTAGAAGCAAGGTCCAAAATATCTGTAGGTTTTTTAAGATGCCAAGGAAGAATATGTGATTTACGGTTTTCTTTTAAAGAATCAGAATCAATTTTGGCAGACTCCATGTGGGGTTTAATTCTAATTCCCAATGGAGGAATATGTTCCTGGTGGCGATTGATAAATTCGACATTTAGAGGTTCTGAAACACAATTATAAGCGGGATTTGATTTATTAGCCAAAAGTTTAGATATATATTGAAGCGACAGTTTAATTCGACACTTCTCAAGAGAAGGCTCCTCAGCTTCAACAAGCATTGAATCTATTGGTGATGTTCGAAATGCACCTAGACTAATTCTAATTCCACTATTATGAATCGCATCAAGTGGCTTGAGATACGACTTCCTTGCAGATCCGTAAACTACACAACCGTAATCTAATTTAGATCTAACAAGTGATCTATACAGATGAAGTAATGTTTTTTTTTGGTCAGCACCCCACTAAGTGCTACCAACAACCTTCAGGAGGTTTAATGCACTCTTACATTTAACTTGCAGTAGTTTTATGTGAGAAGTGAAATACAGTTTACTGTGAAACAACAAACCTAAGAATTCCACTTCTTTTACAACTTTAATGGTATTTCCATCCATTTTCAACTCTGGATCAGGATGATGCTTCTGGAGCTTACAGAAATGAACACAATTAGTTTTGGTCTCTGAAAATTTAAAACAGTTTTCTGTAGCCCATTTCTGGATTCTGTTTAAACAGAGCTGCATTTTGCGCTCTATAGGATTCATTTTTTGCTGCTATAACAGATTAAAAAATCATCAACATACAATGAAGAATCTACCACATTCTCAACTGCATCGATGATACTGTTAATTTTTATCGAAAACAGGGTAACGGACAAAATACTACCCTGAGGAACCCCCAATTCCTGCTCGTGAGGATCAGATAACGTTAACCCATGCGCGGTCTCAACCCCATGTTAAAAAGATCTTTTAAAATCCCATTCGTCCACGTTGTATCATATGCCTTCTCCAGATCAAAGAAGATGGCGAAATCATGTTCTTTTCTGGCGAAGGCATTTCTAATAAAAGTTTCAAGTCGGACCAAATGGTCCACAGTACTTCTCGGGCTCCTGAAACCACACTGAACATCCGCAAGCAGATTGTTCGATTCCAGAAAACAGACAAGTCGGCCATTGATCATCCTCTCCATGGTTTTGCACATAGAACTGGTTAAGGCAATAGGCCTGTAATTGCTTGGGTTGCTGTGATCTTTATCAGGCTTAGGAATAGGAATTATTGTTGCTTTACACCAGGATTGTGGAAACTGGCCAGTCACCCAAATGCCGTTAAAAATTTATAAAAGTTCTAGTGAAGATTGAGGCAGATGTTTTAATATTTGGTAGTGGATTTCATCGGGACCAGTGGCAGTATCCTTTGCTCTATGCAAAGGGTTACATAACTCTTCCATAGAGAAAGGTTCATTGTAATCTTCTAATTTGTTGCAGGTAAATTTCAGATTTTGTTTTTCTTGTTGTTATTCAGTTTTGAGAAATTCTGGATTACAGTTTCCAGACGACGAATGTTTCGAAAATGTGGAGGCCAATTTGTTTGAAATTTCTTCTTTTTTTCTGATGTGATAAGCGTGTTGTTGTCTTACAGATGCTGAACAGTCGATTTGGTTTCTTTGTCTTTAATTTTTTTAATCATTTTCCAAATTTTGGTGATGGGGGTGTTTTGGTTAAGCTTTGAAACATAAGTTTCCCAGGAAGATTTTTGTTTTTGTTTTATTGGTCGTCTTGTTTTTGCCCGATTTATATGTAGTTTATCTAATTTTTTGTGGGTGGTGATTTGTTGAATTCCCGTTCAGTTTTCTTGCGATCCTTTATAGTCTGTTTAAATTCGTTATCAAACCATGGTTTGGTGAAACGTTTTGGATTTGTCGAGGTTTTAGAAATGACTTGGCTTGCAATGTCAAGTAACTCTGTTGTAAAATGTTCAATCTGGTCAGCACATTCACTAAATTTCTCCAGTGTGAGGCGTTCAGAACAGAGCAAGATAGAGGTGTCCCAGTCAGCCTTTTTAAAGCTCCACTGCGGCACCCTCCCATCGCCTGCTGGAACTACACTCTCTAACACAACCGGAAAGTGGTCATTCCCGCACAAGTCGCCTTCTACCTTCCAAGAATAACCGAGAAAGAGGGAAGAGCATGCAATTGAAAGATCAATTGAAGTATAAGAACCAGATGCGGGGTGCAGATAAGTGTCTGACCCATCATTGAACAAACGCAAGTCATATTTTGTAATGAACTCTTCTACAGTTTTCCCTTTTACATCTTCCTGACTACAGGAATTACCCCAAAGAGTGTTATGAGCGTTAAAATCACCCAACGAAATGTATGGGGTTGGGAGCTGTTGGTCCAGTAGCTCAAGATCATTCTGTTGTAG
The DNA here is from genome assembly GCA_031216915.1 of Pictodentalium vernedei. Lineage (NCBI taxonomy): Eukaryota > Metazoa > Mollusca > Scaphopoda > Dentaliida > Dentaliidae > Pictodentalium > Pictodentalium vernedei. The sequence continues at coordinate 458,159,676 of CM062291.1, forward strand.
GTTTTACTTGGTGAAGCGGAAGTAGAACATAATGCAATTGTCTTATCTAAAGTTAGGCGTCCCGCTAACACCGCCTGTAAATTTGTTTGCAAAGATATAGAACTGTGAACAATGTCGTTTCTAACCAAGACGGACGTTCCGCGGATATGAAGATCAGTTTCATCGGCCCTGGCATTATACGATGTATAATGCTTAAAAGCTGAATGATCTAGAGTTTCAGGCTTCTTTAAAAGAGTTTCCTGCAGACAAAAAGCTGCAAGTTTATATGTTTAGCTCAAAAGACAAAGTTCATTAAAATTAGCTCTAAAACCTCGACAATTTCACTGTATTATATTATTTCTCTGTGTGTCATCCACATTTGGTTGGAGATTGGGATCGTGGACGTATGGGTGATATAGTTGTTTAGAGACTTAGTTTGAGAGGGGTTCGAGCATAAGAGCTCGAACGTTTCATCAAAATATGGGCGATATAGTTGTTTAGAGACTTAGTTTGAGAGGGGTTCGAGCATAAGAGCTCGAACGTTTCATCAGTGCAATCACCAACTTCCATCTCTTCCAGACCTTCAAACCTGTTGCGGGTCACACGGTCCTGAAGAGCGTTTGGTGTTCTCTCTGGGAACTGTTTTTGTTTTTCAGTTTTATTTTTGTTTCTTTCTAGCTTTCTTCTCTGACTCTGACTTAGATTTTGTGATTCTGGTTTAGGTTTTAGTTTAGTTTGGTCATTTTTTGTTCGGGTTTTGCATCCATTACTTTGTCGTCTGGGTTGATTTGTCTGCGAATTTGTTTTTGATTTTTCCTGTGGTGTTGCTGTTTGAGTGGCTGATGGTGTTTGCGTTGATTTTGGTTCTACTTGGTCTGAATGCTGTATTGTGAAGGATTGTAATTAACATGGAATGGCGCTATTGCTGAGCCATGTCCACGGTGTCTCACATTCGACCGATCGTGTTGGTAATTTTTTTTTTAATGTTGTGGCATATGAAGGAGTTGATATACTCATACCAGGCATGGATGACACAATGTCTCTGGCCTCTTTGAAACTAATTTGTTTTTCACATTCGATTTTTTGTATTGTCTTTTCTTTTTTCCAGACAGGGCAATCCATCGAAGATGGCATATGATTGCCTGACAGTTAATACATTTATATGTTGTAGTTTCAGATTGTCCTTCATGAATGTTACTGCATTTGTGGCATGTCTGCTTACCTCGACAAGTATTCTGCCCATGACCAAACTTTTGGCACCTGAACCATCGAAGTGGATTTGGAATGTACAGATCCACTCGGACGTTCATGTAGCTAATTTTAATATTTTGTGGAGGTCAGATGCCATCAAAGGTGCATATGTATGTATTTGTTTTGATCAATTTACACTCCTTCTTGATTTCAATACGTTCCACCCTTGTTATTCCTTGAGGTTTAAGTTCAAATGCAATTTCTTGTTCATATCTACCAATTCTGGAGTCCTTATGACGCCTTTGCTGGAATTTAGAATTTTGTGAAAATTAGCCTTAATATTAAAATCAACAATTTTGGTTGTGTGCATGAGATTGTGTGATTTGTGCATTGTGTTAATACTATCTCTTTAGTTTTTTTTTAATTTCCTTGACAGTTCCCGCAATACATTTGATGGATTTTTCAAGGACAAAGGGGTTTATTGTACTTAATTTCCTAGTTTCGTCTGTAGAATGTAAAATGATAAATTTTGTAAGGTTATCTTCTGGTGGTATTAAGGTTGCAATTAAATCATCGTCAGAGTCAGATTCTTGAAGGTCAGTAACTGTAAAAGGTCGTTTGGGTTTTGTTGGTGGATTTGCCATATTGTATGTTGTAAATTGTTCACTGCCCCGACTCCCACCCACAAAGGAGTCCAATAAGAGGTAGGGTTACTGCTAAGCAGTGAACCCACCGGGTTGTCGGTATTCCCACATACCTGGCATGGGGTAGTATACTCAGTCAGTGTTGATGCCGAGGCATACCACTGACTGATTGGCCCGTGCGTGGAAGTGCCAGGTCTTCAGATGGCGGTCATTCAACCGATCACTACACACAACACTGTAATTAAAGTTGCCATGCATAAAGTAAACAGACAGTGCAGCAAAACTAAGTATTTGATAAAATAGAACGTTTAAAACAGTACACATTGGCAATTATGGTGCATGATGAAAAGAAATGACTGAATGAATGACCACCAAATGCCAGCACCCCCCCCCCACCCCACCCCCGACATGGCACCCAGTACTTTTTGGGGTGGGGGCTCCCGATTGGCCAGAACGGACCATCCGACCATCCTTCTACTTCCGAAACTGTGGTCAAAGCAGTGTGTTGGACATTATCTCCAAAATGGAGACCAGGGCCAAAACAATGTTTACGACCTGGTCTTCATCCCGGGGACTGCCATAACCGGGGCCACAAGTCCTCAACTGCCAGGATTCCTTCGTCCGGGGCTTTCGGAATGCACCTCACGGGAGAACAAGGTGCCTGCAAGATGGTGTAAGCAGGGTTGACCATTTTGGTTCGGGGCTGCGTATTCGTATATTCCGCAACAAACTAGATCACTTGAGCAAACCTGCTAATTATAAACCAGCAAATCTGCCCAATTGAGCAGGGCGTCCTCTATCCGCCACCGGAGGACCCACAGGTGATCTGAATAGACAGCGATATAGAGACGAAATTCTTAACGCTATTGTTGTCCCGTTGTTTAACGCTAACGCCGGATTGCAGTTATTCCAGCAAAACAATGCCCGATGTCATGTGGCGCGTATCTGTCGTGACTTTCTTGAGGAGCAGAGCATCGAACTTCTTCCCTGGACCCCTCTTTTGCTGTCGCCAATCGAGCATCTTTGGGATGAATTGGTCCGTCGGGTACGTCTTCATGAGTTTCAGACGTTAGGCGATTTACGTAATGTTCTAAGACAGAAGTGGAGCGCAATACCACAGGATGACATCCAGAGACTTATTAGGTCCATGCGCCGTCGATATCTTGCCATTCAAGAGGCAAACGGTGGACAAACACGCTATTGACTGCATGTGTGAACTTTTCATTTCACCCCATGTCTGAATTGCGACGTCCAGGCGTGACGCTGGCAACAGTAAGAACATGAAATTATGCAAATGCATACAGCTGGACTCGAAATTAAAATTTACAATTATTTGTTTGGAATTAAAGTCGATAATATTGATTTTCTACTTGGCGTCTCTTAAAGTATACGGCGACTACTTCTGATCGTCAAGTTCTATTATTTTGTTGTCCAATTTGTCACAAATGGCTCCGAACACTTCTAGATCTGGTTTCTTGCTACTGATTGTTTTCTCTTTTCCTTTTTTTGGTTTAGTATTTCAACAAATGTCCTTTTAATTTTTTGTATCAAAAATATTAATTATTTCGTCAAGTATTATTTTTTTGTAATTTCTTGAGTTATTCTACAGAATGTGAGACAAAAAAAGTAGTCATTTTTATGTTCACAGAAATTAAAAAAAGTAAAACTGGCTCATGGTTACGAACATTTTACAAGAAAAAAACTTTTAAGTACGAAATGTCCATGCCAGTGCGCATTTTCGTATCTTCCACACACGCACCCTCCCCCCCCCCCCCTCCCACACACGCACTTACTACTTGCGCTGCTCTATTTGGCGCCCTCAGATCGAGGGGGTTCTCGCTGCGCTTTTTGCGTAGCCTGAAATATCAAATTCTCAAACCCAGTCGATACCTCAAGTAAACGCAGCTGCTTGATACTTCTCATCGTATTGTACTTGCCTTTTTCAAATCTTGATATGGGATGAGGTTATGGCTGTCCATTGGCAGCCAATTCCTCCTTCGAACTCATTCCAATACTCATCACAGTTGGTACCCTAGCCTGAAACTACGCAACCATGACCTTGATCCCCTGGGCGCTCTTCATTATTCTGGGGCTGAAAGAAAGGATCCAATTTTAATTTACGGCCTCATGGTTGATTTTTGTGGAATCGTTAAAACATGCCACCTCAGTCTTTTATCAGTGTAAAACGTATTATTATAGTAGTTGCAACAATGGTCGATTTATTTCCTTTCCCTAAATCGCCTGTCGCCTTGAAAGTATCATCTGATATTGATGCACTCCTGTGTGTAATGAAGGGGGGTTGGGGCGGGGAGGGGGGGGGGGGTTGGTGCGCTAAGCTGAAATTGTGAGAAGGATCAATAGCGATACAATCCTTCAGTCCAGTGAAGCTGCATGGCTGGATCATCAATGGTCCACCCGTTCCGTTGAGCGTTGGTTTTTTTTTGTGCAGTATATTTACCAACTTTCAACTCCTGTCTTACGAACAATCTTCCATACTATGTTGAGGAGGTATAATGACTCGCCCCCCTTTTTATTGGCAGTTACTTGATCGCAGGGACGGACTGATTGTTTCGAACAAATCGCGTCAACTTATGACCTTCTTCATCGTACGTCGTTGTGCTGTTTTCTAAAAAGTGATGGCCGATCAGGACACGGCTGCCTTTGTGCAGCTAGGTCGTCATCTGACGCTCCCCCATCATCCAGAATAGTTGATAACTTTGTTGAGTTAACGCAACTTTAATGGTAGGCTCTCTTACTGGGTTTCCAGGCAAGATTTAAATTTCAGATTCAATTTGTAATAAAAGTTCCGTTTAATGGAGATAATTAAGACATGTAATTTAGACTCATAGAAACATAGGGCGCCTTATTAGACCTTGATATGGTGATTTTAATCTAGCCCCGAATGCGTATCAAATCTTGGTCTCTGGGTGGTATCGCCTGATGCACTACTAGTGAATCATGGAAGGGAAAGGGGCACATCTTGTTAGAAGATCAATGACGACTTATTACTTCAGCCCTGTATGACTGCTGGAATGAATCGTCAGTGATCCACCCATCCCCATAGACAACGTTATTTTGCTTTCCTTCCACACACTGAACACTTTTGTTTTGCTCGAAAATATACATATCAGATTGATGATATTATGCTGGTTTCGGATATTTTGTCGATCGGTGGTCGGAGGACTCAGGACTATTACTGCTGGACTGCGCTCCCGTCAAGTTCGATCGCTAGCTGACGGAATGTTTGAGACAAGCATATGCTGTAGGGCGGATATGATACCCCCATCTGACAGTGCATATCGCATAGTTGTTTCAAAGGTAACAATTAAATGCTCCAAAGTGCCTTGCGCTAGACCCATCAATCAGCGGCAGCTTGGACACCCTTGATTTCTTCTTGATGGGGTCATTTTGTTTCGCGTCCGTATGTGTGTGTGCGTGCGTGCAAATGAAACCTTACCAACACATCCGTTGCAAGATGAATACAATTATCTGGGGTGGGCCCACCTTGCTTCATATCGCTATTTTTGATTATAAATAATACACCTCTTGCGAACTTTCGACTTTTTCGAACCAAGATGGGATCGTCAGGCTTTTGTTTATTGTTTTTTGGGTTTTTTTTGTTTTTTTCTTTTGTTTTAATTTACCTTGTCTTCGAGTTTTTCCCTTTTCTCTTTAGTCTTTTCTCCTGATATACCCTTGCGGTTTTCACCATGCAATCCAGCCTTTTGTCGTTCATAAACATTGATGATTTACCTGCTTCTGCGCCTCGGTGGTGTAGAACTGCATGAAAGCTTCTCTGCTATGGTTGTTCTGACCATTGGGTGTAATAATGAATCAATTAACTCGCATGTGATAAAGTCCACTGAGGCATCTATGTATCCTCACAGGAATACTCACGTCCCAAACATTTTATCCGTTTTGAAAGTATTAATCTCAGTCGTCACTTTTTATTTGGGTATACCCTTTTTACTGTCTGGTGACATCGAACCCAACCCTGGACCAAGCTCTATCAACTCACACAATAACCCCCAAAATTTGAAAATTTGGCATCTTAACTTTAAGAGCTTAAAACCCAAATTGGACACTGTTGAATGCGAGTCTTCATCCTATGACAAACTGGGTTTAACTCTAACATGGCTACAGAATACGATCCCACACACGATGTCCTAGCCCATGGGTTTTATGAACCGTTGAGTCACGGCCGATCTACAAGGAGAGGTGGGATCGCCATCTCTATTAAAGACAATATCTCTTTTCGACAACGACCCGACCTCCAGGCGCTGAATACTGAGTGCCTATGGGATGAAATATTTACCAAACATAGTAAGTAACTATTGTTAGGGGTCTTCTACCGACCACCCAACAGCCCAACCCCCCAATCCCTTCCCGGAGACATGGAATGCCATATTGGTATCAATCGAAAAAGCCATAGACACTCAAATTGACGATTAAGTTGTTACTGGCGATTTTAATGACAACCACCTGATTCCCAAGAGAGTCGGTTTTACAGACATAAATTACGCTTTCAACTTCAGGCAGCGTGTGGGTGAGCCAACGTGTTTTACTGCGTCGTCGACCTTTCGCTTAGATCTGTTTTGCTATGAGTGACCCAGTCAATGTGAAAGACTGCGAGGTCCTAGAACCAATCACCTCGGACATGATTCGGTGCCACTGCTCAATATTATTTGATTTCAAATTACCCAAACCACAGCCATATCTTTTTAAGAGAAAGATATGGCTGTATCCTCAATGCAATTATGAAGTACTAAACTAGGCCCTCTCGAACGTTGGCGGGAATTCACTCTTTGATAATTTATGTCTCGATACTATCATTTCCAACTTCACGGATGAATTACTCGACACAGAATCTAAACATTTCCCGAACAAAATTACTACTTCGCGACCAGATCAGCCGAAATGGTTCCACGACAAAAATAGACGACAGAAAAAAACGGTTGTATCGCATAGCCAAACGCACTGGTCATCCGAACGCCTGGGCCAAATATAAACGCAAAAGGAATGAAGTTGTGTCGGCTATTGGAAGGCCAAAACAACATATCTAATTAAAGTCCAGACCACCATGAGGAGCAACAAAACCCCCACTTCTCGGTGGTGGAAGACACTAAAAACTGTCATCGGTGGCCGTAAAGCAGTGGGAGTCCCTGCTGTTATCCATTTAAATAAAGTATCTTTCTCCAACGTTGAGAAAGCAGAAGTGTTCAGCGAATATTTCAGTTCTATCTCAACAGTTGACGATTCAAAAACCTCCCTACCTGACTTCGCATCCCACACTTCACAAGTCACTGATAGCTTCACCGTAGATTGTAGTGAAGTATTATGAAGCAATAAAGTTGATAATGGTTTTAAGGCGTCCATCCCCGATTTTGAAAGTCCGCGTCTTCTTAAAGAATGTAAATTGTCAATATGTGAGTCTCTTACAACACTATGTAATGTTCTATTGAACAACTCCTACTTCCCTTTACTGTGGAAAAAAAACAAATGTCTCCCCAATTGTGAAAAAACACCCCTTAAATTAAGTTACAAATTATCGCCCGATATCACTGATTAGCTGCGTTGGTAACGTATTTGAAAAATGTGCCTTCAAACGCTTGTGACAATTTCTGACTGATAAAAGTATTTTCATTCAATTCCAGTTAGGCTTTACACCCGGCGATTCCACTGTCCTCCAGCTGACTGACATATATGATGAATTCAGTCGAGCTCTCGGAGAAGGCAAAGAGGTCAGGGTGGCCTTCTGTGGTGTAAGTAAGGCATTCGACAAGGTGTGGCACGATGGTCTTATACACAAGCTGGTAATAATTGGTGTCTCGGGTGAATTATTGTTGTTCTTGAAATCGTATCTTTCGGGTTGGTCACAACGGGTTGTGATAGGATCGGATGCATCATCATAGAAACCCATTAATGCTGATGTTCCACCATGGTCGATACTTGGACCTTTACTGTTCCCGATATGTATTAATGACAAAACTGAAGATTCACACGCTAGCATACGCCTCTTCGCAGATGATGCATCCCTATATTCAATTGTAGAGAATCCAGAACAAGCTTCAATTTTAATAAATCAAGACTTGGCCACAATGTAACATTGGTTGAGTATAATCCCCGCAAAACAGAGGGTATGCTTATATCACGCAAAACCAATCCCATTCCCCAACCACCACTATTCGTTGGTGATACACGTGTATCCGAAGTCAATAACCACACACATTTAGGAGTCATATTATATAACAATTGTACATGGAACGACCATGGAACGACAACACTGAGTACATCTGTTCTAAAGCCTGGTCCCGTTTAGGCCTGCTGAGGAAACAGAAAGTCAATCTTGACCATAGCGTCCTGGAAAAATACAATATGCATTCATTTGGCTTTTACTTGAATACGCTGATACTGTTTGGGATAATTGGTCGGCTGCTGAAGTAGAAAACATAGTATACAGATTGCAGCCGCAAGTATCAATACTGGGGCAACCGTCAGTTGTAGTAAGTCTTTACTTTATTCCGAAACAAGTTGGGATTCTCCACAAGAAAGACATCGTAAACACGAGCTGTTACAGTACTTCAATCTGTGTCATCATATTTCTTTTATCCCCCAGTGCCACAGAACAATGGAACATGCTGCCTTTATATCAGTTCACGAGAACTCACCCCTGACGAATTTCAAGACTTTCCTAAATGTTGGAAATCAACGACCACCGGTGGTCACGCGCAGCCCAAATATACCAATGGAGGTTGCGACTGCGTTGTAGCAGCCTTAACTCTCATGTATGCGATATTCATCTGCCACCTACCGCTTCCTGTTACTACGGTAGTTGCGAGACACCAGAGCATTTTTTCCTACCTTGTCCAATCTACTCAAATATTCGTAATAAAACCTTCAAACTACTCCTATTTACCATAGGCGTGTCGACACTTCTTTTTGGATCAGCATTCTTGAATAATCAGGGGAACTGTCTTGTTTTTGAAGTGGTGCATGACTTCATTTTATTAAGTGGGCGTTCCCGTTGACTGCTGGGGGTCCAATTACTACACACGATTACTACCACAGGGAGAATTTATCCCCATTCTTCTCCCCTGCAATCTTACTTCGTTTTCCATTTTCTTCGCGTTTAGCACCACTAAGGCTGCTTCTGTCTCACTTCTAATTAAAGGTGGATATGTTGCTGACTTATTAGTGTGTGTCTTGTTTGTGAAAGTTATGCCTTCAAGCTGGCTTCCCTTGTTCTCCTTTGCTCCTCTTCTTTTTATTATCTTTCCATCTCCTCCTTCATTCGCATTCGAGATTTAAACAATATCACGTATCGTCGTCTTGTGGTTGGACTCCCCATGCCCATCGTTCTATAACTAGAGCTACCACCAACTGTCTCCTCAGTTATGTGTCGGGGCAGGGCATCGGGTCTTTGCACTCGCAGTCACTCGCGAGTGTTGAGCATGGTGTTATTAGGTTAAATTTGAATGATCACCCATGTATCTGCTCCTAGGTCTACATTCTCGTGATCTCTAGTCAGCTCTTACTGCGGGTGTATTGATTCGATGTGCCGATTTGGCGGCAACCCACTAATCAATTTATTAATCGGCCAGAGGCGATATATGTGTCCATCTACTATTTTTACAACCTTACTGAGAAAATTTATAAATGACTCAGGAAGATGACTCACAAAAAATATAATCTTTAGGTCAAATCCCTTCTTTACTATTTGTTAAGGGTTAAATATATGTTATACCGTACCGTACCATTAACTGTTACTTTTTTGTAGTTCATTTCATATCTGTAGCGTATAGCGTATTCTTTGAATAATTACTGTTTAAACTGAATCTCAAGCTTTGAAAAAAGCTCGAAAATCCAGCAGACGTTACTGATTTCGAACCACTGAACATTTAACACGACAGACCGTTGCAGAATTGTAGTGGCGCGGCATTGAATTGTAAAGAGCCTCTTTGTAGATTGCAGACTTTTATGCCTGATCAGAAAGAGGAATTTTTTTCAGAACAAACGAAATATCATTATCAGAGCTCCTTCCATTGTAAATCACCGAATAGTGTTTACCTTGTCACTTGCAAACGCGGTCGGAAGCAGTATGTTGGTCAAAGTCAAACTCCATTCCGAATACGTGCTTTTCGACACAAACAGGATAAAAAACATAATGTTGATGCACCAGTAGCCTTCCTGGTCATTCTTTGGACGATTTGGAAATTCATCCCATTGAACATCCACCAGTTATATACAGATTAGAAGAAAGGATGAATTTAGAAACAAAAGTGAAGATTTTTATCAATACGCTTCAAACCCTCTGGCCATTTGGTATGAACATAACAGATGGAGAATACGAAATTAGGTTCATCATTCCTTTCACTTTAACATACAACAGAATAAATATCGAAATATCAAAAATATTAAAAGACGGAATTAATTTAACCAATTCTAAATTAAATGAACCTTTCAAACTTCGACTTGTTAACGCTTATAAGAAAACCAAAAGCTTGCGTAACATCCTTGTGACGACTAAACTAAATCAATAAATACCGTCAATTATTGCCAGTCAGTTTAAGCAGTTGCTAAGCTCATCACTTAGTTTAAAACAATGTTGTGTATGTGTTATCATGTTTGATACCAACCAAGGTTAAGTATATGTATATTTTCATGAAAACAATATTTCGGCAGCAAATTACAAGAAAACAGATTTCAGAAGAAACTATCTGTGTCAGTGTGAATTTTGAACCTTGAACACACACAGGCGAGTGCCAGAATTCACTTATGCCCAAACTCCAAAATAGGTTCCAATTCATCAATGAGTTTATCTTAAGATTGATATGTATTTATTTATTTATTTTTATTTTAATTTTTTTTTTTATTATTATTATTATTATTTTATAACTTTTACTCAATGTAGATTTTCCGAAGGTAAGACACAATTTCTGCGTTATGTAAAGTATTTTCCGTCTTAAGCCTCCGTCAGAGGATACTCATTCCAACTTGCGACATTATGAGGCATAATAATCTTTGGCACTGTTTATTATTTATTTTTCGAACCTTAATATATTTTAAAATATCATTTCTCATATTATATTCAACCGCCTGTCTGAAGTCAGGAAAGCAAACCGTTTCCTGATTGATTTAAACTGAATGAAAGCGAACCAATAGGGCTTCAGAAATTAATGAAACGTTTCAGCGCGCCAAATGCTCACAGGGACGGTGTGGGATTTAAATCCCATGCAAACCGAATACCTTCATTTGCTTATAATCCACGACAGTCGGAGGCGAGAACCAATAATCTTATTTGGCCTGTATGTGCACACTGGCAGTAGGGTAGTGGATGCAGATTGTTGGTTGTTTTAGAAAAGAAAAAAAAAATAAACCCCAAAAGTCGCTGGTTTGGGAGTAGCCCCAGCATTCTATCCATAACGGTCACAAAAAGGAAAAAATCCATCAATATGTGTTATATGGGAGTCATCCATCAGCCTATAAGGGAGAGTAGGTGCTTAGGCATGGACATCTCGTCTGCCTGTATGGAGAACAGATGACTGGCTGGTGGGAAGGAAAACAAAACAAAACAAAGAGTACATCCCACTATGGGGGTTTGATCATCCCCCTACTAGGCGGGTCCTCAGGTGGCAGATAGAGGACGGCTTGCTCAATTGGGCAGGTTTGCTAATTTCCATTCCGTAGGTTTGCTCAATTGAGCTGGTTAGCTGCGAAATACAGAAATACGCAGCCTGGACCAAAATGATCAATCCTGCTAATTTCATCTGGCAGGCACCTTGTTCTCCCGAGAGGTGCGATCCGAAGGCCCCGGAAGAAGGAATCCTGGCAGATGAAGACTCGTGGCCCCGGTTAGGGACAGTCTCCAAGATGGAGATCAGGCCGTAAACCCTGTTTGGCCCTGGTCTCCATTTTTACAGATAATGACCAACACACTGCTTTGGCCCTAATTTTGGGAGTAGACGGATGGCCGGATGGCCCGTTCTGGCCAATCGGGAGCGCCCAACCCCAAAAATATCGGGTGTCACGTCGGGGGGCATTGGGGGGTCATTCAGTCAGTCATTTCTTTTAATTCAATTTTATTTTTGCTACGGTATACTGATTGTTAAACAAATTCCAACTGTTTTAAGTTATAAGGTTTTTATGGCACTGTCTGCGTCAGTTATCTGTGGTAAATGTCTTGTACTAGCTTTACAAAATGATTGGTTGAGTGACCACCACGACCTGGCACTTCCTAAAATAATCGACAGGTCAATCCTCCTGCGGTATGCATTAGCATCAACGCTGGAGGAGTATGCTTTCCATGTACTCTTGATGCTGTTTGCTGGTTATCTGCAACGTAACCCCCTAAGTTGGGCTCAGAGTAAGGGTTGGAGTTATGGAATGATGAAACATAATTAACACCAATATGGAAATTACAAAACACAAAAAGCAAAAACGTGATAGAGAATTTTCTACAGACTCTGATTCGGACTCGGATCAAGATGTTCCAAAATCAAAAAGCTGGCCAAAATTTGTTATTATCTATGCGGCTGATGAGAGTCAAAAGGCTTCCAACATAAAGCCATTTTTGTTGGAAAAAGCCATTAAAGGAATCGCTGGCAGCGTCAAAAATGTGAAAAAACTAAGATCTGGTGCACTATTGGTAGAATGCTTAAAAGAACAACAAGCAATCAACAAACTCAAAATTGAAAATTTAGCGGATATGAAAGTAAATGTTTTCCCACATAGAACCCTCAACAATAGCAGAGGTGTAATTCGAATAAGGTAACTATTTGGCATCGATGTCATGGAAATAAGAAAGGAACTAGAACCGCAAGGTGTCAGCGATGTCAAAAGAATAGACATTAAAAGAGATGGTGCAATTATTAAAACAAATACATATATTTTAATTTTCGATTCTTCCCAGCCACCTGAATCCGTTAAAGTTGTTATATGAACATCAAAGTGGATTTGTATATTCCAAATCCACTTCGATGCTTCAAATGTTAAAAGTTTGGTCACGGGCAAAATAATTGTAGACGAAAGACTATATTATATGTTTCAAGTGCGGTCAGGAACATCAAGACCCCTGTACTAACACTGTCAAATGTTGCAATTGTCAGGGCAGCCATGTAGCTGCGTCAAAGGACTGCCCTGTTTGGCAAAAAGAAAAACAAATTCAAACGAACAAATGTGAAAAACAGTTAAGTTTCAAAGAGGCCAGAGAAATAGTAACATCGATGCCTGGCATGAATATATCAAAACCATCTTATGCAGCTAAATAATCTCAAAAACTACCACCATCATCAGTGGGTTGATAAACAAATTATACTTGGATCAATGGCACATTACCAACTTTAGTGCAGGCCTTTACAATAGAGCAGGCAGACGAAACTGATAAAAAAAATCCACCCAAACACCTTCAACTTCAAACAACACACTAGACACCAACTCAAAAACAAATCAGAAGAAAGATCAGGAAAAACTAAAACTAGACAGGACAAAAATAAAAGAAGCAAGATCAGAACAGAAGAAAGACCAAACAAAACCGAAGCCACACAACCAAAATCTTAGTCAGAATCAGAGGAAGAATCAGTCAAAAAACAATCAAAATAATATAGAAACAAAAAAATCAGATCGCACTCCCAAGGCTCTTGAAGAACATGTTACTCGTAATAGGTTTGAAGGCCTTGAGGAAATTGAGGTCGGTGAGTGTATCGACGAAACGTTCGATCATTTACGTTCGAATTCCTCAGAGAATAGATCTCCGAGGAAAAATTCCTCACAGAATAAATCTCCGAGGAAACATTCACCGAAGAAAGGTACAGGGGCCATTTCGCCACGTCCACCCACTAAATCTCCATCGAAATATGGCTAATACAAACAAAAATAATATCATATAGTGGAACTGTCGAGGTTTTAGAGCCAATTTTAAGGAACTGGGTCTTCTCTGCCACAAATATAAACCTGCTGCATTTTGGTTGCAGGAAACTTTATTAAATAAACCCGAGGCTCAAGATCATTCAGCCTTTAAGCATTATACTTTGTATAATGCCTGGGCAGATGAATCTGATCTTCATATTCGAGGAACATCCGTCTTAGTTACAAACGACATTATTCACAGTGTTGTATCTTTGCAATCAAATTTACAGGCCGTAGCGGTACGCCTAACTTTAGACAAGACAATTACATTATGCTCTATTTACGTTTCACCAAGTAAACCGCTAAAACTGAATGATCTTGAGCTACTGGTCCAACAGCTCCCAACCCCTTACATTTTGTTGGGTGATTGTAACGCTCATAACTCCACTTGGGGTAATTCCTGCAGTCAAGAAGATGTAAAATGGAAATCTGTGGAAGAGTTCATGACAAAATATGACTTGTGCTTGGTCAATGATGGGTCAGACACTTATCTGCACTCCGCATCTGGTTCGTACACTTCAATTGATCTAACAATTGCATGCTCTTCTGTCTTCCTTGATTTTTCATGGAAGGTAGAAGGTGACTTATGTGGGAGTGACCACTTTCCGGTTGTGTTGGAGAGTGTGGTTCCGGCAGACAATGGGAGGGTGCCCCAGTAGAGCTTTAAAAAGGCTGACTGGGAGACCTTCCTCTTGCTCTGTTCTCAACGCCTCACAGTGGAGAAATTTAGTGAAAGTGCTGACCAGATTGAACATTTTACAACAGAGTTATTTGACATTGCAAGCCAAGTCATTCCTAAAACCTCGACAAATCCTAAACGTTTCACTAAACCATGGTTCGATTCTGATTGCAAACAGGCTATAAACGATCGCAAAAAGACGGAACGAGAATTTAATAAGTCACCAACCACGCATAACTTGGACAAGCTTCGTATAAATCGGGAAAAAACAAGACGTCGGATAAAACAAACAAAAAAAAAGTTCTTGGGAAACATATGTTTCCAAACTTAATCAAAACAGCCCCATCAATAAAATTTGGAAAATGATAAGAAAAATTATAGGAAAAGACACAAAACCAACGGTACAACATCTGAAAGATAACGGCACACAAATCACATTAAAAAGAGAAATTTCAAATAAATTTGCCTCCGCATTTTCGAAACATTCGTCGTCGAAAAATTGTAATCCTGAATTTCTAAAAATTAAAAAACAAGAAAAACAAAAGATCAAATTTACCTCCAACAATTTAGAGGATTACAATAAACCTTTCTGTACGGAAGAGTTACGTAACTCTTTGCATAGAGCAAAGGATACTGCCACTGGTCCCGATGACATACATTACAAACTTTTAAAGCATCTGCCACAAACATCACTAGAACTCTTATCAATGTTCAATGGCATTCGGGTGACTGGCCAGTTTCCACCATCCTGGCATGAAGCAACGATAATTCCTATCCCTAAGCCTGATAATGATCACAGCAACACTAGTAATTACGGGCCTATTGCCTTAACCAGTTGTCTATGCAAAACCATAGAGAGGATGATCAATGACCGACTTGTCTGGTTACTGGAATCGAACAATCCTCTTGCGGATGTGTGGTTTCAGAGACCAGAGAAGTACTGCGAATCATTTGGTCAGACTTGAACCGTTTATTAGGAATGCCTTTGCTAGAAAAGAACATGTGGTCGCCATCTTCTTAGATCTAGAGAAGGCATATGATACAAAGTGGACGTATGGGATTTTCAAATATCTTTTTAACATGGGGTTGAGAGGACGTATGCCTCTTTTTTTATTGAAAACTTTTTAAAGACCGCCAGTTTCAGGTTCGTGTTGGGTCAACGTTATCTGATCCTCACGAGCAGGAATTCGGGGTTCCTCCGGGTAGTATTTTAGCCGTTACTCTGTTTTCGGTTAAAATTAATAGTATCATCGATGCAATTGAGAATATGGTAGATTCTCCATTGTATGTCGATGATTTTTTAATCTTTAATAGCAGTAAAAATATGAATGCTATCGAGCGCAAACTTCAGCTGTGTTTGAATAGGATTCACACATGGGCCACAGAAAATGGTTTTAAATTGTCAAAGTCAAAAACGAACTGTTCATTTTTGTAAACTTTGGAAACATCATCTCGATCCGGAGTTAAAAATCGACGGGAGTCCTATTTAAGTTGTTAAGGAAGTGAAATTCTTAGGTTTGTTGTTTGACAACAAACTGAATTTCACTTCCCACATAAAACAACTAAAAGTTAAATGCAAGAAAGCACTGAAACTGCTGAAAGTTGTTGGTAGCACTGATTGGGGTGCTGACCAAAAAACTTTGCTCCATCTGTATAGATCACTTGTTCGATCAAAATTAGATTACGGTTCTATTGTTTACGGTTCTGCAAGGAAATCATACCTCAAACCACTTGATGCAGTTCATAATAGTGGTACTAGAATTAGTCTAGGGTCTTTTCGAACATCCCCAATAGACTCGATGCTTGTTGAAGCAGAGGAGCCTTCTCTTGAGAAGCGCAGAATTAAATTATTTCTCCAGTATGCGTCTAAACTTTTGGCCAATCCTTTAAATCCTGCTTATAATTGTGTTTCAGACCCTCAAAATGTTGATTTCTTTAACCGCCACCAGAAACATATTCCTCCATTGGGAATTAGAATTAAACCTCACATTAAGTCTGCCAAAATGGATTCTGATTCTATAAAAGAAAACCGTAAATCACATATTCCTCCTTGGCATCTTAAAAAAACTACAATTATTTTGGACATCGCTTCTACCAAAAAATCTGATACCAATTCCTTGCAGTTTAAACAAAAATATGCCGAAATAAAGTGCAGGTATAGTGCTTATACAAGGATCTATACAGATGGATCTAAAGATGGTGACAAAGTATCATCAGCTGCTGTTACTGGTGATCATATCACCTCAATCAGAACACCGAATCAGAGTTCTATTTTCACAGCTGAAGTTAAAGCTATTGAACTCGCACTTGATCACATCGAGAATGCACAGGAAAGAGAGTCGATCATCTTCTCCGACTCTCTTTCCTCTTTACTTGCTTTACTCAGCCCCAAGTTGAAGAACCCTCTCATTTTAGAACTTCGTGAGAAGTTAACAACTCTCATGTCTGACCAATTTGATATCGTGTTTTGCTGGTTACCCGGACATGCAGGTATCGCTGGTAACTCCAAAGCAGACAGTGCAGCAAAACAGGCTTTAACAAAGCCTTTCACTGATTTTAACATTCCTTTCAGTAATTTCAAACCACATATTAATAACTACATCAAATCTATGTGACAGGCGGAATGGGGTGGAGCGACAAATAACAAGCTCCATCGCTTCCGACCAAACATATTTGACCATTACCCATCCAGTAGCCTTTGTAGAAAATATCATGTTATTCTGACGCGATGTCATATTGGTCACACACGACTTACACATTCCTTTTTGTTAGAGTGTAATATGCGACCAGAGTGTGTTCCCTGCCAGCAGGTGTTGTCAGTGGGGCACATTCTTTTACATTGTACTGATTTTAATCTTGTTAGAGGGCAGTACTTCACAGTTGGATCCCTTAGAGATCTATTTTATAATACTAGCCCACAGAAAATTGTATCATTTCTGAAAGTAATCAACCTTTTTACAAAATTTTAAATTGTTTTTATTCTTTTAAACTCGACTCATCAAGTCTCAATTCATCGGGTTGATTTACATGTTATTCACTTATCTTATTATTCATTGTTGTTCTAATCATTCTTGTCTTTGACATGTCTGTTGTAGTTCTTTTTTATTTTTATTCTATCTTTTACTTCATAATTGATAATGACTTTTACATACCACTGTTTTCTAGCCACGATATAGCCTTAGCAGCTGATGTGGCGTTAAGCACCAATAAATAAATAAATAAATAAATAAATATATTTTAAAATATCATTTCTCATATTATATTCAACCGCTTGTCTGAAGTCAGGAAAGCAAACCGTCTCCTGATTGATTTAAACTGAATGAAAGCGAACCAATAGGGCTTCAAGAATTAATGAAAAGTTTCAGCGCGCCAAATGCTCACAGGGACGGTGTAGGATTTAGATCCCTTGCGACCCGAATACCTTTATTTGCTTATGAATCCACGAGAGTCGGAGGCGAGAACCAATAATCTTATTTGGCCTGTATGTGCACACTGGCAGTAGGGTAGTGGATGCAGATATCTGAGAACCTCGAACTGGAAGATGACTAGTAATTGGGCCTAACTACAAGAATTCTGCCCTGTGTTTGCTTGGAGACGTGGGCACATTTATGGTAATCCTGAAACCGCGGATTATTGGTTGTTTTAGAAAAGAAAAAGAAAAAGAAACCCCAAAAGTCGCTGGTTTGGGAGCAGCCCCAGCATTCTACCCATAACGGTCACAAAAAGGAAAAAATCCATTAATATGTGTTATTTAAGCTGGGAGTCATCCATCAGCCTATAAGGGAGACTAGGTGTTTAGGCATGGCCATCTCGTCTGCATGTATGGAGAACAGATGGCGGGCTGGTGGGAAGGAAAACAAAACAAAGAGTACACCCCCTATGGGGGTTTGATCATCCCCTACTAGGCGGGTCCTCGGGTGACGGATAGAGGACAGCCTGCTCAATTGGGCAAGTTTGCTAGTTTCTAATTGGCAGGTTTGCTCAATTGAGCTGGTTTGCTGCGAAATACACAAATGCGCAGCCCCGGACCAAAATGATCAATCCTGCTAATATCATCTGTTAGGCACTTTGTTCTCTCGTGAGGTGCGTTCCGAAGGTCCCGGAAGAATGAATCCTGGCAGTTGGGGACTAACGGCCCCGGTTAGGGCAGTCTCCAAGATGGAGATCAGGTCGTAAATCTTGTTTGGCCCTGGTCTCCATTTTTCAGATAATGTCCAACACACAGCTTCGGCCCCAGTTTCGAGAGTAGACGGATGGTCGGATGGCCCGTTCTGACCAATCGGGAGTCCCCAACCCCCAAAATATCGGGTGTCACGTCGGGGGGCATTGGGTGGTCATTCAGTCAGTCATTTCTTTTATTTCAATTTTATCATTGGTACGGTGTATTAACTCTCAATGTCATTTGTAACTTTTTTAACATCCACTGTTTTGTTGCGCTGTCTGTTCCAATTCTTCATAGCCATTGTCATGGCTCAAGTTACACATAATGATTGGTTGAATGGCCACCACGACCTGGCACTTCGACATACTGGAAAAGGACTCTGACAAAGATACTGATAATGATTCAACAAATGTTAAAAGGAACTGGCTAAAATTTATAATATTTTATTCAGCAGATGAAGGAAACAAAATTTCAAATATTATCCCGTTTGCACTGGCAAAAACAATCAATGGAATAGCTGGAACGGTATAAAATGTAAATAAATTGAGATCAGGCATTGCTCGAAATTCCAAGCCATAAATCTTTGAAAACTCGACAAAATTCTTGGTATGGAAGTTAATGCCCTTCCTCATCAGATGTTAAATACCAGTAAAGGGGTCGTAAGAACGAGGAAGCTTTCTGTAATTGATGTACTTGAAATAAGAAATTAACTATCATTACAGGGTGTCACTGATGCCAAAATGTTAGAAATTAAAAAAAGACGGTCCAACTATATAAATGAACACATACTTTTTTACATTTAATTCACCTCAACCACCCAAGTCAATCAAAGTAGGGTTCATGAACATCAAAGTGGATTTGTACATTCCAAATCCACTTCGATGCTTCAAATGCCAAAAATATGGTTTTGGGCACTCGAATTGTAGAGTCAGTCAATATGTTACTGGTGTGGTCAGCAACATCCAGAAACACGTACCAATGATATCAAATGTGCAAATTGTAAGGGCAATCACATTTCATCATCAAAGGATTGCCCTATTTGGAAAAAAAGAGAAAATGATTCAGAAAGTTAAATTTGAAAAACAAATAAGTTTTCAAGATGCAAGGGAATTTGTTACATCAATGCCAGGAATGAATACACCAGTACCACCATACGATTCACTGGTGAAATCAAAGTTACAAGTAAAATCAGTGGAATGCCAGACCACATGGACCTGGCCCAACGACAACACAATTTCATCTTTATAACAAGCCTTCTGATCAAGTAGAAACGATAAAAACTCAAACAGTAACAACTTCACAAACAACAGAGAAATTAAAATCACAGGGACGAACCAAAGATTTAACTAAATTTGACCAGAATAAAGACCAAAATTCCAAACCAGAGCCAACATTTTTAAAAACAACAGAGAATAAAACTGAATGAAAAGAAGGACAGGATACGCCTAAACCCGTACAAAATAAGGAACATATCACTAATTCACTGCAAAAAACTGAAGAAAAAAACAAACAAAGCCTAAACCACAGCGGGAGCAGCGATCGCAGGAGTACACTCTGAGTCAGAGTCAAATAAGAAAATTGGAAAAGGAAGAAAAGAAAAATTTAAACAAAAACAATTATCGGACAGGTTACCTAAGGTCCTCCAAAACCCTGTCGTTCGCAACATGTTTGAAGGCCCTGATAAAATGGAGGTCGGTGATCATATCGATGAAACATTTGAACAATTACGCCAGACTTCCTCCCAGAATAAATCTCCGAGAAAAAAATCACCGAAGAAAAGTACCGGGGTCATTTCGCCCATACGTCCACCATATAATTCCTCATCTACTTATGGCTAAAACAAACTCAACAAATATAATACAGTGGAATTGTCGAGGTTTTAGAGCTAATTTTAAAGAACTGGGTCTTCTAAGCCAAAAATATAAACCTGTAGCTTTTTGCCTGCAAGAAACTATTTTAAAGAAACCCGAAGCTCAAGATCATTCAGCTTTTAAGCATTATACTTCGTATAATGCCTGTGCAAATGAAACTGATCTTCATGTTCGTGGACAGTCTGCCTTAGTTAGAAACGACATTATTCACAGTTCTGTAACATTGCAATCAAATTTACAGGCTGTAGCGGCACGCCTATCCGTAGATAAGACAATTACCTTATGTCTTATTTACGTTTCACCAAGTAAAACGCTACAACTGAATGATCTCGAGTTACTAGTCCAACAACTCCCAAATCCGAATATTTTGTTTGGTGATTTTAACGCTCATAGCCCCATTTGGGGTAATGCCTGCAGTCAAGAAGATGCAAAAGGCAAAACTGTAGAAGAGTTCATCACAAAATATGACTTGTGCTTGTTCAATGATGGACCAGACACTTACCTGCACCCTACATCTGGTTCTTACACTTCAATTGATCTAACAGTTGCATGCCCTTCTATCTTCCTTGATTTTTCTTGGAAGGTATAAGATGACTTGTGCGGGAGTGACCACTTTCCGATTGTGTTGGAGAGTGTAGTACCGGCGGATGATGACAGGGTGCCCCAGTGGAACTTTAAAATGGCTGACTGGGACACTTTCTGTTCTGATCGCCTCACCCTGGAGAAATTTCAGGAGAGTACTGACCAGACTGAACATTTCACCACAGAGTTGATTGACATTGCAAGCCAAGTCATTCCTAAAACCTCGGCAAATCCAAAACGTTTCACTAAACCGTGGTTTGATACTGAGTGCAAAGAGGCTATAAAAGATCGCAAAAAATTTTAGAGGGAATTTCGTATAAATCGGGCAAAAACAAGACGACTTTTAAAACAAAAAAAGAAAAGTTCATGGGAAACTGACGTTTCGAAACTGAATCAAAACACTCCCATCACTAAAATTTGGAAAATGATTAAAAAAATAAAGGAAAAGAAACAAAATCAGCTGTACAACACCTAAAAGATAACAACACACTCATAACATCAAAACAGGAAATTTCAAACAAGTTGGCCTCTACATTTTCTAAACCTTCGTCGTCTTAAAATAGTAATCCAGAATTTCTCAAACTTCAAAAACAACAAGAAAAAGAAAAGATTAAATTTACATTCAATAACTTAGAGGATTACAACGAACCTTTCTCTGTGGAAGAGTTAAGTAACTCTTTGTATAGAGCAAAGGATTCTGCCACTGGACTTGATGAAATATACTATCAACTTTTAAAACAACTGCCTCAAACTTCACATGCACTATTATTATCTATTTTTAATGACATATGGGTGACTGGCCAGTTTCCACCTTCCTGGTGAAAAGCTACAATAATTCCTATCCCCAAGCCTGATAAAGATCACAGCCACCCTAGTAATTATAGGCCTATTGCCTTAAAAAAGTTGTATGTGCAAAACCATGGAGAGGATGATCAATAATCGACTTGTCTGGTTTCTGCAATCGAGTAATCTTCTTGCGAATGTTCATGTGGTTTCAGAAACCACAGAAGTACTTTTGATCATTTGGTTAGACTTGTGACGTTTATAAGAAATGCTTTTGCCAGAAAAGAACATGTGGTCGCCATCTTCTTCGACCTGGAAAATACATGTGACACAACGTGGACGTATGGGATTTTAGAAGATCTTTTTAACATGGGGTTGAGAGGGCGTATGCCTCTTTTCATTGAAAACTTTCTGAGGGACCGCCAATTTCAGGTTCGTGTTGGATCAACGTTATCTGATCCTCACGAGCCGGAGTTGGGGGTTCCGCAAGGTAGCATTTTATCTGTTACCCTTTTCCCAGTAAAAATCAATAGTATTAGTGATGCAATTGAGAATATGGTTGACTCGTCATTGTATGTAGATGACTTTTTAATCTGTTATAGCAGCAAAAAAATGAATGCTACAGAGCGCAAACTTCAGCTGTGTTTAAATAGGATTCAGAAATGAGCCACAGAAAATGGTTTCAAGTTTTCAAAGACAAAAACAAATTGTGTTCATTTTTGTAAGCTTTGGAAACATCACCTCGATCCGAGTTGAAGATTGATGGCAGTCCTATTAAAGTTGTCAAGGAAGTGAAATTCTTAGGTTTGTTGTTTGACAACAAACTGAATTTCACTTCTCACATAAAACAACTATAGGTAAAATGTAAAAGGGCAGTGAACCTCTTGAAGGTAGTTGGCAGCACTGATTGGGGTGATGACCAAAAAACATTAATCCATCTGTATAGATCTCTTGTCAGATGAAAATTAGATGATGGCTGCGTGGTTCACGGTTCTACAAGAAAGTCATATTTCAAACCTCTTGATGCCATTCATAATAGTGTCATAAGAATCAGCCTTGATGCTTTTAGAACATCACCGGTAGATTCAGTGCTTGTTAAAGCAGGGGAGCCTTCTCTTGAGAAGCTCAGATTTTAACTTTCACTCCAATATGTTTCAAAAATTATTTCTAATCCGTCCAACCCTGCATACAATTGTGTCTCAGAACCTCAAAATCTTCAATTTTTTAACCGTCATCAGAAACATATCCCTCCATTGGGAATTAGAATTAAACCTGATATGGAGTCTGCCAAAACTGAACCATTTACAATAAAGGAGAACCGTGAACCACAAATTCCTCCTTGGCATCTTATAAAGCCAACAGTTATTTCGGACCTAGCATCTACTGAAAAGTCTGAAACAAATTCTCTGCAGGTAAAGCAGAAATATGCTGAAATTAAGTCAAAGTATAGTGCATATACAAGGATCTATACAGATGGATCAAAAGATGGTGACAATGTATCATCAGCTGTTGTCAGTGATGATCTTGTCACTTCAATCAGAATACTGAATCAAAGTTCTATTTTCACAGCTGAAGTTAAAGCTTTACAACTCGCTCTTGAACATATCGAGAATGTACAGGAAAAGAAGTCGATTATTTTTTCTGACTCTCTTTCCTATTTGCTTGCTTTGCTCAACCCCAGGTTGATGAACCCTCTCATTTTGGAGCTTCGTGAGAAGTTAACTCTTATGTCTGACGAATATGATGTCGTGTTTTGCTGGTTACCTGGACATGTATTATCGCTGGTAAAACCAGAGCAGACAGTGCAGCAAAACTGGCTATAACAAATCCATTGGCTGATTTTAAGATCCCGTTCAGTGAGATTAAGCCTCATATTAGTAGTTACATCAAATGTATGTGGCAGGCGGATTGGGATGGGGCAACTAATAACAAGCTCCATCGCTTCCGACCAACTATTTCTGATCACTACCCATCCAGTAACCTTTGTAGAAAGGATCATGTTATTGTGACACGATGTCATGTTGGTCATACAACACTAACACATTCCTTTCTGTTAGAGGGTAATTTGCGATCAGAATGTGTTCCATGTCAACAGGTGTTGTCAGTGGAAAACATTATTTTACATTGCACTGATTTTAATCTTGTTAGAGGGCAGTACTTCTCAGCTGGATCCCTTTGGGATCTATTTTATGATACGAGCCCACACAAAATTGTGTCATTTGAGAAAGTAATCAACCTTTTTATAAAATTTTAAAATTGTTTTTATTCTTTTAATCTCGACTCATCAGGTCTCAATTCCTCAGGTTGATTTATAATGTATTGACGTATCTCATTACTCATTTTTATTCTAATCATTTCTATCTTTGACATGTCTTTTGTGGTTATTTTTATTTTTATTCAATTTTTACTTCATTATTGATAATGACTTTTTATATACCACTATTTTCTCGCCACGATATAACCCTAGCTGCTGATGTGGCACCAATAAATAAATAGAGTACACAATGTACAACCCTGCAGGATAGCTTGTTTCAATCATTGTCTCTTGTTTGGTGGTTTCTTTCGTATGTTAGCAGAAATGTAGGTTGTACCAATTCCTCCTACCCTTCGCCTACTATTTCCAAGTGTCTTCTTGATACGAGTTTTGTAAGAAAATTTGAGAATTTTCAATTCGAAAAGTTATAGGTAGATAGGAATCCGCAATTGCGTATTGTGATTGTTGTGTGATTGTTGCTGTGGATGGGATGAAGGTGGGTTTATTCGGAGCATTTTCACCACGCGCAGAGTTTCGACGCAGTCCCCACAGACTCGAACCCTAGAATTCTTGATGAGTAACGAGGCAATCCTCACTGACTTCACTACTCCATTTCATTATAGAGCTGTCCTGTTGTATATTGTGACCGCTGTGTGATTGTTGCTATGGATGTGGTGAGGGTAGGTTTCATCGGAGCCCAATCCCCACACGCAGTGTTGCGAAACAATCATCACGGACTCACTCTTAAACTTCTCAATGAGTAGCGAGACAATCCTCACTGACTCCACTCCGTTTAATTCTATTGAGTAAGTTTATTTTTTTTGTGACTTATTTTGTCTTTTTGTTAGGGGTTTGTGGTTCGTTCAGCTCTACCTTTAATTCAGTATCCTGGAGTCTGAGGAGAGTTTTGTTATATAGGTCTTTTAAACGCGTTTCAATCGCGCTTCTGCAGAGTTGCGATGCAGTCCCCACAGACTCAATCCTGAAGTCCTCAATGAGTAACGAGACATTCCTCACTGAGTCCACACATTTTAATTAGGCTTTCCCAAACCCAGTTTGGGAAAGACTCTTGTTATTCTTCTTTTTCAAAATAAAATATTTTTACTTCCTCCCCTCCCCCTTCAATTTTGTCTGTTGCACAGCTCAAAAACAAGCTGTACGATTTCAACCAAATTTGGCATACTTATGTAATGTCATAAAATCTAGCAAAATGAGGTGTAGTCATGTCTGTGAAAATTCTTATTTCCAAACTTTTCTGCCAAAGCCAACAAAATTTCACCATTTTTTAACATAGCTCAAAACTAGCTGTTCAACTTCAACCAAATTTGGCAAACTTATTGATTCTCACAATATTTAGTGAAATGAGGTATCGTCATATTCGTGAAAACGCTTATTTTCAAAGTTTTCTACCAAAACCATCAAAATTGCATTAGTTTGCAAGTCTCAGAATTGTTTACAGTTATCTGGCTCAAAATTTCCAAACATTTAGAGCATAATATGATACACCAAGATCACACACAAATATTTCAAAATTAACCCCTATTGGCCAAAAATGAAATGGATATAGCAGTTTTGTCTTCAAAATTGACTTGCAAATTTCTCTAATTGTAAGGTTGTTGTAACAATTATTTTGGTATGGATAAGTGCAACAATGATTGCAGAAGAAAGTTACTGTTTACTTTCTAGCCATAGATATAACCCCCAGGCATAAATGAGGGTGAAAATAAGAGTTGTGTTTGAAAATGCCAAAATTTGCCAACTTTGGTTGTTTTTGTTTTTATATCATATTGGAGGGGGTTAATTTCAAACACTTTGCATGTTCGTATTCACAACTGACTACCGAGCATATTTGCTGTTGTATGTTTGGTTGTAAAGTTCAGACCTATGGGCATTCTAGTTACATAAAAGTAGGTACCGTCCAAAAACTCACATTTTTCCAGAATTTGTTAAGTTTAAGTGACAATTTACTCCATTTCTAATTGATTGAATTCTGAAGGCCTTGAATTGCAGTACCCCCAACTTGTACATTTTGATTCAAATACAAAGATTCAAGTTTCCTCCATATCTCTTATCAGACACTCAGTCTGTGATTGATGTCCATACATTTAGATCATAATATGATACACTAAAATCACCAGGCGAATATTTCAAAATTAACCCCTATTGGCCACAAATGATGTGAATATAGCATTTTATCTTCAAGATTGACTAACTTCAGGGGCAAATCTCTCTAATTGCGAGGTTATTGTAACAATTATTTTCATATGCATAGATGCATCAATAATTGCAGAAGAAAGTTACTGTTTACTTTTAATCTCAACTTTAACCCTCAAGCTCAATGAGGGCGAGCATAAGCGTACCTTTCGAAAATGCCAAAATTAGCCAACTTGAGTTGCATTTTCCAATAACTTTGGAAAGGGTTAATTTCAAAACTTTGTTTTCTATAAGTAGAGTTGCTTAATAAACAAATCCGCCGTTGTAAGTAATGCTTTGGGGCTTAACCCAGCATATGCTTTGGCCACTTAGAGAATAGTACTGTTCGAAAACAAATGATTTCAGAGAATTTTACAAAAATCTGTACTCATTTGCTGTAATGCAAGGTTGTTGTAGCAATTAGTTTGGCATGTGTAGCTGCAATGATTTCAGAAAAAAGTTGCTGTTTACTTTTTAATCTCAAGAATTAACCTCCAAGCACAATGAGAGTGAGAATGAAAGTACAATTATAAAATATCATGAATTAGTAACCTTGGATGCGTTTTGTCTATCATTTTGGAAATGGTTAATCTTAAACACTTCCCTTTGATAT
Organism: Pictodentalium vernedei; assembly: GCA_031216915.1. Lineage (NCBI taxonomy): Eukaryota > Metazoa > Mollusca > Scaphopoda > Dentaliida > Dentaliidae > Pictodentalium > Pictodentalium vernedei. The sequence goes on from CM062291.1 coordinate 458,186,531, forward strand.
ATGTTGTCTGCATTTTCAAATTGAAAAGTTGGGAAAGCCAGTAATTTGTCCAATAAATTACAGTTCTCTAGTTATATTGTATAGTTTCTATTTCCTGAAGGGTTTATGAAGTCAGTTAATCAAACCACTACATGATTGATTACAATTTAATGAAAACCAATCAATGGGGCTTCATCTAATTGTTTGGATGACACAAACTGAGTTTTAAAAAAGAAACTTCGGACATCTTAGATTGAAAAAGATTATCTAGATGAGTGACATTTGTGAGCTTGTCACCGAGTTTAATTATGTACTGATCTGCGAAAAATAACCCCAGCCCACAGTTGCATATATACCAGTCATGCCCTCACCAAGTAACCTCACGTTCCCATACCGACTACCCGCCTGCCAGTGCGCACACTACCTACTACTCAACTGCCAATGCGCACACTACCCGCTACCCTACTGCCAGTGTGCACACTAAAATTAAATAAGATTATTGGTTCTCGCTTCCGACTCTCGTGGATTCATAATCAAATAAAGCTATAAAGCTAATAAAGTTATTCGGGTGCCAGGGGATTTCAAACCCACATCGTTCCTGTGCGCCTTCGGCGCGCTGAACCTTTTCATTCATTCATTCAAGTTGGAATCATTTTCATCAAAGTCTCTTTGAATAAGCTAACTAAAGCTAACCGAAGCGACACGCGTCGTGACAGACGGATTATTCTCAACCAAATCCAGGTATCTTCTTTAAAAGATAGTATCTAAGTTTTCATTTTCATTTATTTCATTTCTTTATTGTTATTTTATATTCATCTACCTATTCTACAATGGCTAAAAAAAGACAGAATCATCAGGGATAGGGAGTTGCCCAGTCTTGAAGGGCCAGTCATAATTGTTCCAGGCCTTTCCCAGGTTGGTCAAGGCCCGATTTTCACATGATTCAGTGTTTGCACCACCTTGGGCTCCAAGTGCAGTATTTCACAGACCAGAATTTATCGATGTAATTGGAGAAGAAAGTAGGTGAGTTGGCTGTTTTTTAAGGCGGCTCCTTCCACCCCAAACATTTTTTCTGTTTTTCCACAGATTATTGTGGAATGGGCTAATCAACCGTTAAATGCTTTAATTGAGCATAACAAGAAAAACACCTCCTGGTTTGGCGAAAATAGACTTCAACGGCGCTTCGGCGCTTGCCTTCATCTGGACTCGAAAAAACTTTAAAAATAACTGGACAGATAAGGCGATTTCGGCCAATGAGTCTTACATTTCTGAACTTCGTCCAGCATCTGGAGTAAGGAGCAAAGGAGGGAGCAACCAAGCCCACACCTATGTTGCCCCTCTATCCCAAACGCGAAAAGTAAAATAAGAAAAGATCAAGCAAGGCAAAAAACTTCTCCCTCTTCTTTCCCTTCTACTTTTCCTGCCTTCCCACAGAGTAAGAACCTCAATTTGCAAACATATCCGGTCCATATTGTGACTGAAGATGCTCGCAAATTGAGTAACGCTGTCTCGCATCGTCTTGTTCCTCTATCGCCTCCTCCTCCCCCTCCTCCTCAACCTTCCCTCTCCGGTTCTCCCAGTGCTCTCACTAGAACTTCTCCTGATTCCTCTGCTTCTCCTTCTGTTTCTTCATATTCTAGAATGATTCATCCAGGTATATCGTATTCATAGAAAGTCAAATCACCGAACCGCAACTCGGGCGGCTCATTTGATTCTAACATCTCCTAGTTTCGGCATAAGATCATAATTAACTTCGATAAATAGAACTGGCGTCTCCCTTGTTTGTAAAAATATACTTATTATGATTGACAGTTCAAATTTAAGACGCATTGATCGAGATCCTCACCCTGACATCCTAGGTCGAGTGTAACCTGGGCGCCAAGTTCAATCATTTGCGCTCTAGGTTTAGTCCCCAAAAAATATTATTAAATATTGGCGTGAATTCTCGAAGTGATATTACTGACCTCATAGTTAAGAAGTTGTGAAATATTATTTGCGATATCAGTGTCAAGTTTGGATCGGCAAAAAACTATTACGCTGTACTAAACTTTTTCCAACAGCTCCCTCTGATCGAGAAGAGAACCTTGAGCATCATCAATTAGACCATTCGGAAAGTGAAGGACGTTAACGTAATACCAAACAATGATGACGCGAAGTTTGTTGCTGCTCTGGATTTAATACATTGGACTACGAGAACCGCCAATATTAAGTACGATCACTGGTTAAACCATCTATATTTAATCTAAGTTTCGGCACCCTCCTAACAGATGTGGGGCTAGGAACTGATGTAGTTAACCTGATTGTCATCAATGACTTAACAGCCCAAGAAAAGTCTGTTTTTAACTTTTGTACCAGCGCAGAAGCCTAAAACTGGTAATCAGACAAATACACCACCGTATAACTAAGTTTTTTAGCAAATGAAATTGGCAGGCCGCTTTAGAAACTCCAGCGTTCGGAAACTTTATTTTACACAATCGTCCGGTTGGTCACCTGCAGATAGTGAAGTAGATCCCGAAATTATTGAGGCTAGCAAACGAATCCTCCAAAGGACGTAGAACATGAATATACTCTCCAATAAAGACAATTTATCAGCTGGCGAAAGGAGAGCCCTCACGGAACTTCTAAACAAAAATAAGAAATTAGTAATTAAACCAGCCGGCAAAAGTGGGTCAGTAGTCGATCTGTCTCTGGATAATTATATAAAGGAAGCTATGATACAACTCAGCAATACTAAACATTATAAGAAAATAGATTCACCTATTTGACCTAGTAGTGTCGAAAAATTTAATAAGATCTTAAAATTTCTCCTCGACGAAGGTCACATAACCAAAAAACAATTGATATATTTAACAGCTAAAGTCAGTGCTCAGACAAGTTTACTTCCTACCAAAGACCCACAAGGACAGTTCTTAATGGACGGATGACATAACTTCACCCGGGAGGCCAATTGTATCAGATTGTAACACGGAATCTTATGCGGTCCCGGGCAGGTGTTGTCAATGTAGCACATTCCTTTGCATTGTACTGATTTTATTCTTGTCAGACGACAGTATTTTAATGTTGTGTCTCTTCGGATCCTATTTTACTATACAAATCCAGATGGTAAGGTTTTGTCATTCCTGAAGGGAATCAAACTTTTTAATAAATCTCACTTGTTGGTTTTTATTATTTCAAATTATCATCCATTCATGTCTATTTCACTGGTTGATTTACGCAGCATTTTCTGAAAACTTGATCTCATTTTCACCTTAATGTGTTCATTGATTAATATTATTCCTCATACTTCATATTTCGTTGATTGGTTTTTAATTACCTCATGGTAAATGGTGATCTATTTCAGAATTCATTCTTTCCACCGCCACGATATAACCTTAGCTGCTGATGTGGCGTAAAACACCAATAAATAAATATAAATATGCGATCTCGGAACTAATTGATTATCACCTGAAACCTATAGCAAATAGACATCCGAGCTATCTAAAAAATACACAGGATTTCCTGTCAAAATTTCTGAATTGAAAATATCGAAAAGTGCAATCCTGGCTACTTTGGATATCGACAGTATGTATACGAATATTGATATTGATAATGGTATTAAATCGGTTAAAAATGCATTTGAAAAATATTCGGATGCAAAATTTTAACAAATTTTGGATCTTTTTGAGCTCAGCTTAAAAGATCATGACTTGCATTTCAATGGAGAATATTTTCTACAAATAATGGGTTGTCCTGTGGGCAAAATATTTCGTCCGAATTTTGCAAGTATTTATGCAGCGGAATGGGAGGAAAATGCCTTCAGCAAATGCGCAAAGCATCCTCTCGTATATTTCAGATATTTAGATGACATTTTCATTGTTTGGGAACATTCAAAAGAAGATTTTGATGAATGTTTAGAAATTGTAAACAATCGTGATCCAAACATTACATTAAAAGCTACTTTCAGTTTAAACAATATTGTATTTCCGAATGGTATAATCTCAACAATACAACATAATTACAGATGATAGAACAAAGACGGAAAGTGGATCCAGCAGCGAGCAAATTCCTATGTTAGCTGTCTCCATGGTATTGTCACAAATTGTTTGTACATCAGCATGGCGAGTATAGTTGTTTTACATAGAATGAGCTGAAATATGCCTGCATTCGGGAATAATAACAATAAGAGGAAAAGGCTGAAGAGGAAAATACTGTTTTATAGTTTTAATTATATTTATATTTGGACCCCGCCGGTTGTTAGCGAGATGAGATTGGGGATGTTCCTTTAGAGATGGAAAGGTGGTGTATGGACTAACAGCAAATGGTATGAGCAAAATATATGAGTTTGCTCTCTATTAACAGAAGAGTGTATTGGTTTGCGATTACGCGATTGGGCTTAATGTGGCTGGGATTGATTCACCGTGATATACGTCTGAACAAGGGAAATATTTCAAGAGAAGTTAGTCATTTTATACACCACCCCCCCCCCCCTCCAAACAAAAAATGTTCACGCTTGTGTTTCCCATTTACTGAAGGGTGCCGCGGATGTGCTACAAGATAAGTAAGACACACAAACAACAACAGAAGGTTAGCATCCACATTCTCAATTTAATTTCCGGCAGGAAAGAATTTGTAGTTCGAAAAGTGAACGAAGAAGTTCGATCGCATTTTGATCCATTCCGATCCAATCGGGGATTTTCGCCATCTTTGATATCAGTGGCTTGTTGTTCTTGCAAAACTCTTGATGATAAGAGTTGAAAAGTGTATGACTCGGCCAAGTAAGCAATCGAATAGGACTCAAAAGATCCATGTGCAAGATTAGCAGATTTGCTGAGGGAATACCATTTAAAAACACTAGATATCCAATAGCCCCACCCTTAGCGTAAGAGGGAAACCGGTCATCGCTATTCACAAAAATCTACATTCAAATTCAATTACTCTTTCACTTAAACAATTTTTGTCAAGAGAACATACCTCTCTGGGTACCACTAAAACCCACCGCTAGCATGGATATACTCGTGTACGCAACTAGCAATCAGTCGATTGGTCAGGGCATCGGGGAGTAGATTTCCATATATTAGAGTATCCGTGTCGATAGCGAGAGGTAGGCGATCGAGAGTCTCGCTTCCAAATATCGTTGACAGTACAGTAGGTAGTGTTCGATGGATTCCCGAGCGCCACAGACCCAATCTGGGGAGCTTGTCAAATGGTTGTTGTATAAGCCCATGCTAAGGTTGCTGCACCTCAGGCGGAGTCTACAAAGGAGTACTGTGAGACTGTTTAAAGTAAAAAATATTGGGATTGAAAGGTTTACCTCGGTTGATAGAAGACTGGAAATTAGACAACGAGCTGCTTTCAGTCGGAAGACTATTCCATAATCTGGTAGTGGATGGTATGTAACACAGTACGACTGCAGGGAACAGAGAGGCCTCTGTATTACCACGAAGTGAGTGTTCATGGGATACTGATGAGGGTTGGGTAATTAAGGATGAGAGATATATAGGCACCTGACGATAATACATTTTAAAATATCTTACCTCCTACAAGTATCTAGGAATTTCATTGGTTTCATTGGTTCAAAGACGTCACATGCAGACTGCACATAAAACCATATACTGCCTGTCAACATCAATATACGCTGACAGCTATGGGTAATTTCCCCTTTGTCCATTGATTATTCAAAATGGCGACAGCCGATAAACGCTTCAGGTTGAAAGATTGAGTGTTGGAAGCCCATGTTTGGTCTAAAATGCTGGTTAGGCAACTTAAAAGGCTTCATATTCTGTGGATGTGTGTCATGTTACCTTCGAAATGAAACTGTTTGGTACGTATGAATTTACCTTGTTACAATTTATGGGAGAGACACAAGGCAAAGACACGTGAACACATTGTGAGAATTCTCTCATTTAATTTTGATCGCTGTTGTTATTAGTTCTGTGCATCGATGCAGCAGTCGGTAAGATATATTCGTTACACTGTTTGTTGGTTGTCTAATATGGTATATATGGTGTCAGTTAATTTCATGTTGGACGAGCCTAATATGGTATATATGGTGTCAATTAATTTCACATTGGACGAGAGCGACGCTCTCGTCCAACATGAAATTAACTGACACCATATATACCATATTAGACCTCCAACAAACTGTGCAACTAATAATATTGGATCAATTTGTGTTTGTCTCTATGGGATTGCAGTGCTTCCCACCCAGTTTCAGCTTTGCTAGCACTTCTCGTTGCCTCAATGACAATTCGAACTGCCGCTATCTGGACTTTCTCAAGCTCCATGGACTCACTTTCAGTATAGTTATCCCATATCACATCCGCATACTCAAGAATTGGACGCATGAATGCGAAATATATCTTCTCCAAAGTTTTCCGATCGAAAGAAAATTTCAGTTTTTTTAATGACAGCTATTCATTTCAATGATGAAGAAATTATATTAGATATGTGATTTCTCTACGTCCCGTGATCGTTGAAGGTCAGATCTAAGTCTTTGTGTTGATCGACTTATTTTATACAAATTCCATACATTACAAGAGAGTGGTGTGTAGTTTTAGTACGTTTACGTGAGATAACCAATTAATCAGTTATGTTTGGGTTGACGTCCACCAACCACTTTCCCGCCCAGCACTCACTCTTATGTATGTCTGAGGAAATAAGCTTGGCGGCCCGATCAGGCTCCTCTACAGTAATATAGAGGGAGGTGTCGTCCGCGAAGAATCGAATGTCACAAGAGAGGCGAACAGGGTTGGCGGGGGGTAGATGGGAGTGGAGTGTTGCAATCGTCAACACTAGGTATGGAACAGAAGTATTCGTTGAAAGCCTCGGCTTTAGCAACGGTCGGCGAAATGGTGGAACCACCATGATAGAGATCTGGTATGACAAGAGTTTTCTTGCCCATAGCAGGCTGTGGTTTAAACTGTTGGAGGTCTGCTTCATCATAAAGCCCTATTCCTCGCCCGATATATTGACGTTGCTTGGTGGGAAACTTGAGCTCAGCTGATACTGCACAGTCATATCGAACCAGCTCGGTATAGAAGGGGTATCCAACACTTTGGGATACTACGATTCGGGGTTCTTTTGTGATTATTAAATCTAACAATGATGACGTGGTTTCAGTAAAAATGTTGGCTGTTTAATTATTTGAAATAATTAATATTGCTGTAGTAAATTCTGAATAGGCCTATTCTGGGTTGAGAGCTGGTCGTCATTAAAGTCACCTGTTATAATAATAATTGGCAGATTGTTCGCATCAAGGGCCCATTCAATGGATGTTGGGACTAAATCCCATCCATCAGTCTTGGAGTTGGGAGGGCGATAAAAAGCTCCCAAGCAAGAAACTTTTGGATCCGCAGGTGACCAGGAGCCAGATACATTTCGCCGTTATCAATTTCCAAGTCAGGCTGATGTTTGAATGGAATAGCATTTTTCGAATAAATGGCTATACCGCCTCTCATTAACGCACGATCCTTTCTCTGTGTGTTCGTGAAATCCTGGTATTTCTAGGTCTGAGTTAGAATCAGAAGAACTAAGCCAAGAGTCAGTGAAAACGCATATTTCGTATCAAAGTAACTCAGCACGTAATATGTCGAGTTTGGGTTTGAAACTTTGAATATTGAGATGTAGCAGCTTTAATCCATCTAAATTAGGGGAGGACACGTTGTGACCAGAGTGAGTATTTGCTCCTTAAAGGCCCCATCAGTGAATAGTCTGTAGATTTTCCCGATATGACCGTGTATAAATCAAAGCCATTCCAGGCATTCAGTGATGTAGATTATAAAGTATATTTTAATCCAATTGATTCACATCAATTGCTGCACATAAAATCGATTCATGATCAACATACATTTAAAGGTATCATCAAATCACCCCTCTTTCGTATCCATCGCAATTCAAGTGATAAGGTAAATATTCATAAGGCTTGTTCTCCTCTATCTGCCGCCCTCAAATCGAGTGGGTACTTATAACGCTTTCTGCAATGCATGAAATTTCAAACTTAAAAAAACTCGCTCACCACTTTTGTTACAACAATCGCCCATTTTTGTTACAATTTTTGTCAGTGTGAAAAATGAAGTAATCTGCAAGTGTCATGATAATCAAAACCTAAACCTGTTGTGTGTCTCCGATATCATCACCATATACACGTGTGTGCAGGAGTTCTAAAGTTGACTATTTTCGGAAAATTCTAATTTTTTAGGGCAAAGGAAGGGACTGCTGTTTCTTTTCCGAGTTTTTGGACACGTCTTCATGGATGAGGCGTTTTTTTTTACTTTATACAGTAATCTACTGAATGTTTCGCCATTTCTCTTCTTTTTATCGAAATAATTGACTTAGTTGAGTAGGGCATTTTGTGAGTACTCTTTAACCTGTCACCACAGTATTTTAGAAGGGCGCGGTGGCGCATTGGATAGCGAGTCATTTTTTTTATCGAGAGGTTATGAGTTCGAATATCGCGTTACGCCCTTGAGCAAGACACTTAACCTTAATTGCCCGAGGTAATCACGGTGTTGCAGTATGCTAAGGCGTGTAGCACGTCGATGGGACACACGCCTTCAAACGCTGCTAACCCTGCTTCTGCCAGTTAGTAAGTATGTTGGAGAGTCTGACAGTTACTCGCCGCTGATTGGTGGTTCTCTGCATGGACTCTGGCTTCTTCTGCTTACCTACCAGTACTACCTGAAAAAGAACTGAACTTCTTTTTCAGGTAGTGCTGGCTTTATTGTTAGGCTTTTCCCATGGGAAAAGACTATTGTTTTTCTACGGAATTTTTTTTTCGAGGGGGGAGGGGGGGGGGGGGGGTGGTGTTTTTTTCCACGCATTTTGTCCATACGATTCAGAAGCCATTTTCGAACCGATTTTCGCAAGATTTTGCACACTCATAGAGGGGCACAAAATCTAAAAATGTACCTAACGTAATTTTCGATTTAACCCTTATTTCACCAAAATTGTAAAAAAAACTGTCAAAATTGGGGTTTATCGGCACTTTTTCGAATCATGTCTTGTAGATTTTTTTTTTTGATACGTTCATTATTACTAGACCTGACTGTGACACGACCGGTGATATACAAGAGATATTAGGCAATGCATTTGTTAACCCTCCACAGGCTGGCAAACATCAAAATTTTGTTGAAATGGGCCGTTTTCGGGCCCCTAAAGCACCCAAAACGATACAAGAGAGATAAACATAACTTTCATTTATTGGAAGTAGGATTCACCGTGGATCATTTTTGTAAGAAATAAAAGAATTAAAAAAAACAAGCGTTAACCCGTTTCGGGCTGGTTAAACTGCAATACCCCTCAAACGATCAAACATTCATGTTGCCTGTGCATTTCTCTAAACGAGTGTTGTAGATTTTCAATTAAAATTGGCCACGCGCGGGGCTTGGTGCGACAATACATGTTTCATGGACAAAATACTCCGGTAATCATTTGTTAATCCTCCATGGTCTGCTAAAAGTATTTTTTTGTTTATAAAATGGGGTGCCCAGCACCCAATAGGTACGACACAGAGAAAATTACCTTCTTTTATCGAGTGCAAAATTTATGTGGAAACATTTTTGTAAATAATAAGGGTATACAAAAGTCGAAGTTTTAACCCATTTTGGACAGTCTGATTAGCGATACCCCTTAAAAGCTTAAATTCCATTTTCTATGGATTTCTCTAAAAAACAACTTGTAGGTTTGCAAGAAAAATTGACTATTCGCAGGTCTTTGTGTGGCATTACATGTTGCATGAACAAAATATTCTGGTGAGCGCTTATTAACTCTCTATAGACTGCCAAGCATCGTAATTTTGTTGAAAAGGGCTGTTTTCTGACACGCGCAGCACCCAATCTATACCCGTGAGATAAACATAATCTCCATTGTTGGAAGTGGAATTCACCGAGAACCATGTTTGTAAGTAATAAGCGTATTCAAAAAAATCAAGCGTTAACCCCTTTTATGCTGGTTAATAGCGAGCCATCAAAAATTTTAAAATTCATCTATTTCCGGATTTCTTGACAAATATCTTGTAGGGTTTCAAGAGAAAATGGCCATTGGTAGGTCTTGGTATCACATTACTAGTTGCATGGATAAAATTTTCTGGTAAGCATTTGTTAACCCTCCAAGGACATCTAAATGTCAAAGTTTTGAAATTTTTAGACATCAACAACATCAAATGGGAATGCCACAGAGAAACGTAACTTCTTTTACCGGATGCAAAACTAATAGGGGATTTTTTTTGTAAGTAGTAAGAGTATTAACAAATCGAGGTCCATTTTAGACAGTTTAAGGAGATATACCCCTTAATAGCTTGAAATTCCCGTTTTCTGTGGATTTCTCCAAACAATCTAGTACGTTTTCAAGAAAGATTTCCATCTGCAGGTCTTGGAGTGACACTAAAGGCGAGTAAACACTTAAACCGAGATGTGGTTAAGAAGGGTGTGAGGTGAGGCATCAACTCGCATCCCCTTTATCCTCACTCGGGGAAAATGATCACTGGTGATCACCACAGTCGCCTTTCTTCTAGAAGCCTTTGCCTTCTACATTTGACCCAACACCTCACCACCCCTTCCAGGGAAGGCCTGCCCTGGGACACTACTCCCACATCCCGACCACGAGCGACACAGTCCCCCAGTGATCATATTTTAGCTTCCCCTGTCATTCATGGGGACCTGTCTTCGGGACCATTCCAAATGACCCTGCACCAGACACCCTGCCTTAGAGCGACACAGTCGCCCCTCTCCTCCCAGAAGCCCCACCCTTCTCATCCGAGTGATGCGGGCCTCACGTCACACTCCACTTATCCTATACGGGGAGATGTTCACTAGAGGCCTATGAGGGCAAGATGATGCCATGATGTGAGGGCTATGAGTCAGGGAAGGCTATTCGGTTGGGGTTAAGTGGGCAGGGGAGGCTGTGAGAGCTACGCATTGTGGCCTCATTGAGGCTTTCTCCATAGGCATCTTTTTCTCGCATGGGGCAAAGCTCACAAAGGACCGTTCAGTAAGTTTCGGTGGGGATTCGGTCCAATAAAAGGTCCGTTTGGGCAGGTTTGGGTCGTTTTGGGTTGTTTGTGGTTATTCAATGTACTCATTTCTATTAAACAATCTTGTTTTCGATCAATATTTTCTAATTCATACTGGATTTCTGCAGCTACAAGAGGGTTTCTGTTTGCTGCAAGTAGAGCATTGGATGAATGATTTGTACCATATTCAGTTTTCAGCATTTTACCTCTCACACCTATCATCTGGGTGGGCTGAAACGGGCGTGATTCTCTTCACGAGAAACAACAACAATAATAACTGCACTGATTCTTCGACTTTTTGAGTCCCACAACAATCGTCAAATCTGGTATCGATAGAAACCGAATTGTGAGTTTTCATCTTTCAAAATAACTTCAAAATTCATATAATTGAAAATGCAAAATTAATAACTCATTTTCTGAAAGTAAATAACCTTTAGATATATTTTCACTAGTCAAAACTTTAATTTTTAGTCAGCGACGCCATTGATGCATTATCAATGTTAATCATGATTTAACAAAATGGAGAAAATTTATAGCATTTATTATAACACAAATACATTAATTAAACGACATATGAAAATATGATTACACCATTCCAACACCCACCAATTCAAACACACATCACGTTCTGTGTTTATTACACTATCCGTGCATTAAAATTCATTTAATTAAACAAATTTTAATTCCGATGTTTAAACCCAAAGATGAAAGTCTGTTTGTTTTGACTGAAGCGGTACTGATCAAATGGATCGATACAAAATCAGAACAACCATTTCGGAACCAGTGTTTGTTGAAATTCGTATCGCTGTTTTTCGTCAGCTGGTGCCCATTCACGCCTGACCATCTGGTGGCTATTACTGTAAGTAAAAATATAAGTACAAATTTGTGCAGATTTGCAAAAAAGCTGGGGAAACATTTTTGAAAGAAGTTCGAAGCATGTCAAGATGTAAGAAGATTTACCGAAATAAAGTTGACCAATTTAGATATAACGGATCCACAAAACGAGACGGCCACGGGACTGCATTTTGTTCTGGTTGGAAATGATTGTTTTTTTTTAAATATTATCTCATTTTTGGTTAACTAGTTTTTTGTGAACCGACTTTATTTTGCTTTGGACGTTTTCATTTTCACACCATGTGACACACTGTCGATAATTGTATAACGACCTGATGGGAAAGAAACTAGTATGAATGGTGCTGGGAAAAAAAGTTCCAGTTTGTACATCACCCATTGAATACAGAATCATTTACGCCACAGCAGCCATTCCGTTAAATACAAGGGTTTAAAGTTGAATGGTTGTGCAATAAAATAAGGATCTCTATAAGTAAATACCCCACACAGCAGTACACAGGATTGAATACTGCACTCAGCAGTTTCAAAGACAGAATACCACACACAGCAGTATAAACGATACGCTGACACAGTCAAACTATACGTGCTTTCAGCTTAATGTTCACCAACTGACCAGGTATCAAACTCGCGTATCAATTAGTCAAAAGGAGATCGAGCGCCATAGTTAATACAGCTCCTCTCAACTGGAGTGATTCTACAACAAATGTATGTATTGTTTTTGTTTGGTTTGTTGTACAATTAAGTGGTGGTGAATTTATGAGACTTTCAGTTTTTTTCCTATAATCAGATTTATATTCAACGCAGAAAAAACTTCCCTGTGTAGATCCTCTGCGTAGTTTCAGATAGCCTCCGAGTTCCAGCCTCAGCATCATCAAAACTGCAATTTTATTTTCGTAATTTCGTGAAAGATCAACGAATACAATATTCAGTCTGTGTTTGTAATATATTAAAAATTCTGACACAAGATTACTAAAAGTTGTTTATTCCTATCCTTCCACCGCAATGGCCTGATTGAAAAACTTACAATTTATTAGGCATTGTTAAGTTCATCAATTGTTATAAACACCTGTTTTCTTTCTGTTTTGTCATTGACCTTTGATCAGTTACATATACACGCCGCATGATTCTGTAAAGGTCACATGGTTGTCAGTCAAACACTGAAAAACATCGTTCCTAATGCACTACCAACCCCTCGGCCTGTCTTGTAATTGCTGTTGTGAAGTGCCGGGCAATAACAGAATTACTCCCCGTAGTCCAAACTCCCCCAAATTTACAACTATTGCCTGAGTGGCTGTCAGTCACTCATTAAAGTTACCAATGAAAACTCAATTTAACAAATCGTCTGATTCCCCGTGGGAACCCCGGGAAGTAAGCAGCACTTGTTTACTGCGGTAAACCAGCTCCGCTTTACTAGTAAAATAGGACCCAGTCACCAATGCTTGGGGTGAAAGTCCTCTAAAATGGGCAACATGTTGATCAACGATTGACTACACTTGACTTCATCTCCATGTTGTGTCACGATTAGCCATGGTGCATAAATATGTGACGTTAACCACCAACAAACAAACAAACAAATCGTCTGATAAGACTGAGAAATTTGTTATTTGTACTCACTGTACATCATATACGACCATATTTATTTCGTGTTTTCGTGCAAAATATTTAAATGTGGTACTCACAAGAACCGTGTTCAAAGATCTTGTATGAAAACACGAAAAAAATCGTTCAGTTAATTTTTTCAATTGAATTTGTTCAATAGTAGAGCCCATGAATTGAAAGTATTTGTTATTTAGTTCATCAGTCTGAACATAATCATTGTTATTAGTGACTATCGGCCACAGGTACTAATAACTTCATTCTGATTCTGAATTAGTCTATGATATAACATTATATCGCAGTATACTTTACAATAGCTTTTCAGGTATTGAAATTTGAATGAATATGGTGCGGCCCTAAGTAATATCAGTAGTTTGATTCGTATTGGGTCTGAAGTAAGAATATGGAGCCTTCTTTCATGGTGTTGGCCACATTGCATAGCACACTCCCAGGTCATCAGTCTAATTATATGAGGAATATGACAATATTAGGGGTTGTATGTTTATCCAATTTTCATGATAATTCCGCGAGGACTACCATTGATAGAGTAATTTTCCAAAGATGCACAGATATTATGTTGTGCTCAGTTAACAAAAATTTATTTAATTCAGCTTGAAAACACCAGGATATCAACACCGACAGTAAAACTAAGGTTGTGGTGAGTGTTGATTCATAGTGATAATGTCATCAAAGAATCAAGTCTTGACTGCAAAATCGTTCTTGCATTGATTCAAGGAAAATGAATGTTTATGGTATTGTTGGATTCGCTTGTCCGAATATTTCAGTTGGTCGGAAATACCGACCAAATTGAAATAGTTCAGATGAGTGAATAAACACTTAGGCGATTGACTATTTAAGGAATTGACTGGTTTCAGGCCATAAGAATGGTCCATTCTTTACCGAATTTAACTGGGAATTTGATAGCTTGATTGCAAAGGTTTGTTACTCTCGTTGTTTTGATGTTTAATTGTACTGATATAGTGTAACTTGAAACTTGTAATTTTACAGGTTGTCCAGATGGCAGTTTTGGTATAGACTGTCAGTTTAAATGTAAATGTTACAAGGATTCTGATATATGTGACAACATTTACGGAACATGTGCTAGCGGTTGTCAGCCTGGATATACTGGAAATGATTGTCAGACAGGTAAGATTGGAATATTTAATTTGACAATAGTATCTTATGTTACTGACAACGAATTCATTTTGTATTCATAACCATTCCGAATAACCTAACAGCAGTAACAAAAATGAAGCCATGGGTCTGAAAAATGTGAAATATAATCATAATCCGTCATTGCTGCCTGACGAAATGGGAAAACACCATTGCTTCTTCTTACAATCACCTCATCATTTATTTACTAGGATTCCAGAAGTGACTTATGTGTATGACTCTTTGACATCTCTAAAATATCCACAATAGATATACCCTATTATTCTCAATCCTCGTTTACTAAAATATGGTAGCTCAGGCCTTTCTGGGTCACTCGTCTCATTACTCAAAACATCATTATCGTATCTTTAAAAACATATTCACAGTTTCTTTCTCAATTAAAAATGTTGGATACAAGATATATATTTATTACACACTCGTAACTGTATTTGTCACGATCACATGGGTTTTAGGGGCATGCAGTAATTTTAAACAGAAAGCTCTAGTGCAATCCGATAAAAAAGTACCCTTTGCCTGCACAAGTTCTTTCGTTAGACTGGTTCTTATAGTTTGCAGCGTCCAGTGGAATATAACCAATGAGAACCATCGGCTATATTTATCTCTCGGAATTACCGATTCTCATTACAAAATGTTTGATGCACAACTATTCTAAAAACTGTTGAAAGTCATGAAAGACACATGATCTCTGCCAAGAAATTGAACAGTGAAACTCAACCTTTGTTTTCGTTATTGAAATTCGAGGAAAACTTAATTAATTTTAGTGCAAAAATGTCCAATTGGGTTCGATATTGCAGCCAGCCACTAGTACAGTTCCTATAAAACTTTGTTACAATGTTGCCCTCACCGCTGCGTGCTGCCGGCGAGTCGACACGAGGCCCACTGTCTACTTAACTGTAATCTTATTCAATTCACACTTCGGAAATGAAGCAGCACGTTTGCCAACGCAAACATATTTTGAAAAGCATGTTAAGGTGAAGTAGTCCTCAGGAAGCAAGACTAAATGAATCTTGAATACTGGTTAACATGAAGCTGACAGCGCCTGGAGATGTTTTACAGCTAGTACATGCAGTTACTAATTAACTATCTCCAATTCCATCCTTAGTGCCTTACTAGATGACCACCTCCCCGCCCCACCCTAGCTGAATAAAGAAAACAAATTCGGAAGAATGAAAAGGTTTTATAAGACAAACTCGGTATTTTACATTTGTGGACCAATGTTTTTTACGTGCTAGTGGGTGCTGGGGCAACAGGTTTATTTTATTTTTTGTGGGGGCAGGGTGGATGGTCTTTTTAAGGGGATATAGTATTGCTAAAATATGACTTTCTGGAGTTTGCACTGGGGAAATTAAAAAAATGTTACCAGCTACCCACTACAGATATTCTGAAAAATCTCGAGTACGGTGGGAATGAGACCATGAAGAGGGGAGGGGTGGTAAATACATGTTGTCTGATGAATGCAATATATTGTCAATTTTATGAGATGACTTCCCTGAAATTCAAAAATAATTATTAGAATATTTAAAACATAGACAATATGACAATATTTTCCAGACGCAGATTGATGTGTATTTTTAATTGACTAATTTAGGGTTTTTTGCTGGTATTTCTGTTTTATACAGGGATATTTCTTATTTTGCTTTAATTCTCAGCAACAAAACTTAAATCGAATGCCACCTATGTTACTTAGTTACATGGGTGTATGAGATGGGGAGGGGGTTGAGGCACTCTCACCCCCTTCACCAATAAGCAGTTAATTTTGCAGGTTTCATTGAAAAGGACTGGTATTTTTAGAACAGAGTGTTCAGAGGGAGGGGGTATTTTTATAATTTTGGCAAATATCAGGGCAGTGGGAAGAGCATTTTCATAGGCAAATTCGAGGCAAGTGCTTGCATTTTGCTTTTGAAACATAAGTTCTGGGCGGTTTGATTGGTCAGCCCCCATCCCCAAGAACATGTTCTCCAAAAGCCTATCGTTTTAGCCACATTCTATCAGTCCTCTTTAAAACTACTTACAAAATGCAAATTCAGAATACCAAATTCCAAATTTAAGACTGACAAGATATTGGAGGAGCAGACACAAAAAAATAATATTTTGTTTTGAACCAGATACCAAAAAAAAAATATTGTCAGAACCGTTCAGATATCAAACTGGTGAAGTATAGTACTACTAGTACAAACAAATGTAAACATTAATCAATCGCTGAAAATATTAACAACCAAATTAAGTTGGAGCTTACTGGTGAGAACACCCCCCCCCCCCCTCCCTTATTTCTCTTTCAGCCTCTGACTAAGACTGTTGGATACTCACTTTGTGAGCTTTCAATAGAATCCTGTCAGGTTATACATGGGTGGGGGGGGGGGGGGTGTAAAAAAGGTGTACAAACTAAATTACTTGTGCTGTGGAGACAAGACATGACATTTTCTTGCAGTTATTATGCAATATATTTCTCCCTTTGTATCTGCGTAGTATTATGTGGACAACCTAAAGCTTTTATTTGTAAGTGCAGCCCTTTTCAAACAAAATGTTATCAAGACTTGAGGTAAAATAAAAAGAAGGCTAAATTTCAAGTCAGAAACTTTATAATGTTGAAAAATAAAGTGCAAACTTACCAAGACTACAGAGTTCAATCAGAGTCAGAATGGAATCTCAAACTGCCTCACTGCCCTCATGCTTAGTTACTCCAAACGATCGAATGATTGCCCCGGAAGGTTAATTATTGCACAAAATGTCTTTTCTCGTCCAGTGTGTTCGTTTGTTATAGTGCAGAACATAAATGACCGATGTACATTCCACATGCGATAGCTTTTGGCAGTAGTGCATGTATCGTCAAGCCGAGTTCAAACTTGTATTTTTAGTTTCAGTTTAAAAAGCACGAAATTTAAACAGAGTCGCCAGTCTGTACCATATTCAAATTAAAATCCTTGTACATTTTCCATCCTCCAGATATAATGATGCCTGCACACACAATTTTTAAAACACATTTGAGACCTCCTAATTTGTGACGGCTGTATGCTGAACGCAATCTTTTGAGTTTTGAGTGTTCGGATCGACATTTTTTTGCGAATAAAATGAATCAACAGCGATTCTACAGATGGCAAGGTCAAAGACTTAAGACTGGTTCTCCGACAAAATTGCCCGCTCCTCTCTAAAATTCTTTCAACCGTTCAAATTGTCGACTATTTAATTAAATTAGTGATTAATTACAGTGAATTCTTTTTCATGGTTGGGTCTGTAATAAATACAGAGCCACACTTAAGTTTGAATGGGTTAACCATTACTGGACTCGAGCGTGTGGCGCTGGGATAACCACTCGAGCCTACCGGCTCCCGTGGTATCCCTGCGCCACTCGCTCTCGTCCAGTAATCGTTAACCCATTCAAACATAAGTGTGGTTCTGTATATATATATATATCTCGGGGGTTTGTTATAACTTATTGAATCTTATGTAAGATCGATTCCCTTTAAAGTCGGATATCTCCTCCTGGTAAGAGAGAAGTTCGGAGATTCCGCGGTAGTCTATTTGCAGCTCTCTTTGCGTTCATACCATTTTTCATAAACAGTGAATGGAACACACTTGAGCAGTAGGCTCATCAGATAACTCCAACACAACCGTCCCAAGCCCTATTTGAGAAAGGAGGTGGCTGCCTTATTCTCCTGTGAGGTGTGTTCTGAAGGCCACGAGGGAAGGAATCCTGGTGATTGGGGACAAAGGGTGGCTCCGTTGAAGCAGTTTCCATTTTGGAGATACCTATACAATACACTGTTTTGGCCTTAACTCCGGACATTGACAGATGGTTGGAGGGGCCCTGTCTGGCGAATCGGATGGGTGTGACGTTGGGAGCATTAGGGTTTCATTCAATCATTTCTTTCAATATTAGTTTGTCATTGTATACTAACTTTTAACGAATTTTAAATTTTTTCAACATTTTGAACATATTCATTTCTATTGCACTGTCTGAGCTGAGTTGTTAGTGTCAGCTTCCACTGCACTAGCACCACACAATAATTGGCCGAATTACCAACTTCTAAAAAATTGGCACCACCCACACTCGACGAGTCAATCGGTCAGCGGTATGCTCATGCAGCACCCTGCTCGAACATGCTTTCCTGGTACTCATGGTTCTGCATGCTGGATATCACACCCTTTGGGCTCGGCGCATGGGGTTAGGGAGTCATGGAATCATTAAACAAATAAATAAACATGTCCAACCAAACCCGAAATAAAAAGACGGTATGAAATGGACATTTTAGAAATCGACTCTGACTCTGACAAAAGAAATGCAAATAATGACTGGCCCAAATTCCCCGGCATCTTTTCAACAGATCCAGAAAAAAAACGATAATAAACTCAACCCCTTTGTGATTCAACATCAGTTAAGTGTATATCTGGTATAATGACATGTATAAATAAATTAAGAACTCAAGAACAAAGACGCAGCTAATAGCAGTTGACTGGCAATCATTGTTCGACCCTGCTTAAGACAGTAACATATTTGGATATAGCAGAAAATACATGCGCTCACAAGATTTTCAATCAAATGAGAGGTATTATTCGAAAACGTGAATTATCCCAAATAGTCGAACTCGATATCTAGAAAGAAATGGAATCACAAGGGTGTTTCAGGTCTATGGCGCATCAAAATAAAAAGGCCAAATTGTACCGACTAAAAATACATATATTTGCACATTCAACTCTTCTACGCCACCGACATCTGCAAAAATTGACTAATCATCAAAGGTGATTTGCCCATTCCAAGTCAATTTCGATGTTTCAAATGTCAAAAGTTTGGACACAGTAAAATAAAAATACATGCCGAGAGCAAGAGGTCAACTACAGATGCAGTAAAAACACGAATAACAATGTACCAGCGATACTATTATATGTTTGAACTGTCAAAACAATCAGGTGTCATCATCACGAGATTACTCTGTATGGAAAAAAAGAAAAGACAACATGAAAAAATAAAATGTGAAAGGAAAATCAGTTTCAAAGAGGCCAGAGATATTATTGTGTCATCAATGCCTGGCATGATTATATCAACCCCATCGTATGCCACAAAATTATTTTTTAAAAACATTACCGGCAACGTCAGTAGAAAGCTAGACACAATACACATGGATCCCAGGTGCTATTCTGTCCTTAGTACAGACCTTTACAATTGAACAAACAGACCCACAGTTGGACCAAACAAATTCAGTTGCCCAGGCAACAGAAAAAGAAAAACAGTACAGAAACAGGAAAAAACAACAGATACACCTGAATCAGAACACACGAAAAACAACAATAAATCCGAAAAGAATAATAAGCTAGACAAATAGTTGCCATACCCAAAACATAGTCACCAACAAAATCTGCGTTAGAGTCATAGATGACAACAAAAACAAGATAATAAGAAAAAAGGAAAGAAACAGAAACTAGGATCCAACAGAATATACATAAAAACCTTCAAAATGTTGTCAAGAGCAACATGTTTGAAGGAATTGAAACATGGAAATCGATGAATGCATCGATGACAAGTTCTCGACTAAACTACACCCGAATTTTGTCAGGGTAAGGTCCCCACATAAACAAAACTAACAACATAATTCAATAGAATCGTTGACGTTTTAGAGCGAATGTGGATGAACTGGGTCTTCTTAGTTGAAAATTTGAACCTGCCTTTTGCCTGCAGGAAACACTCCCAAAAGTACCTGATACCCAAGATCTTTCTGTTTTCAAGCATTATATTCGTATACTGGGCAAATAAAATGATCTTCATGTTCGTGGAACGTCTGATCAGCTGATAAACGATGTTATCCACAGTTCTGTACCTAAGAAATCACATGTGGGGGCGCGGTGGCGTTGTGGTAGCCGATTCTTGTCAGGTAGCCGGAGATAAGCAACGTCGAGCTCGGTTAGTCCTTGGATGGGTGACCGTCTGAGTGATCGATTCGGACTCCCACGTTGTGTCCTTGGGCAAGGCACTTCACTATGATTATCCACATGGGGTCACGATGACGACGGTTACTACGGCGTACTGCATGTCGATGGTGCGCATGTCTTCAACCAATCTAACCCTGCCTGTGCTGCAGTATGGAGTTACGATGTTGGGGAGCTGGCAGCTGCTCGTCGTTGATCGGTGAGTCTCTCCGACTCTCAGGTTTTCTCCACCCGTAAAACTGTCATCGACACGATATGATCTTGGCTGTTAATCTGTTGTTAAGCCCTAATAAATAAATGATAATAATGAAATCCAATTTACAAGCTGTGGCTGTTTGCCTAACTTTAGACAAGACAGTTAAGTTATGTTCAATTTCCGTGTTACCAAATAAACCCCATCAGCGGATTAATCTTAAACATTGGGGATCTACCCGCAGCCAAGAAGACAGAAAAAGCAAAACAGTTGAAGAGTTTATTTGAAAATACGACAGTATGAGTTGTGTTTGTTCAATGATGAGTCGGACCCTTAGATGCATCCCACAGTTGATTCGAACATATCAATGGTCTCACAGTTGCATTCCCTTAAATCTACCTTGATTTTTCTTAGAGGGTCGAAGACTATTTATTCGAGAGTTATCCCTTTCCTATTTTGTTGGAAGGCGTGGTTCCAGCGAGAAGAGAATGCCTCAGTGGCACCTTAAACAGGATAACTAGGGCACTTTCTCATCTGTTTGTTCCGAACGACTGGCATGGGGGAAATCTGAAGAGTTCTGACCAGGTAGAACATGTTTCTAAAGACTGTTTCGATATTGCAAGCACAGTTATTCCAGAAACTTCGATTAACCAAAAGCGTTCCATCAAACCATGGCCAGATAAAGATTGCAAACAGGTTAAAATGGAACGCAGGAAAATAAATTTAATATCACCAAGGCAAACTACATCGGTACCTTGTTGTTTGTTGAAATCAATGGCATCAATGGCGCAATTGAGAATATGACAGCTTCCCAAGTGTATGTCGGTGACTTTTTAATTTGCGATAGCAGTAAAAACATAAATGTCATTGAGCACAAACTGCAATTGTGTACACACGGACGTCAGGAATGGGATACAGAACACGGATTTGGGTTTTCGCGTTTATTTCTGCATACTCCTGAAGCAACACTTTGATTTGAAATTGAAAATAGATGACACTAAAGTATTGAAAACCGTGGGTTAACAATAAACTCAAACACTTTACCTCCTCGTGCTAGTAGGTATCACTGAATGGGTGTATACCAAAAAATTACTCCAAATTTACAGATCACTTGTTACATCAAAATTAGTATACGGCTCCGTGGGTTACGGGTCTGTGAGAAAGTACTATCTTAAACCTCTTGAAGCAATTCATAATAGTGGTATTAGAATTAGTGGTGATGCTTTTAGATATCACAAATTGATTCGATGGTCATTGAGGCAGAGGAGCCTCCTTTGGAGAAGCACACAATTAAAGTCATTTCAAGTCGTTTGTAATAAGCTGTTGAGTAATCCACCAAACCATGCTTATAGTTGTGTGTCAGGCCCTCAAAAATGTTAAAGTTTTTAAGAGACACCAAAAACGTATTCCTCCATTGGGAATAAGAATTACACCCCATATGTAGTACGTCACACATGAATCTGATTCAGTAAAAGAGAACCGCGAACCACATATTTCTCTTTCGCATCTAAGAAAACCTTCAATCGTAACAAATCTGAGACAAACCCTCTGCAGTTCAAACAAACAAATATATACAGAAATAAAGTGTAGTACATATAAACGAACGGTTCTATATAGATGGACCTGAAAATGGTGACAAAGTATGATAAGCTCTTGATGCT
Organism: Pictodentalium vernedei; assembly: GCA_031216915.1. NCBI lineage: Eukaryota > Metazoa > Mollusca > Scaphopoda > Dentaliida > Dentaliidae > Pictodentalium > Pictodentalium vernedei. The sequence goes on from CM062291.1 coordinate 458,208,891, forward strand.
GGTGAACACGTCACCTCAGCCAGAATACCATAAACGATTTATTTTCACTACTGCTATCAAAGCTGTTCATCTGGTGTATGAACACATCGAGAATGTACAGGAAAGGAAAACGATTATATTTTCCGCCTCTCTTTCCTCTTTGCAAACTTTACTGGACCCCAAACTGAAAAACGTATTGCTGGTTACCTGGGCATGTTGGGATTCGTGTAAGAAAACAGGCCATAAACAAGCCTCTTATGAGTTCAAAAATAGTGAAATACGAGCCGTGGTCTCCTTGTTTCCCCAGAGCTTGAAAGGTGACACATGGACTCCCCCAGAAAATGAGTTAACAAAGAGAGGGGAACATGTCAAATAATTCGATTCATTCGAAATTGAGAAGGAAGTCGATTATATTTTTCGCCACTCTTTCCTCTTAGCAAACTTTACTGGACCTCAGGCTGAAAACTCTCTCATTTTGGAACTTTGTGAGAAGTTGAATACTCTTATGTCTAACAAATATGATATTGTGTTTTGCTGGCTGCCTGGACATGTTGGCATCCCAGTAAACACTAGTATAGACAGTGTAACAAAACAGGCCATAAACAAGCCTCTTACTGAGTTTAAAAGTAGAGATACATGAGCTGTGGTCTCATTATTTCCTCAAAGCTGGAAAGGCGACAAAAGAACTCCTCCAGAAAATGAGTTAATAAAGAGAGGGGGACAAATAATTCGACTCAATCGAAATTGAGAAGGTGTTTACCAAGTAAACTGGGGTATGCTAAGGGATATATACTATTAAAAAAAAGTACGGAAAATTTGATAAAAGTGAGATATATGAAGAAATAGATTTATATTTTCATCAAAAAGAGAGTTGAGGCATTGCACTATGATATCTGGCCAATGATGTCAGCGATATTTGGGTGTCTGACAAGCACACATTCCACGCACTGAGCTGTAAAAGACAGAGACGGTCAGTCAGATAATTTTCCACATTCAGTCCAAGACCTCAATATCTTGTAAATCCTTCTCAGTTCGCGAGACAAGCGCGGATCTGACGTGATATACTCCTCGCCAAACGTCCAATATCAGCTTGACTGATGTTATTCCATTTTTCCTGCAGTTCAGCTGCGAGGTCCCGGACATTAGTAGGGGGCTGTTGGCGCTGTCGTACGCGCCTTCCAAGCATACCCCAGACGTGCTTGATTGGTGAAAGGTCTGGATTTAGTGCTGGCCAAGGCAGTGTAGTGATGTTCTGCTCCTGTGGGAACTCTGTAGCAACACAGGCCCTGCGTGCTCTTGCATTGTCATCTTGGGAAATGAATCGACGACCGTAACGTCGCGCAAATGGCTCCACATGAGCTGCTAACATATCATCACCGTTGTACTGCCCACTAACACGCCCTTGGATGACATGTACTGCTGTTCTGCTTGTCATGGTTATGCCTCCCCACACCATAACCGATCCACCACTAAAACGATCGTGATGCCTAACGGTTACGTCATGGTATCGTTCGTTCCGCCGACGCCACAGTCTGTTTCGCCTGTCGTGCAATTCGAGGGTGAACCTCGATTCATCGAAAACATGACGGTGCTCCACCGACGATTGTCCCAGTTCCGTCGTGCTCCACACCAATTACGCCTTGCTGCGATGTGACGTTCAGTGAAACGTGGACTTATTCGAGGTCGTCGAGCGTACAAATTCCAGCTGTGTTGGCCGTTTCGGGTCATTTCCACTGACTCGCATATCTGTCGCTCGATGTAGCTGCTGTCCACCCCTACAGCTCAATTCGGCAGGTTTGGCCCTGAAGGAAGGAATCCTGGAAGTTGAAGATATACACTGCACCGCTTGGGGCAGTCTCCATTTTGGGGATACCTGTCCAATACCTTGCTTTGGCTCTAACTTCGTGAGCAGACGGATAGTCGGTTGGCCTGTTCTGGCTAATCAAGAGCCCCCCAAAAGGGTATCACGTCGGGAAGCATTTGGAGGTCATTCAATTAGTCATTTCTTTTATTCAGTCCCAACATTGCCATTGTGTACTGAGTTTTATAGAACTAAATCACTAAAATGCAACATCAGTTTGGTTACTTTTTCACTATCTGTGTTAGTTCACAGTGTCAACTTCCATTGTAGTGTATTGTAAAATGATGTATAAATAACCGACATCAGAACCCATGGCACTCCCACGCACGGGTCAATCAATCAATGGCATGATTTGGCATAAAGACGCGCTGAGTATACTGCCCTAGTATAAGGATTTGAAAATACTGGTAGCCTGGTGGGTTTAGTGCATAGCAGTAACCCTACCCATGTTGGACTTCTTTATGGATGGAGGGCAGGGCAATGAATTATTTACATTATACGCTGTGGCTAACAAACGCCAATATTATAAACGAGACTGTGTATGAACAGCTGAAACAAACCCTACTGACTGATTTCGACTATGATGTTATCACAAATAAATATTCAAAGAATAAGCCTCGATTCATTCTTATTCGTCCCAAAGAAGAAACTAAAAAAAGTGTCTGGCATCCATCCGTTTGCACCGGGGAAAGCACTCCAATGTATAGTAGGGAGAGTTGAGAATGTTACGAAATTAAGAATTTGTGATATTTGGATGGAATATGCCACGCATATACAATCCTACAATTTTTTAAAAAACAAAAATCATAGACATTGGAATACAAACTGCACCACACAGGCCCCTCACTACAAGCAAAAGCGCCATTAGGACTCGGAAACTTGCCGACATGGACGAAAAATATATTGCACATGAATTGAAATAACAGGGTAAGCACAAGTCAAACGAATCAAAATTAAGAAAAACGGCAGCGAGATTAACACTGGGACATATATTCTAAATTGCAACACTCCCTAGCCACGAAAGTCAATAAAATTAGACTCTATAAACGTCAGACTGGATTTCTATATTGCAAATCCACCCCGAAGTTGCAAGTGCCAAAAAACACATTCAAAATACATTCAGAGGCCAGCACATATGCCATAAATGCGGCCTATCAAACAATGAACCACGCAGTAATGATGTATTTAACAGTGTAAATTGTCATAGCAATCACATATAATTTTCATAGGTTTGTCCTATGTGGATAAAATAAAAAAAAAAAAACTATACAGAAAGGCTAGTGTGAGAAACAGTTCAATTTTAATGAGGCCAGGGACATTGTGCCTGGCCTGATTTCAAAATTAACATCATATGCCACTGCAGTAAAACAATTATCACCAAGAAAATTAATTGAATGTCAGACACGATATGGATCGCTCAAAGTCACTATTCCAACATTATTAAAGCCCTTTACAATAGAAAACACAGATGAAACAGAAACAGAGCCAAGGTCAACCCGAACACATTCACCCGTTCGACCGCCAAAAGAGAAGTTAACAAAAACAAAAGAAAAACAAAACCGAACAAAAGACCCACATGAATCAGACCAAAATGAAAAAAAAACAATAACTCACAACAGAGGAATCAGAACAAAGAACAAGTCGAAACAAAAACGAAAAGGAAACCGGCGGAGAAACAAAGTATGAGTCATCGTCAAACTAAGAAAGTGAAACAAAGACAATTGATTGACAGAACACCTAAAGTACTTCAAGTCCCTATTTCTGCCACAGGCGTGACGCCTTTGGAGGCATGGCGGTTGATGGTGCATCGACAAACTATTCGTACTTCTACGTCCGCACTCATGTCAACATAGGTCCCCCGAAAAATAAATTACCCAAGATATCAACCGAGTCTATTTCGCCCATCTACTCACCCTCTAAATCTCCAACCAAATATGCATAACACAACCAAACACAATACAATACAATGGAATTGTCAAGGTTTTCGAGATAGTTTTAATGAACTGGGCCTTCTGCGAGCAGGAAACACACTTAAAAAAACGCCACTCAAGATCATTCAATTTTTAAGCATCATACGTGGTATGTTGCCTGGGATGCATAAACTGATATTCATGTTCGTGGAATGTGTGACTTAGTTAGAAACGACATTATTCACAGTCCTGTTTCTTTGCAGAAATATTTACAGGCTGTAGCGGAACGCCTAACTTTAGACAAGACAGTTACATGATGCTCTATTTACATTTCACCAATTAATACCCATCAGCAGAATGACCTTCAGCAATTAGTTCATCAACCTCCAACATACATTTTACATTTTGTGGGGAGATTTTAATGCACCTAGCCCGCTATGGGGTTACTACTGCAGCAAAAACTTCAAATGGAAAAGAGTCGAAGAGCTTATTTCAAAATATGACTTATGGTTGTTCAATGATGGTTCAGAAACTTACTTGAACCTCGCAACTGGTTCTTACACTTCAATCAATCTTACAATTATTCAATTTTTATTGATTTTCTTTAGAATGTTGAAGATGACTGCGAGAGTGACAACTTTCCAATTGTGTTGGAAAGCGTCGTTCTGGCGGACGATGAGAGGGTGCCCCAGTGCAACTGTAAAATATTGAAATGTGTTACTTTCTCTATGCTTTGTTCTGACGGCTCACATATGAAATATTTCAAGAACGTGCCGACCAACTAAAACATTTTATTGAGGTGTTGATTGATATTGCACACACAGCCATTCCAAAAACCTGTACAAATACAAAACGTTCCACCAATTGCAAACAGGCTATAAACGATTGCAAGAATACTGAACTGGAATTTAATAAGTAACCAACTACAAATAATTTGAGCAAACTACGTATAAATCGAGCAAAAAAAAAATGTTCTTGGGAAACATGTTTCCAAACAAAACCAACACACATCCATCAATAAAGTTTGAAAAATTATTGAAAAATTACAGGTAGAGAAACAAAATTCAGAGAACAACATCTCAACGGCAACGCGCTAATTGCCTCGAAGAAATATCAAACAAATTGGGCTCAACATGAATTTCTAAACATTCGTCATCTGAAAATTATAATCCAGAATTCACTAAACTTAAAAAAAACACCGGAACAATCCAAAGATCAAATTTACCTCTAACAATCTAGAAGATTACAATGAACCTTTCTCTGTGGAACAACTCATGCATAACTCTTTGCATCAAACAAAGGATACTGCAACTGGACCCGATGAAATAAATTACCCAATTTTAAAATATCTGCCACATTCATCACTTGTACTTATATTATGAATTTTGAATGACATATGGGCGATTGGCCACTTTTCACCTTCCTAGCGAAAAGCTATACTAATTCCCATTCCAAAGCCTGATAAAGATCACAGCAAAGCAAGATATCTGTGTAAAACCTTGGAAAGGTTGATCAATGAGCGACATGTCTGGTGTCTGAATCGTACAATCTACTTGCGAATGTTTAATGTGGTTTCAGGGGCAATGGAAGCACTGTGGATCATTTGATTAGACTTGAAACGCTCATAAGAAATGTTATCGCCAGAAGAGAACATGTGATCGCGAAATGTATTTACTTAGTTATTTTTGTTTAAGGTCACATACTTATGCACAATGGCTAATCGTGACCGTGACAGATTGACGGGTGTGGAAGAAGCCGGAGTACCCGGAGAGAACCACCGAGCACCGACGAGCAACTGTCAGCTCCTCAGCATTCTAACTCTGTTCAAGCTCCACTCAAGCAGGGTTACAGCAGTTGAAGACAAGTGCACTATCGACGTTCAGTACGTCTTAGTACACGGCGTCATCGTGCCCCCACCTAGGCAACCAGGAAAAGTACCTTGTCCAAGGACATAATGCGGGTCGTCCCGGACGGGGATCGAACTCGAACCTCTAGCATAGAAGTCCAGCATTTTAACACTGCGCCACCGCGCTCCAGGTCGCGATATACATTGATCTGGAGAAAGCATATGACAACGTGGAAGTATGTGGTTTCAAACGATCTTTTTAACATGGGTTTCAGCAGGCGTAGTTCTATTTACATAGAAAATATTTTAAAGGACCTCCAATGTTAAGTTCATGTTGGGTCAAAGTGATGTGGTCCACACAAAGAAGAATTGGGGGTTCCTCAGCATAGTATTTTGTCGGTTTCCCTTTTCTCGGTATAAACAAATAGCATCATTGACGCAGCTGAGAATATGGTGCACTCTTCGTTGTATGTTGATGACTTTTTAATCTGCTACAGCAGTAAAAACATTAATGCTATTGAGCGCAATCAATCGTCAGCTATGTTTCAATAGTATTCAAACGTGGGCGAAAAAAAGACCATTGCGGTAAGACCCAGAAGCAGCATTTTGATCCCGATTTGAAATTAGATGATTTTAAAATTCCTTTTAGTGAATATAAACCACATATCACTAAGTACATCAAATCTCTGTGGCAGGAGGAATGGGAGGGGGCTATAAAAAACAAGCTTCATCGATTCCGAACTACTAATAATGATAACCTTTGTGGGAAAGAAAGTATCCGTCTAGTAGGAAAGATCACGTCTTTGTAGGAAAGATCACGTCATTCTGATGCGATGTCATATCGGTCATACAAGACTTAAACATTCCTTTTTGTCAGAGGGTGACATGCGACCACAGTGTGTTTCTTGTCAGCAGGCGTTGACAGTGGAACACATTCTTTTGATATGTACAAATTTTAATCTTGTCGAACGGCAGTATTTTAATTTGGGTCTCTTCGATACCTGTTTTACAACACAAATCCGTTTAAAATTATATCGTTCCTAAAGGAAATCAACATTTTTAAACAAATTTTAAATTATTTTTCTTCTTTTAAATTCTCATAAATTCACGGGTTCATTTACACATGGTTTAATATTCACAGAATTACTGTGTTTATTTCTAAGTTTAATTCTTCATATTTCATCAACTTGGTTTTATTTTTGTCATTGAAGATAATGGCATATTTTATAATACAGTTTGGGGTCTGCTGCTTAATCCACTTCCGTTTAAAATGTATTTTTGTTGCTGTTTGTGGGTAAAATTACGCCTCCTCCCCCTTTGGAGATGTGACTGGACATGTGTTCGTTTTTTGTCCAGGCATATTCAATTTTGGCTGAGTCCTAAAGGAAATACCTTGCTCTGGAGAATTAGAGCATGACCTCCCATACAAATTATACAAAGAATACAGGCGTACATCTTGACTTCTTTGTATAGCACTTTTTAATGGACATCCTAGGTTTAATGAGGAACCCCTAGTAGGACAACCAGTAGCAATGTATGATCGTGATGAAGTCTGGAGACTTTGAAACTTGTAACATTTTCTTCATTTATTTTATTTCCTCTCCAATGTCTGGATTATTTGAACTGATTCAGTGTTTATTTTACTTATCACCGGTATCGTTTATATTCGAGTCTGAGGATGCAAAAGACACTTCTCTGTAAGCATAATTTGCAGCTCTATACCCGAATAGAGTCCTCTGAGTGGCCACAGATGGTTTGACATACTATAATGCGTTGTGAATATTTTGGGGGTTTTCCTTCATTGCTGCCTTAGCCGCATCTTTGTCTCTGCACTTCATTAAGAAAAACTCTGTTGAAATTTGATCTATAGTCTTTCTACTAGCATGGTTAAAGCTATCAATATACGCAAAATGAATTATCTGAGAAAATTATTCCAAGGATTCATTTTCTTTCTGATGCATAAAGTGAACCTGTTGTCTTACAGCTACTGGCTCATGTTTATGTCGGAGCCTCTCGTTCATTTTTTTATGATAATTCCGCACCAAATGTATTGTTAAGGCATTTTCAGTCAAGCAATCTAGTAGCCATTCTATGTTTTAGTTTATCCCATTTCCTTCTGTTTGCAATTCTCTCAAACTGGAACACAGAGTGTACCCAATTGAGAGGACTATTCCCTGCAAAAGTACGCATTTTTGGTTTGGACTGGCTCTTACTTCTCTATCTCCTTGAACGGCGCTAGAAGAAATTCGCACAAATGATTCTCGCAAGGAAAACAATGAGGATCAACACTGATTCTTGCAAAACGTTCATTTGATTCTTTTCATAGATTCTAAAGTGTCCTTTATAATCTACAGAATTCTATTTATTGTTTACTTTCTCATAACAAGGTAACACTTGGAATTCGCAGTGTGGCCTACGGAAGTCTTGGCTGCCTACACTCTGCTATGAACTGAAATTTCTATGTTTATGAGAATAATGAAGCTTCCCAGACAGCGATCTATGTGGTGTATCAAATTTTAAAAAACTCAGGGGTTTGAAGATCAATGTTTGAAAATTCAGCAGAATCTGAGACAATTTTACTTTTGTGGTTGCTTATATTGCTTCTTGTATTGCCCATCAGGAGGGATTGCATCGGGAATACAAAATAAATGTGGACCAGACTCTGGGACGGTTGGACGATAAGTACTTGATCCGCTGAAGTATTTAATTTTTCAAATCTTTCTTTTTTCAACATCTAAAGCTAATTTGACGTGCTCTTGATTAAACTCTTTAAGTTTGCTTTGCATCTCAATACTTGCTTCCCTCTTCACCTCACCCTATCACACTCATAGTCTGTTACTTTTAAATGGGTTTTCAGAATTTCATTTTGTGTCATCATCTCTTCTAATTTAGTTGTCCACAACTGATTACCATTAGTTGACATGTGTTCCATTTTGTCTAACCTAGCATTGAGTTCTTCCATGTTTTAGCTTACAGGAGTTTCCTTTAAACAAGTTATATCTCTTCAGCTAACCACTCAGCCCAAGATTCTAAAGGTATGTCGGTTTCCTTTGTCAAATCCTTTAAATCTAAACATTGTTTACGTTGTCGATATTTAATTAGCTTTTCTGCTTTACTTTTACCAATGCCAATTTTTGCAAATCCTCTGATATGTCTATTTGTATACTGATTTTGGCCATGTTTGTGATTTTGTTTGAGGTAATTAATGAATATGTATTAATATAACCGCCACCTTTGTTAAATAATATTGTGTCACTACTAAAGTTGGAAAAACAACAAAACAATATCTATAAGAAAACTAATAAATTATGATTCCCACAAAAAAGAAAAGACAAAAAAAATCATTTCACGGGAACAAAACATTAAACATCAATATGTATGAATTTAGAAAAAATAACAACAATAAACAATGTATCACAAGTCACGAAATTTAAAATCACAAAACGTTATGGCGCCTGTAGTCCGCCATACTATCCCGTGCACTTCATTGTGATTTCCATTGTTTACATTGGTAACGCGAGAATATTGTAATAATTGAAACAAATAAACATTGAAAGAGTAGGATGAAATGAAAATTACTAAATCTCAAATCGTTTTAAACGAAAGTGTGATTTTAGTTCCTTCCCATTTAGTTGATTTCAGACAACAAGTTGGAAAAAATGGAGAACAAGAGAAACGAACTTAACACAGAGTTTTCTCGCGTAACATTCGACAGAGCTCGTCGCCATTTGTAGCAAATCTCTACAACCAAGAGATAAGTTACCTTCACTAGGTGGCTGGACTCCGATCCAGTCGTCTATCAAAGATTGATGATGTTTTCAGAGCTGAGGTGTATAATCACGTGAGAGAAATATCGTCTCGGTTTCAGATGGCGTCTTGGTATCCAGGATCCATTTGGCACTTATATCGGAGTAGGAACCGTAGCAGGAACTGGCGATAATATGGATATGGGTCTTTTGTACCACAGAATGTCATCTCATCAAACATGAAAGGTGAACAATATACTCTTCCAAGTATTTTAAATTCAAATTTGGCGATTACTCTATTACCGCCTTGTCATATTCAGACAGGCTATCGCCATGGACCGCAGTCGCCAGCTTAAAGACAAAATTCCGAGGACAGAAAACGTCCATCTGACCCTGATATCTGAGGACCATTATTAATTAAATCAAAGGCACCTCAAAATCGGTCGTCTCAAATGGCAATCTTCGTGAATACAAGGGGGCAACAAAGCGCAATTCATGCCGCATGTAGTGTGTCGTCGCGTTCACCCCCAGTCAATCACCTGGTACTAGCTATAGATCTGCCGAATTCCATAGCTGAAATTTCAGGGTATTTTTGTCTGTTTCGCATTGCTCGTTGCGAAGCAAGAGCTCTCAGGTGCGATACAAGCACCGAAATTTGATTTGCACTGTCCCATTCATTTTGTTTTTTGATTGGTCATGCGCTCATCCAGCATACCAACTCAATAGCGATGAAACTACGGATAAGCAGCGTAACAATACCCAATTATCACCGTTGGTCGTACGTAACAATATAAACTGAACAACCATTTTTACGAGCGATTTCCAACCAGTTGACACAACTCTGCTGGTGTTTTTTATGATGTCGGTGCCTCTGACTTAGCCCCATTGATGTGCACCAGTCATTCTCCAAAATCATCTCTCAGGACTTTTTTCGTTCGTTTGGATGGATCGATTTGAAAATTACCGAGTAGAAGTCGAATCATGCACAAAAAACAGTTGATATGACATGTTTGCATTTGATAGAGAGAGTGAGTTTTATGACTTATCGGCATTTTGAATCCAAATTGTCAAGCCTGCATCAATAAATTGCATGATGTGCAATCATATTATACAAACCATATACCTTAAAATGACTGAGTGGCCTACCCCACAGGGTGGAACAAAAATGCCCCCCCCCCCCCTCCCAGTAAATCAAACATGGCTCTCATGGGGCCATTTGAGGCTAAACAAACCAAGAATGACCATCCTGGGGTATCCATGGCGAACCATAATGGAGTTCTGGAAATGACAGGCCTGTAGTTTTGCATTCAATTGGAAAGGTATATTTTTATTTGACGCTTCACCTTTTTTTTGCAGACTCTCAAATTGTTTCAAGGACAGCCAGCCAGTGCTAACATTTTAAGCATTTTCCAAAAACAGACACTTTCATTGAGATTTCCAGAACCATCAGATATTGTTACAATAAGCTGATCTTCTACATTTTATGTTGTATTAAATGTCGAGTTCAAAGCCTTTTATCCCACACATATGATATTGCAAACAAGAACGAATTTTGTAAGATATATTTACTTCCTTTCACGAACTAGAGGGATAAATCCTATATTATTTCTTTGAGCACGTTTCTTTATAAAACCATGATATTAGCTGTCAAAACTATGAATTCTGGACAGTGCATTTGTTATCAGGGCAATTTTCACATAGTAGCATCTCGCTAATTTGTCCAACGCAGTTTATGTGTAGTCCGCGTACTGCAGATTGTTGTATCCACTCATTGTCTATTAAGCAATTCGAAGGATGACAATAACATATGTATATGGTTTGACTAGGCATTTTTTATATGGTCCATAAACGCCGCTTTCACTTCTTAAAATGATAGTTGATACTTAAGATTGTAAGATGCAAATCCCCTATTTCAGGTCTGCGAAAAATTGGGCGAAGAATCGATTTGTCAGAGAGAAACTTTACACGAATTAACTTATTTGTGAACCTTTCGAGAACCATGTTCTATTTTATAAGAACGATAAAAGTGTGGCGAAGAATGTCTATGATGTAATGCACGCCTGCTATGTGCGATTTGACACCTTTCCACCAGTATTTTACCATAATGCATATTGGCCTTTAGGTACCAAATAGCCAACTGCATTTTGGTTTTCTCGTCTCAGTCAAAATATAGTAAATATATAGGTGTTATGTTATTTTTTGGTTTGACGATGAATTGATATCATAAGACTTAATAGTCGCAAAACTTCTTGAGAGTAGACGTAGTTTTATTAGCGTAAATACGTTTGTGTTCTCGGCTCCATATGGTTGGTGGAATCGATTTATCACGTTCTTAATTTCATAAATAATAACTAAAACAAAAACGACTTAATAATAAGATCTGTGTTGGTCTATTTTCAGAATGCAATGGTGGATCATTTGGAAGCAACTGCATATATTCCTGTAATTGTGATAACACGAGAGAAAGCTGTAACAAATCTGACGGACATTGTGTGAGTGGTTGTCGTGTTGGATATGAAGGCGTTGGATGTCTCAGAGGTTAGTAATATTAGTATCTTCGAAACTTGTGAACATAAAATATTGTATGGTATTTGTCCTATTTTACTGAGGACTATAAATCACATGAAACTGAAGAACTTAACTTCCTGTTCATAATTTTGTGAAAGTCGAATGCACGTCCTAGGTGACTAGATCTTGGTGGGTATGACTAGTATTATCGAATTGGATGTGAGGGAATTATTTTTTTCAATTGATGTAGCCTCTATTTATTTATTCGTGCTTAACGCCACATTTAGCTAAGGCTATTTCGTGGTAAGAGAATAGTATCAGAAAAATATTAATATAGAAGAAAATAAAAAATAGGTTTGGACAATGAGAAAAAAAAATATATAAATGGGAAATGATTACAACGAAGGCGTCGAAAATATGTGTTGTTTGAACAGTGATGAGAGACAATACAACAAATGTGAATGCGTGGTTGAAAAGAATAAAGGCAATTTCTAAAATTTATTAAAAAGGTTGATTATGTTAAGAAGAGGGAAGATTTTGAGCGGGCTAGCATGATAAAAAAGGATTTCTTGGAGATCCATCTGTGAAATCCTGCCCTCTGATATAATTAATATCAGTGCAACATAAAATAATATGCTCCACAGACAGCACCTGCTCGCAAGGAACACACTGTGGTCGCAGAGTACCTTCTAACAAAAAGGAATGTGTAAGTCTTGTGTGAACAATATGAAATCGTGTCAAAACTCCGTGCTCTTTTCTACATATATTGCTAGACGGGTAGTGATCAAAGATGTTTGGTCGCAAGCAATGGGGCTTGTTATTTGTCGATGTTGTCTCTATAGCCCAAGAACATTAGGTTTCACTAGGGAAAAAAATCGGAGAAAGCTGATTTTTTCAGGAAATGTCGAGTACATGTCACTGAACGATTAGACAAAAGTCCCCTAAAATCCCAGTTGAGCTTTTTTTTTCTACAGCCTTTTTTCGAAAACGCGTTTAAAAAAAATCAAAAAAAAATCGCACGAACTTTGTAACCTCGAATTGATCCAACTGTATTTTTTGTTTACGCGTATTTCGAGCTACATAATGTCTAATATACATTTACCTAGAGGAAAATGTGCATTCTGTGACAATTTCTGCGAAAAATTATTGAAAATTCACAAAAAAGTATCGGATTTACGCAAAAAATGACGATTTTCCTAACGGATTTGCCCAAAGGGTCGTAGTACAGAACGGGATGTTAGTTTGACAGACGATAAAAAATCCACCACCATTTGAAGACTTTTGTCATTGCTTACAAAATAGACATTATGGAAGACCCCCTCTGGTTCTGGCCGAGTTCCCCTTTTGGCATAAAATTCGTCAGCATGAGAACTCAACTATTTTCGGGCTTGGGACCGAACAGACACGTCTGTGTCTGGCAGCATTAGATCAATAAATAATATTTACAGAACGTACAAAAATCAATAAATAATATTTACAGAATGTACAAATCAATCAACATGGATTAAGTTACATTGACTATTATCAACGCTATATACAGAAATGACATGACCTATATACATATTAATCATCGAACTCAGAAATTTCCGACAGGACAGTGTTTCTGTGGTTGTTACAAGAATCCGAACTGCAATTACACAAACCTGAGCACGAGAGTCCTGCCTTCTTGCACCCACACCTTTTTGTACAAGCACTCTTGCAACCACAACTGATCAGATTCAGTAGGTTATCGGGGGCACATGGCTTTGTGGCTGCAGTCGGTACAAGAAGTCCATTGTCTAGCGACCACCCCCAATCCGTCGGAGGAAGCGAAGTGCCCAGCCATTGTTGGACCTGGAGATAACATCTGTAGACATGTTGTTGTGCAGTATCGCTGCTTGGTGGGAGTGAGGCTAGGTCGATGGGTTTATTCAGTTTAGATTTTGCTACATAACGCTTGTAAGTGACATATCTATATTGGTCGAGAGAGGAAACAGTTTTACTCCCGTATAAGATCAGGAGAAGTTGTTCCCCGGCAGCGGCTTCTGCACTTGGTGTACTGTCATCCGCCAAAATTGTGTTGACATACTGTTGTGAGTCGCTAGTAACATCGGAGACAATTGTACTGAATACTTTCTTCTTACCAACTCGAAAGAGTACAGAAGTAGTGTCACAACCACTTATAGAATGTGCTACAAGGAGGTTGCTTCTTTGGTCACCCATTTTGGTTGCTATTTCACTAACTGAAACTAGTAAGTTTGGGGTAATGGAATACATCATGTGAATATTACATCCCGGTTGAACTCGAGAGGTAAGAATGACTAACAAGTCTGTGTCTGTTCCCACAACGACAACATTGTTGTCATCTTGAGCGATGTCAAGTGCAGTTTCGGCTATCAGTACATCAGCATCAGCCTCGGCCTGCTTGGACTGAATATTGATAGCAGATAGCTCCTGCATTAGAAGATCGATCAGTTGGGTTTTGTTCTTGGCATTTGCAAGGAAATCGGATTGGGGTGTGGTGGCTGGTAACTCGGGTGAGATATTGATATCAATGGAATACCTGTCTTTAGATCTACGGGCTTTTTCCATGCCCTTTGTCGACATTGTACAAGCATAACCATCAAAAACAACCACGACGTTCGCCCCAAAATGTCTCACTAGATAATTGGAATATGATGTACATATGTCCTTTTATGACGACTGTTTAGGCCATACAACTGCCCTCAATAAAAATCCACCATCTACAACAAACAGAGAATGTTCTGGGATTTTAGTTTGCTCGGAACCGTATGTTTTGAGGATCTTACCGAGCGTGCTTTTCTGTGTCTTCCTCATTCCAGCAGAATCAAACAATGCTGGTGGTTTCTGGGCGAGTTCATATTTGAGATACTCTTCCATCTCTGCTTGTGACTGAATAACACATGTGATGCGGTTGAACAGAATTGTGGGGTCAATCACTACCTTACTTCCACGGACTTTGATGCTATTTGCCATCGATGCGAAAGACTTCACAGTGTCAACACGTCGTAGTTTGATGCTGTTGAACGTTTTGCTTACAACATTCGATACGCAACATTCACCAATTTTGCGAACTTGGTCACAGTTCACAGCTTCGTCGGCCACAAGCCCGGTCGCTATAGAGACTAATTGTAGTGGATCTCTATTCTGAAAGGGGGAATGCACTCTGAGCCAGTTCAATAATTTGGTGATATCATTGGCATCAGTCAATTGTGAACTTTGACGGAGATCCCGATGTTGTTCGCCATGACCAGTGTGAACATGAACAAAATTTTCGAGAGCATTACAGGCAAAGAGGTAGTCCATGTACCCATTTCGCAACAGTGCTATCGGTTATTCCCCTGCCATGTGTGAGACCACCAGGGAGCTTGAACATTCTCATTAAACACTGCTCTATGGTCTGATCAGAATATATCCCGTCCCAGAATTTATCTGAGCGCCTTATGGTAAAGTAACCTTTCTCAGTGAACAACTTCAAATCATCCTGTTGCATTATTTCTCTTAGCTCATTCATCTGCTGCAAATAGAGATGAGAACTTTTTGCGTATGCAAAATGACCACCTGCGTGAAATACTGGAATCATATTGCGAATACAATATGTGTGGAGTTCCCAGTCGCCTGTGCGCTCTGCTCTCAAGAACAACTGGAGAAGACCTATTTGCTCGTAGTATTGTACCCAAAGCTTTCCTGTGCGTCCTACGGACGCATTCGGGAGCAGTTCGTGTAATTTTTACAGTAGATGGTTGACACTTTCTTGATTGACAGCGTCAGCTGTTGTACAGTCACCTCTGGCAAGTCCACAGAATATTTCATTGACTTCTGTGCAGTCTATGTTATCTAGTGTTCGGCTTTCTTCAAACACAAGTTTTGTAATGGCAATTTGTGTTAGCAAATGGGCACGAACTGCTCTTGAATATGCATGACCACTGATCAAATGATGGATTGACCCACCAGCATAAACAGTCCCCCAAAGTTCATCCAAGCCGCTACCAGCCATGATCGAACCAATTGCCCCTAAATATATATAAAGGGCGTGCACACATTACATGCCAATGCATCTTGAGTGTAGGCGAACACCACATTATGTGATTTAATCGAACATGGAAATTGAAACAATGATGCTATAATACGGTATTTGAATGAGAAAAGTCGATGCCGTTTGAATTTGAGTTTAGGGGGTATGGTTAATATTTCACACGTTTCACCAGTTCATTATGGAATAAATGACTATTGTTATATATCATTATAAAGCCACTGCTTTTCTGCAATTTTTGATATATAATTTAACTCCCAAAGTAGTCGTAGATTTGATTTAATGGACGTTGTGTACCGTCGTGTGTATGAAAACAATAATTTTTTTTCGTAATTTTGTACATTTTCGTGAATATTTCACCATTGAGTGTGAGGATTGGTACAAAGTTGGCATTTTCTGTTGGGGATATATATTCTCAATATAATTCAGCACGATATTTATGATTCTCACCCTACTAAGGCGAATAAGAATGAGAAATATGGAGCTGGGTCGAATTTTTTTTTTAATTTTTTTTTTTCATCAAAAAAACGCTATAACTAAAAAAGCTCAACTCGGATTCGCGGGGACTTTTCACACTTTATCCGCAATGTGTGTCCCGGAAACATATAAAAAAAATCAGCTTTCTCCGATATTTTTCCTTACTTTCTCATTTTTATGTCTAATGTGCCTGGACTACTATAGATAATTTTTATGTGAGAAATAGCCAATAAAATCACGTGTGCAATTTGCATTCCCTATTACTAGAAAACATGAAACTCTTTCCCAAAGAGTCATCTAATGGACCTAGTTAGTAACATAGGACGAGGTTAGAGTGGGAGCGGGAGGGTCCCTTGTGTGTGAGGAGCAGCCGATAGCTTGATTCTGATAACTGCTTGCACTGTGATCCACACCTGTGTCAGGTCTATCTATATCATGCATATGATAATGGGCTAATTGCCGTTATTGGGATATCTATCTTTATTATGCCTACGTGGAATATTGTCTAATGACAGGGGCCGTATCCATAACACGCTCAACATGTCGGAGTCCATTGTAAACTAAAATGATACTTACTGGGACAACAAATAGATCGAACGAATCAATATTAGCAGGTAATAGGCCAGGGCCTTTGAACGTTTCGACCGTGGGCTTGACAATTCATTGGTTGTTTTTTTTCTCAGAAAGTGTAACGTCGGTTTCTTTTGAAATTGTTATTTTACATGTTTCGAATTACACTTTTACGATTTGTTTGATATTTTGTTCAATCACATATTGCCTAGGTGAATTTGCGCAAATAATCGAAACGACAATTTACACAAATAAGAATCTGCTTATTTTTCAAACAGAACCATATACTCCTTTCGTCGCTTTCAAATGCGTTTCTTCGGATTGCAGACATAGTTAATAATTGGTAACTAATAATGACAACATGAACTGCAAAACAATGAATGTGGTTTATATTATGACATTTTCAGGATGCCAATAACATTATATTGGACAGTTTGGCAACGAATTGTTCTCAAGAATGCGAGTACAGATGTAATTCATTAAAAATTAAAAGACTTATTTATATAATAGTTAACGTATAGGGGTCATTTCCCAACTCAACAACTCTGGTTGTTCCCGCTCTTGGTGTCATGGTAAATCGAGCCTCGACTCCGCACTTCTTTCTCGATCTGTTACATTGGTGGCATAGGCCAGCCCTCAGCGGTTGGAGGCATTGCAAGAGCTGTGACAAATCACTTTCGATGTTTTGAGTGCTCTGAGATGGAGAATGGGAGTGGAATTCATCAAGGTCGAATCGCAAAAAGAGATTTTAGCTCGATAAGTTCATTCATTGACTGAAAAAATGATCAATGGAATTTTTTTCCAGCAAAAATCCGTATTCACCCTCTTTCTTCAACCAGCGAGGATCCGTATGCTGTGTCTGCACACTTCCGTACTCCGAAAATATACACCATCGCACTTAATTAACCTTTTTGTTGACACATTAACATCTAATTCGGAACACGATTTTTACTGACAACAACATAGATAATCTCTGCTTTTGGGTATGTCATTTAAAGAATTATGTTAAACATTGCAAAGTTGTTATTCAATCAATCATCGAACAATTTATTTTTAAATTGCAGAAATAAAACGTCAATAAGTAATTAAATGTTACACATTACGTGACAGAAATTAGAACGTTGCAAAGACCATTTCCGTGATGATGAAAAGCGAGCAGTCAAAGTGACATGAACCGAACTAAAATAGCAAGTCTTCTGATGTTTCCAACATGTTTTGTTATCCTCATATACGCCCAGTTGTGATCCGTGTCTTGACCAGCATACATTATTTCGATAATACAGCGTCGTTCTTCCACCATAAAAACTGAGCTAATGGCAACCTCTAGCACATCTGCGGTGAAAGCTTTCCTTTTTAAGTCAATTCTACTAGTTTGCTTATGTTCTGTCACACTATTCGAACCTCTGAGAATCAAACAGTCGATCAACCATTCTTACTTCTCCACCGCATCTTTCAAACCCAATTAGCGAGCCATGTATATTAAGTCGGGGAAACCAATTTCTTCATTTTTTCCACACGTATTGCTTCGATCAGAACGGATCTATTCTAGAGACTCGAAACTCTCGGAATGTTGAGGTTTTTAGCGTTTTTGTCAATTTTGGTAATCTGGAAGTTAGTACATGAGGCATTTCTTTATTATTGTAGTTAAATTACTATTTTTTTAGCATTATTAATTTTCCTTTCTCCTGAAAAAATTCTGGCAAAAACGAAGCATCTCTTTTTTTTAATTTTCTCTTTTTCTTTTTATTTATTTTATATAATTTTTTATTCGCTTCCATATACAACAAAAACGTCGAAACGAGAGTAAATGTTTCTTTAGGGAAACGATACCAAATTTTCTCAGCCACTTTTTGACAATATTTAAAGAACCACAATCGAAAACAACACCAACCAATTTAAAAAAAATATGTTTTGCTTCAACAAAAATAAGCATGTAGAACCTCCCACCCCCTATCAGCAACGAAAACAACTCTTTAACATTGCGTAGAATCACCTCATATAAAATAAAAACAAATAATTTTCTAAATCATGCAACATTTCGCTTTTCAAAGAAATGCGAATGGCCTAGAAATTCCTCTACAAATCTCCTCATTATTCACATACAGATCGAATGGTTAGTTGCCCATTTGCCATCACATGCAGTAACCTATACAGGGGGACTTTTGTAGATAGCCGCATGTGAGAAACCTTTTGATTGCATGCAAGTTTTATGTGTAGGTTTTCACAAAGCGCTATCCTCTACAGTTGACGCGTGGAATTACGTTCTAATCGCATACATCATCATAGCAGTTGAACTTACCAATCTCGCTACAATGCTTTCTATAAATTTTAAAAACTCGCGCGTATTTCAAGAACTCGCGCGTCTTTTTACCTTGAAAACATAGCTTATGACCCCACAATGGAACGAGCTCTGTTAGCTCGTTTCAGTGAATTGTCATAAGTTATGTTTTCTAGGCATAAATACAAGTTTTATTTATTCGGATAATATGTTTTTGAATATGTAGAATTTCGGTGCAGGAAAATGTGTAAGAATTATTTTATATGCTTTCAAAGTTAAACATTTGAACCGGAGAGGCCGGTTTTCCGGCCCAGAAACATGATATGTCATAAGGTCTTTAAGTAGAGTGGCCGCAAAGCAAATGAATGGGATAGACAATCAATATTTCCAACGTGCAGCACCAAGGCTGGTCAATTGGTCTATCCCTAAATAATGAAACTGGACTTTTCCTATCGCTGTCATTGAATTAACATGGAGGATACTACCAGACCTCAAAGGGTTAAATTGTTGGATTCCAGATTTTTCTATTTTATATATATATTCATGTGAATGGTTAGTTAGTCTATGGAGAAATACAGTTTTAGGACTGTGAGCATGGAATAATAATTCACGTTGAAAAATATCTATCCCGCTACATTGCTTTCTGTAGATTTTAGAAACTCGTGCGTTTGAAGAAATTATATATTTTCAGTTGCGGAAAAACTGCCCATGAAAATTCCCATTTCTCCACATCAATTCATAAAAGATAAAATCATTTATTGGGATAAAGTTTTCTTTCTCAGCCATAAATTTACAGAATTTTCTCACGACGGTTTCCTGGGCCAGAGTTAAAAAAACAACCACATTTTATTCCTACACCCTCTGGTTAGGTGTGAGTTTTTTTCTGCCTTTGACTTTGGTTAGGACTCGTGCACCGCCTCGGTGTGTTACTAAGCCGATGTGTTACTAAGCCGATGTGTTACTAAAGCCGATGGAGTCACAGTTTGTTTTTATCGTTCAACACACTTGACTTTTAGGGAAGTTTTAAATTGTTTTTTTTGTTGTTGTTGTTATTTTAACTTGTGAAATATTGGTTGGCTTTCTTTCATTTTTTAATACCCTTTATGTTTTAAAATGTTTTAAAATCGTGAGGTTTTATTTTTAAGGAACGTTAGAAATGCATGATAACGTTTATTTATTTGTAGTTTAAACCCTCGAGTATTTTCTCATAAGACAACATCCTCGACATATTCCCATATTCCTCTAAATAAGATATTTTTTTATGAAACAACCTTCTTCCCAAGAACCAACAATCAGAAAATTTCTTATTTAGTACACAGCATATGCGGGTCAGATTCATATTCGTTCTGATCCTGCCTTTCTATTCCTGGCACCCTTTGGGAGCCCGACTTTTAGCTTTGTGCAATGTAATCAAAAGTATTGAAAACTATCAGAATCTTCGATATTTGGTATACATAATACTTGAAATGTTGCGGGAAAGATTCAAGTTTGTTGAAACCAAGTCCCTGGGTCCATATTTGGGCTTCACATAGGATTAATTTAAACCTTGTGCAATATGAGACAAATTCGTTGAAAATGTTCTTCGTTAAATCAACAAGTCAAAATATTCTAATATTTGGTATACAACATGTTTAGGAGATTGTGATGAATGTTTGTTCAAACCAGTTACATGTGTTAAAATTTTGTGTCTCTATGGGAACCTAAATGACGAATTATTCTTCAAACATTTTCTCCATAGGACCCAGTTCTCCGAATTGTTGGATATTTCGTATACAACATCCTTGGGTGGACGGGTGTCAAAATTCAAATTTCTCCAAATCAAGTCCCTGGATTTATATTTGGACCCTTTATGTGAGCTCACATTTCGACTTAATTTATAATTATTGCAATATGTGGAATAGTCTTTATTTTTTTTTATTCAGATGCACCACTCAGAATCGTTTAACACTTGATATTTAGCTTCCTCAGAGAGGATAAATTCAAATGTTTTCCGACCAGGCCCCTGATTTCATATGTAGGATTCCTTGGAATATTCTTCAGTATCTTCATCTGGTGTTCTGATCTATCAGGCAAAATCTTTTGATACTGGACATATATCATTAATGTAACTCTTATGTTGCTGGTTGGTCAAGGTTTTAAGCTCGATAGATTTTGGGGGCATCAGATGGGTTTGGAAGTTTTGCATACAACCCGATGGAGAATTTATTTTATCATTTGACTTCTCCGTTTTCTCTGCTTATTACCTTTTCATATTTTCCTTAAATATTAATTATTGCTTCATAACACATTCAGTTGATTTGATTGATGCATTTAAAAGAAACGCTTTCTGATTGGTTATCACTGAAAAGATCCGTGTCAAATTACTGCAGTGATGCTGTATGACTGTGTGCAGCTGTGACTGTAGTATCATATGATCAACAGGATATGAAATTCTTGATTTGGTCGCTCGATATTTATGAAACTCGTCTATGAATTTGCCAAAGGCAAGTCAAAACTGAAAATTCTTAGACTTGTTTCATAAATATCGGGTAACCAAAACACTCATTCCATATCCTCTATATTCTAATGTGATGAGGCTGATTGTGATCATTTCTTTAAAAATATATTAGAGGGTGGATAAGACCAAGGTTTTGAGCTTTTTAAATGGGGCCCACCAGCTATGGGGGGGGGCGGTGGTGGGGGAGTGGTCTGATGGTCGCCGTGGAGGAAGGCTGAGTTCATTTCGTGCTTTTTATGCAAGAAAATTAATGTAAGAAGGATATAGTGTTGATAAGAAAAAAACCCTCCTATCTTGGGCGGGTGGGTAGGCCTTATTTGGGTGATTTATGTGCTTTAAAATGAGGGCCCTAGGTGGTTAGGGAATCCTTGTGGTCTTATTTGATGATACCCACTGGGCGGGGCCTCAGGCGGCGGATAGAAGAAGACCTGCGCTGAAGCTGACCATGTTTGCTGTGGAAAAAAAAACGAATACACAGCACTGGACAAAAATGATACGAACCTGTTATGAAGACACCTTGTTTCCCCGTGGGGTGTGTTCCGAAGGCCCGGGGGAAGGAATCCTGGTAGGGGGGACAAACAGTGTCCCGGTTAGGGTAATATCCATTTTGGAGATACCTGTCCGATACACTGGTTTGGTTCTACCTTTGGGAGCAGATGGATGCTCTGACCAGCTCGTTGTGGCAAATCGGGAACCCCCAGCAAGGGTGTTACATTGGGGAAAGGGGTATTTGGAGGTCGTTCAACCATTTATTTCTTTTCATCAAATACCATTATTTACTGAAAGCCCTTACATGAATTGTTGGTAATATCAAAAGTGCCAAAAAACAAGATCATGTTAAATGAATTATTTAATTGAATGTAAAGGAGAAAAGTAGGCTGTCAGTTTACTTAAATTAGATAAACACGTCGATTTGGAGGTCAACGTGTTTGCACATAAACACCCAATAACTGCAAATGCGTTTTAAGCATTAGGGGGTTGTCTGTGATAGATAAACCTGAGATACAGAACTAACATCCTAGGGCGTTGATAAGGTAAAAATAATAGGAATCAAAAGAGATGTCAACATAATACAAACAAATAATTAATTTCCAAATCCTCTTCGAGGATTCAAGACAAGTGTCAAAGGCATGGTCACATTCAAAACAATTGCAGACGGCAAACGATATGCTTCGGGTGCAGCCGTCGAAACCAATAGGCATTCAATAAACCCAGTGAAGTGTTCACCTGTCAGGCAATTGCATGTCATCTTCTAAAGATTGCCCTGTCTAACAAAATCACTATCCAAAAAATAAAATGAGAAAAGAAATCAGTTTTCACGAAAACATGGACATTTTAACATATGTGTCTGGCTTGAATACGTCAGTGCCATAAAATGCCACAACCTTAAAACATAAAGTCCTCAGAAAGTCAGTACAATGCCAGATACAGTATACATGGCACAGCAGCAACATCACCATTTCGTCCTTATTACAGGCGTTTACTATCGAACACATCACCCAAACAGAAACACAGTTAACCCACACAAACTCAACTGCTCCCTCGACAACGGATAAAATAAATGAAAACAAATCGCACATAAGAACAAGCAAACAATTATTCACAAAAGAGATAATAATAATAAGAAGAAGAAGAACATTTATAGAGCGCCTAATCCCCAAAGGCTCTAGGAGCTTGGCGTACCTACTGAAAAAATTTGAACTTGATAAATTTGGTATAAATATGGTATGTAGAAAGTAAGGAAAAATATAGAAAATGGTATTCTGGCTGTACACATTAGATTGATGGGTGCTATACTCTGGATTCATCAACATGTGTGGTATTACTGATATCAATTTGGAGGTATTTTTGATACAAAAAGCACTTCAGTTGCTTTTTGAAAGAGTCCAAATTGACGCTATCACGGACATTCAGGGGAAGGGAATTTCAAATTCTGGGTGCTATAATTTGACACGCACCACGGGCGTACGTTTCGAGGTTATAGCTTTTCTCGGTTAGTAATAACTTGTTACGAGATCTTAACACAGAACTATACGCGTGTACCAATGGGTTAATCAATATGGAACGTATGCGAGCGTGGAAGCATAGAACGAAGTGCCATATTGATTAACCCATTCACACATGCGTCCCATTCTGTGTTTATTACACGCCTTCACGTCCATAAAATGCAATTACTAGAAGGACACTTAGCAATTCATTTGACAACTAACAACATAAAGAACACATGTTACCGACGACAACATTTACAAGGGAGCCCGTGTTACTATTTCGTTCCCTGATTTCCAATGTGATTAATGTGCCTACATGCACACAGAGCACATTGGGACTCGGGGTACGATTTTTAGCTAGCACTGGCGGGTCAAACTGTAATTGCATTTCACGATTTGTAGAAAATTCCATTGAAATTTCGCCTCTTTATAAAAATACTCTATCAACAATATGTGTCGAACGGAATTTCATTTTCCGCATGGTTTAGTATTGCTATAGATGGGGATTACCCAGAATGTGCGTATAATAATAATAAAACGCAAAGTCCTGAACCCGAACAGAAATGCGTTAGGCAAATCAAAAAACGAAAGCAAAAACAAGGATTCTGCAACAAAATCTGAGTTCGAGCCAGATAAGCAGACAAGGACAAGATCGGAAAAACAAAACAACAACTACTGGTCCGATTCGTAAAACGACTTCATAATGTTATCACCAGCAACATATTTGACGAAATCGAGGGCATATCAACTGATGCGGGGATTGATGAAACGTTCTCGACTTAACTACGGCTGAATTCCTTCCAGAGAAGATCTCCGCATAAAAATTGTCCCAAAAGAAATACATGGAGTATTTCTGCCATACCTCCACCATCTAAATCGCCAACCAAATATGGATCACACCACTAACATTATGATATACGATTAAAACAAATAGGGAATATTTGATAAAAGTGAGATATATGAAGAAATATATTTATATTTTCATCAAAAAGACAGTTGAGACAGTGCGCTGGAACATCTGGTGAATGATTTCAGCGATACTTGGATGTCTGACAAGCACACATTCCACGCACTGTGCTGTAGGAGACATGGCCGGCCAGTTAAAGAAGTTACCACATTGAGTCCACCACATTGCATTGTCATCTTGGAAAATGAATCGGCGGCCATGGCCTCGCGCAAATGGCACCACATGATCTGCTAACATGTTGCCACGGTAGTACTGCCCTGTGACACGTTCTTAGATGAATTGTAATGCTGTTATACTTGTCATGGCTATGCTTGCCCACACCCTATCCGATCCACCACCAAAACGAACGTGCTGCGTAACGGTCACGTCATGGTATCGTTCGTTCCGCCGCCGCCATACTCTGTTTCGCCTGTAGTGAAAGTGGAGAGTGAACCTCGATTCATCCGAAACCATGACGTTGCTCCACCGACGATTGTCCCAGTGCTGTCGAGCTCCACACCAATTACGCCCTGCTGCGATGTGTGACGTTCACTCAAATGTGGAATTATTTGAGGTCGTAGAAGGTACAAATTCCAGCTGTGTAGCGTGACCACAACCTGCCAATCAGCGATTGAGGAACGTTGAGAATTTGAGCCACTGCAGTCTGTCTGTTGCCAGCTACAACATGCCAACGGCACGTAAACGTTCGACACGTGTCAGTCTTCGCATGCCTCAAAAGCTACATTTCGACCAGAAACTATTGATGAACGAGTTTATACCCCAAAAAGAACGATGAGACCTCCGAAAAAGCTCGTCCAGTACAAATGAAGATTTCAAAACGTACCTCACAGATATTACTGCGGCGCTCGTGCGAAAAACCTGGACGAAGTTTTCGTGGGATGGTGACATTCATGATCCACACTAAACTTGGTAACATACTGATGTGTCCAATGACGCGTATCCAATACCATTTTCTAAACAAATCAACATCAGTTTGGATATGCCCTACTTTTTTGAATAGTATACAATGAAATTGTGGAGAGAGCAAATAATAATGAACTGGGCCTTCTGTGTCAAATATACAGACTTGCTGCGTTTTGCTTGAAGAAAACTCTTTTAAAAATCCTTGATCTCAAGATCATTCAGCTTTTAAGCATTACACTTCGTACAATGCTTGAGCAGATGATAATGATCTTCATGTTCTAGGAATGTCTGTCTTTGTTAGAGATGACATTATTCACAGTGAACGACTTTACAAACAAAGAATAATCTTACTGGCTATAGCTGTGCCCTGAACTTCAGATAAGACAAATACGTTGAATTATCTTTACGTTTCACCAAGTACAACCCAACTACTGAATGATTTTGAGGTACTGATTCATCAACTCCCAACTCCATATATTTTGTTGGGTGTTTTCAACGCACATAGCCCTTTTTGGGGTGATTCCTGCAGCCAGTAAGTTAGTGGAGGAGCTTAGTGCACAATATGACTTGTGTTTGTTTAATGATGGGTCGGACACTTATTTGCATCCAGCATCTGGTTCGTACAGTTCTTACAATTTCGTGCTCCTCTATCTTCCTAGAATTTTCTTGAAAGGTAGAAGGTGGCGGGCGCGAGAACGACCATTTTCCAATTATGTTGAAAAGTGTGGATCCCGCGGACTACGACAATGTACCCAAGTGGAATCTGTAAAAAGGCTAACTGGGACTAGTTAAAAAGATTAAAACAGTTAAACGTAAAGAAACAAAAACAACAGTACAACACCTGGAAGATAACAACAGACTAATTACACCAAAAGAGATATCCAGCACATTGGCATTCAATTTTCTAAGGAATCGTCGTCTGGATATTGAAATCGAGGATTCGTTAACCAATGGACAAACATCTCTCAATTTATTACACGCCTGTTCTATGAAATCCCCATCTACAGTAAAACTAAACCATGCGGAAAATGGAAATCTGTTCAACACATATGTGCGGAACGGAAATCGTTGACGCACAGTTTCTAAATAGCAGCGAAATTTAACTAGGGTTTTCTACAAATCGTGCAACACAATTACAATTTGGATCCCTAGTGATCCCTAGCGATAGCTGAAAATAGTCCCCTGACTTCCAATGTGTTCTATGTGCCAGTGGGCACATAAAACACATTGGAACTCAGGGGACGAAATAGAAACACGGGTTCCCCTCGCAATATTTGTTGATAGTTGTCAAATGAATTGCTGAGTGTCCTTCTAATAATTGGTTTTATAGACGTAAAGCCATATAATAAACACGGAACGACTCACACGTGTGAATGGGTTAATCGATATTGCACCCATGCCACCACGGAAGTATAAAACTCGAGGCCTGCGGCCTTCTCGTGCCTTGTCGATTAAAACATTCTCGCGCGTTTGTCGTTCTGTGTATATAGAGGTTTACAAGGGTGCGCGGTGGCGTTGTGGTAACCGGTTCTCCTCAGATCACCGAAGTTATGCAACGTCGAGCCCGTTTAGTACTCGGATGGGTGACCATCTGAGCGACCGATTCTGACTCCCGCGTTGTGTCCTTAGACAAGGCACTTAACCACGATTGTCCACATGGGGGCACGATGACGCCGAGTGCTAAGGAGTACTGCACTTCGATGGTGCGCATGTCTTCACCAATCTAACCATGCCTGTGCTGCAGTGCGGAGCTACGATGTTGGGGAGCTGGCTGCTGCTCGTCGTTGCTCGGTGGTTATCTCCGGGTACTCCGTCTTCCCCCCACCCGTAAACCTGTCACGGTCATGATTAGCCATTGTTCATAAGTATGGGACCTTAAACACTAATAAATAACTAATAAGAGAATTACAATGAATCTTTCTCTGTGAAATATTTAATAACTATTTAAATATAGCAAATGATACTGTTACTGGGCGCTATGAAATGCATTATCAAACATTAAACCTGCCACAATCTTCATTTGAACTTATTTTTTCACTTTTCAACGAGAGCCTGGCCTGATTCCACCTTCCTCTCGGAAAGCAACAATAATTCCTATCCCGAAGCCCGATAAAGATCACTGCATCCATACAATTACAGACCTATTGCATTAACAAGTTGTCTGATTAAAACCGTGGAAAAGAGGAGCAATGATCAACTTTCTTGTTTTGAAATCGAACAGTCTACTTGCGAATGTTCAGAAACCAGAGAGGTAGTGTGGATCATTTGGTCAGACGTGAAATGTTTATAAGAAGTACCTTTACCAGGAAAGAACATGTGGCCGTCATCTTCTTGGGAAATAGCGTATGATACAACATGAAATATGGGAGTTTACAGCAACCTTTCAACATGGGATTGAGAGGGCGTATGCCTCTTATTTTTTAATACTTTTTTAAAAGACCGTCAATTTCAAGTTCGTGCCGGCTCTGCATTATGTGACTCACTCCACCAAGAATTGGGTGCTTTTCAGGGTAGTATTTTATTCATTACCCTTTTTAAAATAAAGATCAATTGCATCATCGACACAATTGAAACTAATCTTCATTGTACGTTGATGATTTTTTAATTTGCTATGTATCGAATGCAGACTTCAGCTGTGTTGAAACAGAATTCAGAAATGGGGTTCAGAAAATCGTCTAAAATTTTCCAAGTCAAAACAAATTGTGTTCATTTCTTTAAACCCCCGAGACTCCATCTTGATCGGCAATTAACAAGAGA
Source organism: Pictodentalium vernedei (assembly GCA_031216915.1). Classification (NCBI taxonomy): domain Eukaryota; kingdom Metazoa; phylum Mollusca; class Scaphopoda; order Dentaliida; family Dentaliidae; genus Pictodentalium; species Pictodentalium vernedei. The sequence goes on from CM062291.1 coordinate 458,237,211, forward strand.
TTGGAATTACATTAAAGGTTTCAAGAATATGGAATTTATATGTTTATTGTTTTAAAATAAACTGGATTTCTCTTCTCACATAAAACAACTAAAAGTGATATGCAAAAGAACACTGAACCCCCTGAAGGCAGCACTGAATGGGGTGCTGACCAACAAACAATACTCCAGCTTAGATTACGGTTGAGTGGTTTACGGTTCCGTGAGAAAATCATACCTCAAACCACTTGATGCAATTCATAATAGTGGTATAAGAATTAGCCTGGGTGAATTTAGAACGTCACCAAAAGATTCATTGCTTGTTTTCGCAGGAATCCTTCTCGTGAGAAGCGCAAAATGAAACTGTAACTCCAGTCTGTATCCAAACCCTGCTTATCATTGCGTGTCAGACCCTCAAAGTGTAGAATTCTATAACAAACGCAGAATAACACATTCCTCCATTTGGAATAACAATTAAATCCCACATGGAATCCGCCATGCTTGAATATGACTATATAAAAGAGGACCGTGGACCACATATTCCTCCTTGCCATCTTAAGAAACCAACGATCATGTTGGACCTAGCGTCCTACACAAAAGCTGAGACAAACTCTATGCAATTTAAACAAAAATACGCCGAAATAAGATCTAAACATAGTGCGTGTAAAAGAATCTATACAGATCGATCTAAAGATGGTGACAAAGTATCACCAGCCGTTGTATCCGGTTATGCCTGCCCTATATGATGTCGTGTTTTGCTCATTACCTGGACATGCTGGTATCTCCGGTAACACCAGGGCGGAAAAGGCCGCAAAACGGTTTTCAACCAAGCCTTTCATTGATTTTAAGATTCCAAGATAAACCACATATCAATAAATAAATCAAATCAGTGTGGCAGGCGCTATGAGATGGAGTGAGAAATAACAAGCTCCGTCACTTCCGTCCATCCAGCAATGATAGATCTCGTAAACTTTGTAGAGAAGATCATGTAATTCTAACACGATGCCATATTGGTCATACAAGACTTACACATTCCTTTGTGTTAGATGTTAATATGCAACCGGAATGCGTTCCTTGTTGTCACTTGTTGAGAGTGGAGCACGTTATTTTAAATTGCACTGATTTTAATCATGTCAGAGACCGGTATTTCACTGTGGGGTCTCTAAGAAATATATTTATCATACCAGCCCGACAAAGTTTTATCATTTCTGAAAGCAAACAACCTTTTTAATAAGTTTTCATATTGTTTTTACCTCGACTTTTCAACTCTCAAATCATCAGGTTGATTTTATAAGATATTCATTATATCAGTATCATCACTCATTACTGTTCAAACTACTCATGTCTTTGTCATTGTGTTGTAATTATTTCTTATTTTAATTAATTAGTTTGTTCAGCAATAATGCATTTTATTTCCTATTTTTTCGCCCCGAGATAGCCTTAGCTGCTGAGGTGGCGTTATGCACTATTAAAAAAATAAATAAAATGAAGGATGAAAAATTTGGAATGACGTTATGAAAACAAATCACCCTATTGCCCAACAACATCGCCCTGCCCCACCCTACCCCTCCCTGTTTCATTTTGTAAACCTCCGTTTTGCGCACAAATATTCGAAATCTTTCAAAACTCATTTTATAGCAACCGCCCGACCCATGGAACTCTTGGTATTTAACCCTTTACCCAACGTAACGGCCAAAACCGGCCAGCGCTATTCTCAAAAATCGCCTATTAATTTTAATTATTTTTTCATTTTTTGTCTCAAAAACATAGGTTATGACCCCTCATTGGAACGAGCTCGTCGAGCTCGTTCCAATGAGGGGTCATAACCTATGTTTTTGAGACACAAAAGGAAAAAGAATAGTTATTCAAGAATTTTTTTTGCAAGTGTCGTCTACTTTTCATGTTAGGTAAAGGGTTAAACTTGGTCAGAAGAGTTATAAATAACAATGTGATCTAATTATTCTTATCTAGCCATTATAGTTGCCGAATGTGACAGTAAATCCTTCTTTAAACAACCCTCTCGAGTGAGAGATTAAGGCCTTTTGAAACCTCTTATTTTTTGTAACTATTTTCGTTTTTTATCTATTTGATTTCAACACATCCATCCGGTTTTATGCAAAGGTTCACTGAAGACCTTTTACCTAAACAATTCATCACAGATAATCACCTTTACATTTCGCACCCCAACACCACCGCTATATCTAATAGTTGTCATTTGATCCAGTCATCAGATGGATGCATTGGGGTCGGACTTTTTCCGAGAACTGACATGTCATATAACTTCCTCCACCAACAATCGGTCTCATGATTTTACCAATTGAAACCTGACGATATTAAATTATATTTAAATCAATTTTATCTTATTTGGGTGCGCAGAGCGTTGACAGCAGTTAAACATCAAATTATGTCCACTGGTCACGTATGTTCGACCACACGGGAGTTATTTCCTTCTGTAAATGTTTATTCAATCCAGATGTGTGTGTGGCATTGCCCGGTACGGCACTTGATACTGAACATCTACGATAGAAAGACTAAATGATGATCCAAATATTATCTGTGAACTCATATAATCAGATAGAGGGATGGTGTACCAGACGGGAGAACGGACGGACACATGGCTCTAGTTACCACCCCCACACCCAATCCCTACGAGAGTCCATTCTAGAGTATAAATGTTTTGATATTCATGAAATCGTCGGAACATGTTTGAAATGTCATGCTCCTTGACACACATGATAAGGGATGGTGTAAACGTATTATGCTAATGAGTTTCGTACCTTTTTCATTAAGTAATTACATTTTTATGCCTGTCCAAATAATGTTTGGTAATGCCACACCATGCAGTATGGCATACAGTGGGGTATAGTTACTGGTGTAGCCTAGCTCTTGTTCCACATGACCCACATTAATTGAAAGCATGGGTAACCAAACTTGTATATCTACGCGAACAGTTAGATCACTTGTAACTGTGTGAGATTCCTTGCTTGAGTCTTTGAGATGAGTGAATATATGAATTACATCAATTAAACCTCGCTGAATCAGTAATGGGAATTTGAGACTAATACTGTAAATAAAACGATATGCCAAATTATTTCCGCTTATGATTTTGGCCATCACAATGGCAGCTGCTTCTATAGAGGGATGGAAACATTGCTGGCCAGGTATTGCAATGAAAGGCATCATGTTCGCTTACAGTTTGACCATGGAAATGAAAAATTATTCCACCTCCTCTTCTCTAGTTGAAACCCAAACTGGAAAAAAAATCTTCGATCATTCGAACACCAAAACTGAAAGTGACAGAAAGGTCCATCTTCGCACTAAATCTTATTATAAAATTAGGGAGCGCGGTGGCTCAGTGGTAGACTGTTGGACTTCTATGTTAGAGGTCCCGAGTTCGATCCTCGTCCGGGTTGACCCGCGTTGTCTCCTTGGGCAAGGTTGCCCACATGGGGGCACGATGACGCCGTGTATTAAGGCGTACTGCACGTCGATGGTGCACATGTCTTCAACCGCTGTACCCCTGCTTGAGCGGAGCTTGAAGAGAGTTAGAATGTTGAGGAGCTGACATTTGCTCGTCGTTGCTCGGTGGTTCTCTGCGGGTACTCCGGCTTCCTCCACCCGTAAAACTGCCACGGTCACGATTAGCCATTGTGCACAAGTATGTGGCCTTAAATCCTAATAAATAAATAAATATTATAAAATTCAAAATTCTACCTTTTGTTCATGCTGGAATTCCGTGTCTTGTGGCTTTTTCTCGAATATTGTCTTTTGTACTCTCCTTGCAGTGCCAATCCAATTTGTTGAAATTTTGATTCGTTGTTCTATTTTTAGAGTGTTCTTATAGTACATACGGACAAAATTGTTCAAATCAATGTGAAAACTGTAACAAAGCAGGCTGCGACAATGTTGATGGCAGATGTGTAGACGGATGTAAAGCTGGATACACTGGAGACATGTGTAAATTAGGTAGGGCTTATCTGCTTATCCAGCTTATACCATGCAAAGTAATGTTCATGAAGTCTTTAAATTCTGTATTGATGCTTCAAGGAATGGTAGGAAGATAACCCTCAGGGCTATGCTGTCTGCATGCTATGTACCTTTACTTTTATATACTTTTATAAACTGTCAGTATTCTTCCTCTTTCTCCACTCACACTCCTCGATTGCGATGGTTGTGTAATCCAAGTTGGTGATATACTTTCAATTGTCTCAGGTGTGTTGTAGAGGTTTATCTCTGACTACGTTATTGAGAAAATGAGATCCCTTCTTATCTTTCATGTCGACATGTCCATGATACTAACACCTGGAATATAGTACCGCCCTGTAGAGTAGATTGTGGCCATTGTCCTAAAGGAATCCACTCCCTAATTTTCATCGTTTCTTCTGGAGAGCCTGTCGAACTCGTCCAAAAAACGCGCTTGTGCCTCATGAGAATCACACGCGCATGTGCACTCTTTTTTCCCAATCGACATGCCAAAATGTGCAATTCGCGTCGAATTTCCCGGCTAAAAGGTGGATCGACCATGTTTGCACCATAACTGCACCATGATTAAAAATTGTTGGAAATCCCTTGAAAATTGGCTGAGATGCAGCGTTCTGATAAAGGATGCATTTTTCTTAATTTCTTTTTCAAACTGGTACGAAACGACCCCAGGAGTAAATCTTGAAACGTCGACCAACATCTACTGGGAGAATCACTCTTAAGTTTTAACAAATCATTAACGGTGACGGGGGCGGGACAAACTCGAACTGGCATCGTTACCTTCGCTGAGAATGGGTCACCATTGTTGAGGAGTTAGGGTTAATCTCCCTACTGATCTACAGTTGTAAAATAGGACTAAGTTTATTGTGTTATCTGATAGAGCCGTGAAGTCCCACCAGCCCGTGTCTTATTCAGTCTCTTTCACAGACGACACTGTAGGTAGGTTCCAGACAGTTTTCAGCTTCCCAGTAACTCATAAAATTGGTCGTGTATCATTTATGAAGTGACGTGACGAACACTTGAATTTCAGTTTTCTAACATTTAATATAATAGATCGGCAAAATATACTTTTTCATCTCCGGCTATTTATTTACACGTTATAAAATATACAAAGTGCAGTCATACCTTTAGACTATCTCAACACAACAGCACCCATTTAGTGGCAGGTACAAAGATTCCTGAAGCATTGGTGATGAGCCGGAGACAACTGGTGAAACACTCAGAAAACGGTGCTTATATAAACCATTTTATGATACAATACCTAATCACGCGACTACTCACACTGAAGGTATGTGGAAGTCCCATGATGTGGCATCCGCCATTGTTTGACACTTACTGTAAAGAAATCTTGCAGTGTCATTGTTAGTCGAGAATGCTGGTCTGGAAGAGAATGTCTGGTATTGTCAACATTACACCTGGCTTCCACTCGAGTGTGTGAATCAGAGTACACTTGTACTCTGATCGCCAATTTGTATAATTTCAAATAATTTCTACTATACTAATATAACACTGCACATAAAATATCATTGATATCCCCCAAAGATATTGTCTATTGAATAAACACTTGTACTCTGATCGCCAATTTGTATAATTTCAAATAATTTCTACTATACTAATATAACACTGCACATAAAATATCATTGATATCCCCCAAAGATATTGTCTATTGAATAAACACTTGTACTCTGATCGCCAATTTGTATAATTTCAAATAAATTCTACTATACTAATATAACACTGCACATAAAATATCATTGATATCCCCCAAAGATATTGTCTATTGAATATTCTATGGCCAAAATAATCGGAGTGGGTTCCCAGAATAATGGTGGTGGGTAAATCTCAAGATAGCTATAGTTCTTCTTCCAAGCTTGATTAACCCCAGTGGGCGCAGTTCGCAACATCCATAACATTCTAAAAATCAAAACCCACAGGGACGGGATCACAGATATAGAGGTGGTTTGTGAAGATGACACAGGGTTAATATAATATACTCCTATACAGGGGATGGATTCCGCTAAAATATCATAACTTTTAATATGTTATATATTTGCGTCTGAAAACGAGAAGCATCCGAATATTTAATCAGGCACGTGATCAATGCCGTGAGGTTTCAACACCACCTCCTATTTTACTGTGGTTCTACAGGCTGGACAAGTTTTTTTTTGCGGGGGTCATTTCTGCCCACATGTGTCCACCGAGGGGATGCACTTTTATGTTATGTTTGGGATATGCAAAGGCCATTCAACTTTCTTCTAAAATCGTCAACACAAATGCAAAAACGTTCAGTATAACCACTGGTACGTTGTTCGTAACATACCGTCTGTAAGCGATTTTTTGTGTTCCTCGAGAGCTTCTTTGAGAAGAATATATGCGAACTGAGTTCATTCCCACTCAAATGTCTCCTTGACATTCCAGTGGTCGGAACTCAGTTCGACGAGTTCTTGACAATTCTTTGTAATCTCGAGAGCTTGCTGTAGTCCGATCGTACGGAATGGCCGCATATGGGTAACCCCGTCATTGTAATATCGGCCATACCATTACTGGTCGTTCCAGTACCTTTCCGGACTGGAAAGGCGGTAGTCACTTCCTTACATGATTTACCGGGTACAGCCCATATGCTCCCGGAATCAGTAGCAACGTGTCCCGACCCTTCCCCGGATCATGCACAGAATAAATGGGGAAACACTAATTGCTTATGTTCATCAACCTAATATCTGAGATATTCTTTGTACCTCTGTACACAAAGGGTCATGATTGCCTCCTCGAAGTATATCACACCCCAATACCGAATTAATCGTTGTAGCATGATCTTATTACAGTGGGATTTGGTAACATTAACTTTTCTTTCTGGCACAAATCGTTGCTCTTTAAAGTATAAATATTATTCTTCGTGAAAGTATTTCATTTCCGGAATTCTTACCGATGCCATTCTCTTCAATAAATCACTCAATAAATTAAAATGCAAAATTCAGAATTTAAATCAAACAAATACACTGATGTTACTCAATAACATGGAGAGAATGATTAATAAACATTTTGTCAGTATAAAAGCAAAAAAAAAAATAGCGACTGGAAGGGATTTTTACCCGTGGCTGACACTCCGGCGAAAAGCATTTAGCACTGCATTTCCCATTCTCCAATACTGGCACTGTGACGAAAAAACTAACATAGGATTCTCAATATCGGGCTTGTCTATATAGTGGCATTTTTGTCTCCAGAGAGGCATTTATGGAGGCAGGAAAAATATTTTAAAATCTCTTTCCTGCCTCCAAAAAATGCCACTCTGGGGACAAAAATGTCACTAAAGGGACAAGCCCCCTGTGGAGAATCCTATCTTATTTTTTTTGCCAGAGTGCCAGTATTGGGGTATGTGGAATTCAGTGCTAGATGCTTTTCGCCGATGTGGCACCCTCCACTGCTCACAGGTTATTTCAATATATCAGCTGGTATGATACCTTGCTTTACCATCTTATGTTTTTTCGCCATTGCCACTCCAACGTCGAGCACAACCATACCCACATATCTAGGGATTAAATCAAGTTTCGGAGGCGAACCACCCATCGACATTTTGCCCAGGCGCGCATAGCCCATGTCCAAGCCACGCAGGGCTTGTAATCGCTTACGCTTCTTGTGTGGTGTACACTGGAATAACTGTTTCCCGACTCCTCTCATATTCACGTATCGTAGCCATAGGCTCACGTAAACTCTGCGGTCGATCTAATTTTAATATTCGCGCCGCTGCCCCTTTCCACCCTACATTCACCTTCTTAGGGACTTTCATCCACTTCCATTTGTTGATTCGTTCATTTTCTTGTTAGAGATTTTCAGACGAGGCCGTCGCCCCTCTCTGCACCGCTCGTGCTCCCATCTCTCCCGGGGTATTCTCGGACATTTTCCGGTATATTCAGAGGACAGACATGTCAAAATTAGCAATGCTTATCTGTTATCAGTGCTGTGTTTAGCGGACGTGGGTACATGTCGCATTTATGGTAGAGCTCACATGTTGACGTGTTCAGCGCATGCCCAACCAATGGGTCACTTTCAAGGTCTGAAATCAGCTTTGCTACGTTCCCCGTAGAAAGGCAGAAATATACTGGCAGTTGTGGAAAATAAAGCTCCAACTTGACGGTGCACAGATTATCCACCATCACAGCCAAGCCGTGCCTCGAATCTCGCGTAAAGCTTCAGAACATTTTCGTCGACCGTGGTGTCGATCTGATCGGGTAGGTGGTTTTGTTCCACGTACTTCCCATGCGCCAACCTTTCACGCGTTTTTTGCAGTTCAGAATTAAGCTTTGGTTGAACCTTTTGTTGAGGCGATCCTGATTGATGTACCACACTCCCTCAGCGTCACTAGCCCTCCTGTCCTTTGAATAATAGTTGGTCGATAATTACGTCATAGGCCATGTTGCAGTTCAGACGGAACGGCTTCAATAACTTTGTCACTTTATGAAACACTATAGACACCGGACGCCTAAGTCTAAATTACTCGTAATCGACTTGACACAATATCGCAATCCGGCATGCTGAGATATTAGGCAGAAGCGATTCTCACATGCTCACTTTATTTAGTATCTTATAAGCAGTTGACTTATCAGTCTTCTCTAGGTTTGGTTTCGGACAGTAGCTGCTGGCATACTACAGATCGTTACTCGCCTGCAGGAACCACAGTTTCAAAACTATCACGGTCTTTGACGTGAAATGGCACAACCCAGCGGGTCTACACTTTGAAGTCTTTCAGAACCAAGTTGTATTTTTTGGTCAGCACCCACATATTTGGCGACCACTGAAGGCCCATCCAGACTAAATGTATTTTTTTGTCGCAA